>AZBU02000004.1:2701676-3901676 GCA_000757645.3 Steinernema carpocapsae | reverse complement strand
ATCGGATTCGATTTGAAAGGAGCGAAGGAACAGACCTTCACGCATCTGATCCTGACGCGCGACTTCCACCAGAGGCCTTCGAGGGCGTTTTCTTGGATTGTAAATTTCAGATAGCGACCGAATTCGTCCAGAACGTGGCGGCATCTAAAATTGAGAGTATCGGGTAATAAATAGAATCTACATAATCAAAAGAACTCACTTCTCGTTGATCTCCGTCACCATGGCCTTAAACTGGTCCCAGGTGATGCTCATAAACTTGACGAATTCGTTCGGCCTCGTGCTGGAAGTTCCGGAATCCATCGCGGCGGCCAAAGAATTTCTCGGATTCCGCGGATTCCGCGAGGGATCGGGTAGCTGGGGCGGCGGCCTTCGGGAGCTCGACGGCACGGGCGAGAACGACTCTTGCTCGTCGGAGGAACACGACGACGACTGACCCATTCGGAAAACCTGAAACGGGGGATTTATGCAAAAAGGAGAAATCGATGCACGCGACCGTGGCTGCCAGCGCGGAATCGCTCATTTCGCAATGCGGAATTGGAAACTGACGTCAGGGCGACGACCAAATCAGCTGTGAGTCAATTCGGGGAAGAAACATCTGACAGATCGTAGAGGTGGAGGGGAAGGGAGAGCGTGGTGGGACCGAGCGGAGGTTAGGTTCGAACGGGAGGACATGCGGCAAGTCTTCGGAGAGAAATAAGCACCTTACAAGTCGATTTAGTGAGTCGATTTTGAGAATAAAGCGGCCAGTTGCCAATAGTTAGATAATGATTCCGTTCTCAATATTTTTCAATCTATTTAATCTCTCAAGTTGTTTCAGAAGCCCTGGACTCACCAGCCCCACCACCCCAAAATCCAGTTTCCGGGATCACGCAACCCTTCTCGCAACCCGTCGTGATGTATTGCGTGTTCGAAATAAATATCTTTATTAATTGGAGTATCTCCCAGAAAAATAACAAAAACAAAACGCATCTATCTGCTCAAAAAAGAGTCGAAAACATGTCGGCGCTGCAGAAGGTACTTTGTCATCAGTTTCTGTTTCACGTAGCGTTGACATTTGAAGGAGATGCGGAAGAAGAGAGCGTTAAAGATGAAGAGGAGGGCGAAGAAGAAAAAGAGGAGCAGGGCGACTTCTACGGCTTCTCGGTCTAGAAGTGGAGCGTTTGAGCAGGAAGAGATTATTTACCCGAGTTCTAATGAACTGGGTCTCCAAAAATTGTACTTCGGGTCTTGTAAAAATACCCTGGAATGATGATGATATGGACAAGGACAAGTTTTTAGATCGGCAGGGTCATACGGGGTACGCTGTTGGCTTGCACTGGTGTGGGAGGTCGCATCCAGAGAATACCGAGAAAACGTAAACTTGAAGCAATGCGCATTTGACCTTTTTTCTGAGTTCTCTGGGCTTGACACTTCGCACCAACGCAATCGAGAGACCCATCCTGCATGATCCTGTTGATCTAATAACTTATCCTTGTACCCATCATCATCATTCCAGGGCCTTTTTACAAGACCCGAAGTCCAATTTTTGGAGACCCACTTCATTAGAACTCGGGTTACTAAAGGACGTTTGTTTTTTGTATTCGCCATTCTGGAAAAATTCCCCCGCTCTTTATGCTAAGGAAGGCAGAACTCCGGCAAGATTAAATATTTTGTTTATTTGGCGGAGATCTGCTCGAGAACAATCCAAACCCCAGACTCACTGTTCAAATCTTTGAATCTCCACCGCACAGCATCTGCCAAATTCCGTCGACTCTCGTTTCCAAGCATCATCAAAGCGAATATCATTAACGCTGTGATGACACAAAATGCTGCTTCGAACATCTCAAACTCATTGGTTCACTTGTGTTTAAACGACACAGAGTTTCTACCTTCAAAACGATATAAGGCCACATGAATAGATTCTTTTCTTTCATCAGGCCATAGACAAACGGTCCAATACATACGACGCTAAGGATACAGTATCCTACTGTAGGCTTGGTTGAAGCTCCGAGTAAAATGGTAACGGCGATGAGTTTTAGAGTGTCGGCGAAAGCTGCGAGCCATGAGCCGGTCTGCACAAGGATACACGTTTAAACAGTTAAACCCACAAAACAACATCATGCTTGTTAGCTTGGACAAACAATCCTTTGAACATTTCGCGTTTATCAAATTGGTTTCTCGCAAGATTGATTGAGTCGACTTTCAAAAAACGGCTTTAAAAGAGAATCTGGTGTTCTCAAATTTTGTTTTCTCTGTTGGAGAATTTGAGCTCCATTTGAGCTTAAAATTAATGAATTGAAAATCAATAAATAACAGATCCTATCTTTGTTCTCGAACGGCTTAGTTTAAGGATGAGAACTCACAATTATGTGGTAAAGCCCACAACACTCCCGATACCCCTCTCCGAAGAACAGCAAATCGTCATGGTGGCCCTTTTCCGGCGGCGGAACCTTCTCGTACATTTCTGAAACAAAACCTCAAAACTAACCAAACTCCAAACGTAAAGCAATAACGGCCCACGGCTCATCAACTCCGAAAAAAACTCTGACTCCGAATTCCGGAACAGTCAGTCTTTCCAATTCCAAATTGAAACAAAACAAAACATCCCAACACTTTTCGATAAAGATAAGAAACACAAATCTCTCTCAGCAGCTCTATCTTTCCCACATGAGTCACTGGATAGTTCTAAGCGTCTCCCTAATTTAGAGCCCCATCAGGAGAGGTGGCGAGCGCGGGTATCGAAAACAGCGAGTGGGGCGTCGCTTGTTGTGCCCTTTGCGGTGTTGCGTGAATTAGGCTCGCGGAGACTCTTGGCGGGACCGGTTTCTTAATAAATATGCTCGTCAAGGAAAAACAGCTGACTTAATCGGAAACGAGGACTCTCGCGGGCAAAACCCGTTAAGTGTAATTTATGGAAAAACGACGCAGACTAATTAAGCGGAATACGCGTTCGGGAGGAAGGTTGCAACGTGTTCGACCAGGAAATGGAGACTATTTTGATGTTTGGGGGAGAAATTGGGGTTTGGAAAGAAGAGCGAAATCGGAGCGATTAGAGTACGGTCATTAAAAGGACGATTAAAGGAAAAAAAGATGTGTTCAAAGAAGGTTGTTTGGGCTTGTGTGTGGCGCTCCTAACTATCGAAATGGGGTTAGTACGGCGGAACGTCTTTTAAGGCTTTGATAGTCACTTTGTGTTTTATAGTCACTTTGTGCGTGAGGAACTGTTTGTTTACAAAGTGAGTGACGAGAGATTCGCGTTATTTCCTGATCCCTGAGGATATGACTAACTGTGAGGAAACAAAGCTCACACAAGGAAAGATCCGTACACTGAAATCAAGCCGCGATCTTGTGATAAATTAATATCTAACGTTTGCGGAAGTTTGGGTGGCTACAAACGTCTAATTAAAGAACTGCTTTTAAAGTACGCACGAGGTACACTAGAAGTGTCACTTAATATCAACCATATGTTTTGGAAATTGAAAGTTCCAACGTTTACAAGAATTCGTTCTTATGTGCTATAAGAAGGAAAATTTGGCTTTAAGGAGGTGAGGCTTAAAAGTGTAAAGATCTGCTTGTTAACCGATTGAGGAAACAAAGATGCAAGTTGGACTTTTATCACTGAAAGTGGCAGAATTTGCAGCACTCGGAATCTTAAACGCTTCGCTCTTCTTTGGTTCGCAGTTCTCTTCTCAATCGCAATTTTGTGCCACTTTGTTTGCTTTTCTTATAGCACTGCCAGTAAATTTCTTATCAGTTCTTAGCGTCGTAAGTCGAACTGAACCAATGTTGGCACGTCTTACAACCCTTCCTCACAAGGTGCTCGTTTGAATCAGTTACAGCGTTTTTCGAAGCGTTTAGTGTTTGCACAATGACCAATCTAAACACTTTTTATATCTTATATCCTCTGACCGTAATTCAAACGAAAAATTAGTTGGTGTGCAGAGGACTCCCTATAAAACGACATTTTAGCACGTCCCGTCCGATTCGTGCGCACTTCGGCGCTTGATAAGCCGATCATATTCCACATTTGTAGACGCCGTCTTATAATTTCATCGTCTCGTGATCGCCCGTATCGACTCTTCTTTAAGTGTGGTACCTTTTGTGATTCATTAACCCGAGTTCTAATGAACTGGGTCTCCAAAAATTGTACTTCGGGTCTTGTAAAAAGGCCCTGGAATGATGATGGCTAGGTCATTTAGAATGAGTCACTCGCTTACATTAGTGTGATGTGCCCAACCCAGAGAAGTCAAACAAAAGGTCAAATAAGTATTATTTCAACTTTTTCTGCTTTCTCTGGATGCGACCTCCCACACCAATGCAAGCCAACAGTTTATCCCGTATGACCCTGTTAATCTAATAATTTATCCTTGTCTCTATCATCCAGAGAAAGCAGAGAAAGTTGAAGCAATACTTATTTGACCTTTTCTTTGACTTCTCTGGGTTGGGCACATCACACTAATGTAAGCGAGTGACTCATTCTAAATGACCTAGCAGATCTGCCTTCTGCCTTGTCATTTTTGATCATCATTCCAGGGCCTTTTTACAAGACCCGAAGTACAATTTTTGGAGACCCAGTTCATTAGAACTCGGGTTAATAAACCAAGTCTTATCTTGGATCTGTGGTCGTAGCAGTTGCGCTCTAACTGTTTATTAATTTATGGGTTTAAATTTTTCAACTACACCGCAAACATATACACCGTGAGAACTGTTATCTTCGTCACGGGCGCTTCTTTTCGGTTCGGATCGCACTCAATTTGGTGGGGTTGAATAGGAAGTTGCTGATTAGAAGTCGATAAGGTCCACCCCTTTCCCATCGTTAAATTCTTGCATGTTTGCGGAAGAAAAGAATACTCGAGAATATTTCTCCCGAGAGTCGTGCGCTCTTGCGTCGGAAAATTCTTAAACCGCTCTTCTCTTTTCAGGGTTCCGCTCGGTGAGATCTTCGAGATGGCTCGCCAACACAATGGATGCCTCGACTGCTGCTTGTCTTTCTTTTTTCCGGTAAGGGTTTTGAACGCCAAAAATACTCTACCGTTTGTTAACTGGGTCTCCAAAAATTGTATTTCGGGTCTTGTAAAAAGGCCCTGCAATGATAGTGATAGAGACAAGGATAAGTTATTACATTAACAGGGTCATGCGGGATAAGCTGTTGGCTTGCACTGGTGTGGGAGGTCGCATCCAGAGAAAGCAGAGAAAATTGAAGCAATACTTATTTGACCTTTTCTCTGACTTCTCTGGGTTGGGCACATCACACCAATGTAAGCGAGTGACTCATTCTAAATGACCTAGCAGATCTGCTTTGTCACCTTTGTCCATATCATCATCATTCCAGGGCCTTTTTACAAGACCCGAAGTACAATTTTTGGAGACCCAGTTTAGAACTCGGGTTAATATTTAATGCTTACGATCATTTTCAGCCCGTCGCCATCCTCGTCCATTCGGGCGACTGTGGCGGCCACTTCTGGCTTAACATCTGCCTCTGTTTCTTCACTATCGGCGTCGGAGCCATCATCCACGCGCTCTGGTTCTGCTTCTGCCGCATCGAAGATGACAACTGCGGAGGACCCAACATCAACATTAACCTGAACAACCAAACCAATGTCGGCGGGGCCTCGACCGTCGTGAACGCGGCCCCGGCTCCGATGTTCAACAACGCGCCTCCAATGAACTACGGCCCTCCGCAGCCCGGCATGCAGTACGGTGCTCCTTATGGCGCTCCTCCGCCACAGGGCCAATACCCGCCTCCTCCCGGGCCACCAAACTACCCTGGAGACGGAAAATTTTGAGGACTTTTGCTTTGAATAAAGGTTATGAATAGTTTTCCAATAAATCCTGGAAAGCGTTAGGTCCGCGTTTGGATTTGAGTTTGACTGGTCGATCGCGATTAGAAAACTTTTGGGAAGAAACCCTAGAAGAGAATGGATCGATACCAGGTACTGGGACCCTAAACAAGCGAGGCAGGCCATCAGAGGGTCGACCGTCATTGTTCCTCTCCTCAAAAGTGTTCGGTTTTCGAATTATTTATTATCAACGGGGCCGCGCGCGCTATTGCGCGAGGTTTCAGTTTCAAAATAGGTTCTGAGTCGGCGCTTCGCGCCTGCCTCCTAAAGACGTGAGCGCACCGATTTCGCAGTTTCATAAATCTTTTCGAAATACTGCAAATTATATATTATTCGGTTCTAAATTTTGCGCATATTCGATTGAGCCAAAAACACCCGCAACTGTGGCCAATTTGGCGTTTGCGGCACTAATTTAGGCGCTGACGCGGTTGCGAAACCGACCGGTTCACGGCGACAACGAAACGCGCGCAAACGCAAATAGCTCCGCTACCGTAACCCGCAGTCGCCCAATCAGGCAACTCGCGTCAAATTTCGTGACACACGGACGGACGGACGGACGGACGGACACGTCTGGATCGTTCTCCTTTATTTATTAAAGGATTTATTTAGAGTTAGGTCCGCGCCTCTACAGTGTTTTTTTCGATGTTGAGTACAACAGTATGCGCGGCTGACCGGGAAGCTCGGTCAGGGTTTTCGCGGTGGGACCGAGCAAGCCCATTTTTGGTGCGTCCATTTTTGTCGGACGATTTAGTCCAGGCAAATCGCTGCGGGAGCCTTGGACTAAATTTTGCCGGACGAGCAGCGGATTTAGTCCAATAAACGTTGCACTTTCGCTAGTTTGGTGTGGACTAAATTACGAATTCGGCGCTCTCAGGATTTAGTCCATGAAATGCCTCGAGTTTGCAGAAGCTTTGGAGCGGACTAAATTGTTGCAAATCATGAGGTTTGAGGCACAAAGAGGAAATGTTGATTTTGAAGACATGAAGTCCTTGCAAACAGGCGCGTCCCTCTGAGCGGAGTTATCGCTAATCTTCTCGGATTGCGTCTCTGTTATCGGAGTTTATGGCTTCCGGAGCAACCCTGAAGTCCACTAAACGCAAAATAGCGGTTCGGGAACCGAGAGCGCTATCTCCGAAAGCACCAGTTCCAAAAGTCCGGGCATGGACTAAATCTCGCTCCAGGCCTTTCCAAACTCGAGAAAGCGTGGCATTTCATGGACTCAGCGCGCCAAACCCGCAATTTAGTCCACACCGAACTAGCGAAAGTGCGACGTTTACTGGACTAAATTTGCCGCGCGTCCGACAAAATTTAATCCAAGGCTCCCGCAGCGATTTGCCTGGATTAAATCAGGACTAGAGATCCGACAAAAATGGACGCACCCCCATTTTCCAGTGTTTTAGCGTTTTCGAGTGAAATAAGGTTGCTCGTTGTGTTGAAGACGTTCAGCGAAGCCGAAAATGTACCTGGCGGCCTCACCGCGTGGAAAATAACCGCAACAGGGGCCCATTTCAACGTCCACAATCCCGGTACAATTGTACTACAATCCACAATTCACAATTCCAAAACCGATTTCGTCCACAATTGTGAATTGCCACACACCGCGATAATTGTGAATTGTAGCTTTTTTCCCCATGTGGGTCGGAGTAGGTGGTAAATTTTACAATTCCTCGGAGATGACCGTTCCGGTGCAACGGGGGATGACTATCCGAGGTGTTTGAACGTGCCTGAGGTTGTGTTAACGGTTGCGAACGTGAACGATTGTTTTGAGAGTGACTACGCTCTCTTGCTCCAGTTCGAGGCGAATTTTCTCCCATGTTCGCTCCTTTAAGGCAGTGGTATAGTTCAACGCGCGCGCTTCACGCGTTTTTTGTGGTGTTTTGAAGCGCGCTTCGTGTCTGGAGAGAGCGCCAACTTTCGCCAACAGAACGACGCGCGAGCTTTAACTTCCAGCAAATGAAGATTTTGGGCGTTTTCTTGGTCAGAAGCGCATGGATTTTAAAAATCCAACGAAAAATATCGCATCGCTTCGAGCTTGGTCCCATCGCGAAAACCCTGATCGAACTTTCCGGTACGCCGCGAATACCGTCGTACTCCACATCGAAAAAAACAGACTTTCGGGTTACCCGAACCCGAACATCTCTACCCACGACCAACCACTTGAGGATGAGTGAGGCTTCGAAATGAAACGCGCGCAGCTGAACTCCGAGAAAGACAGACAATATTATTCTGTCTCGTTCTGACTGCCGTCTTTCCATGAGCTCAGAGAGGCGCATTCGCCCTGAGCAGATTCGAGTCGAGCGGTCGCCCGAAGTGCCGAGTGGTCCGAGAAGGTCGCCGACGGATTCGAGATCGCAATGAGCGTCAGTCGTTTTGGCTTTTGGCCGCCTGTCCCCTCAATCTTCTTCGATTCCAGGGAACAACGGACAACTTATGCTACGGCCACGAGTTGTGCGGCGCGCGGCGTGCGGCAGCGTCTTCGTGGGGGGTCCCCGGCCACGAGTTGTGCGGCTGCGGCGTGCGGCTACGTGCGGCGGTCGTGTGCGTTTTCACGTGCGGCGGCGGCTGCGGCGGGGTGGCCACGAGTTGTGCGGCAGCGTCTGCGTTTTCGGTTGCGTTTTCACGTGCGGCGGCGGCTGCGGCGGGTGGCCACGAGTTGTGCGGCAGCGTCTGCGGCTGCGGCGTGCGGCCAGATTTGTTAAGGGGAAAAAACGCCTACTCGAGTAGGCGTTTTTGCTGCGTCTTCGTGGGTGGGCTTGCCTAGAATGGCCGGTTTGACCGGAATTTCGGGGTTTTTTGCTGAAATAGATGATTTGTAGGTGATTTGAGTTGATGTTGTGCATATTACAGCAATAGCTGTTTCCAGAATGGAGGAGTCTGCGCAAGCTCAGAACCAAAATTCGCAGTACTTTTAATGGATTTGTTCGTTACGAAAAAAATTTGTTGGGCGCGGCCGAAGGCCGCGGATTTGAGTTTCAATTCTGGGGGCGCTCATACATTTATTTTGGTAGCATTGATTCTCGTGATCTATGATAGCTACGGAGCTGCGGTTTAGTGCATCGTGACTGTCACGCCGAGAGCTTTCAAACGAACATACGCTTGCTATCAGGCGTGTTTTGCGCGAAGTTTTCCGCAGGCGGAAGCGAGACGGCGAAGCCGCCGAGGACCGTGACTTGAAAATCTCCGATTTTCTAGAATCTGTCGGAAATATTTGTTCGATTGCCCCCAAGAGTAATTTATCTCTTCATTTCAATTTTCGACCTGGAAGGCCGCTTTATCTACCGCTTCGCGCCGCACGTAGGGTGGCCACGAGTTTCTTCGCCGCACGCCGCAGCATCCGCCGTCGCCGCACACAGTCGCCGCAGCCGCACGAACTCGTGGCCACCTCGTGGCCACCTTCGGCAAAAACGCAGCCGCACGCCGCAGCCGCATCCGTCGCCGCACGTGAAAACGCAGCCAGGTGGCCACGAGTTTTCTCGCCGCGCCGCACGCCGCAGCCTCCGCCGTCGCCGCACGCCGCCGCCGCACGCCGCACAACTCGTGGCCGTAGCATTAGAAGCTGATAAGAGTATCAGGAGCAAGCGAAGTCGTCCTCGAAATTCCACCACAGGAGAGAAAACGTGAGTTATTCCACCTATCCAGTTCACAAATCTAATTACTGTGAGCAGTTCGTATTTGAGCTGCCCGTTACAATATTTCAGAGACGACAACGAGAAGAGCAAGTCCAGAAATCGCTCGAAAACCAAGGAAAAAGAGTGTGTTTTGCGTTCGTCCAACTCTTGCTGATGTTATTGCTTTTTCCAGAGATGCAACCGAGAGAAGCAGAAAAGTGATCCGACATCGGAGGACGAGAGGAGAGTGGGTTCCGCTACTTTATGTCGCTCGAATTACAAAAACTTCATTTAAGAGACGAATCCGAAAGGAGCCAGAAGAGCATCAAGACCCGGAAGACGACGCGGAAGCCGCCGACTTCGCCCACGCTGCCGCAAATCGGCTCCAACCGCGTCCACACTCAAGCTATGCAGGTGACAGAGAATCAAGTTGTGAAAGACGAGAGCCCGTACGCGAATGTTTTCATCAAGGATGCTCCTTCCGAGGTGAGTTGGACAGGATTTAATGACATGTGACAGGCTCAGTTCCAGAAAACGATGTTCGAACCGATCGCCGACCAGTACCGTCCGGCCGTGGCGCACATGCACGGGAAACATGAGCCCGCTGGGCAAAGACTCTTCCAGCCGGGACAAGGACCTTCTTGAGTGGGGGGTGAGGTAATCTGTTTCTTAAGATGACCTTCATTTTGGAAGACCCACGAGATGCCGGCGAAGATCGATAAGTGAAAGTCAAATAAACCGATTCTTGGACATATTTTTTGCTTTTGAGTGAGCGTGTGGAAATGAACATGATGCAGAAAGCTATTTCATTAATTAAGAAATTTAAAAGTTAATTATGAACCCAAAATGGGGTTGTAAGTTTTAATTAAAGTCCTAAATAGGACCGCTGGACGCCTTGCGATTCTGAAAAATCGGTTTAAGGAGAATTCTTGTCAGCGTGAGGCCTCTTCAAGTGTTTCCTCAGGTAGCTGTTGGTCTTAAACTTCGCTCCGCAAAATTTGCATTCAAAGTTCTTTTCGTTCGAGTGCGTCAACTCGTGCTGGTGGCAGTTCGCTTTGTCCGGGAAGCTGCGCTTGCAGATGGAGCATTGGAAGGGCCTCTCGCCGGTGTGAGTCCGCATGTGGACCTCGAGGATCGCTTTACGGCTGAACGTCCTCTGACATTCCGTACAAGAATGACGCTTCCTGGGTCGTCCAGCGATTCGTTGATCTGCCGCAGGGACTGAAACCGATCCCGGAGATGATTCTTCGAGTTTTGGCAATTCCGGTAATGTTGGTGGTGTTAAGGGAGACCAAGAGGAGCCGCTTGGAGCAGGTGAGGAAGCGGATATCAGGGCATGAGCAGCTCCGGCCGCGTAAGCTTGTTCAATGAGGGACCAGAGCTGGGGATTTTGCTGTGACGTCGTCCACATTAAGGAAGCCGAGAAAGGAACGCTGAAAGGGAAATTCATCAAAAGCAATGCTTTGGCGAATAATAGGCTACTTTGCGGTCAGGGGGCTTATATACTAAAGTAGGCACTGCTAAGCATCCCCTTTCAAGACGGACTTCGATAATGAAGGGTTGAACGGAGCTCTCTGTTGATCAACAGTTCGTCTCGTATTGTAGACAGACTCCGTCTGCGGCGCTCTCGCTCGGTCGCCTCCTCATTCGACCGTTCGCCTCGAAACCGCGCGGTCCTTCGAATCCCCTTCGATGGTCCTCCCGCGCACCTGCGGCGTCTGCTGGGAGCCGAAGCAACCTGCTGAAATTCAAACGGTGAGTCGCCCGATCGTCCGAATGCGTTCTCACCTTTGCTTGCAGCTGGCATGTTCACACTCCTTCTGCTGCGTGTGCCTCTCGATGTGTCACCCGGACAACTGTCCCACCGAGGGTTGCATGGGTGATCGGAAGGCCGAATTCGTGGTCGACGAAGCCGAAGGAGACGGGATCGCTGGCGATGAGGGCGCCGCCGTCAGCGAAACCGTGGAACTCGGCCCGAAAGCGTCCGCCGCCGCCATCCGCCTGGAGGAGCGACAGCGCTGCGAGGTTCTCAAGGGCAGCTTCCAGTGCGTCAACAGCGCCGGCATGTATCTTCTCAACTGCCGCCACCGGATCTGCTTCGACTGCGTCGGGAAGCGCGTGGCGGTCGCCGTCGCTGCAAGTGAGTTGTTGGTAATCTGAAACATTTGAGATTAGCTGCTTTCCAGAGGAACACCCATACTGTCCGTTCCCGCGATGTGCCAACCGCTTGACAAAGAACGACCTGCGCCTCCTCTCCTGCCACACGCACACGATGAAGCAACTCTGCGACGTCCTGATGCCGAAACTGGTGGATGAGGAAGACAGCGTCTTCCTGGTCGGCAAGGACGACATCGTCGTTTACTGCTCCGTCCAGGGCAACGACCTCTACACGCGCTCCATCAGCTATCCAAAGAACTGCACCATCGGCGACATGGTCTCCTCGATGCTGCAAGTGCTCCAAGTCCCCAAGAGCCGCACAGCCTACAATATCGGAGTCTACCTCAAGGCTGGATCCGACGGAGGTAAGAATCCGATCCATGACTCCGGTCCAAACCGCACTTCCAGGAAAAGGTGGTCGGCTAGAGAAGTTGGACATGAAGACACTCAACAAGAAGCAAATCAAGGACGTCAGCGGCGTTCACGACAAGAGCCACATCGTGTTAGACGTCGACAACTCCATCCAGTAAGTCATCTAAAACACGAAATTTCTACAAGATTCACATTCCAGACAAGCGTTGAACAAGGCAATGGGAAAGTAGGAAAAAGACAAGATCGATCGCATAACAAGTTTTATTTTGACTAAATAACAATAGAGAGAGTGTGAACACTGGTCCTTAAGAGGACCGTTGGAGTTATGCGCTGTGGGGCCGGAAACTTGCCTTATTCCATCGTGGAGATGTCGCCGTCGGGAGCAGCGGAGGAAGCCTTGCCCTTCTTCTTCTCGAGCAATTGGTGGATGAAGGGGACGACTCCTCCCTGGGCGAAGGTGACCTGACCCAGGATCTTGTTGAGCTCCTCGTCGCCGCGCACAGCCAACAAGATGTGTCGGGGGCTGATGCGCTTCTTCTTGTTATCACGGGCGGCGTTGCCCGCCAGCTCCAGAACCTGAAAAGAACAGGATAACTAGGGCAAAAGGGAAGCAGGCACTTACCTCGGCGGTCATGTACTCGATGACGGCGGTCATGAAGATGGCGGCTCCGACGCCGACGCGTTCGGCTCCTTCTTCAGGCGGCTCTGGAAGCGTCCGACGCTGAAGACGAGTCCTGCGCGCGTCGACTTGGTCTGGGCTTTGGCGCGGTTCGCTTTTCCGACCATTATTACTTCTGGAATTGCGAAACGTGAATTCATAGCACGGCATCAAAAGCAACAAGAGGCGAATCCAAAGCGTTTCAGAATCAAAAATGGCAACAAGCTTTTATTCCTCCAAAAGAAGCGCAGCGAAAACGAGCAGAAATTGGTCGGAGCGGAGCAATGATGGGAGAAGCGAAGCTTTTGGGCTAACGCAATGTTTACCGCGAGGGCAATGTGGCAGTTGACTACGGTGTCGAAATCTTTTCGGTGCGGGAGCCCGACGCAGCGACGGTTTGAATGGGCGGCGCGCGATAGAATTTGGCAAAAGTTCGTCCGGAGCGTTTGGCGCACGGCCTGTCAAACATGTCAAAATCGCGGTCGGCGAATCGCGATCGCCGCCTCTCTATTTCGCTTCAGGACCAATGTATCGAAACGGAAAACGATTTCGTCGAAATGGCGACGTGATTCCTAAATGACGGCCAAACGGCAATTATGAGCCATTGTGTTTGCTGCAAAGGCACCGCGGCTCTTGGAAAGCCAGAATGGTAGCCATGTTTCATGGTTTTCGTGCGAAACGACCGATTATTGGGGATCTGAAATTCGGCCCGACATGACCACCTTGTTCTCAATTATCCTGAACCAGGATAGCACAGATTAGCTTGTTCTTGGGTTTGCTTGAACCGCGATGAGCAGATCTACAAAGTTGTGAGAGGAATTTTTGTTTAATTCGGTTTTCTCCGAGAAATCTGTGATTGCATCTAAAACCACCATTTTTCCACCAAAACAAGCCAACTTAGAATGAATTATTCTGGGCAGGGCTCACACCAATCGTGGCCATCTTCGTATGTGTTGTGCGCAAAAACCATAAAAAACTTTTTGTGGGAGGAATTTTCGAGATTTTCATTTTGCGCTGAGATATCGGACCAAATAGACCCAAAACAGGGTCCAAAAAGGTCATTTTCACCGATTCGCATGAATCAGGTATCAATCGGGAGCCTTCGGCTTCAAATGACCTAATCCATTAGAATTTTCGAGATCCGTGCGCTCCTGGCCGAGAAAACAGCCCAAATATGGTTGACCGAACGTGCAAAATGGTGCGAAACTTTTTGACACAGCTTGTTTGCGGCTGACAGATCGTGGGCGATCGCGGCTGCCTGGAATCTGACTCCAGACCAGTGATGCGAACGGGCCGGGCTGGTCGCATCACTGCTCCAGACCGTCCATCTGTGAGTCATCTGAGGACATGCGGGAACGTCTCGTCTCGGAATCATTTCCCTACAGATCTCCGGCGGCGAGCGGCCACTCGGTCATGGCATCTCCGCTTTGCCCTTTCGTCTTCTGTTTCGCTTTGTTTTCCATTTTCGGTTGCGGTAAGCGACGATTTCTTGACAGTTTGAGTTTCTGAATTCTTGATTTTCGTGAAATTCTCAACGAAGCGCGGAATCCTTTTCTAAGAAGTTCACGTGAAGCTCGTTTTAGTCCAGGGATCGACAAATGAAGTCCCAAGTTTGGAGGGTCTCTTCAGCGTCCTGGATCAAAGCCGTGTCCAGAAGTCCCTCGTCAAGAAATCGAAGAGCGACGTCGAGAAGCGCTTCAACGGCTTCCTGAAGCTACAAGAATTGAAGAATCGCAGCGCGTCAGGATCTGAAGAAGATGAAGGACGACCTCCAGTTTTACGTGAAGGACCTGACGAAGAGACTCGCCGTGGACGCCGCGAATACGGAGAATTTTTGGGAAGAAGCGCGCAGTAAAGAGGCACAGAAGAAGAGTGGTACTCGACTCACTACAGCAGCACCCAAGACAAGGTGTGTCTTTCGAATATTGCTCAAATTCTGATTTCCTTTTTTCAGATCTTGGTTTAACTTTTCGGCAAAGTCCTTCTGGAGAACGCCCACCTTCGGTAATCATAATCACAAGAATGTTGTATCCCATCGCATCAACGCTTGAATTTCAGTTTTCCTCGGCCTGCTGATCGCTTATCACATCGGGATCGCGGCCCTCATCACGCTTCTCTTTATGAAGTTCAAGCGTCCCAGGAGCGCCAAGGAAATCGCGCAGCTGGAAACAACTTACGTCAGCATGGAAGACACGACGACGTTCGAGCAATCCCGAAAGAGCAACAAGAACAAGAATTCGAAGAAGAATTCATCCAAGAAGAAACCGAATAAGCAAGAAACGGAAGAAACAGAAGAAGTGACCGCCACTGAAGATTATTGAAGCAATTTGAATTGTAAAAATGCCATGGCGTCACTATCACGCCGATGTGGTGAGATATATCGGCATCTCTGTTGTTTAGGGACGTGTGCTCTGTGGCGTATTGGAAACGTGCGGGTTTAAGGCGCGCGACGAGGCCTGTTCGAATCCTGGTGGTGACGATAGCGTGCCAGCCGACGACCGCGGATCGGTCACTCTCATGGCGGAATGTAGGGCACAGGGGCCATCTGAACCTTGATTCAACCGATCGGTTTTTGGTTGAAGAGGCTGCAATCAGCTGTGGTTGAACTCGATGGCCTCTGTTGGGAGGTCATAAAACGAAGAGTTTATGTGCGTTCATGTGACAAACCCTCATGAATCCAGTGCCTTCAGATGGTTTAAAGTACCACATGGCCGCTTCAGTCAGGTGACTTGCCATCTAAAACGGCATGAACAGAAGATTTCTTTAGAATTCTGACCGTATCGCGGTTTCTTGGCTTTTTGCCATTCGTATAACCGGCGATCATGTCAACGACACACATTATCACGTTGTGATAACCCTCTACCAGGTGCGCATAAAAGAGCTTGCGGAAGAACCTCTAGCCATCGGCACTCCAACGATGGCTTCTCACATCGCTACGATCCTCTTCGGACTTCTTATTGCGGTAAGCGTGGATATACTTCGAGTGAATATTTAAGATTCGTTTCCAGGTTTCAACGCCGACCTCCGCCTTCATCCTACAGGAGTTCTGCGACTGCAAATCGACGGTGGACGTCTTGGAGGTTTCCTGCTCTAACCTGAACGCTCTGATGGGCAGCGTGACGAGGAAGGTCGAGGACATTGAGAGCTGCGGAAAGGACGATGCGACCGAGTTCTACAAGGCATCGATTTTCGTGCTGGAACGCGATTTGGCGGCGTTGAGGAAGCAGCGTAAGTGACGAAGGAATCTACCTGGTCTGACCTTTGAATCCGATTCCAGCGCTTCCGCACCCGGTCGCCTTCTACCCTAGTTGCCTCTTCACGGACTACCTCTTCGGATCGATCGAGGGAATCGCTAAAACGATTTACAACTTCGCCAAGATCGCGTTTTCCTGCGACTGCTGCATCCCGGTCGCCGCTGAACAAAGTCTTATCAGCGCCATCGCCACGATGAAGGCTCTGCTGAAAAAACACTCGAAGTCATAAGGATTATTTTTGTGCGCTGATTGTGTCAGGGGAAGCTGTATTTTTCTTTGTGCTTTCGAGGTCTTATCAATGGTGAACAGAATGAAAGCGATGGTGCTCACAAGACCAAATATGTATTATTAAGTGATTTTATAGGAAAGGGAAGGAAATGTAAATGCTTCGCTTTCTGAACTGGTCGCTAGATCCGACTGTAGGATATTTATTGGTTCTTTAGAATTCTGACCGTATCGCGGTTTCTTGGCTTTTTGCCATTCGTATAACCGGCGATCATGTCAACGACACATTGTGATAACCCTCTTCCAGGTGCGCATAAAAGAGCTTGCGGAAGAACCTCTAGCCATCGATACGAAGGAGTATCAAGTGGTCCTTGTACGGTCGCTAAGAACGCTCCTATTTGGCACCCTCAAAGTAAATGGGAAGAGTAGAATTTGGAAAATTTCAGCCGAAATGCTTGCGCTCTAATGGTAGCAAGAAATTTCCTTCAAAAATTGAGGGAAGAAATGGGCAAAAACTGGGTTATGTTCTTCTGTGACCTTCCCCCCTTGGTTCATATATACATCTTTATTTGCTCATTTCGATAAGGGTTACACGTCACATATTTGCAAGGCAACCTTTCACATTATTCAATTATCCCTCAGCCTTCGACCTTCTTCAAAAGGCCCTTTAAGGTGACCAAAGCGTTGCTCACTTCTTGGCCATCGGAGGACGGGATCGAGCACGGACACGAGTTGGCGATTTCAGCCGCGTTGTAGAGATTCCGGGCGATTCCGTCGAGGGTTCCGTAGAGGTGGCTCGTGTAGAGGCAGTTCGGATAGTATGGAAAAGGGTGCGGCAACGCTGAAATCAAGAATTTTCAGATTTTCAGATATTTGAGTCACTTACGCTGCAGTCTTATGGCTGCCAAATCGCGCTCCAAAACGAAGATCGCCGCCTTGTAGAACTCCACGGCCTCCTCCTTCCCGCAACCCTCGATTTCCGCCTCTTTCGCCACGATGTCGGCCGTCAGCGTCTTCAGATTCTCGACCAAACTCTGGAGCACTTCGATCGTCGATTTGCAGTTGCACGCGGCATCAAAATTCTGCAGAGAAAACGCCGAAGATTGGTTCGGAGCCTGAAAAACGGGTTTGTATGTTATCGAATTCTGAGCAGTTCTACCACAGCAAGGAGCCAGAAGAGGAGCACAGCTACGAAGGAAACCATCGCAGTCGATTGACCCCGGCATTTCGCCCGACCCCTTTTATGCAGATCCGATGGCGTTATCAGAAGACGCCATAAATCTGTTTACGTCGGCAATGAGCGTGATAAGTTCGACGGAATACAAATGTGACGCTTGAAGGCTGAAATTCAAAAAGCAAACTTTGAACTTCTAATGAGGATTTTACGTCCATGTGGAAATTTCCGATGAGCAGCTTCAGGAACTCATGACTTTTGGGACGAATTCGTTCAAATCCATGACGAATTCGTGCTTGAGGAATTCATGAGGAACTCATAACTTGTTTTTGAATTATCTGACTGACATCTATTTCCCTAAATCGATTCTTTCGCTCCTTTATCGTCTCCCAAAGCAACATCGGCTGTCTTTGGAATTTCCTTTATTCAACATTTCAAGCAGATTAATTCTATTTGTTTGGCCGAACGGGTGATAAGAGTAAGAGAACAGCGATCAGATTTTATGGTGTCTGATTAGAACAGAGTGACTGTGTTGTCGCGGGTGTACGGTGATCACTGTCATGAGGTTTGCTGGCCAAAGAGCGCCACATTGTTGCGTTAAGCGGACCAAACTCTCCTCTTGTAATCTGGCGGCATTGAATCTGATCTCTGTCTTCTTAGTTTTTATCACCACTTGGGGTTTGGTGACTTAACGAGCGGTTCGAGGAGGTCACAATCATCGGCCAGTTCCATTTTATTCCATTCGTAATATTCCTCTCATTTCCACGAATTCTGAAGCATTGTAAAATAGGAATGTCCCTCTTTCTTTTCTTCTCCAAGTCCAGATTTGACCACTCCGATGGAAGCCATAATTGCGCCATTGTCCTTGAAAACAGTCCTCCGCCCGCAGATGTACATTGCCCTGTTAACGACCGGCATTAGAACAGCAAAGAGGATGATTGCCTGGAATTGCTTAGATAGATAAAATTGGGGGAATGAAAGGCTTACAAAGTTGTAGACCCTGTGGGAAATCCGGTCTCCCTCGCAAAAATGGTAGTCGTTTAGGAGAGTGTTCCAGATGGCGACCAGAGCGGCTGTGACGGCAACGCATTGGACGAAGATGACGGGAACCGCAACGAAAATCACTTTTATGTTTTCGCGGATCTGAAGACGAAATAGGTTGATTTGGTTTTTTAGATTAAGGACACAAACCTGGTACCTCTGCGAAAGTCGAATCTGACTTGTTGAAGTGAGCTTGAAAGCTCGCAAATTGAAAAACAACAAACTTACGGTTAACTGAAACATGATCTAATGATTTCTAGCTTAGGCTTTAGCCACTTACAACGACTGTAACGCTATCACAAATAGTAACGTAGACAACTAAAATGATGAAACCCTGTTTTGCTAAAATCAATTTTTAGGATCCGCCAGAACATTTTTTGCTAACCGATGTGGACGAGATACGCGATAAGCACAGAAATAATGAACTAAGAACACCAACGTTAGTGATATCAAAACGTGCCTTACCAAAAAAATAAAGGCGATCGTGAACTTTACCCGGTGCCTGCTCTTTTCGTAATTGGCGCTGTGGAATGTAGCGAAGAGTCTCTCAATGGCCGTTAAGAGAAAACTGGAAACTATGGCAGTGTAGGAGCTCTCGTGGAGCATGTGGACAAGCATGTGAATATCATTGTTCTCGCTGACGTCGAAGAGAATCAGGCAGATGTCCATGACTCGGCTGATCAGGAAGAGGCTTATGGAGAAGCCGATGAAAATGTGGATGATTCTAAAAGCGAATAAAACTCTCCTAAAAATTCTAAAACTTACTTTAAATTGACGTGTATCTTGTGACCCTTGAACAGCAATGCATTTTGAATAATATGCAGAACAAAAGCCAATCCAATAAGAACCAATTCCACGTAGTCCAACGCTTGCATAGAGTGCAACTCATAGTCGTGCTTACAGTTAGAAATTAGGCCGTTTTGAGTAGAACCTGGAGCATCGGTCATCTGGAAATCTTTAGGGATCAAGAATTACTGTGTTTGACGAAGAGAATAAGTGTCAGTAACCATATTTTCTTCGATAAACAACGTGTGTTCGGGGAAATACAAAATAGTGTCATATGTAGTGTAGTGCGAGGGAGTCCGTGCTACGGAGAGAGGTTTGATCAGGATTGGGTCAAATATCGGGACTGAGATTCGGAGTCGAGTGTATAGGAGCACATGACAATCTCGGGAACTAGTCATGCAAGAGAAAACGAAGCAAAAAGATTGGGAAAGTGCTAAAATTAGGCTTTAAGATTGGGAATATATTGAAGCGCAATAAATAAGAGTCTTGCAACTTGACCGTGAGACTTCCGGCCTAATACCAAAAACGACTTTCTGTAGGCAGTTTGCATCATCCTGTGCATTTAATTGAATAACTCCCACGGAGCAGCTTTCTCGTTGTTTAAAAACGCTCTATGTCATGAATTAATCGGACGCCTTGATTCCTTGAACCCGTGTTAACACGACTAAAGCTTCAAAATTACGTTAATTTAGCTAAAATTGATCTTTGAATTTTGTAGATTCGGAAGTCATCAAAAATAAAACTACTTTGACTAAATTTACGTGAAAGACAGTTAAATAAGGACAACAGCCACACGTAATAAACAAGACAGTCAGTCAAAACACTATCTCAATTATCTCAATTAACAAGTAGATGAAACCCAGAAATCAAACACGCAAAAATTGTTCTGCGGCAGGTGAAGCGTACTTGAGTTTGGCGCTAATTGTTTAACTGACTTTGCAACTTTGAAAGTGATGACGTCAAAATATGATTGAAGAACATTTTTATGTAAAGCACAAAGAAGCTTGGCATGATGCGTTTTGTGTTGGCCAAGAAATAAAGACAATTGCGACTTTGAAAATACGCGGTCGTTCCTGGAAAAAGCCTAAAAGAAAGTTTCTAAAACACGTAAAAGCATTTGTCCTAAGTGAAAACACAAAAGTTGACAGCAGTTGAACGACTTTCATGTCTGTTCTTCCGTTTCTCTTCGACATTCGGTTCATTGGTTTGAGAAATTGTACCTGGCGTGAGAAATTGTACCTGGCGTGAGTCAGTTCATTTTGTGAATGAACGATTAGTACTTGGAAACGAACCGGTGAAATGACACTTCAACATAAACTTAGCACTTTAAGATGTATGCACTCTGACACAAATGGCATATATGAAATGAGAGATTAATACGACACTCATTTACGGTACAGCTTTATAAGTAAAGCTTCAAAAACATGAAAGCTCTCAAAATAATAGCATGAAGAAGCAGCATGATGCTTCAAGCAGCATCAACATGATCAGCATCATGGGGATTAAAACCAACTGTACCTAACAAATGCACTCCTTCCTACGTGTAATTCTACATTTGATTTTTTGTACTTGTGGCAAAGGAATGGAGCACATTCACTTGGCGTGTTCTTAGAAATGACGCCATTGTAAAGCGAAGCTAAGAGAACAGTGCAGTGTCGAGTGTCGAGAATGGTTGCAAAGACAGAATAGTGGCCGTTAGTCATTTTTGTCAGTTTGGATCATAAATTTGAAGAAGCTTACAGATAATAGAATCAGGTTTTGCATCTTCGGTTTTGCATTCGCACAACCACAGGAAGTTACGTAACGCATAGAACACGTTTTTATCTGACATTTTTGGTCTGATGACGTGAAAGCGGTGGCACGCAATCTTGCCTACGGACGTGCTTTTAAGTGATCCCTTAAAATGGGAGGTTACTGTCAGTGTGGTCACTTCCACCTTTTGGCAAATGACTTGGTCAAGCCAACCTACCTTGCTTAGATTTAGGGTTAACGTTACTATCAGTTTACTCAAAATGTCACTTTGATTTCTTTCTCTTTTTGGTCATTGTCGGCCACTCCCCACAATCGGACAAAAACAGAGCAATTAGATCGATTAGTCACAGATGCACTCTGCACTTACTTTTCATTCAATTGTCGATATTTGGAAAAACCGACACACTGACACCACATTTCAGGTTGTTCTGTGCTTATTCAACATCAACAGAATCACAGCCGTACATTCGCGGTCGAGTGTTCATGCTCACCCTTAGCGAACGTTATCAGATCAATGAGAACGTCTCCACCTGCAAGATGGTTTTCTCAATTACCGTAATGCGCACGATCACCCAAGGAATCTGCGTTGCAGCCATGTACTCTATGGTCATCAAAGTGGAACAGATGGACTCTGACGACTTTCGCCTGCTTCTTTTACAATGGATTTGGTAAACAAAACAGCTCTTTAAACGAATTTTGGCGAAATATTTCAGCAGACTCGGGCTTTTTCAGTTTTTCTTATGTGATAACGAGTAAGCAGCTGAGGAAGCAGATCCAGTGGATGTGTTGTTGGAAAAGGCCGAGTCAAATTTTCGTGGAACGGAGGACGTCGGCGTCGGCCGTGGCGAAATAATTTGCAAGGAATGTGGGGTTGACTTAAAATGTTAGCCATAAATCTGATAAGCATATATCAGCGTTTCCCAAAGGGAACTCCTATACACGTTGTGTACACTATTGCGAACAATCTAACTTGTTGTTTCAAAACTCGGCCACCCAACAAACTACATAGGTCACTACCACAAACTCTCCCGTGCACTCTTTTTCTCTCCCCTAAACATCGGAGCAAAGAATAGGACTCTCCAATGCAACATAATGCAAATTCCCCCAGGTCGTGTTGTTCTTTTGTTTTGCTGTTTATCGACCCTCTTTACAAGAGCCTTTCGGCTTCCAGCGTCCTTGGTCATTTTATAAATTCACGTAGAACGCGGAAGATCGAGTCACATTGAGAAAAAAATGAGTGATGAATCGATCTGCTCTTCCAGTTGAACAATCTGTAGGTTACAACTGAGCATTTTGGATATGATAATTAGCTTTTTCAGTTTAATCATGCTACGAATCCTCTGTACAGAGCGAACAGTTTGTTTTATGGTGAGTGATCTGTTTGGATGAACCCTCTTTTCTCGCTTTTTAACGTTAATTCTTCATGCCTTTTGAACAATAATATTTTTGCAGTTGGAGAGAAACCTCCACCAGTGCATCTTCTCCGCCAACCTCTCAACCTCGAAGCCTCCCTGCACCAACTTTTGCCTCCGTTCTCTGCCAAAAGCCAAAGAAAACTTTCGGTTTTCATTGTTGCAGTCGATCTTCCACGCGTTAATTCGATTGATTTTGGATTGCCATCGATGAGCAATTCGGATATCAAACAAATGGACGAGATTAAATTGGATTTGGAACAGACGGAAGCTAAGAATGGGGAAGTCTCTGCAGATAAGGAGCAAATTGATATAGATCACGCAATCGTGCTGATAGCAAAGGAAGGCGAGAAAAGTGCTTAAGATTTTCAAGGAAGTTTAAAGGTTTTTTCAGAAGAGCAACGAGAACGACCATGTGCCGCAGTAATGACGATACTTCTTCTGTTTTTCCTGTCAACTCTCGGAACAGCTGTATTCGCTTACGCCCAAGTGCGGCTGTTATTATAAAGGGTCATACGACGATAAAGAGATTTCTCAACAAAACGTAATTTAAAGATTCACTCCAACAAACACATCCCGCCACTCTCTAAAAAATACTTTCAAAATCCGTCTCTGGATCGCCCTTGAATTCCGTTTCCCAAATTCAATTTCGCAAATTAAGAATTCATCCATCAAACCGGAAAAACCCGCGATCGCGCGTGTTTTTTACAGCTCCTAAAATAGATCTCGAGCGGTGCAGGTTGAGCACACAAAGGATACGGCAGCGTCCCGTCTCAGAGGTGTTTCAAATTGGATCACCGTAGGTGGGAGCAGTCTCCGCTCTCGCCGTTAATTTATTCCACTCAGCGTCCATCCGGGTTCCTTCGTCGCTCCTCTAATTCGCAAAAATCACCCAATCTCCGCTAACTAGTTGGATTTGTGATTGGTTGATTAATAGCGGAATCGAATGAGTTCGGGGATTTGGGTAATGTCGCCTCGGGCGATTCTCTACCGAGACGTCGTTACGCATGCGCGGAACCGAGAATTAGAAGAGGAGATGGAAACAGTTTGCGACATCCACCGCGACGGACGCTGGCGGAGATGCGAGCGCTGATTACGCCCGGTAACGGTTTGCCCTTTGCGTTCTCCTGGGTTTTTGTCGTGGTTAGGTGATCGGATCTCGATTTCGGGGAAACTGTAGTTCCGTGTTCATGGTCACACTTGCGCTTTCGGAATCTTTAAAAGGGTGGCAAAAAGTTATTAATGGGAAAAGTAAGTCTCTTTAAGCTGTCTTCGCTTGGACACGTTACAGGAATAGTTTGCTTCGAAGAAGCAATATAAATTCGTAAATTCGTAGGCATTTCAAAAAATAGCAAATCGCTGTTTTTCGCAGAAACTCGGTTAATTTTGAGACATTTTTGATTCAATCCTATTAAATAAAGGAGAACGATCCAGATGTGTTTCACGCTTTTGTGTCCGTGACGCTTTTCGCACGTTCGGTCTGTCGCCGTTGCCGGCGGAAACCGGTCGATTTTGCAACCGCGATGACGCCGAAATCAGTGCTGCAAACGTCGAATTGGCAACGGTTGCGGGCGTTTTTGGGCTCAATGAAATATGCACAAACGCAATCGAATGATGATATATAATTTGCGCTATTTCGAGGAAATTTCTGAAACCGCAAAATCGGTGTGCTCATGGCTTCTTGGAGGCGCGACGCGCCGAATTAAAACGCATTTTGAACCTGGAACCTCGCGCGATAGCGCGCTCGGCTCCGTTAACAAATTCATATTTGCAAGTAAGGATATTTTTCATCTTAACTGCCATAAAATGCTTTTCAAATCCCAACCCTCTCAAAGATAAACTCGTAAAACCGTCTTCTCAATTCGCAACATCCTCCTTATTTCGCGCCAATCATGATATCCAGTTGTAGTCCCGGTGTTTATGGGCTCTCGATACGGCTTTTATCTGTTTTTGATACGGACAATAATTCAAGCTGATCTTCGCGTTTCTCGTCCCATTACAGACCGTGAAGAACAGTTCCGTCCGTCGCCATTTGGGTTTATGGCCGCGTGAAGTGCGTTTTTGCAACCGCGCTTCTCGGGAGGCGCGGCGAAACGCGAGGAGATCAGATTCCAAGATGCGATAACGCGGTAGATGAAACTCGCCGATCGAATCTCGTGATTTCACTTTTCGAGAAGCCGCTTAACGCCGACGGTGTTTCAGGGAAAAGAATGCGCGTCCTCTTCGCCATCCTCGCCTGCGTCGGGTGCTACGGTAGGTGGTTTTTTGGCGTGGGTACGGTAAGGGTATAAAGGATCTAACAATTTGAAGACCTTCAGATGGGAGGCGCTTAACTAAATCTGACGATTTGAGATAAATGCAAACTCAGATAACTGTATTTCTTTCAAACGTCGATCAAACTTTAGGCTTCAGTTTCTCGAATTTATCAACCTTGCATTTCTTGTGTTCATTAGTCAAACTTATTTTAAGCCACGCATCAAACCTGAGTGACTTGTGCCACTTTAGCTTATTGTTGCTAACATCAATGTAACCATTGACACTGAAACTTATTTTGAAGCTCAACTCTTATTAAAGAAACTTTCAAATCAAATTTTTGTACACATTTTTCCTTCCTTATTTTCAGCCGCCACCCACATCCGAGAGGCACAGTTCCAGATTCAAGGAATCGAAGTGACAGACGAGGTGAGTCGAGATGGCTTCAAAGATAAGCGCAACAAGCAAGGACGTTTGGTTTAGATTGCATCTCGCGAAAGACGCCAAGTGAACCCCGATTACGTGCGCCCTCAGTTCGGAAGAGTGAGTTTTCGGTTTAATGAGCGAAACTGACGCTTATCTGATTTGAAGAAAAAGTTGCATTTTGGAACTGGTTTGGATTAAGGGAAATTTTCGTAAGCAAGAGCTAATTTTTAAAACAAGTATCAGGGACCTACCTACCTAAGATATCCAATCCAAAACCGGATTAAAATGTACATACCTGTTGTTTAGAACGCTCTCACGACTGCAGCCCGCGTTGTAAGTTTCAGTAACTTACCAGCAATAACTAACCTCAACAAGTCCCGCATTAAATCGGTTTTTTTCTTTTCAATGTCCTTTTCACTAATTCCCAATTTACCAATCAAACTCCACTTAATTCAGAATGATAACTACTACAGTACCAACAATAACTACCAAACTAATCCCAGTGTTTACCAGTCGGGCTACGTGACTTATCCTCCCTTTGTCGGAGCTTATCCGGTTTGTAGTTTTGAGTTTCAGCACGCCTGCACCTGCAATCCCAATTTAAATCTCCTTAGCCATGATTCTCCAACTCACTATTAATATGAAATTTAATCCACTTAATTTCACGTCTAGTCCCACTCTTGTCCAACGTTCAGAACACGGAGAACATCCTTAACACGAACAATCCCAACTATAACACTGCGAATTCCTTCGCGAGCAATTTTGCCCCCGGCTTCGAAACCGGCGTCTTCGGCAGCCAAGCTCGGGTTTGTCCTATCGTTCTCCTCCCTCGCTGACCTCGTTCACTTGTTCCACAGTCTAACGCACCCCACGCTCAACTCCCCAAATTCCGCAAGGGGCGTCCGTTTCTGTTCAAGCACACTGACTTCATTAACTACCTCAACGCCGTAAGTCGGTGCTTCTCACTGCTTCGGTCCGAAAACGGCTCCCTCGTTGTACGAATTTCTGTTTTAGCAACGCGTCGCCAACGGCGGAAATGCCGATCCTCAAGCCACCAAATACTACTACCCCCCTCGCCAGCCTCTTCCTCTTCCTAAGTGCTTCCACAACCCTACTGGTGAGCGATCGAAGATTACCTGAAATTCCTAAAAACGGATTTCAGGCTACGTCTGTTGCAACGTGCACCTCAACGACCTGATCGTGGACACTTACACCGAGCTGGAGTCGCGTCCCAAGTTCCACAGCTGCAACATCAACCTGATCGCCCGCGAGCTCCAGAACGCCTCAGAGAAGCGCTTTAACACCACTTTCGAGTCGATCGTCAGCTACGACGACTTTGCCCAGAAGGTCCATTTCCACAACGATTTCGTCTGCAAGGTCGAGCTTGGAGGACGGTGAGTTTGATCTTCTTGAGAGCTTAAAACTGAAATATGTACTTCAGCTATATGCTCGCCTACGCCACCGCCAAGGACGTCCAGCAGGCCCAGCTCGAGCACGACAAGGGCACGTTCGGACCCCAGAACGAGATCCCTCGCCACGCCGCCAAGCGCAGCATCCTTATCTGAATCTCAGATTCCTTTTTGCGTTTAAACTCAGCAAAGTTTTATTTCTTGTGCAATTTTCCGTCGATCATGCAGTAGCTTGGAGTGAAGTGTCCCTTAGAGCAAATAAATTTGGATACATGATCTTGTGTAAAGAAAAGCAAACTCTTTGCTCACCTGTGTCTTGAACTCCCCACTTCAAATGTGTTCTAATTTTGTTTTTGTAGCTTCCCATTTCAGCCCTCCCTAATCTGCCTCGAGTTCTTGTTTTGCTCGCCTTCTGGTTTCTCAAGCGCCCTCAACACCTCTTCACTAGCGGAGTAAAAGTAGTCTTCGACCACTCAAGGGATTCGCGGATTTGCGGCGGCGTCAAAAAGGCGATTAAGGAGTGCGCCGTGACCTTGCACCCCTCGCCGCGTCTTCGACGCTGCTTTGTAAATTAATTACCACCTTCGCGCCCGTTCTGAGGGAGTCAAGTGCTCCCGCAATCCGGGCGGCGGACCAGTTATGCGTGGGGACATTGGCGAAGGTGACCTGTCGCTGGTGACGCGTAGTTATGTATCATTATGCAAATTTATTCCGTTCCTCGTGGGTTCCTGCTGTCATTGTCAAAATAGGAAGATCGCCCATGTCGGTTTGTGGTAATTTTCTTTTAGACCGGACTGAATTTATCGTTTTGCGTGTAGGAGCACTTGTTTTTGAGAATTATGCGTTTTTGCTCAAACGAAACTGTTCATTCCAACAATTTTAACTTTGCAGAACAACTTTTGGTAACTGAAGTTTTAGTAACGCGCTAACGCGCGCGAGGAGCAAGCGATATTGCAGTCAAACAGACGTAGTCAAAAATTCGGATTGTGCGCCGTTGGAATGCGCTTGAGCGAGGCGGCGAAGCCGACGAGGACCGTGACTTGAAAATCTCCGATTTTCTAGAATCTGTCGGAATATTTACTCTTGGTGGCAATCTAACAATTGCAAGAATCTTACGGATTTGAGATTCCAATGACGTAATTGAAAACCTGGAAAAGCTCGGAAATATTGAGCACTTGGGATACTTTGAAAATCTAGATACGCTTGGAAATAACCTCAATAAACTGCGAATCCACTCCCATCTGGCCTTCTTTCTTCATTGTTTGACTTCACAAAAAATTATGGAGAACAAAATCAGCATTTTAAGATATTTTTGAAGTGAAACAATGAATAAAGAAGGCCAGATGGGAGAGGATTCGCCGTTTATTGAGGTTATTTGTCTAGATTTCAAAGTATCCCAAGTGCTCAATATTTCCGAGCTTTTCCAAATTACGTCATTGGAATCTCAAATCCGTAAGATTCTTGCAATTGTTAGATTGCCCCCAAGAGTATTAGTAACCGAAGTTGAGGTTAAGGACCGAAGTTTTTTCAAACAAGTTCAGCTTATTTTAACAATTTGAAGTTTGTCAGCAAGGAACGTAAATGCAACTAAAATATGGGTTGACTTTGTTCCATGATCTCCTCCCTTTTCTTCCTGATCAAAAACAATTTTATGTCTTAATGAAGTCCGCCGCTCATTCAAACAATTTGAAGTTCTACTGAACAACAATCAGTTGTTAAAAGTAAGGTCTATTTTGATTTGAAAATCATGAGGTTTTTCCATGTTTTCCTACTCCCTTTTCTCCACCCTTAAAACACTTTCCGCCTCCGGTGACTTTTTGAAATCACCAAATGCATCCATCGAAGCTGCATCGATTTTTCCTCCCGCAGCTGTCACTCGCTCCTCGTTTGCACCATATCGTCCTCGTCTTCGCCTCGGTTCTCATTAGGCCCGTGCATGCACTCGTCCATCCCCCGGTCCTTCCATCGCTCCGTTTTCGCCGCTTTGACTCACAACAATTGCGAAATGACCTCCTTGGGTCTTCCGCTTCCTTTGGGAGAAGCGGCGTGGTCGCCGCGATTAAGCCGTGCGCCCGGCAGAGATCGTATTTGAGAAGCAGATGGTCGTTGATTCAATTGGTTGCAAGCGTCGAGTGGGGCGGACGTTTGTCTTCTGCATTTGTGATGCGATAGGGTTCGCCAAAGGTTTGTGATTGGATCTGCTCCCGGAAATTGTATTCTGAACTCAACTAATTGTTGTCAGAGTTGTGGACGGAAAGGGGTTGAATATTGCTAGATTTTAGTTCTTCTTTTCCTTCTGGACATTTCTCACGCGATGTTCGATCACTACCGATCTTGTCCAACCGCGGAATGTGCACTTTATTCAAATCCTCCACAAAAACACGCGCAAAAACTTATGAATGGAAATTGTCCCGACGCCGGCGCGTCGCCGTCTTCTCCCGTTTTGCACTTTTGCCGCCGTAGAGGTAATAAAATTGGGAATTTATGCGGTGTAATATTCAAATTAGCTACTCTGCTCGGCGATCGTTTTTGTGCACAACTTTGAAAAGTTTCAAATTTATGGATTTTTAAGATTGCTCAAATGAACACATTGTAATTGGTTGGTGAAGCAGTGAATCTTGTTTTTGGAAGGTAGATGTAATTTTCAAATTCTAAACGTCTTTTGTCAGATTTCCGAGTATTTTAAGTGTCAACTACAAACCTCTTTTGAACCCAGATTTCCTCTTATCTTTAATTCTCATTGCAAGGTCATAAATTGTGTCTTGTAGCTTCCTAGCGACGAATTAAATAACTCAGATAACGCCGTAAACGACTCTTTGCTTGTGATAACGACCATTTTTGGCAACTGGGCGTCGAAATCTTTCGCGAGTTTGGCACGTCCAAAGTTTCGTCGCTTCTTTCATGCGGAAACACATAAATTCTCTCAAAGTGTCCATAAATTCAAACGTATGGTTTCATGAATCATCCTTGTTTGTTTGGCGTCTTCACCTTTTTTAGTTCGATTGATCGGCGCTCACGTACTATCAGGTCGCGTGCATTCCTAAGCTGTTTTTGGGTACGTTTTGAGATGCACGGGAAGCGATTAGGGAGCTCGATAAGTGACTGGACTTTTTTAATTCAAACGAGGTTTTGAAGAGAAGTTTCGATCTCGGTGGTTGAGATGGTCACAAATAATCCAAGATATGCTTTCACTTTTGCTGCTTGAAATATCCTTCTTTTGTATCAATTCTTCAGCTAAGAAATCAAGTTAATTCTCGATCTCGTTTTCCAGTCGCTTTTCGCGTCTTAATAGTTTAGACATTACTCTTTCCTGCTCCAGATTGTAAATTACCTTTGGTGTTTCAATGACGTGCTGTTTTGACTCGTCCTTTCTTAACCAAGGTTAAGCTTCTCACTCATTCCAGTACCTTAAAGCGCTTAAACCTTTCAAACTCAACCTGCTTCTCTTAACTTCGTCTTAACCTTTCCAGTCCACGCCTTCCGAACCTTTTAATCCTGGAACCTCATTCCTCTTTGTAAGACTGCTCTCCGTCCCAGACTCCCTCACCCAAACCCTCCTCCCCATACAGCCCAGCCCGAATTCCTCCTTCTCCCAGCCTCCTACTCCACGTAATCATCAATTCCATCTCCATTTCCCAAACGAATGCCCATGTTTATCTTCTCCTTCGCAACATTCTAAAAACATCTCCTCTCGGCACGTCAGATCGCATCACGCGCCTTATCTTCTTCGTCCCTCCTTCGAATCCGCGGATTCATCACCTCCGTTTTCCCATCTGATCGGGGACTAGCGCCTTCGTCCCGATGAGTCAGCGGCGGCGTGCGAATCACAAAACGCCGATTCAGAAGCGAAAGCGGTTCTCCGCCTTCGAAGCGGCGACTTAGCGTCAGGCGTTGAAGCGCGGGCCGCCGAAAACATCGCCGCACTCGCACGCCGCTGATTCACGGCGGCGATAATGAACCGCGCGCCGGCGCATCTTCTCGCACCCCTTTTGTACAATCAAAAACCCTCGTGCGAACCCCGAGCGGCGTTCTCTCGTTAGGATGTGCGGTTGCCCTCTTTGAGACAGCGACTCTGGAATTCCACCTGATTTATTAAATCAGGTGGAAATTTACATGCCTCTTTAAGCCATTTTGGCCAACTGCTTCAAATTCGAACCTGCGACGTTTCCTAGAGCTTTTGCAGAACTGCTTTTGCAGAATTTCAGGGAATTTCGGGAGAATCTCCGACTGCGCGACGCGCATTTTGAGGGCGCGAATTGCGCCGACAACTTCTGCGACTCTGAAATTGCGTGGATGTTTTCGATCTGATTACGACCGGTCGGCGTCTATTTCCGAGGCCTAAATGAGTTTGCATGCTTGAGTAAACGCCTGTTTTTGTGTCTCTGTATTTTCGCGCTTCAATTTCAGCCTAATTAGGACGACATTTCGGTTGAAGTTCAGACCAAATCTGTCTAATTTCTGCCACGTTCATTTGCGCGAATTGGTCACGTCGAATAGGTCGGATTCCGACCGCTTTCTCCCAAACCGTTTCGCTCCTTGTCTGTCTATGTGTGCTGCTCTTCTCTTGTTTTTTCTTTCCGGTTTTTCCGTGTTTACCCCGCCTCGCGTCCCTCTCCGCTTCAATCCGAGGCGTGGGTCCCAGGACAGTGGCGGCGGTGCCGGGCGAAGAAATCCGTCTTGAGTTATGATGTTAAAATATTCATTAACTGTTTGGCGTTTCACCCTCACGCGCGTTCGGCCGCCCGCCCGCCCGCTTTACCCGTGTTTGGTTTGTCCGGCCGGAGGGATAATTGGACCGCCGGCGAGTGTTTGTGAGTGGTTTGTGGTGCCGCGAAGACGCGTGTAGAGAGGTTTAACTCACCGATATTCCGTTTCAGGTAGTTCTTGCGACCCACGCGCCCAGCAGCCATCATGAGCGATTCTGAGGAAATCCAGCAGCAGCAGATGGGTGAGTTTCGCTAAATTGGCTTCCGAAGAACTGGTTTTTGACTCGCAAACCAAGGGCGAAAGTTGTAAACGCGTGATTGATGGAAGTTTGGAGGTCTCCTGAATAAGGGACGGATATTCCGGCCGGATAATCGACGAAACCGCGATTTGTTTATACGGCCAAGGGAGCATCTTGGGTAGCCATAGATCGTTTTCCGGCCGACTATCGCCATGCTAGGGTAAAGCCTATGTGACTCGGCGCATATCGCGAAGCTCATTTTGTGCTCTTGGGTTCGGAATGTGACCGCTTCGAATCAAAAAATCAGAAAGGGGGATCAGAGAATCATAATTAAGGCGCATGTGACAAATGGCCACAATTTGTCTGGCCTAACATCTAGCGAATGCATTCAAGTCTGTTTCGAAATCGCGCGATCAAATTGATGACTCAATAAATTCAGTTTTTATGTTCGGCTTTCTATGTGCGTTCCATTGAGTCATCGAAACGGCTTCCGTATTTAGTCACCCGCGACCGACGCGTGAAGCACGTCGGCCTTTTTGGTTTCAATTTCCGCTGATGAACATTTGTTTTCGGTTCGTCTTTTCCCAGGGGATGAATGTAATCACAAAGCAAGAGCAGAGAGCAGTTAAGATTTAGACAGAGGGGCGATGTAAACAAGTTGTCATGAATGCACTTTCAGAGAACTTCCACGAAACTGTCGTGCTCCAGGAAGACGACGTCCCGGAGGACAACGAGTACACCTACAATCACCGGGGCGAAGAAGTCCACCTCGAGGACGAAAACCTCGGAGATGAAGTCCATCTCCTCGACGAAGAACCGGTGAAGGTCGCCGCCACCGAACCCGAATCGGAATCCGAGGACGAAATCAAGCCCAAGCTGAAGGTCGAGTTCGACTCGGAGCCCGAAGTAATCGCCAAGGATGAGGTAAGCATGCTTAGCGCTTGGCACACCTGTCGTGAGCTGCCTGAGCCTCTATTTACGCTTGATTCTATGGCTTTTCCTCTTGTTAGGAAGCTGAATCCGTACAGCTCGAAGAAGAGATCGTCGGGGAAATCGACGTCGAGGATGTCAAACCCGTGGACAACGAGCCGCAGATGGCCGAAGAAGTTTATCTCGAGGACGAAAACCTCGGATATGAAGTCCATCTCGAGGACGACGCGCAGCGCGAAGAACCCGAAGTTGTGAAGCTCGAGGATGAAGAATCCCGGAAGATGCCCGAGGCTGAAGAAGACGACACTGTCAACAACAACGAGGTAAATTGTGATGATGTTTGCTGTGAAGCTAACGAGCTTGCCTAAACGTTTCCTCACCTCTTCATTTCAGCCTTCGCCTCTCAAGGAAGAGCGCAAATGGCCTCCGACCCTCTCCAAACAGAAGTCCGTCGTCAAGTCCGGGGAACCCGACGAAGATGATTGGGCGAAGAAGAACATCTCCAAAAGTGAGACCTGACTTCTGCTTGAGTATTCTGATCTTTGAAATTCCAGATAAGGTGAACGACCTCATTGCGCGTTTCCAGAGCGGCGCCGCGTTCAACAACAACAACCAACAACAAACCTGCTCCTCAACCTACAAGTGCGGTAAGCCCAGTCGTCATTGGAACTGTTATGAATCCTCTTTTCAGAGTACGGCGTCAGCGGAAAGGTTGGTCAAATCCAGCAGAGCCGCTTCAACTGATCTCGCGCGACGGCTTCTTTCGGATTCACTTCTCTCCTTTTTTTCGGTTTTGCGAATATTTGCATTCTTTTTTTTGTATTGAACTAACTATGTTACATACGAATTGGATAAATTTATAATTCTGCCGATCGAAACCTTCGCCTTTCAGTTTCTGACCTGGACTTTGGATTACCGACATATCCGACCACGTGGTTTGCAATTGACCTCTCGGATCCTTCCTGTCGAGTTTCTATGGACACCCGAGGGATCTTTCTGCGTCAATGACACAAAATCGTCGTCACGCTTCAGTCTCCCTGACTTCAGAGTGCGTCATTTCAGACCGAATTGACGGGCAGTCCTATGCTCGGAAGTCTTTCAGCTGAGGTTTCTCGCTTCTGACCCCTCGGTAACAATTAATTCTTTAATTTATGCGCGTCTACCGTTAATACAATGAATTTATTGTGTACACAATACCATTTACCGCTTCGAACATTACAAATAAGTTAAATGCAGCTATTTCTTGCTGCCGCGGGTAACCGTGACTGTCATAATCGGGGTTCTTGGTCAGGATGACAAGACCCTCGAGGTACGGCGACAACGGAAGGTATTCTTCGGTGGCCAGTTCAGCTCGTTCGCCATAAGCTAGCAGAACGGGCGTGGTGTGCGTTTGGAAGCCTGTAATGGTCTTCGGCTTTCCGGCCTGCGCCACGACGTCGACGGCCTGGCCGACGCGGACGGAGACGCTGACCTGCTTGAGGTTCCCTGGCCTGTCATCGTCCTCGACTAAAGTAATCAAGTGGCGGGGCTGCATCGCGGGGACCAGCGAATACAGCAGGTAGTGCTGACGGCTGTTGAGGACGCCTGGAACAAACAGGGGATGTCAGAGGAGAAAACGACCAGGTACACTTACTGTTGTTGCCATCCAAGAAGGCGAAGCACGTGGCGAAAAGTCCGGCCACGGCGGCGGGGCACATGAGTTGGCGGTCGGAGTGGAAGGGGTTCAAAGTCATGGTGCCCTTGCCGAGGTGAGTGAGACCTTGGGCCAGGCGCACCAGCATGAGGCTGATCTGGTCCTTGTGGTGGTAGGTGGCCAGCTGGCGGAGCATGGACACCAGACGGGCGTTGTTCGTGCCGGCGCCGACGAGTCCCATCGCAAGGATCGCATTGTGCGCGGTTTCGGCATCCGAGTCGTGGCTGTACTTGCTCAGCGTCTCGAGGATGTTCAGTTGCGGATTCGAGATGCTGATGAGGGCGAGGGCCAGGGGAACGGCACGTCGAATCACGGGCTCGCCGTAGCGCATCTAAATACGGGACAGTATTAAGACAAGGGATAAAGCGGCGTTTCTGTTAGTTCTTCCAAGTTCCAAAAATTCGAAACTCATTCTTGTCTTGGCGAAACTCAGGACGTTAATCCTACGGCACTTACCAGATGCCCGAAAGTCCGCAGACTCATCTGGCTTCCGACTTCTTCGCCCATCGAAATAAGGCCGATACCGAGAACGGCAACGGCTTGCTGAGTGGAAAGATCCTCCTTGTGGGGATCCTTCTGAGGAAGAGGGGTGCTGCGACGGGCGGAAACCGACTGGTTGCTCGAGCCCGAGCCGGAGGTGCCGGAAATGCGGCTGCCGGACGGGAAGCGCTCCAAGTTCGTCGGGCCCTTCTTGCGAAGTTTGTTCTTCTTCGGCTCCTCCTTCGCCTCGTAATGCTCAGAGCACAGGTGCAGGAGCTTTTGGATCTTGAGAACGTTGCCGGTGCCGGCATAGGCGCACACTTCGACGAGGGTCGAGACCATGCTGCCGAAAGGTTCTGGGAGCGAGCGGAGGCTCTCAACGAAGACGTCGCTCTTGTCTTGGGTTCCTAGAAACGCAGGAATAAATACGAACCTGCCACGACGCCACTAACCCAAGAAGATAAGGCCCATTCCTAAAGCCACAAATCGCATGTTGGTGTCTGTGAGCTCAGAGGGCGTCTTTCCATAAGGAACTGGAACATCTCCATCGCCACGTCGTAGTCGCCAGTTCCGACAAGCACGAAGCCGAGCGAAAGACCAGCGACTCCCTTGACTTCGCTGTTGGCGGACATCTTGGTGTCGGAGAGCACCTTCTTCAGCTCGAACGCGATGCCGCCGTCCTCCTTCTTGAGCACGGCGTGGCGTTTCGAGTTGGCGTAAGCGAGACCCAGGCCGAACACGGCTCCCAAACGCATCACGGGGCGGTCACTGTGAACGTGGTCAATGAGAAGGGCCGATGCGGGGTCACAGGTGTCTTGGATTCCGCTGGAAATGATTCCGATGGCCAGAAGGGTTCCAGCCTGACAAAGACGTATAAGTCAGAAAGTCGCTTTCAGCCTTTGGTTACCTTGATGAAGTCGTCGTTGACGTAGAGGAAGCGGTCGCACTGGGCGAGACCGGCGTCGATGTTCCAGCGCCAAACGAGACCCTGACTGGCCGCAGAAGAGAACATGCCGTACTCCTTGTTTTTGTAAAACCACCGGTTCGCGTCGTCCGACTCGGTCATCATTCGACGCTGAAGCCGCAGTTGACAAAACCATTGACGAACGCAGCAGCCAAGTTGAGGCGAGGACTGTCGGCCGAAGAAGACCCACCGAAGGGACGCGCCTGCTCCAGGTGGGACTTGTAGATGCCCTCGGGAGTTTTCGGTTCCATAATGTCCAGTTCGCGGCCGAGTGAGTGGAAGTAGTGATGCAGGTTGGCGTTTGAGTTCAGCTCAATCAGTTTGTCGGAGTTATCCACGTCTTCGAGCTCGAGGAAAATCTGGTGCCGACCAAGCAGGATCGCCATCTGCTTTGCATAACCCTGAAACTTCAAGTAAGGCACGGCGCCTGTGAGTTTCAACTTACACATCGTTGCAACCCAGGAAGATTTCCTTACAGAGAGAAACGTCGTTGAGCATGGTAGCACAGCGAAGCGCTTCGAAGGTTTTTCCGAATTTGAGATAGAGCTCCTTCGCAGTTCGCATGAGCACCTGGTTGTCCGGTTCGGGAGTCAGCGGAGCGCAGGAGAGAAGGTAGAGACACACGCGGGCGTGATCCACTTCCTCGACGTACTCGCTGATAATGTCCAGACGGTCGATCTCGGTGAGAAGATCGCAAGCATCAACTTCTCCGTTGTGCTTCATGTTGTAGGCGACAATGTCGCGAACCAAGGAAAGCAGTTCCTCGCGACGGGCGCTCATCTTTTCCGGCACTTCAGCGGCTGATCGCCATTCCTTGGACATTTCCATGGCTAGATGGCTGAAAAACGATGTTATAAAATCTTAGTTCTTAATAAATCATACTTACCGAACATATTCATGTCCCCAGTCACCGATTGGGTCGTGCATTCCCTTGAGTCGGAAGTTGATGCAGTCTCCCTTGTCCCCAGAAGTCATCGCAAGGACCGAGATTAGGTCAGCGCAGATCTGCTTTGCCTTGCCAGCGGCCATGTTCTGGAAGATCTCCTTCATCCTTGGGTAGTGGCTGCATGAACTTGAGAGGCTTGGGGACGGAGGTCATGGACGTGGTCGAAGCCTTGATCAGGGTTTTCATCGACTCCAGAGCGGAGACGTAGAGCTTCGTGTCGGAGTCGCTGAGGCGCTCGACGAGCATGTTGAGGTCGTCTTGAAGCTTGCGGTCCTCATCGCTGAGTTCTTCTTTCCGCACCGGAACTTCCTTTGTGCCGTTCTTCTCCTCCTTCTTCTCAAGTGCTTGAGCCTTCCCAGCCATTCTGATCTGCTGAAATACGGAAAATTTTACTTCGTTTCAATAATTTGAGTTTCCACGACTATAGGGTCGCTATAGCAAGAGGTGGGGAAAATCGTGGCGTAGGCACCGAATACAGGGCTAAAAAGACTTAAGCAAATGTAAACCGAACTCTGGATCAAAGTAAACTTAATTCTGACGAGCGCGAGCCAGCACCAATTGAAACAAATATAGCAGTCAAAAAATTTAAACCTGCAAAAAACTCTTGAAAATCTTTCTTCTAGCGCTTCACAGAACTTTTCGCGGACCCTGTATTAAAAAGAAGTGTAAACACGTTGTACCTACCCAGAGGCGGCGCTCCGACGCCCGACCGCCTCTGAAACTCCATCGCCTCAAAAATGCGCATTTGAACATCCTTTGTGGGTCTAGACACGACCTGGTGGTGTGGCAAATCATCGCGACACTCATTTGCAGTTTGACGAAACGCGCAGAGCGGCCGGTCGCGAGCAACTGTTCCAACGCCTAGCCCAAATCTGGCTCAAAATCTTCAAAAAGGAAGACGGCAGAACGCTAAAATTGCTCGGAGGTGCAAATCTATCCTCGGCCCTCTCACCGCAACCTACAATTAAAATGCGAAACATTGCAAACATCGCAACGCATGTGACACCGTAGTCGCCAATTTGAAATTTCGTGTCGAGACCGTCCAGGAAACGTCGCTATCGCCGCTTTCAAAATTCGCCAGTTTTGCAGCTCCGCGGCGTCGCCAATTTGAAGATTCGAGCGCGCGCGCGTTTCCGGATTCCCACCCGAAGGCTGCTCTGGGACCGAAATTCGCTGTTCGAAGCCGTCCTTTTGGTCAGAATCCGAAGAACCGCTGCCGCCGAAGAATTCGCTTGGGGAATGCGACGTGATGACCCAAAATGGTGACAAACTGCTTTTCAATGACGATTTCGAATTTGAACACGCATGATGATTTGGATTGTTGCCAATGTGTGTCCACCGAGTTTTGTGGCTGATGTCAACTGTTTTCGGGCATGAAGTGATATTGAAACTCCGCATTTTTCAGGCTCGCAATCATGGGGATCATGAGCTACAGCGGCGGCACGGTCCTTGCCATGGCCGGCAAGGACTGCGTGTGTATCGCCTCCGACCTCCGACTGGGCGAGCAGATGACCACCATCGCCACCGACTTCCCGAAAGTCAGGTTTTTCCTTTCCACTCCCAAATCTCACGTTTTCCTTTTCTAGATCGCGCAGATCGCTGAACGTGTCTACCTCGGCGTCGGCGGCTTCCACTCCGACACGAAGACCATCATCGACAAAATGAATTTCCGCCGCGTCCTCTACGAACTCCGCGAGTCCCGCCATCTTCGCCCCGAAGTCGCCGCCACGATGCTCTCAAATCTCCAGTATCATCACCGCTTCGGATCCTACTTCGCCGAACCCATCATCGCCGGCCTCGACATGGACACCCTCAAGCCCTACATCTGTGGCATGGACACCATTGGCTGCATCGCCGCGCCCCGCGATTTCGTCGCCGTCGGAACCGGGGCCGAGTACCTCTTGGGCGTTTGTGAAGGTGAGCTTCTTTTCATTTCTCCCACTAATATTTTGATATTCTCTAGGATTCTGGCGGCCCGATATGAACTCCGAGGAGCTCTTCGAAGCCACTGCACAGTCGCTCCTTTCCGGACTGGAGCGCGATGCGGCTTCGGGATGGGGAGCGCTCGTCTACACCGTCACCAAGGACAAGGTCAATGTTAAGACCATCAAGGCCCGCATGGATTAAGTCATTTCTGGATAAAGTCAATTAAATAAATGGGATATATTGTTTATTAATGTTGCGTCGGTGCGAATGAGCCAGTTTGGACATATCTCCTCGGATTCCGATCGGTCGACCCGGGGAATGTCGGAGAAAATGAACTCTATGTCTGGGATTAATCTAGTCTCTTGTCATTCAAGGAATCCAGACATGTCTACCACACAGGTTACACCCTATTGTCGTGCGCCGGGCGAAATGGACGGATTGCGGCGAAAGCAATGCTATCTGGATCCCTAAGAATCGTGGATTACCTTCAAATTGAATCAACTCTCCGAGGAACTGGTCAATTTTGCTGATTTTAGGTTTATTCGACGCGAAATAAAATTTTTAACAATTATTGTTGACCGAAATTTGAAATTCCGCGTTGTACGGCGGAAAAAATGGGAAAAACTGATTTTGCCTGAATGGGTACCCAACCAACGACACGCGATAAACTTTGTCCACATGACACAATTGGTGATCTTGGGTGCATTCGACGCGAAATGAGTTCCCGATCACGCCGAGCCCAAACGCGCCCAGAAACACGCCAGCACGGCGGAGAAATCAGCGTTTATCCGGGCTCAACCACTCCAAAAATACCGATCCGGCGGTAGCATTGCTTTCGCCGCAATCCGTCCATTTCGCCCGGCGCACGACAATACAGGGTGGCCCAAAAAAAACCTAGACCAGACAGGGGATGGAGGCATGTCTGGAAATCGCGGAACGATCGGTCGGTTTCGCGTTAATTGTTAGCGAAACCGACCGTTCGTTCCCAGCGAGTGAGCTTGAAATGACTCCACTTCGTGATTTCCAGACATGCCTCTGCCCCCTTGTCTAGTCCAGGTTTTTTTTTTGGGCCACCCTGTATATAAGGCCGCATTCGTCCGACTGCGGTCATTTGCATCAGTGGGTTCACTGCTGAACGGCTGTCCGGCTTCGACCTCCAACGCAACTCTCACCCGACTCACGAATCAGCTCTTCACACCTGATTCCCAGTAAGTTCTCTTGCTTAATCTTTTTCTTTGATCCTCTCTCAACTTTCAGGTGCGCAGTGAAATGTTTTCACTCGTGGCTCCGCTGATTATAGGGGCGCTGCAAGTGGCGCTCCCGATGTTCCTGGTCGCGATGTGCAAGCCTAAGAAGGCTCCGGCGAAACCAACTCCCGCTGCCAAGCCAGGTGCTCCTATTCTTGCGAAATCGGATTCTAAAAAGTCCGAAAGCAAGAAGTCCGACGGCGAAAAGAAGCCCGAAGAGAAGAAGGAAGACGAGAAGAAGGAGAGCAAGAAGGAGGATGAAGAGAAGAAGGACCAGAAGAACGGCGAAGAGAAAAAAGAAAAGTCGAAGAAGGAGGAAGAGAAGAAGAGCAAGAAAGAAGAGGAAAAAAAGAAGGACGAAGAGAAGAAAGAGGAAGAAAAGAAGGAGGATAAAAAGGAGAAATCCAAGAAGGTAGAAAAGTCGACAAAGGAGGAGAAGTCCAAGAAGGAGGAAAAGGTAAGGACTGTAGGAGAAGATATTATTTAACCTGATTTCAATGTTAGAAAGAAGAGGAGAAGGTAATGCCTAAGAAGGAGGAAAAATCCAAGAAAGAAGAAGAAAAGGAGAAATCCAAGAAGGAAGAAGAGAAGGAAAAATCCAAGAGGGAAGACGAAAAGAAGGAAAAATCCAAGAAGGATGAGGAGAAGTCCAAGAAGGACGAGAAGGAGGAGAAGACCAGCAAGAAGGAAGAAAAAAAAGAAGAGGAGAAGAAGGAAGAAAGATCAAAGAAGGATGAGGAAAAGGTAAGAGTGATTGGGAAATGAGCTTGATTCGATTCGGTGATACGTTTGATTGCAGAAGCCTGAAGACAAGAAAGACGAAGAAAAGGAGAACAGCAAGAAAGAAGAAAAGAAGGAAGATGAGAAGAAAGAAGAAGGTTCCAAGAAGGAACCCGCTTCTAAGAAGGACGAAGAGAAAAAGGAAGAAGAGAAGTCCAAGAAAGAAGATGAGAAGAAGGACTCCAGCAAGAAGGAGGAAAAGAAAGAAGAAGAAAAGAAGGAAGAATGTTCTAAGAAGGAGCCTGCTTCGAAGAAGGAAGAAGGGTCCAAGAATGGAGAATGCCCTCCCAAAGATGGTAAAATTGTTGTAACAATGAATGGTCTACTCACGGTCCCAATTCAGAAACTAAGAAGGAGATCAAAATGGAGCCGAAGGATCTGCGCTGGGCTGCCACTGGAGGTAGCATGAAGGTAAAGATGACCAACACCACTGGGGAGCGTCAAGCGATCAAGGTGAAGTGCTCCGACAATGTCCTCTACCGCGTCAACCCCGTTTTCGGCTTCATCGAGAACGGCGCAACCCTGGAGATCGAAGTCATCCGCCAGAGTGGAAACCCGAAGGCCGACAAGATTGTCATCGTGCACACTCCGGCCGCTGCGGACGACAAGGACCCCGTGGGTCTCTTCAAGAAGGGCCAGACCTTCCCGACCTTCCTTCTTCCTATGCTTATGGTGTAAGTTGCTTATCATGTGTTCAGTAGGTAAATGATTTCTTTTGTATCATCACCATTGTCCTTAGATACTCTCTCGGTGGAATTGTCTCGTATGCTTGAGCAATGCTTACGGAGCTGAAAGAGTGATGTTTCTTAGGGGAATTACTCATGCAATGCTTCAGCAGTGCTCGAGCATTTCTTCTCAAGCATATAAACCCCTGAAATCGTTCATACTCCACAAACAGAAATTCTCCTTTCCTCCGACCTCAAAATGCCCACCTCGAAGTATACAGGGTGTCCAAGCGTAAACGAAGAAGTTTTCCTTCCATTATTTTTCACTATTGGGTCCGATCCTAGAAAACCTGAGTTTTTTTTGAATTAAGAGAATGGTACAATTTTATTGGTACCAAAATGTTTGGGTTTGGATGCACTTTTAGAAAAAACCGTCCAGTAAAGGCTATTTGAAAGGTTCAAATGAAGAATTCGTGAGAACTTTTGCATCTCAAACGTTTGAACCAGACACACAAAAGAGCCGCACTGTCTGCAAATGTTCCATTCGGTGTTGAACGGTTCTACCAATCAGTTGTGCTTTGAAACTTTCCTTGTACTGTTTTCAAGCTTAAAGTTGCTTAAAATTGTTCAAAATTAGGATGAACGCGTAGCTTGCACCCAGACCTTTCCTATGGTGTGCAATTTTAATGGAAATTAATTAAAGATCACGCTTGAAAGCCAGAAGAAATGTCTGAGACAGACTTTTCAGAACCTAGACAATTTGATACCAATAAAATTGTACCGTTCTCTTGATTAAGAAAAATCCTAATTTGCTAGGATTGGACACACCAGTGAAAAATAATCGACGGAAAACTTCTTCCGTCTACGATCGGACAACCTGTATTTCGAGATCGCTTCCGCTTGGCGACCTCTAAAACCAGACGCCATATCGAGCGACTCGAAACTCAAAATCAAATCAAGGAGCTTCTGGAATCCGAGGACCCCCCCAACTGGCCGCCGCCCTCGACGAGTCGTCGGCCTCCGAAAACGATTCTTCTCCCAAGTGGTTCCAGAATTACGAAAATCTCAACGCCGCTTTCGCTCAGCAAGCCGAAGAAGAACAGCAAAACGCCAAAAACGTTTTCGCCAAGCTGTTCCCTCACTGAACCTCGTTTGATCAATCAAACTTCGCCTCAAAATTTGTTCGTAACATCTAAACACGCACAGCATTTCTTGGAATTTATTCGGTATAATATGGAAACATAACAAGATACATGTGGTATATAGAATTGAAACAACGATGAAAGCTAAAAATTTCAGAGGTAGTGCTAGGGAAATCGACTTGAAAGACTACGAACGAAAACTATCGAAAGGAGGTTGGGGCTACATGAAAGATAACGTGAGATAGCGTGTTTCTTAGAGGTCTTGAGCCTGCGTTGGGCGGTCAGAAGAAGGGCATCCAGGAGGCGATGGTGCCCACGATTCCCTGCGCCTGCTCGGCTTCGCCTTCATCGTTCACGATCTCGAAGTTCTCCTCTTCGGACTCCGACGGCTTGCGCGTTTTCTTTTCGGCCTTCAGGGGTGGTGCGGCAGGAGTCTCATTGGCCTCCTCGGCCACCTCGATCTTAGAAGCAGGCTTCTTCTTTACCTCCTCCTCCGTCTTCTTCGATGTCTCCGCGCGTACCGTCTTCGGCTCCTCGGACTTGGCCTTACACAGGTGATCGCAGTCGTATTTCATCCGCTTTTGGCCGTTTTCGAAGTTTAGCGTCCAAAGATCGTGCTCGTCGCTCGGCATGCTCTTCTTCATGACGAAGCAAGCGCTGGAAATCGAGATTTTAGGAGAGGAGAGAGGGAGTGGAGGCTTACTTGCAGATGGTCCTTTTACCATAGTCGGAGACCCAGCTCTGGGTGGAGTTCGTTTGGCATTCCGAGCAGGGTGGCTAAAATCGGTCATTTTGTATCCTGTTTCAGCTTTTCTAACCCACCTTCATCGCGGTCTCCATTCCAAAATATCCGTCGCAAGCCAGAGGCCGAGGACGTCCATGGCGCCACTCATAGATTCCGCAATCGCTAAACCGGAACCTCGTTTTAGTTACCTACGGCTACCGTAACCCACTTGCACAAGTACGTTCCGTTCTTGTTCTTCTTGTACTGCTTGGGGAGCGAGGCGAAGCAGTTGCTGCACTCCTTCTCCTCCTCTCCATGCGCCTGCAGCTGCTCCAACTGTTGCGCGATCGTCTTCACGCGCTTCCTCATCTCGCGCACCTTCTTCTCCGCTTGGTCCGCCGAGAGGCCCTCTTTCACGAGTTTCGCCTTTTCCTTCTCTTCCATCACCGAATGCTTCGGGCAGGGACTGAAGACACAAGCTTAGAACTTTCCAAATTCAGTTGAACGAGCTTACAAGTAGCGAATCTTGTCCTGGGGAACGTTCCGTCCGACGCCCGGGCAAAGGGGACACACGATCTCCTTGTTCTTGTAGGCGCAGTGGTGGCAGTGACCCTTTTCGCCCTGTTTAGGGTTCAGCGTGGCCGCGCAGAGCTGGCAGTGGCTCTGTTGGGTCTTGCTGGCCGCCTGTTTGGAGAGGGCCAGAGCCATGGAATGGACCGACTGGACGTCCTTCGGCAGGGAGTACTTGTAGGCGCATTCAGCACTGCAAAAGCAAAGATGAGAATTGAAAGAATCCAAAACTTGAAGCTTCAGTTGATCAAGTGTAATAATTCAAAACTCACTTGCAGAACGAGTTCTTGGTGTGCTTATTTGTGAGCCAAACGTCGGACAGGTCCGTCAGGATCACTCCCCAGCAGTTTGCACAGTGGCGTTCTTTCTCGGCCGAGTAGTTTCTCGTGGTGCGCCAGCACTCGCTGAAAGCCTTCCATTAGATTTACTTCCCGAGTAACCCGAGTCACTCACCCGCAGAACCATGCGCTTCCCTTCGTTCGGCGTTTCATCGTGTTCGCGTCCGTTTTTCCGCAAAGGCGACATTTCAGCTCTGGCTTCGGAGTTTCCGAGTTCTCCCGGCGGTAGTTGTGGATCTGCTGCAGGATCTGAAATGAAAAAAGTTACTTTGGGTCAGGTTAGAGATTTTTTTGGTCAAATTCGCAATATCACTCTTCAACTAAAATCAGATGCAATTCCCCAATCTACATTTTGCATCGAAAACGAGGGCAGATCACATGAATTTACGGCGCCAAAAGTTCGCCTCATCCGACGGTCATAAATCACAATGTGGTCATAGGGACAAAACGGATGTCTTCGTGTTTTGATAAGTGCTTCATCGTTCTACTTGAGAAAAGAAGATCTCTGCGAGAAGGTTCTTATCTCAGCAGGGTACTGTGAATATTCAGTCACAATACCAAGGCTTCTTTCGACGTCAAAGGTCGACTTCTGATCGGCTCAAAACAGGAAACCCAACAACAACGTCCGTCGTGCCCCAAGCAGCGCAAACATCGCCTTTTCCGTTTTCATAAGTTTATCCACGCTGTCAACAAGAATCCTTCGGCAATCGATAGCGTTTATGACCCCGAAACCGTCTCCTCACCTTCTCGAACTCCTTCTTCTGGTCCTCCATGGCTGTAAACGTCGAACTTGATGAAAATACCTAAAATTAGCTCCTAATTATCGACGCTATCAGCTGATCGCATCAGCTGTATAGTGGAATTCCTGAATTTCGATTTCGACGACGGCGATGTTTACAACGCATGCGCGCGCGCGGAGCCGCAGCACTAAAATGCAGACATAGACATAGGAGACAGACTCGCAGACGGACCAACGACGGCAGAGCATTCGGCTCCGACCGCGTGTAAGGCGGTCGTGTCGAAGGCGCTCTGCTGCTGCTGTCGACCAGCTGAGGGGCTGGAAACAGCAGCAGCCGAGAGGAGAGTGCAAGCCTGAAACTAGTACCCAGCGACGACGCGGCTGCGTGCGTCCCCAGTCAGCTGAACGAATAAATTGTGCTTTAGGTGCGAGCGAGAGGAGAGCTGCAAACGAGCGGCTGCAAGTGGGAAGGAAGGAGGACACTCTGTCCCTTCGGGTCCTTTGGGCGGTCAGCGTTGTCGGCCTCTTCAGAGTGGACGACGAGCGTGCGAGAGGTCAGCCAACGTGGCCGATCGATGGACGAGGACACCGAGGAGGAGATGGTCAGATTGTCCGAAAGCGGAAGGCGATTAGATCGATAGAGGAGAAAGTTTGAAGGATACTGTGGCGAACTGCGGACTGGGAAGGAAGGTTGCGGAGTGGAATGGCTTGTGCGGCAGATTTGATAGCGACAAGAAGCGAGTCTGGTTTGAAGCTGTAATCGGTTCGTAGATGCCACTGCAGCTCAAGCAATCAAATCGAAGACAATTAAATCCTTAACTCTGGATAATTGCGAGATAGAGGCCGACTGAGGTCATTTAAGGTCACGCCAAGGTTGAACAGATTTCGCCGCCTACCAAAGGAACACGTTCTATCGGTTACATTGAAAGCCGGCCTCTCAGGAAGCGACGACAAAATGTTCCCATCGCAAGCGCTATCAACGCATCCAAATCTTATCTCCGAAAGGCGTTGCATAAGATCACATAAGATCACCTAATGACCAGGAAGTGATCCCATCCTTAAGACTAAAGATTTCGACATGTAGAGGCTTCCGATCTAGTAATACAGACTGAAAAGCACGATTAAATTCAAGCATATCGATTGAAGCGAAGAGTTCAAGTTTTGGAAATATGTGTTTGTAATGTTTCCACTAGAGAAATAGAAGCATGACTGATTTTGGAAGAGCAGAACAGGGCGTGGCGATGGCTTCCGCGCAGTCACTGCATAACGATCGGTATGAAAGCACATAACTGTCGAGGGTGGAAGAAAAACCGACTTTTATATCATGCTTCTTCGGCTTCTTCTGGGATGAGTCTTTCTTCGATTTTCGCTCGTTCTTGTTACTCCCTCTGGGTTGCTCGAACGTCGTCGTGTTTTCCATGCTGACGATATGAGAAGCGATCAACAGGCCTAGGAAGACTGAAATTCAAACGTTGATGCGATGGGATACATTTTGTGATTACCAAATGTGGGCGTTCTCCAGAAGGACTTTGAAGAGCAGTTGAACCAAAATCTGAAAAAGGTAAATCAGAATTTGAGCAATGTGCGAAAGATACTTTGTCTAGGGTGCTGCGATAGTGAGTGAAGTGGCGCTCTTCTCCTGTGCTTCTTTACGGCGTGCTTCTTCCCAGAAATTCTCCGTATTCGCGGCGTCCACGGCGAGTCTCTTCGTCAGGTCCTTCACGTAGAACTGGAGGTCGTCCTTCATCTTCTTCAGATCCTGCGACGCGCTGCGATTCTTCAATTCTTGTAGCTTCAGGAAGCCCGACGTCGCTCTTCGATTTCTTGGCGAGGGGACACGGCTTTGATCCAGGACGCTGAAGAGACCCTCCAAACTTGGGACTTCATTTGTCGATCCCTGGACTGAAACGAGCCTCACGTGAACTTCTTAGAAAAAGATTCCGCGCTTCGTTGAGAATTTCACGAAAATCAAGAGTTCAGAAACTCAAACTGCCAAGAAATCGTCGCTTACCGCAACCGAAAATGGAAAACAAAGCGAAAGAGAAGACGAAAAGGCGAAGCGGAGATGCCATGACCGAGCGGCCCGGCCCGTTCGCATCACTGGTCTGGAGTCAGATTCCAGGCAGCCGCGATCGCCAAACGCTCCGAACGAACTTCTGCCAAATTCCATCGAGCGCCGCCCATTCAAACCGCCGCTGCGTCGGGCTCCCGCACCGAAAAGATTTCGACACCGTAGTCGACTGCCACATCGCCCTCGCTGTAAACATTGCGTTAAGCTTCGCTTCTCCCATCATTGCTCCGCTCCGACCAATTTCTGTTCGTTTTCGCTGCGCTTCTTTTGGAAAAATAAAAGCTTGTCGCCATTTTTGATTCTGAAATTCGCTTTGGATTCGCCTCTTGTTGCTTTTGATGCCGTGCTATGAATTCACGTTTCGCAATTCCAGAAGTAATAATGGCGGAAAAGCGAACCGCGCCAAAGCCCAGACCAAGTCGACGCGCGCAGGACTCGTCTTCAGCGTCGGACGCTTCCAGAGCCGCCTGAAGAAGGACCGCTTCGCCGAACGCGTCGGCGTCGGAGCCGCCATCTTCATGACCGCCGTCATCGAGTACATGACCGCCGAGGTAAGTGCCTGTTTCCCTTTTGCCCTAGTTATGCTCTTCTTTTCAGGTTCTGGAGCTGGCGGGCAACGCCGCCGATAATAACAAGAAGAAGCGCATCAGCCCCCGCCACATCTTGCTGGCTGTGCGCGGCGACGAGGAGCTCAGCAAGATCCTGGGTCAGGTCACCTTCGCCCAGGAGGAGTCGTCCCCTTCATCCACCAGTTGCTCGAGAAGAAGAAGGGCAAGGCCTCCTCCGCTGCTCCCGACGGCGACGCCTCCACGAAGGAGTAAGGCAAGTTTCCGTCCTCACATTAGCGCATAACCCCAACGGTCCTCTTAAGGACCAGTGTTCTCATTCTCTCTATTGTTATTTAGTCGAAATAAAGCTTGTTATGCGATCGATCTTGTCTTTTTCCTACTTTCCCATTGCCTTGTTCAACGCTTGTCTGAAATGTGAATCTTGTAGAAATTTCGTGTTTCAGATGACTTACTGGATAAAGTTGTCGACGTCTAGCACGATGTGGATTGATTTGCTTCTTGTTGGTGGTCTTCATGTCCAACTTCTCTAGCCGACCACCTTTTCCTGGGACTGCGGTTTGGACTGGGGTCATCGATCGGATTCTTACCTCCGTCGGATGTGCGGCTCTTGGGGACTTGGAGCACTTGCAGCATCGAGAAGACCATGTCACGACGGAGCAGAAAACGATGATGTCGTCCTCATCCACCAGTTTCGGCATCAGGACGTCGCAGAGTTGCTTCATCATGTGCGTGCGGCAGGAGAAGAGGCGGAAGTCGTTCTTCGTCAGGCGGTTGGCACATCGCGGGAACTGACAGTAGGGGTGTTCTTCTGGAAAGCAGCTAATCTCAAATGTTTCAGATTACCAACAACTCACTTGCAGCAACGGCGACCGCCACGCGCTTCCCGACGCAGTCGAAGCAGATCCGGTGGCGGCAATTGAGAAGGTACATGCTGTTGACGCACTGGTAGCTGCCCTTGAGAACCTCGCAGTGCTGTCACTCCTCCAGGCGGATGGCGGCGGCGGAGGCTTTCGGCCGAGTTCCACGGTTTCGCTGAGAGCGGCGCCCTCATCTCCAGCGATCCCATCGTCTTTGGCTTCGTCGACCACGAATTCGGCCTTCTGGTCACTCATGCAGCCCTCGGTGGGGCAGTTGTACGGGGGGCACATCGAGAGGCACACGCAGCAGAAGGAATGCGAACATGCCAGCTGCAAGCAAAGGTGAGAACGCGTTCGGACGATCGGGCGACTCACCGTTTGAATTTCAGCAAGTTGCGCGTGAGGACGAACGGTCGAATGAGGAGGCGACCGTTCGGAAACCGATGCTAAGCATGTTCTGAAATCGATGCTTAGCAGTGCCTACTTTAGTATATAAGCCCCCTGACCGCAAAGTAGCCTATTATTCGCCAAAGCATTGCTTGATGAATTTCCCTTTCAGCGTTCCTTTCTCGGCTTCCTTAATGTGGACGACGTCACAGCAAAATCCCCAGCTCTGGTCCCTCATTGAACAAGCTTACGCGGCCGGAGCTGCTCATGCCCTGATATCCGCTTCCTCACCTGCTCCAAGCGGCTCCTCTTGGTCTCCCTTAACACCAACATTACCGGAAATGCCAAAACTCGAAGAATCATCTCCGAGATCGGTTTCAGTCCCTGCGGCAGATCAACGAATCACTGGACGACCCAGGAAACGTCACCGTTGTACGGAATGTCAAAGGACGTTCAGCCGTAAAGCGATCCTCGAGGTCCACATGCGGACTCACACCGGTGAGAGGCCCTTTCAGTGCTCCATCTGCGAGCGCAGCTTCCCGGACAAAGCGAACTGCCGCCAGCATGAGTTGACGCATTCGAACGAGAAGAACTTCGAATGCGAATTTTGCGGAGCGAAGTTTAAGACCAAAAGCTACCTGAGGAAACATTTGAAGAGGCCTCATAATGACAAGAATGCTTCAAAGACCGATTTTGCAGAAGACGTCCAACAGTCCCCCTTGGGACTATAATTAAGACTATCGCAGTTACCTTTTGGGTTTTTAATTAATTTTTCTAATTTCTTAATTATTAAAATAGCATTCGAAAAATTTTATTCAGTTCTCTGTAGCATACTTTTACGTTCCACACAGGCGTCATCCCTCGTGGTTGTGCATATGAGCCACAGCCGGACGAGAAGCATCCGCGATCGGCTCAAACGTCGTTTTCTAAAACTCCTATGTTTAACTTAAAAATGCACGAAAAAAACTTACCTCAGATGGCGCGTCCTTGATCACCTTTACGTACTCTTCCTCCTTCGTTTCCGCTTGGGTCTCCGTTTTCGGCGACACCTGGACGCGGTTTCGGTCCGAGTTCACCTGGGGAAGAGAGGGAGAATTTGGGGATTTGCGGGTGGTCTTGCGGGCCTTGATGCTCTTTTGGCTTCTTTCTGATTCATCCCTATAAACACGCGATTCCCTCAAATCCAATCACAACAGAAAACGAACTCTTTCTTTCTCCTAGTTCGGAACACTTTGCCGCTCCTCTCGGTTTCATCTCTGAAAAGAACACTGAATGGAGCGAGAAAAGCGACCACTCACTCTTTGTCCCTCGATCTCGAACGGCTCTGCCGCGATCTGCCGCTTCTTTCGTTTTCGTCCCTGAAACATTGAATTTTCGCAAATAACCAGGATATCCAAAGCAGCGGTCAGAGGCAAAACAAATGAAAAATGAAAAAAAGGCCTCACGACTTCTCTCCGGCGATGCCACGAGGGCGACTTTGCGTGCGCCTGCCACTCTTGTCGGCTTCTAAGTTGTCCGCTGATCCCTGAAAACGGAGATTGAGGGGGAGGTGTGAGGAGAAACTCACGGTCATTGCGATCTCGAATACGTGGGCGACCTTCTCGGACCACTCGGCACTTCGCGCGACTGCTCGACTCGAATCTGCTGAGGGCGAATGCGCTCTTGGGGAGCCACGACCGCTCCTGACTGCGGCAAGACGTTGTCTGTCTGCTTCTCCGAAATTGGGGTCGTTGGGAGGGATTCATTTCGGGAGGTCGATTCGGCGCCGACCGGTCGGTCGCGGGATCCGGCAGATCTAAAATCAGCGATTTCTCGCTCCCTCCCCGAACATCGACCGTGTTTCGTTCTCGAATTTCGCAAGTTTCTTTCAAAATTCCGGATTTTTCTTTTCGTCATTTTAACTGCGTTCTTAAAGCATATTTATTCGATTCACATTTACAAAACGTGGAGAACCTAGCGAAAGAGAACAGCAGCAGTTTTACAGGTTAAATTATTAGATTTGAGAAAATTATAAAACGCCAACTATTATCGTACATAATAAATTAAGAGGCACAAATTCAATCTTCTCGTGATTCTTCTTTGATCGTCACGCAGCGGCGGCAGCCGCTTCCTCTTCCTCGGTCATCGAAACCGTGTTCTGAAACTTGAGATTTGAGGGTCCTGGGAGAGTTTCGAAACAGATATTACCTGCGTCGTCCGCTGCGCTTGAGGGTAAATTGGTTCCGGCATCGGCGCGACTCCTGTGTTATCTAAATTGGGGTTTCAAGAAGATCTAAGCGGTTTACGGCTTACAAAAGGCTCCATGGAAGCCAGTGGCCAGCTGAATTTGAGCCTCAGGGAACGTGTTCATCAGCTGGGAGTATTGCGAAATGTCCGAAGGCGTTACGAGCAGCGAAGATTGGCCGTCATCGCCTGTTCTGGATGGGAAATAGGAGAGGCCCGAGTTGGCTTGAAGGTCAGACTGGTGCGAGATGTCCTGGCTTGGGATACTGTAGGGGTGTTTGATGACCTGAGGAATTGGCTGCGAGATAGAATTGTTGATCGAAGCGCTCCCCTTCGACTTTCTGCTCTCGTTGGAACCTCGCGGTTTCCTCTTCCGCGTTTGGAGTTGACCCTCTTTCTTCATCGCGATGGGACGCGCCACACCGTGAAGCTTGAAATAGAGACCACAAGCACTAGAATCGGGACATTTTTAGGGATTGACTCAAGCGTCTTTCACTGACTTGCACACGGGTTCTCCTTCGGCGTTCCGCCTCCAAAGGGTCGTCGTGGACCCTTTGCAGTTGCTGCAAACGAGCCCCGCTCTCCGCTGCGCGTTTCCGTTCGCCACCGGCGTCTTCTTCGAGCTGCTCGACGTCGCGACCGCGTTCGGCTGCAACGGCTTCGGCCGCTGCACCTGGACTGGAGAAACCGAGGCTTGTTGAGCCGCGAGGGTCACCGCGGGCTCGACTTTCTGAGGCTCCTGGGTCACGTAGGTCATGTTTGCGGGCTTCATCATCTGGTACTCGATGTGGTCCATTTTCGACTGCTCAGCCGCCGCCTTTTCCACCGCGAACTGCTGTTTGCTCACGCACGCCTTGCACAGCGGAAGGCCCTGGTGGTCCTTGATGGCGTCCAATTCAACCTGAGTGCCGCACATGGCACATTCCGAGGTGGTCGTTTGGGATACGGTGGGCATCGCTGTGGTGTACTGTACAGTAAAAATTATTTGAGAGATGGAAACGGGCGACTGACCACATCCTGAGTGAGGCCAGATTGCACGTTGACCCCTGGAACGACGGTATATCCGAAATTGGAAGAATCGAAGGCGGAGATGTTGTTGGCGGTGTGTGAGTAATCCGTACGCATTCCAGCTGCGTTGAAAGCACTGAGTGAAATTTATAAGAAACACAGCGAATCGGCCACCTTACTCTGGCAAGAAACCCGTTAAAGCGCCCGTTTGATAAACCTGGTAGTAACCAGGATACCCGAGCTGGTTATAATACTGAGATTGGCGGTTGAAGTAGGATGGATCTGTGGCCATCGCGAGATCTGACACTAAGTAAGAAAATAAATTAGGAGAGCGGTTTTGGGTTTTCCTCACTTGGTTGAACGTTCGACAAGGCGTGGTAGTCGGGAGCAGCCGGGGTTGCGTGTTCGGCTATCACCGAAGTCCTCGCGGCTCCGTTGGCTGAAGTGGGATCCACAGAATCTGAATCATTTAAGGTAGAAAAATGAATTCAAAACGAACCCGACTCACCCTCTTTCTTCAGCTTATCTTTATCCTCGGTTTGAAAAACGTGGTTTACCGCCATCGTCGAGAAACTCGAGGTCGGAAGCGTCGCAAACGGCGCGTAAACCTGCTGCATAGGAAGATAAATCTGCGAAGCTGCTGGATTGGCCTCCATCGTGGATCTGAAAAGAGGCACAGATTCAAACTCTTATCGCCATCTCCCGACACGACTTCCGGACGCGCCAAACGACCTCCTCTGGTCAAAAGATTTCACGAGTGTTTCATGTTTTGCTATCATAAAATTCAAAACTCAAAGATTGGGAGGTGAAAGCGGAAGGTAGAAAAATCAGAGTTGCATCTCGCAGGATTTCATAATGTGGGTGTTTGCGAAGAGGGTGACTTGGGACTTTTATGGGCTCACGCACGAAAATACGTTATAAATTGTTGCGTTGCGAGGGGTGGACAAATAAATAGTGACTAAGGAAGAAGAAATAAAACGCTTGTTGCGGCTGTTTTTGAAGAAATGTGGGTAGCCGTTAATGGAGATCACAACAATACGAGCTTTAGACAGCCGAATTAGGCATTTTTAGAAATTGAAGCACGGCGATTCCTTCATCAAAACTCTTACACCTGTTTTCTTTTTTCTGACGTTAACCACGTCAATTGAACCAAATCTCTCTCGTCTACTTTTGTCACTCAAGTTTATGCCTATTTTTGCTTGCTCCCTAAAATCCTCAAACTCGTTTTCCAAACTCGCCTATCTATCCACGACCCAACGCACGCCCCCATCTTATCTCTAAACTGTTTTATTTCTCAATTTAAAAAAAGTTATTAACCGTCATATCACCAGAATAAATAAGATAACCCCTCTAGGTCCGAGATAACAGCCCAGACCAACTCTTAAACTCTCTAACCCTGTTTTTAGATTCCTACGCTTTTCTACGGCTCGGAACTTCAAGTTCACCTGCCCAAAAGCTTCCAAGATCTTCCAAGATGTCCTCAAATCCGGATATCCATGATCTAAAACTGCTATCACTTTGCTCTGCGGCCTCCTATCTCGGGCTAAGTGCGCCGGCGTCGATCTAATTCGGAACTAATCAACAAAACATTTACATGAATACCTCCATCATCTCCGTTATTACCACAAGGACAGCGAGGGGCGACGAGGAGAGATAAAAGTAAGAAGTGGGGAGCAGGTCCCCGATAGGGGCTATCTAATCTAGAGGCCAGAAGGTCCGCTCCTCGACTCCTCGCCAGTGCTGTTCTTCTCTCGCGTCAGGAGTGCACGCCGCCGGTCGCGAGGGGCGAGCAAATGAAGCCAAGCACGCGGAACTGTAGCGCCGCGGAGATAAGGCGGCCCGTTGGGGCCGCTCGCTTCTGTTCATTGGTTTTACGCCGTCACCCGCCTTGGGATACGGTATCTCGCGGAGGTTTCGCGTGTGTTTTTGCAAACTTGCGGCGCTCATCCCACGTACATTCCGACTTTGCAAAGAAAATGTGGGTTTGCTTCTCAGGTCACCCTCTCACAACTTCTGAAACAAAATTATCTGTTTTCAAACGTTATCAACGAGAGTTACATTGCCGGAGTGAGAAAGGTTCCAATACAAAACAAATCTTCTGTGTGTAGTTCTCCCACAACCGCAAAAACGCAAATTCCAGAACCCGTGAATCAGCCGCGGAAGTGCGAGCGACTGCGCTGGGTATCTAATCGCGGTTTCTTCGTGTGGGAGAACTGATGCTCGAAACAACTGCTAATCTGCGTTCGAAAGACAATCTTTGCAATGTGTTTGTTGCATTGTTGCTAGTTTGCCAGAGTACCTTGCTATAAGGATCAGTTGAATTAGGTTTTGGTAAAACATGGATGTTGGTACAAGTTAAGTCAACTTTAACAGTTAAACAGTTTGCGTTTATACAAGTTTTCTAGGGGAATCTAACGTTACTCTGGTAGTTATAGAAATGTGTACAATGTGAAAGCGAAGAAGCTAAGGTTTAAGATTCACTGTAAGATTTTGAACTGGTCTAAACGGTAAATTTTCTGGAGCTTGATTGCTGAAATGAACAGCAATTACAGCTGAAACTAGTCTTCTTTTTCCGTTTATGCTTGTTTTGAAATCAAGATCATTTCCACTCAACACTCTTGTGATTGCAAAATCCAATCGAAGTGATTATTCAATTTTTCCATATGACATTTTAGAGAGTTCTCATTTCAATCGATTTTACGCATGTCATTGTTTTCGGGTTTCTGCAAACTTGCAAATGGTTCGAAGTGCGTTTGTAAATTTTAGTTAAGAAGATAGTTAAGAAGCCTCACGGTGAGTCTCTTTCTACCCCAAGAAGCGGAATATGCGGATCGATTAGCAAAGTATAAAGTCCATAAAATTACGGTGCTTAATAGGCAAACATTGGTCCTCCGAGGTTCCCTCGTCCTTCGCTTCCTTCTTTGCGTCGCCCCATCTCCGCCATCGCACCATCCGATAAGATAAGTCGCCGTTCGGTCGGTCGCTCGATTCTGTTTCCCATTAGCAAGGCAAACAGAAAAGAACGTAGAGACCGTTTTGAGAAGAGAGGATACGGTAGGAATCAATTGGAGAAAGAAGCAGAGGAGCATTTGAAAGGAAACAGGGGCACGGGAGCGATTGAAACAGAAAGTGAAACGAGGATGTGCAAAAGGCATGAAGCGGTAAATGAAGACAAACAGGACCGTAAACTGCGAAACGATAACAGCGATTCGGTTAAGCGAGATAGATGTCAGCGAGAAGTTATCACTTGGAGGGTCCTTATAAACCCCTAATCGGAAATTTATCTCAAACATTGCGCGTTTTCCGATACGCGGACGCCGGTCCGTGGCCGTTTTTTGGGAGAAGAACTTGTCAAAGTTTTGAAGTAGTTCGACTAAGAATTGAAACGCTGCCTGGTTTATTGATTTTTATTGGAACGATTTTTTAGATATATCCGCGTTAATTAAATGTAGAATGATCTAACGCATCCAAGGCTTGTAAAAGTTCAACAGGTGCTCATCCCAATGTTTTCTGAATTCTGAAAACTACTTTCAGTAGACGTCGACCTTTATGTCGACTAACATATCGGTTTTACATTTCTGGGGACCAATTTGTCCCATCTTAACAAAATAATACAGTTTTTTGTGGTTTTTCCGTGGCTTTCATTCGGCTAATTCGACAGTTTTACAATCGCCTGAATCACTAGCTCTGCGCTTCGTTCTTCTCCCTGAAAAGTACCCGAAAAAGGCGGCTCTGACGTAATCTATTTATGTCATGTCGAGCTGTCGGTGATTCGACAAATTAATGTCGTGGTGATAGTAAAAACGGAGTTTTTGGAGAAATTAAGATAGTTAGGAAGCCGTTACTAACTTCCAGAATAAGACTGTGGTCAGAGGTGCTTTTATTCGGTTTCAGTTATCAAGTTTAGTCTCTCCTTATCACTCTCGCATTAACCTCAGTCGTGTTCACACATCGGTGACCCAGTAAAACTGTCCAAAAACAATCGAGAGCCGTATTTACTGTATACGGCGTCCTAAAACTGCTGTTGACACAAAAACATTCTTTCTCCTTTCTCCGCGAGGCCCTTTCGCTCCCATCGCCGTCCATGTGATCAGCGCCATCGAGCTGATAAGGAGCTTTGGCGTCGTCGTCGGAACGCAAATACGCGAAGGCAACCGACCCAGCGACGCGACGACCTCCGTTTGAAAAGACATTCCCAATAGAAGAGGAAAAGGGGGGAAACGGGGGATTACGGTAGGTTGATTGGAATGGACAAGAAAGGAGAAATTACAAATTGGAAAAAAGGAGATCCGAAGATCAGGTACAAAAGCAAACAGGGCCGTAAACTGCGAGGCGATAACAGCGATTCGCTTAAGCGAGATAGATGTCAGCGAGAAGTTATCACTTGGAGGGTCCTTATAAACCCCTAATCGGAAATTTATCTCAAACGCGGACGCCGGTCCGTGGCCGTTTTTGGGACAAGTTGACAGTTTAAATTGACAAATTCGAGTTCTTTTTTCCATTTCTCCTCTGCCGCAATTCACCGTTTATGTATATTCTCACGGTGCATCAGTTGATCTCCAAGAATCTTGTCTCGTTGCTTTTAAAACCCTTTAATCTTCCGACTGAAATCCGTAAGACCGTATTTATCGCCAGAATGCTTCTTGTATCACCTCATAAAACCACTTTCTGTCCGTGAAGCGTTGACCTCTTCGCTTCCGTCACGCGGTCGCGTCAGTTTTTCCGGTCGTTCGCCGTCGTTCTAAGGTGACCGACCTCCGACTCGGAGCGATAAGATCCGCCGAGTGCCTCTGATTCGTGTACCGACAGGTGATCGGGAGGAAACGCTCAGCTCTTGGGTGCACTTTGGACTGACAACACATATTCGAGGTTTAAAAGGACGTGCAAACTTTGAAATTCGGGAAGGAATGAGGAAAAGGCGAAAGCACCTTGATGATTAGATGCAGGGGAACTGAAAGAACGAGAATAAAGTGGAAAAGTTCGAAGATACGCAGTAAGATAGTTAGAATTTATCGGAGGAAACTCGCTTCACTGGTCCTCGCTCACTGCATCCACGACCCACGTGTTCGCGTGAACCTTGCTTTCCTTGTTCACGTCGCGCTCGGTCGTCACCGTCACACTCTGGGTCCTCTTCGACAGTTTCGCGGAGTCGTGTTCGGCTACTTTCGAGACTTTTTCCGGCGCGGTCGCCTTTATCATGGAGGTGGGCTTTGGTTGTTCTGTAGGTTTCCTGAAATGACCTCAATAAAGAAACAAAAACGTATTTTGGAGCCATGTAATGCAATTCATGGGATTTGGCCAAACCAAGTCAAAGATCGATTCGACAAATTAAAAGAGCCTACGTCACGCTTGGCGGGTTCACGTTGACCCAACCTTGCGGCGCTGGAGTCGGCGCTTTTTCCGAAGCAGCTTCCATCTTGCTCTTGCCTGAATCGTCCTTCCGCTTTCGGCAACAGTAGCGAATAGCGATCAAGGTAACTGAAATAAAGTTAATAAATTCTTCCCTCAAAGTCTTCAATCTCACTCATAATAAGAACGAGAATCATGAAGCAGATGACAAGAACGGCCCAAGGCGGGAACGGAGCGCACTTGTACAGTAGAAGTTCGTCCAGCTGCTTATTGTAAAGTAGCTTCCGTTCGGCGGCATTCGGAACGTGGCGGATGCAACTCAAACCGCCACAATCTCCGTTGCACGTGTTGTTCATGAAGTAGGTGGCGCTTTCTAACTTGAGCGGGTTGCGGAGGCCGATCCTTGGTGTGCCGCAAACGGCGCCAGCGGACCTGTGGTCGAAGAGTTGCGGAAGTAGATCGTGCTTCTATAAATGGATACGCTGTCAACTCAAAAAAACAACCTCAATAAACCTACGTTGTCAATAATGAAGATATTGTAGAGGTTGTCCAAATCAACGGGCCTGCACGGGCCAGGTTTGCAGGCCTTCGTACAATTCTTTTCAAAAATGTAATAACCGCCACTTTCCGACGAAGTCAGAATGTCGGCAGTGTTGTTTGACTGAAACAAGAACACTTAAAAGGGAAGAATTCGAGTGGACATACCTTAGAGTGGTGAACTTCGTGTTTCGGGCGAAGTTTTGACGAAGGAGCAACCGCACGTGAGGAGGTAGAGCGACCACAATGAGGCGAGTGGACGGGCGAGACCTGAATCAGACGGAGACCGTTTGGGTCTCGTCTGTTGGTGCGTCAGAACACATCGAACTTAGAAATCCAGACACGAAGCAAATCTTAGAGGAACACGGTACCAGCAGCCCCTCCCCCCTTCCCCGACACGTCCCCCATAGGCTGTCAATACTATATTTACAGCCTATGGGGGGACGCTCAGAATCTGGAAGGCACCTCATTTTGATCACCCCGATCCATGGGGAGCGGGGACAGTTGCCACATAATTCATGTACATGTGGCCCATTTGCATTAGATTCCCTTTAGCCCTTTCGACTTTGAGCGGTCGGTTTGAAAAATCACCGCTAGCAATGTAGCCGTCTTGCAGCGAGGATAGTAGGCTGGGGCTGCCAGGTTCCGACAGACTTACCTTAGAGGCTAGCGCAGACGGATACCCATAGTTTTTGCGCTGAAGGCGCCTGGCAACGAGGATAGGTCCGAGCGCTCCTCGCAGGTTGGGGTGGTCGAAATGAGGTGCCCATCCATACAGAACTTTTTCTTTGGCCCACCCTGTACTCTGAGCGCTCTATACAGACAGCCTAAGGGGGGACGTCAGGGCAGGGGGGGGCTGCTGGTGCATTATCTAAATATGTTCAAAACACGTTTATTACATGATCACATTAGTTTTCGGAGATTTGGGACGACGCACGTGACAACTTCCCTGGAGTCTTGCCGGGAGTCTTTATTATATTTTTGAGTCTTCCATAGACAGTCTTCTTCTTTTTGGTAGTTGACGTCGTCAGACCACTGGTCATACTTCCTGCAACCAACACATATGACGAGGAAACCACAAAAGCGACTAACCTGAGTAGTTGCTGACACTGTCGCCGAGCTCGAGGGTGTCGGAGTCCTTCGTCCCGTTGAAGATCGGTGGATGTAGTGTTACGTCATCACACCGTTGGCCGTCCATTCTCCCGTTCATCATCATCATACGTGCGATGAAGTCGTCACCCTCGGGAGCCGTTCGGCTTTGCGTCGGTTTCTTCTTTGCATTTCCCTCGGCGTCTTCCTTTCCGCTTTGCTCTCGCTCCTTTTCTTCCTTCTTTCGCAGATGGTCCCTTTTTAGATTGTTGAAGGCCCGGTCAGCTGCGACCATGTCGCACAATTTGAAGGCGAAATCCAATGCCTGAGAGAAAGATTCCGATCATCCACACATATGAAAAAAACGATTACTTGCTGATGGAACTTGGCTGCCATATCAAAATCCTCGAGCAAAAAATAGACGTTTCCTAGGGTGCCGCAGATGCTTCCCCGTTCCTCTTCGGTATCTCGCTGATTCGATTGCTTCCCAACCACATCCAAGGCTTGCCTGAAGTACAAAATTAAGCTTGAAACTCTTGAATATCTCCTAGCCGCGGGACTTACTTGCAATACCATAGCGCTTCCTGGAGATCGCCGTCTTCCCTCCGCCGGTAGTGCACGTCGGCCAAAATATACAGCGCTCTTCCCAGGCAAACCTTAATTGAACTCATAAAACAAAAAAAACCCTTATTTTTTACCGGATCATCTTGCTCCTGGGCAATCGTTCGGTATTGTTGCGCGTATTTCAATGCGAACTTGTGTTCCCCTAGTTTGATGTAGCAGTTGGCCAGGTTCGCAAACACCTTTGCCTTGGCAATTTGATCGTTCAAACCTCTGAAATAGGACATTCTTGATTAATACAACTGAGATTACAAAGACATACATAGCCAAGGACTGCTCATCCAAGTAATATTGTTCGGCATCCTTGAAATTGCCAAGCTTGTAGGCGGCGAATCCCATCTGCGAATAGGCGGCGCGGCGGATGTTCGTTGCGTCGGGCTTCTTCTCGATGACGCGACGCAGAACTTCGATGGTGCCGGCAAAGTCTCCATCGGCTCTGCGCTTCTGTCCCTGTTCGAACAAGTCTTCGACTTCGGACATCTGAAAAGTCATGCAAACGTTGAGTGAGCCGAAGCGGGTCGTTTTCACACAGCACGAAAATGAGCGCCATTGCTGGGTGTTATTCACACCGCGGATAGCAGAACATCAGCCTTTCAAGAACGCCAATTCAGCCAAGAACGTGATCGCGCTTCGCTAAACGTCTTTCGTACTTTCGCGCAAAAACAGAAAATCCGTCTTCGAAATGGTCGCCGATTCTCACCTTCCGGCCTCCGACCGCTCTCTTCGAAAACACAACTCACAAATGAACGAAAACGGGTGGAAGCGAAGAGGGTGGAAGCAATACAGGGTGATTCAAAAAAAGGGCTGGCCAAACAGGGGGATGGAGGCATGTCTGGAACTCGCCGAGCGCGTCTGGAAAAGTCATTTGCAATCAAATTGTGTGTGTAAACCGGTCGGATCACCTCTTCACCACGATGCCTCGGTTCTCCCGCGATGAATTAGTTGAAATTCGAACCCTCGTAAACCTTGGATTTAAAACGTTGGAAAGGTGGGACCAACGCGGCCGCCGGAACTGGAATTTGAAGTCCCTGGAGTCTGCTGTCCGTCGTCTGCGGCTGAACGGAGAAAGCGTCGAATGCAAGCATGGATCGGGACGTCCGAAGACCGCCGTGTTTGACATTATGTCAGCACGCGTTCAAGCCTTTGTGACCAGCCCTCCTCGGAACCCCGGCACTCATCGGACCGAACGCGAGACTGCCAAGGACCTAGGAATTTCCCAGAGTTCCGTACACCGAAACGTGAAGTGAAGGCCCACAAGAAGGTCCCCGTTCACGCGCGAAGGTCGTCAAATACAACAGTATTTCAACAACGTTTAAAGTTATTTTTAGTAAATGTTGTATTTTAATTAGAAAATTGTCTAAAATACGGTGAAATCGAACCAAAATTGATTCCGACCGGTCCGTTGTTGCGCGCTTGCTGCAAATGACTTTTCCAGACGCGCTCGGCAAATTCCAGTCTGTCTGGCCAGCCCTTTCCGCAGCAAGAAGTTTCTGTTTGGGAGTTAGCAGACAGCTAAGGAGCGGAGTCATTTCAAGCTCACTCGTCGCGAACGACCGGTCGGTTTCGCGTTATTTGTTAGCGAAACCGACCCGCTGCGAATGAGGTTGAAATGACTCTGCTCCGGAGCTGTCTGGCCCAACTCCTTTTTTTGGACCACTCTGTGAAAATTTCATTTCGTCCCTTTCAGACGCGTCTCGTAATAAAGGATTTCTTTATCGCGTTGGACCGCCTTCAAAAACGCCATTTACCTTTCCATTTGGCGATCTGAAACTTGAAATAAATAGATTTGAATAGACTCAGCCACGGAAACGAAGCGCTCTCCAATAAAGACCGCAAATGCGGACATGCGCAATTGAAGAACAACGGGCTGTGCCACTTCCACGAAATAGAACTACAATTACAATTCGCATCGGTTTTCACAATGTCGTGATTGTAATTGTAGATATTGAAATCGGCCCCTGGTCGGGAAGGCTTCCGAACGAAATTCGCTCGGCGAACGAGGCGCCGACCCGTAAACATCGCACGTTCGGAATTTCGAAAATCGATTGAAGATTTCCAACTTTCTCTTCCCGCCAAATCGCCGTTCGAATTTCAGAGCGCGCGAAAGAGGAATTCTTCCCACGTTCAGTTCTGCGGGTGCAAACGCTGACCAGCAGAGGGTCTGAAAGAGTTTGAAAGAGGCAAGATGCCTCTTTCAAACTCGTGGGCGACAGCGACGGTGACAAGGTAAAAAGTGAGTTTGAACACCCTTCGGCGACACAGTGAGCGACACCGTTCCCCCCAACCGTTTGCAAAATGAAGCCTGTGAGCTAAAAACCAAATTCAACGCACGCAAAAACGCGACCAATATTCATCAAGCCTTCACAGATAGCAAAACGATTACGCCGGGCAAAAATGCGGTCGAACTAGTGCGAAATTGCGTGAAACACCTCCAAAAACACCGAAATCCAAGATAAATGTGTCTGCAGTTGCAAAAACCAGCCCGAAATCTCATAAATTGACCTAGAAACCCTCAAGACGACCAAAAATCGCCCCTCTCCTGACCGTGTCGCCGAGGTTGTCGCCGAACTTTTCGAAACGTTTCGAAAAGTTCGGAGACAGCCTTCTGCACATAAAATGGTGTCGCCGGGCGACAGTCGCACGACTTGTCGCAGGAGAGTGTTCAAACTCGTCGCTGTCGCCGTGTCGTCCGGCGACAACTTCGGCGACGCGAGTTTGAACACCCTGTCGCTCACGAGTTTGAAAGTAAGTGTCAGAGGAGCCTCGAGCCGAATGGATTCGCTTCCTTGACTTCATTCCAGTTCCGCGTACGGCGATCTTCATTCGATTGCAGCTTAAAACTGAAATTCTCCGTTCCAGATTCGACCTCCCAAGATGTACGACTCCATCACGTTCACCGTTCAGACGCATACAGACGTCAGACGAGACGTCCCCTCATCAGACGCCGTCTGGCCAGGGTCATTCGGTCTTCACTTTCATCCCCGGACGGTCGCTCGGGGGCGTCATGGCGTCAGTTCCACAGCTTTCCTCACTATCCATAATCCCGACTCGTTTCAGGAAGCCTTTGCCTTCAGCTATGGCCGCGTATTTTGCAGGAAGCGGAGGAGCTGCCTTCCGACAGTTCTGCAATAATGTTAACACGATCGGATTGGGCGGCCTTCGGGAGCAGTTTCAGGAACTGAAGAACTACCAACCAACGAACCCGGCGAAGACTGTCTTTGAGGCGAACCATCCGGCCAAGAATCGCTACAAAGGCAAGATTGAGTGTGCTTTGAGCTGGTTTCAATATTCTTTATAGATGTGGCCTGCCTGGACATTTCACGCGTGGTACTGAAGGGCGAGGACCAGAGCGACTACATCCACGCGAATTGGGTCCAGTTCGAAGTCTTGCCGTACAAGTTCATCTGTGCTCAGGTAAAATGGGGAAGAAGCGATTAGAATAAACGTGGAGTCGTGTTTTAGGGTCCACTGGATTCCACTGTGGTCGACTTTTGGCGCATGATTTGGCAAGAAAAAGTCGTCCACATTTTCATGCTTTGCCGAATCGAAGAACAGGGCAGGTCGAAGTGCGCCCAGTACTGGCCGAAGGCGGAAGGAGCATCGATGGTCGTTGGAGGGATCTCCATTCGAAACGACAAGGTACACTCCCCGGACAAGAATGTGTTGGCTTCGAATTTGACCATATCTTGTGAGTCCTAGAAACGCGCTTCGGATCATTATAAACGTTTTCCAGATCAAGGGGAGTCCCGCGGTGTGGATCATCGCCAGTGGGTCACGTGGCCCGATAAGACTATTCCTCGGGCGCTGGACACCTCCTTCAAGCTGTTGTCGCTGATCCGCGATCGCAAGACGCCCGTGATTGTTCACTGTTCTGCAGGAATAGGCAGAACGGGAACCTTGGTAGTCACTGATGTCCTTTGCAGGTATATTTACATCCGTTCCACAAACTCATGTGTCAACCTTCAGATCGCTCCAAGCGAACAAGGTCACCTCTTTGAAAGCGGTCGTGGAGCAAGTTAGGAACCAACGCGCACAGGCAGTCCAAACTGAGGATCAGTACCTCTACGTCCACTACGTGGTGTTGCAGAGGATCGCAGCTAGAGGATTCGTGGACTATGCGATTGTCAAAAGTGGGCGCTTCCAGTCTGTCATCTTATAATAACCTCGATTTTAGATTTCTGCAATGAATACGAGAGCTACATCCTCCAGTCGACGAAGGTCCCTCAAGAGCCGCTAATTCGTCTTCCCAACATTACCCCGCTAAACTACCAAACGCCAGCAGCTGTCCTAGCCACGTACAAAGCGGCTATTGCTGCTCTCAGAAGCAAAATTCCGAGTTCTCCTGTGGCGTTTACGGCGCTGTCCAACGCCTTAGCGTCAACGACTACGACTGCGATTCCTTCGGAGTCGAATCTTTCGAAAACGAAGACGAAGACAAGGAGGAACCCAACCAAAAGGACCAAAAATGCGACCAAGCGGACGAGGAACACGGTAGGCGTTGGTTAATAATATGATCTTATGTAAGTATTTGCATTCCAGGGGGCCCTTCCCTCCAAAGGGAAACAGGGATCGGAACCTGCAATTGGCTCGAGAGCTTCTTCGGAAGTCGTTGAAGATGGTAAGAAGAGGTCGAAGGAGTGTGTGGAGGGCGAGCTGCCCCTCATTGACGCACTTCCGCCCGAAAGATGTGGGTTTCGCCGAGTTCTGATGAATTTTACGTTTTATTTCCTTTAGCGATCTCCAAGGAGAACAACAAGTTCAAATCGAAGGTTGACAGGGAGAGGTTGCCCGCAAGTTGGGCTAACCTTGAGAAGAACGACAAAGTTGAGAAAACGGACAAGACTGAGAAGACCGAGCGGACTGCCGAAGCATTTGCAAAGAGCGAATGTGAGGATCCAAAACCTCATGATGCCAAAGATGCGGCAACTACATCAACGAAATGTGAGAGCTTTTTACGTTTTAGCATATGTTTATTGCGCTTGTTTCCAGCTTCTTCAAGGCACATCGACTATGACTACGATGAACCTTTCTCTGTGTTTTGCGAGGACAGTATGGCTCTCGACGCTGCCAAAGAGACGCCTATGTACAACAGCAGATTGAGCGCGTCGGAGAGCAGGGAGACTGTCGACGTGAAAGCTGCCGGAGTAGATCCGATGCTTCTGGATCCGCCCATTTCTTCAGCGATCGAAGGAGGCAAGAAGAACTCGAAGGAGTACACGGAGTTGAACCGATACTTGGCGTTACAGGTAAGTCAGTCGCACTTGATAATTGAACTGATTTGATTCTTATTCCAGCAAAAATTTGCTTCAGCCGAAAGCGAAATGTCGAAGAGTCGAGAGCCGACACACAAATAAGAAATCGTGTTGTGTCGTTTTGAGGACGAGTAGTATCTAAAGGTTGATGAAGGAAGAAACGAAAAGAAGAAGAAATGAGGGGATTATTTATTTACATTAACAATAACACGTTAGTGAAAAGGACATCAAAGTCGGAGTCAGAATCTAAGACTTCTTCAGCTCCTGGACGAGGAGGTTCTCGAGGAAGTCGTCCTCGTCGTTATCTAAAGCTGTAATTTCTCCCAGAAGCATCGCTTCATAGTCCTCTTCATTCTCAGAGTCGTCAGAGAAGTTCAGGTCGCATTCTAAGAGCTCTTGAGTTCTGGTAACCGCGGAGTTTAGAGGGCTGAAACCGATCTCCTCTAAGGCCTTGATGACGAGCTTCTTTGGAGAGGGCATGGGAGATGAGGTCTTCAGGGGCTTCAGGGTGATGCATCTTAGTTTTTTGGGCTCGGCCTCAGGCTCTTCCGCCTTCCTCTTCAGCGCCTTCTTGGGCTTCCGGGGCAATTTTACGCTGCCAATCCAGCTTACCCATCCAGAAGTAGTGGTAGAACTACTGAGTATGTGCAAGTAGGTGCTTATATAGAATTTAGAAGCATAGGTTTTACCTTCGCATTGGTTTGTTCTGAGTACGGTGCTTCAACATTGATTTATCTTTACAGAAGTCAGATTTGACCTAAAAACGGTTTAGCATTGGTTGGGGTTACGATTGTCGGGTTTCCATGCATTGATTCTACTTCAGCTGGTCGATTTCTCTAACGTTTATTGGTCTCGCGCGCCCAACATAGCACTTGTCGGGTATTCGTCGCACGTTCGGTCTCGCTCGGTGTCTAGGGCGATTTAGTATGGGAATCGGGCGATTTGGCCGAGAGGGGCTCGTGTTTTGGGAAATATCTCGTGCTTCAGCGAGTACAGATAGAACGAAACTAGAGCATCTTGCGAGCATTTTGAGCCCGAGTTTGCTCAAATCGGTGCATTCTGGAGAGCGTGCAAAAATTTCTTAGGCGATGAGTATGGGAATTGGGCGATTTGGCCGCGACGCGCTCGTGTTTTTTGAGGAAAATCTTGAGTTTTAGAGAGTGTTTTAGCGTCAGGATTAGAATCGAACGAATCTAGACAATCTTGCGGGAATTTTGAGCCTGTCTTCAGGACCAGGTCAACGAAATGACGTCTCGTGAAACTGCTATGAAGCAGCAAATCACAGATTATGAGGCGCGTTGCGCAGCCGCAGGAGAGGCCGCTGCCCGATGGGAGTCGCGGTGGGAGACCCGGGCGCGGTTCCGTGGCTCAAACGCGAATTCAGGCTCAAAGGGCCTGCTACGTGCAGACGTGTTTACGCGAAAATAACGTGGAAATCTCAATTTCGAGGTGCAAACAAAGCATGAAAACTCCAAATTTATGAAAAATTTGGGCATAGGTCTCCCTGTAAAAAGCATACAAAACATCACAGAAATTTCCTGTGGCGGTCCTTAATCGCCGCCGGAGTAAAACGCACTAAAAATTCAGGGCGCTCTTGCGCGCCCTGCCGGCCGAGGTCCTTCGTGATGTCCGATGCGTCGATGAAGCCTTATTCCTGAAAGAATTTAGCGATAAGAAAGAATAAGCACTTAAGCCTTACCTTTCGTTCGGCTATTTTGGTCTAAGAAGGATTCTTGTCAGTATGTAGCCTCTTCAGGTGTTTCCTCAAGTAGCTGTTCGCCTTAAACTTCGCTCCGCAAAATTCGCATTCGAAGTTCTTCTCGTTCGAGTGCGTCAACTCGTGCTGGCGGCAGTTCGCATTGTCCGGAAAGCTGCGATTGCAGATGGAGCACTGAAAAGGTTTCTCGCCTGTGTGGGTATTGTCAAACCGCAATCACATTGACAAATTTTTCGAAAATTCGAAATGTGGACCTCGAGCACTGTTTTGCGGCTGAACGTCCTCTGGCATTGTGGACAAGGGTGACGTTTCCTAGGTCGTCGAGTAACTATTTGATCTGTCACAGGGGCTGCAGCAGATTCAGGAGATGATTCTTGGGTTGGGAGCTCTAAAGAATGCTCACGTTGTTCGGCTCTTTCAAGGGCTGAGCGCAGTTCCATCTGCAAGACCTTCTGCTCTTCTAATTGAGCTCGAAGTGTTTTCCTCGGTGAGAGCGTCCAAGATCTGGTGATCGACCTTAATTCGCTTGTTGGTTATGGAAATCCGCCCTTTTTCGGAGATTTCGGTCATAGCCGACCTTCTCTTGGATGGGAAAGGCATTTCGATGACGGTTAATAGCCATCAGTGTCAAAAAAACTTTAATAAATAAAGGAGAACGATCCAGACGTGTCCGTCCGTCCGTCCGTCCGTCCGTCCGTCCGTCCGTCCGTCCGTGTGTCACGAAATCACGAAATTTCCAGACGCGAGTTGCCTGATTGAGCGACTGCGGGTTACGGTAGCGGAGCTATTTGCGTTTGCGCGCGCTTTGTTGTCGCCGTGAACCGGTCGGTTTCGCAACCGCGTCAGCGCCTAAATTAGTGCCGCAAACGCCAAATTGGCCAGGGTGTTTTTGGGCTCAATCGAATATGCGCAAAATTTAGAACCAATAATATATAATTTGCAGTATTTCGAAAAGATTTATGAAACTGCGAAATCGGTGCGCTCACGTCTCTTAGGAGGCGCGAGGCGCGAAGCGCCGACTCAGAACCTATTTTGAAACTGAAACCTCGCGCAATAGCGCGCGCGGCCCCGTTGATATAACATAAAACCAAAGCCAAAGCCATGCCTCGGTCTAGACAAGCTTCACTGTTCTTAGTATTACTTTCAAAAAGCTTCAACTCTTCGGGGATTTTTTGATATTTTGGGCTCATTCGACGCAGAATCCAATTTGCCACAAATTTTAACGATTAAAAATTAAAGTACCGCTGTATTTGGCGAAAAAAGCGGGAAAAACTGATTCTGCCTGAATGGGTACCCAACCAGCGACACGCGGCAAACTTCCCCAGTATCTTACAGATTTCGGCAATCTTGGGCGCATTCGACGCGGAATGAGTTCCCGATTACACTGAGCCCAAACGTGCTCAGAAACACGCCAGCACGACGGAGAAATCCACGTTTATCCGGGCTGAACGAGTACTCAAAAACACCGATCCGGCGTTCGCATCGCTTTCGCCGCAATCCGTCCATTTCGCCTGGCATTCGACAATACATGTATAAATTTGAAAAAACTAGTCGATGTCTGAATGGAGATGTTTCAGGTGTATGCTGCAGTCTAGACGAGCTAGATGAAATCTCGAACCGCTCCCGTGCTTTATTTGTGATTTCTCTCTCAGTGGACGGTCGGTCGGTCGTATTGATCATGGGCGCAACACGTAAGTTTAGTTGATTCTGGGCATTAAGCTGAATTCCTTGTTTTAGAGAACGGAGTCGAGTGTGTCGAATTGCCGGACGGACGCGTCGTTGTCAAGAAAAAGACCACCAGAAAGCATGAGAAAGAGAGGAGCGAGGTGGGTACACATATATTCAGTTAACCTGGTTGTTGGAAGATTAAACATCATTTGAGCTAATTTTTGGCTTTCTCGTAGTCGAATCACGTGGCCTTTCTTTTAAGGCAATGGTAAAGTTCAACGCGCGCGCTTCACGCGTTTTTTCGGTATTTTGAAGCGCGCTTCATGTCTAGAGAGCGCGCGCGCCAACTTTCGCCAACTGAACGACGCGCGAGCTTCAACTTCAAAAAATGCAGCAGCAAATCAAGATTTTGGGCGTTTTCTTGGTCAGAAGCGCATGGATTTTGAAAATTCTAGCGGATTCAACCGTTTGAAGGAGTTTGAAGGAGAGAGCTTTCGACTCATACCAGATTCATGCGAATCTCTAAAATTGACCATTTTTTGACCCTGTTTTTGGCCTATTTTGATCGATATCTCGGCCGAAAATGATAATCTCGAAAATTTCTTTTCACGATTTGAAGATCAGCTCTCTGTGCTTCGAATGAACCCTAAAATAGGCGAATCTGTGCTGTCCTGATCCAGGATAATTGAGAAATAGATGGCTATGCCCGGCGAAATTTCAGACATTTGAAAATCGGCCGTTTCGCAAGAAAGTCGCTGAGATTATGGCTTTCAGGACATTCAGAATGCGAAACTGATAGCGTACAGCGAAAAAGAATGCAAAACGCAAATTTCGTGCAGAAATTTGAATGAAATGAAAGCTTGAAAACTTGAAAACGTTGAACTATACCATTGCCTTTAGGATGACTTAAAAATCGCGCTCAAAGAAGCGGCCTACGCGTCTACGAAAGCTCTGGCCGCCGCAGAAGCCGCCGTTAAGGCCGCCGTCTTTGCCGCGGAAGCCGTGAGACGTGCCGAGGAAATCAGCGGCTACGCGGTTGTGCGACTTCGCCAATCGTGACCACGGTGGGCGCCGTGCGGACCATAACGCAGTACACCGACGGCGAGTCGACGGAGTACGAGGACCTCCGCTCCCAAGCGAGCCACATCTCATCCTACTTCCAAGTTGGCCCAGGAGCGAGGACCGAAAAGACGACGGAGAAGCCAACGGGAGCGAAACCAGAGAAAACCGTCGAGAAAGCAGAGAAGACCGTAGACAAGCCCATCGCTAAAAAGGCAGAGAAGCCGGCGGAGAGAGGCTCGGAGAAGCACATTGGAAGGAAGGCGGAGAAGACGAAGACGCCCGTGGCGAGTCCCTCGACCTTGTCGACGCTGACGACCGAAGCCACCGGAGAAAAGACCAACCAGAGCTTGTACAGTGAGTGGCCGGTGAGTTTGGCGCTTCCTAATTTTAACGTGTTCAGCAAAGCTTCCGACGCAGTGATGTTGCAGACTCTGGGAGAAATCGGCATTAATAAATAAACGTGTCATTTATTGCATAGGAAGCATGAATCTACTGGCTCTTGACGAAGTCCATCGCGTATACGCTTGGAACTCGAGGCGGGACGGGCTTCTCCACGCGGACGCCGCCGTTTGTCGCGATCTGCTCGTCGTTGAGCTCACTGAGGCAGTATTCGCTCTGGAGCTCTGCGATGTCGCTCGGTGAGCTAGAACTGTATTCGCTCCTGGAAGGATGATTCATTTGCTGCGTATTTACAAGTTCAAACTCACGCTTCCGATTCAATTTCGTCCAGGATTTCGGCGAGGGCTTCTCTGTTGCATCTTTCCGTGACGTCGCTCCTGCAAGTAGTTTTGAAAAACTCGAAAAATAACCGAAAACTTACGCGATACTTTCCATCGAGGAGACGTCGTCCAGCAGCGCGTTCGTGTTGCTGTAGGAAGACATCTGCGAAGGGACCGTGGTGGAACTGGAAAAGAAAACTACGTTTTTGGAAGAAGATGAAGCGGAAACTCACTCGCTGTCGGAGTCCGTGGCAGCGAGTGCTGTCAGAACACTTTTGGAAGGCCTCGCAGACATTCGCAATGATTGAATCTTGCTTCGAGGTGCTGAAAATCGAGGATTCAGAGTGGAGAAGGCGGCGGAGAGACTCACGATTTCAGGCGTAGAAGCAGCGACCGATTGGCGTCCTTCGAGAGCGGAAAATGCGGCGAGTGGAAGGTTGGAGGAGATTGTCTGGAGTCGGTCTAGACAGTTGACACGAAGCTGGAGGATGCAATGTCAAGTACACGACGTGAAACCTTTATCAAGAAAATGAAAAAGTGTGAAACGTTTCACGGGAACATTTCCAACAAAGCCCAAAGCGGTCGAAGAACTACTGATGAAGAACATGCTTCGTTTTAAATGATCCCCTAAACAGCAACAGTGCATCTGCGCTTTCTAATTTGTTCAACTAGCACTTGCTAAGCAAGTGCTACACCTAATAAAGTACTATAAAGTATAAAAACGTGGAAGTCTTGTTTCCGTCATCCCAAAAGAGAAAGCCTTCTTTCTCTCAGCGGCTCCGCCGCTTCACAAATACACGCTTGATGGCTTTGACGCTTTGCCGCTTTTCGGTTCTTCGGCAGAGGGGCCGATGAACTGTACAATAAGCTCGGTTCCAAGCTGGCTTTGCTTCCGGGTCTCTGGTTCTTAAGGAGAGCTCGCCGCTACGCTCCTCGCTTCTGCACATTTCTAGTCAAATAACTTATTTTATTTCGCGAGAAGATACGTCAGAACAATTCGTTCCCGAAAATCCGAAAAACATGCAATTTTAGACAATGAAGGGTCAGTGGTGTACGGCTTGGAGGTAGAGCTTGCAATGTTCATGGCTAAATTTGATTTTGAGTTTTTGGAGATTTGGTGGTAATCAAAAAGGAAACGCATTTTTCTCTCGTTTTCACCGAAAACGGGCGAATTCCGACCGGATCGCTCGACAAACCTTCTCCAGAATGATCCAGCCAGACTTACTGTGTCTGAAATTTTGAATTATTTAGAAAGCTTCTGAAAGGTTCTCGAAGAACGACCGGCCCCTTGTGTCTGGTTTGGCACAAATGAAGTTCAAACACGACCACTCAACTTTTACCGATCTACCACGAATAGATTTGCTTGATCTCATGCAAAAAGCTGTCTAAAACGTATATGTCCTCCACCTCACGAAAGCGCCCCTAAAAAATTTCTAACAAAATTTCACACCTTCGGCAAGGTCTTGTTACAAGCTACGCGTTCACCCTAATTTTGGATGTTTTTGAGCAAGCGCGAGCCTGAAAACACAAGGAAAGTTTCAAAGCACAACTGTTCGCAGAAACGTTCAACAGCGAATGGACAGTCGCCGTTCTGCGTGTCTGGTTTGAACGTTTGAGACATGAAAGTTTAGCGAATTCTTCATTTTGACCTTTTAATTAGCCCTTACCGTTTCCTAAAAGTGCATCCAAACCCAGACATTTTGGTGCCATTAAAATTGTACCGTTCTCCTGATTCAGAAAAACCTAAGTTTGCTAAGATCTAACCAAATAGTAACAAATATTCGACGGTTCTTCCGTCTACGCTCGGACACGCTGTAGAAGTAATCGACTTGTGGCTTCGGTGCTGTTTGGAGTAACCACCGAAAACGAAATCAAAATTGTCAATAACGGTTTTAATTTAACTCTACATGTACTTCAGCATTGTTACCCATTGTTCACACAATTAAGATTTTAGCGAGTTGTGGCAGTTCCAAAGTTGGTATGAATTTCGCTGTTGGCATGAAAAGATCAGCTTTGAGATCGCATAAACAGCAGTTGTGCATATGCGCTTTCTAATTCGTTCAACTTTAAACCCTTCAAATTAAATGTAAATCCCTTCGAAACACATAAATCTGGCCAGAAAACACAGACACAATCGTCATAAATTATTGCTTGTAATAAACGGGATTTTCATGAATTATGAATCGAGTTGACCGCTTTCCTCGTCTCCATTTTTCATTTTTAAAGCAAAACAAACGTTAGAATTTTAAAGCAGATGCGGTGAACACTGCAGATGGACGTTTTGGGCGAAGGGCAAAAGTAAGAGGAGATCGAGGCGAGTTCTTGAGTTATTTAGTCCTCTTAACGTCCCCTGATCTCAGGCTTCCTTTAGACGAGACTCTCGCCGATCACGCCATCCTACGTAATGTATTTTTCCCCGCTCAAAAACAAACGCAGTTCGCAACACGCCAACACATGTTTCTTGGTCGCTTTTTCGTCCTTAAATTGTATTATAACGCAAAACTGTGCTCCCGGTGCCAGATGTTCTTTGGCACAACCGTTGCCGATCTAATGCCTTAATTGACCTGATTAGTCACGACACGCGATGATGAATGGCCGAGTTGCGACGGAGAACTGTTGCGGAATTTTTAGAAATTCGAGTGCAGCGGATTGAGTGGGAGCTGGAGTTGGAAAGTGGGTCGATTTTGATGACGTGAGTTGAGTTGATTGGGGAAGGTTCACGCCGATCGGGGAAATACATTCGAGGACGAGGAAAAATCGAGGACGAGGGCCTTCTGCGATTATTGCACAATTTCGAGATATGCATGAAAATGACATTTTTAAAATTAGATGCCACCAGTGATCGAATTGTTAAGGTGGATTTGAAGGGTTGCAAAGCCACACAACGCGTTTTCTTAATTAAGAACGCGACTGTCTTTGAACATTGGAGACCACGTAAATACGTCATTGAAACTTATTTTTAGGAAAATACGCAACTTTTGTGATGTTTTTAGCCAACTTGAGCAAAAGTAATTCGTGTGGAACTGTACTTGCAGATTGTCACGCTTTTCCCCTATTTCTTCCGTTTCCTTCCGTTGTCCAAAACGACCTCTTCCGCTCTCTTATCCTCACAACCACAGATTAAAAATAGGATTGCTTAAAAACGCGCTAAAACAATTAGCACAACCCTCGAAAACCCATCTCCCTTTTGCGTCACAGTTAATCCAATTAACCTCGTTTCAAACTTTTCGCCGTACTCGCTGCACTTTGAGAAATCGCAACATTTTGCGAATTTAAACTCGATTGAATTATAGCCTAAGGTTGTTTCTTTTTTGTGCCGACGGATGTTTTCTAGGTGTGACTAATACATGAGTATAAGAACAGGTTGCAATGTGTGACCTTTCCAAATCGGCTAAATCCGCCTCGGCGATGAATAATTTAAGTTTGAATTTGTAAACCCAATCTGGAGTACTTCGAATTAGGGATGTTTGCAGATGTGTGCTCGCGAACAAGGCATAGAAAACGTAAATGAAATGGAAGGTTAATCTCTGAAACTGCACTTTGAGTTTGTTTTTCTAATAGTGATTAGAACGGTGATATGCTGAAATTGAAATTCCGACGTCTTTTGTTTTTGTTTGACCTAAAAAAACGTTGTCCTTGGAGGCTTCTTTGAACCGAAGCCAATCTGCAATTCAAGGAAAATGTAGAAAAAAGGTCGAAGAAAGGTGCTGTTGAATGCCTGGGTCTATATACAGCGTGGACTGGACGGAAATAACTTGAGCGAAAATTTCGAATTTTAAAAACTACCGTGCGCAGAAGTTTTGACGCAGAAGATATAGGCGCAGAAGTTTTGTCGATAGCTCAATTTTTGTAGTTTTGTCAAGGTCAGTGTAACATTTGCAAGCTTTGAGAATATGTGTCCACTACAAAACCAGAAAAACTGTGTCAAGATATAACCTAGCCCACGAATGTCGTCGTTTTGTATTTTGAACACCAGACCCAGAGAGCATAAGGAACACATGGGGTTGTAGCTGAACCGGAAACAGTTGAACAGTATAAATTGCATCTGTAGGAGTTTGTGCTGTTCCCCAAAAACCCGAAATCTGTTTTTATTTTCAAGCACCAAAAGAACCCCTACTCGTGTTTCACACGTCTCTAAAATTGTTTCCACCCTGTTTCCCCACGACACCTCCTCGCTTTCGTCACGGCCTCCTCGTGGTATCCTCTGCGTGCCTTGTTTTGTCTTTCGAAACGCGGCGATTACTCGAGATCCGCGGGTCGCGTGCGTCACTTCGCCCGGGCGCCCGACGGGCGCCCCCATAATCTATCCTAGAAAAATAAAACGGGTGAAACTCTTCTAACAACCGCGACAAATAATTGTGTTGTGCTATCGGTCGGTCAGGTATTGCTTGTTAAACATGGTCTGGATTGATGGCCAAGGCTGCGCAACAAAGATCGCGAAGCTAAAAAATGGTCTCTGAAAGGTTACAGAGGCCATGGAGAAAAAATTGATACAACCTAGAAACTCTTTATCTGCACAATAAATTTAATGAGATCACATAATAATTTAGAGAGTGAATCAAGGAAAGAGAGATACAGGAAACGGAATCGACGGCGTCGTTGAGATCACAATTCTGAGAACAAGAGAGGAATGTCCAAAACGCTCTGGAATTCACCGTACGTCCACCAACAAATAGAAATAACATAAATTAACGAATCTGACAACAGCGTATTTACAGGAGAAACCGGTAAAGGGGAACGTTCATCTAAATGGTAGTTTGCGGAGTGGCTGGCGGCATTCCTCTACTCTAGGGCTGCTTTCATCGGAATCATGAAATCCTCGTCTTCCTCGAGTCTTTCCGCAATCTGCAAAAGAGAGGTTTAGAACTAGAACAGTTTTGAGTTGATTATTACCGGAGAAATGGATACACAGGCCAGGGGAAACGACTCCTCCGCGTGGACGTAGTCAACTGTGCCCTCCTTCTTTAGCATCACGTTCATCGTGTAATTCAGCGGTTCACACCTAATTTTACTGTACGGCGACAACGTAGCCGGGCGGTCGCAGAGGCAAACCACGTGGTTGATGATGCGGGGCAGACGCTGAAACGAATTTCCTTATTTTTGCACCCAAAATAGCCGAATGTTTCGACTCGGAAAACAACGCCCCAACTCGTCAAATCTGACGTCAAATGCCACATTCTTTGTGGGGCCATTTGATCCTAATTAACCTCGTCCTAACACGCATCAATTCCACGTCACGACTTCCGACCGACGAGTTTTGGGATCGCCTGTCGGGTCTGCTGATAACGTAATTTGTTTCACTTTTAACGACTTGAGCGCATCACTTCCGCTGGAACGCACTTACAGCTGAGAGAAGGAGATGGGTCGAGGTGATGTCATAAGGGGTGCAGCCGCGTGGAACGGGTTTGGTGAAAGACAAAAAGTGATTTCTTGTTTTTCGAGAGATTTTGTCAAACAATGGAAACAGTAAATGCTGTCAAGGGTAAATTGGGAGAATCAGAAGTAAGGTCTTACTCACTCATTTAGTGTGACATCACAGGGCCCTATTTTGTGCACGCCTAACGCAAGAGGTCTCGAGAACATGACGTCTCGGAGTGTTTTTAAAACCTTGTTCTCTCTCTAAAAAGTCAGATTTTCAAAACAGAAACCTACGAATTTTAAAGATTAGATGTTTTTGCAAACGACTCTCCTACACGCTTTGATCTTATGTTTTGCTTCTTTCAGGCTTGTCGGATGTTTATGCACTCGAAGCGAGGCTTTTTCGCATAATTGAGCAGGTTTTTTATGACAAATAAGTCTTGGTTTGGGTGGGGGAGCAGGTCTGTAGGAGGCGCTGTTTCGGACGGTTGCATGTCTACGAGGTTTTCCTGTTTATGATAAAACCAAAGAAAAGGACAAGACTAGATATGGCTGCACGAGGAAAGGGTAGGAATCTCGATTCGAATTCGATCCCTCGAAATCCTCAAATTAAAAACAAATTTCAAAAAACCAAAAAAACATTTTTCGAACTGCGTCAACGTCTCGTTCCGGGAATCCCTCCAAAAAACTTCTCCGCCAAGTGCACACCCGTCTCTTCTCCCCTCACGTTTGAAGTCCAAAAACAGCAGACAAACCACGCTTTTTTAAAAATCAATTATCCTGTTTTTGCTCGCTTAAAATAAAAATTCGCTCAGCCAGATTAAAACCGTTCTACGTCACCGGGGCTCAGCTTCTTAGCAAAATGGGATAAGCCGCCGTTGTACGGTATTCCCGAGATTTTAAAGCTGATTGGAAAGCCGAAAGTTTCTTTTTTAAGCAGCTCTTGACATTCGAGGTGTCCCTGCTCGGAGGGTCTTGTTTTCTCTCCAGAGATTCTCTCGCCTCGAGAGCCTTCAGGCTTCTTTTGTTGAAAGTTGGTGACATTTAAGGTTATAAGGGTGAGGATGCCTAATGAGCGCAGGTTCAAATACCCAGAAACATTGAAAAACAGACTAGATTCGGTTAGGGGTGCTGGCGCTAATGGGCTATTAGAATTTGCACGTTTGAGAAGGACAAAAACAGGTAATCGAATTGGGTGCAGGATTCCGACCCCCGAGGGTCTTCAATATCCACAGCGGAGGTCAAAAATCGAATAAGAAATAGACGATGTTTGTGAAGAATGTGTTTATGTGCCAAGTACGTCCGACGCAGACTCGCGGCCCAATTACGGGCACCCCTACAAAATTCTTAAAATGCAGTCGTGATTCAGGCGACTATCTTGCTGAAATTCTGGAGTGACGCGGGGAAGAATAACATGACATCACGGCCTAATAATACTCTCGCCGAAACGCGGCCGTCATCTCATTAGCGCGAGAGGTCAAGAAGCATCATTTAGCGGCGGAAACAATAATTAGGAAAAGGTTGAGTGCAAGATGAACTCACGTTTGCGTTGTAATCTTTGACGATCTTGAAGGGACACACTAAGCGCTGCTGGAACGCCGTGTTGAATTTGGAGTTCATGTGCCTCGACTGTGTGCCGGCGCATTTCACGGAGTCGGCGCCGTCGGTCAGCGTGGATTCAGGCAGCGATAAGCGGCTAAAATGGGTTCAGTTAGGCTGGAATTTCATAATTCGATTCCTGGTCCTTGTATTAAAGATTGTTCAAGGATTGTATCTGCAAGGATGAAAACACAGATTGTTCCGATTCCCCCAAATCAGCTTAGAGCTCAAAGATTCAGTCGTTAAAGTCTTAAGTTCTCCAGACTACATATGGTAGATCGTGGCGAGACCAAATCCGATTATTTGAAAGGATTATATCTGGAGAGATTCTGGTGACGGAGACCAGATTTCAACGTCGAGTGGTTTTGGAACGAGCTAGGATTAATCTATGTTTGGTAAGTCTTAAGAACTAGGGCCTTTTGATCCTTCCCCAAACCCATCTTTGATCTCTCCTCGATCGCCTCGTTCCCAATCGATCCCCAAATCGATAGTCGTTTCCGAACAGGTAATGTCTTCTCTGCAAGCTTAACGTCCGAATCACAGCGATTCAATGGAGACCCAGTTAAGCCCGAACTCCCGTGTGCAATTCTGATCCCACCAACCACCCCACAAACAACAATTTCATCTTCTTTTTAATCTGTGGACTTGGGATTTACGTTCAGCATCATCAGATTATGCCTGCCCCAGCTTAGGGCTAAAAATAGTGATCAAAGGTTCGGTCACAGGGCCAAGCTTTCAAATTTAAGAAGTGCGCCCGTGTTTACAGGTGGCGCTCGTGTTTACAGGTAATTATGAGAGTGGCGTCTTTTTGATGTTAATTTTGACCAACAAACGTAAGCGAAAATGTTTATACTATGAAGGGGTAATTGGGCGTAAGGGAAGAAAAGGTCCGGAAAGGAAGAACAAATCATCGGCATTTTAAAGGGGTTTCAAAGGCTTGTAATCAACCTCTTTAGCACAAGACTAATTTTTTCTTGCAACCCGTTTTTTTCAGCTTCGTGACTCAGATTCAAAAAGTGCAAATTCTAAATTTTCGTGATTTCGCCAAAAGTCCAAATTTAAAAATTGCAACTTTCGGTCTTTCAGCTCGTGACGCCAAATCTTTGACCTCAAAGAGTCACGCGAGTCCCCTAAATTGTACCCAAAATGCTAAAATCCACTCAAAAGATTCGTGTCTAAAAATACAATCCATTCATTCCTAATCGTACTCCGGATTCGTGCTCCATCAAGACTAAATTGTACACACGACTTTTTTACAGTAAAATTAGCTCAGCAGTTGTAACAAGGTCATTCTGAAACAGTTTTGTGCTTTAACCTAATTATGCGTTGGCTGAGTCATGTGTCCTCAGAAACGATAAATTGGCATAGAACTCTTTCAGAAGACCTCGATTCGAAGAACCCAAAAAACACTGTTTTGAAAGTGCAAAAAACCGCTGTTTGTTCAATTTTAGTCTTCATTTCGACCTCTTCCGACCACCTGTCCCCCTACACGAAACCTGAAAACTTCAAAATAAGACAAAAAACGGGGCAGGTGGATCGGCACGGAAAGGCCAGCTGGGTTATTTATGTTTACCCTGAACCCAACAGCACTTACAGTGGACTCGTGTCTGTCAAATCTTGGTCTTTGGCCAGGAGGAACCGGGACCCGTACTGCGCAAAGACGTCCCTCCTGAGGCAATCTGCGGAGGAGGCGATGAAGGCGTTAACCTCCACCAGGAGGGTCTGAAAGGGTCTGGTAAGACAGTACTGTATGCAAGGCACTTACTGTCAGGAAAGTGAATATAACGTAGAGGAGCATGATCGGGAATATCTGAAAGACTCGAAGGGTGAGAGAGTGTCCCGGTACAGTTCAGGAATGCGCGAGATCACAAAATTGCCTCGAAGTGTCCCGAAGGGTCTCGAACACATCCCAAAGAAGTTCTCCTGACACGCCCGACCCCCCGAGGAGGCGGGATCTCCGAGGGCGCGCGATTCGAACGGCGACAAAAAACGGCGCTGCCGAGAGATCCCCGCGATCCCGGCGAGGGCGGCGAAGGGAGCCCGGCTCCGCCCGCACCTGTCTGAGACGCCGCTGGCTAAGGAATCGCGTGTAATCGCTCTCTGAATTGTCCAGAAAAGAAGAAGCATAAGTGGGTTAGGAGAGCGAGTGCTGGGATGCAATGCGATTAGAGGATAACCCAGTTAATGCTTCGACTTGACATTTGAGGAACACGTTTTTGAGGAGAACGGCGACTAGCAAAAGAGAAATGCGTCGATGAAAATCACAAAAAAGAAAAGTTTGAAAGCCAATTGTGACTATTTTGAGCATTCAAGAGACGGTGCAAAATATACGAGCACATATATGAACAGATTAGGTGGAGCTGGTAACGTTGCAAAATATGCAGTGCGCTGGACACAACAGATTAAGTGGAGCTTGTAAAGTTAGAACACAAAAGAGAATCAATCACATAAACAACAACGAAACACTTATGTGGATAGATATAGAACGAAACCCCAAATGAAACGTTCCCAAAAAATGGAAGCCTTTTTGTTTTGTCTCTTTGTACAAAGCAGCATCTTCAAACTACCGAAGTTACAACTTTCAAGAAATCCACAAAAGTTCTAGAGAAAAACAGAGAAAAACGAAGAGTCACTTCAATTAGATTTAAGATTCACGAAAGTCCAATTTTTCAACACTAAAAATTAACAAAAGCCTTTCCGTTCCATAGAAAACCGTAGAATCGACGTCACAGACACGCGTTCAATATTAATGCTAAACGGATGATTCACAGAAAACTGAATTCACTTGATGAAACTATGAAGAAAACCAACTGAGAATGCATCTAAGATTCTACACTTAAAGGAATGACTTTGCTGTATCAGACACCCTCTTTTATAGCCCTCTCTGCATCATTTAATCTTGATCACGTGCGTCTCTCCCACCTGCACAAAACGTGATTGGGCGAACAACGTCCCTTCTTCGACTAAGTCGATCGACATGATTCACAGCGCGAACTTCTAAAAAATGATCCAAATTCACAGATCAATTAGGACCTTTTAAGCTAGAACTCAGTGTAGTTTAAAGTGATTGAAAAGATTGGATTGAACTTTACTTGCAGCACGTAATTTTCCCATAAACAAGTCAAGAAAACGCGTATCTAGAATCCATTATTTCATTAGATTAGTTAAACTGCGCACGTTAGAGGAAGGACAACACCTTCTTGTTTTCGGATTAACATAGCACGGAAAGTGCTTCGAAGTTAACGGTAATGGGTCAGAAATCTCTGGGAAATTTCAAGATAGGAATCTCAAAGAAATTCAGCACGGAAAAGGATCACTTCACAAAAGCCGCCGAGAATTCGAAGGATCGTTGCCTTCGCGGATTGAGGACCAAATCCAGATTTTCGATTCTCAGCTGTAAAACCTGCCATCTGTTTTCAAGTGTCTTGAGGATTCCATTGAGAATCGCCTTAGAATTGCCTCAGCATAAGGTTAAATACAGAGATTGTTCCATGACTCCAAATCAGCTTAGAGGTTTAGAACTCGATCGATTCTTCCAAATGTTCAAACTGACAACAACTTCGCAAGAGTTTCCACACAATTTCCGCTCAAAAATAGTCTTTTGCAAATCTTAAGAAAATCGGAAGCGGATTTACTTCCTAAGCAAAGAAACACTTTGTAGCGAACGTTGCAGGAGGTCGAAAAAGAGACATTTTTTGTGAACGGAAAGTGTTTCGACCTTCTTTGTTCAAACGTTTCCACTTCGCGTTTTTGTTCGTCTGCAATTCTTATTTTTGCTGCGAACGAAAAAGGCACAAAATCTATTTTAATAGTCGGAAACAGGAACTTAGAACGTTGTCTGACTACGCTTTATGATTCAGCTGGTTGAGACTCAGATCAAGACTCAGTTTTAAAAGGTCTGAGTGGAAGTACAAATTGAGAGAACCGGTTTGGAGTGAAAGGTTCTTGGTCTTTGGAGACTCATACAAAAGTTAAGAGAAATATTGCGAGATAAAAGAGCCAAGAGAGACGAGAATCGAAAAATGAGCTAAAAGAGTAAACTTAGCTCACCTGAATTTCGCTGTTTTGGATTTAAACTGTTCTTCAATTACAGACGCACGATTAAGAATGCAAACTGCAATAAATTGGTCACACTGCCCTAAAACTACTACTATACACCACTCAAAATCACCTGACTGGGTTTAGATGCCCTCGAGCTCTCTTAAATAACCTTCAGCGTTTACGTAGACCACTTAGCAATTAGGAAAACATTTAATGACGTTGATGAAGACTGTATCTTGTAATTATACACGCTGCAGTCAAGAACAACAAACTTTTGTACTTTTGAGAAAACTGCTTTCAAAGCACACATTCAAAGACTACGTAAACAGGAAAACAATTAAACAATTCGAAAAAAATTGATTCTGTTGATATTTGGGTTCAGTGAGTCGGCCGCGCAACTTTAGTACATTACGAAGCAAGCGAAAAATAGGTTAGTCCTTCAGGCAACAGGCTAAAGTAAAAAATGAACGGAATTTGTAGCAAACGTGGAAACTCAAAGCAGTAGTTACATACCAAGGTTTTCTTTTAGAGAAACAGCAACTGGGTCTGAGGAGCAACTCAGTTTCCATACTTTTTGTACTCACGCCTACAATCCACGACCAAAGCACGTCAGAAAACAATCCTCTTTTTTGACACTCTTAAAATAGATTCGAGCTGCAATCAGAAAGTAAACTGAAATCCTCCATTAGCTCCACGTGATAACCGGATTCCAGGTCAGCTCGTAAGGCTCATTTCCTCCGCACTCGTCCGCGCAATTTCGTTATGCAACAATCGCCGACGTCGACTCTCGGCAAATACCTCTGATTTATGTGTTTCAATGTAGCCACTCGTTTTCGACGTCGGCATTATCGACTTATATTCAAAGTTTGCCAGACGACGGTTAATCACGCAAAGGGGTTTAATTAACAAACTTGTTTAAACGGCAAAAGTTGCGATTTGATGACGCGGGTAATGCTGTTAGAACTGCAGAGTACTCCTATTTGTTTCTGGAGAATCGCCGAAAAAAGCGTTTTCGCATGCATTTTTCAGAAACAATCGCCTACAGAGTTTCCGCCTTCCAGAGAAAGAAACATTTTGTAGCGAATCGAAAGTTTCAAACATCTCTTTTTTCTTGTTTGGATGCTGATGTCAGCTACAAGTGAGTTGCAAGAAACTTGCTATCTTCACGTTCAGGATCGTGGGAGGTTCCTGAATGGATGTTCAGGAAGTGGTGACAAAGGTTCGTAGCGTTTGTGCGTAGATTGCGGCGTTTGGTGTGATTCAAAATCGTGATTTGAGACCAAACCTTGAATGGTTCAAGTTCAAAAATTGTTCTGGACCGTATCCGTCCGTGAGTTGAAAGGAAAAAACTTGAATCTCTAAGATTTCAATTAGATTCACGGCCTACTAACTTTTCTAGCTACGGCGCAAACAGTCCATAATTCAAAACAAGATTTTCTTATTCCGGCTTTTTATTCTAAGCAGCTTCCACCCTCGCGTAATCCCTCTCATTTATCCCATCGCTTCCACCTTCACAATTTGGTTGATGGCAGAAAAGCCGTTTTTTAACATTCTGTTCAGACTTCCCACAAGCAGTCACACGTGGTCTCAAATCGGATGAGAGGTTTTATGGAGTCCACCCTCCTCCCTCACATAAACGAATCTTGTTTTGACATTAATGGATCTCTTGGAAAGCCGATAAAAGCACTTAATTTTGCCATCGAAAATTTTGCCATCTTTCAAATCACCGCTTCACATCTCGCGTAAAGTAACGTCTAACATTTAACTTTCCAATTCGTCACTTTACTGCCAACTGCTACATAATTGCTACATATTATCACAACCCGCTTTTTTAACGCCAAAATCCATCGATTAAGACTAAGAAGATTCTGCATGGACTAAGAAGACTCCACATGCACTAGGAGGACTCTACAAGCACACGATCCGAGGTGTTTTGCTTGAAGTTAGTTTCTATCTCGAGCTGATGTGCTGTCAACAAAATGAAAAAGTGACTTGTAAAATGCTTCAAAGATCTTATCTACTACCTCCAAAAATATTTAACAAGGACTATAAAGACAGTGGACCACTAAAATTTTGATTACCGTTTCCGTTTAAACAGCAGACTTTCTTTGACGCACTTGTACAATTCTTACAATTTTAAAATTTGTAGTCGACACAAGTTGTGGGTGGACTTGCCCGTTGTTGAAGCGAGTCAGGATTTGAGGATTTTATATGCGACTTGAAACTAATTTTGAGATTTAAGATGAGTACAACCATTACAAAGAGGAAAGTAAAGTAGGATACAGAAAATGGCAGAAACTGTTTTAGGATACAGCAAATCTAGTATATTAAGCACATTAAGCATAAAATAGCGGTCTCTTTTATAGTCAAATGCCCATTTTTTGACCCTACGCAATCAGCTGCTTGCAGACCACAAGTTCAATTTTATAATTAAATGTTGTTTGCGACGCTTTATGATGCTGACGTGTGAGCGCCAAAAGACCAAAGTTGAGAGATTTCAAGAGCCCTGAAGAGCCCTCATTTGAAGAGTTAAGAGATTTCAAGAGGTCCTTGACAAGATTCTAGTTTGACCATGAAATCTTTCAAAATATTTTGGCGGATTCGCGCCATGCCCACTGTCAAACACTTCTTAACAGTTTCAATTCTAAGACCCACTCCACATTCCTTCTAATACCTCATTTTATTTTTAGGTTTCTAATCATATTCAGATATCATATGTCAACCAATTCTTGAAAGTCAGATTCAGCTGCTTGTTTTTGCTCTCTGAAGACTCAGAGATTATCCAGAAATGCCGCAGATAAATTATATTAGCGCGTGCAACGATGGGTCGAAACTTACGTAAGATTCGAAAAACGTTTTGCGTGCACCAAGTCACACCTCTGAAAAAGATCAGATCTTTGGTTTTTAGACTTTAGATCACTTAACGGAGAGCTAATATAATAGCTTGTCAAGCAAATGCTGACAACAAAGCTAGAAAACAAAGAAAAAATGAGACAGCGAGAATGATGGAAGTAAGCTGCAAGAATTTACTTACATAGGGCCAAAATAAGATGAAAGCGCGTAGATTAAAGAAGCACGTCATTAAAGAAGGTGTGGCAGATATAAAAAGCGACGAGGTTATTAAATAACTTCAGCGGATTCCAGAAATAGTAAATATCTCTTGTAATCCTTGGCTTTGCGTCGCGTGGGGCACCTGTGATTTAATGCGGTTAGCGCTGGAGTCTAGCGACGCGTAGCACAACACCTAACGAACGTATAACCAACCTATTTTCGACGATTACTAGAAAAATTTGAATTTAAGGATGAACGGACGACGACCGCACCTCGTGTCATCGCTCGGTTCTTGATTAAAAACAAGATTTATTTTGGTTAATCGGTTCGTTTGAGATTAGTCTGGAGAAGATTCCAGTTTATGCTAACCCTCTTTTGGTGCTTCTTGGTGTAAAGAGGTGACTTAGTGATTGCACGTGATTCAAAGTGAGCTCGAAACCCACTGTAAATTGAAACATATATATTTGCGGAGGTCTGAAGTTCGATGAGCATTTTGAGCAGCGTTTGGATAATCCTTATAGTTGACCTTTTTTGACGTCAAAGCTCATAACCCTTTTCTATTGTCATGCTGTTATTCAGTCGCAGGACATCTAAGTACATCTATCGTAATGAATGAATGCAGTGGAACTGAAATCGTTGTTGCATAAAAAGAACAAAGCGAACTGCTCAAACCAAAAATAGTGACGGAGAGCATTACCTCGTACACGCAAGGTCAACCCACGTGATCGGGAGTGTGCAAGGTCGTTCTCAATTATAAGCGCTTTTATGATAAACGGGATTTCCATATCGAAGATTTTTGGTGTAAGATCGCACCATTAAGACACCAATATGTAGACATGGCGTAGGTCTCTGCTTTGTGCACGTTTCCTGTCACTTAGTAATTGACCTGCACTGACGCAGTCTGATATCATTTCCACACTTCAAAAAATCGAAACCGGATCGACAGAAAATCAATGGAAAATCAGAGGTCAAAAATGGTTTCATCCACAATTAAGTAACATAAACAGAACACACAGATGAAACAATCAGCTAACTAAGCAGATCTCCAAAAAGAAGCTTTTAAGGTTCTGTCAACATGTTTATATAGATGACGAATTGCAGACGGTCAGTCCGTTGGCTAATTAGATTATATTAGACCCACCCTAATCTGTCTTTTATGCATGTTTAGAATGTTTTCAGAGAATGGAGTGGGCATGGATTATTGAAAAATGGCGTCATTTAAAAAATTGCTAGGTGGTTAAGAAGAGCGAAAACCTTCTCTTGAAAGCTGTTTTCAAATAGGATCAAAATCGAATATCATTGAGACAGCAGGGTTACAGAGTATAAGTTGAAATACATTAAGCAAAAGCATCAGTTTTGTTTATACATGAAGCTACAAATACTTTAGACCAACGGCGCGCTTAACGGACGCGAAACAAATCTTGAATGTTGGCAAAATAACTTTTGTGGTTGTTCGCTAATCAACGATAATGACAACATCTTGCAGTCAAACTTACTAACAAGTCCAATAGTGAAAGGTCTTGCTTAATTCGTTTCTTACAAATCAAGCAGTATGTATCACTTGTAATGTCATGCTGTCCGACGACAATTTTATAGCTGGGCGACAAAGCGATAGAGATAGAACGGTAAATACAAATGGGAACAGAATGATTTCATATTGTTTTGCACACTGAACTCCACAAATCTGAAATGTTTGAAACTTGCCACAAATATGAGGTACAGCTGTTCATACAAAGTAACGAAAAAAACAGCGCGCTTATCTCGGAGCCGTTGCATTTTTGAAGCATACAATGTTAAGATGATATGTGCAACTGGCTATGCCGCGTCGAATGAGCTATAGCACGCTCCTGTCGGGTCTCACGTTGTGCACTTATAGTCAAATGTCTGGAAAAACTGTTAAAAAAGTACGGTCTGGAAGCTCGTATCTCGACGCTGTTCTGTCCAATTTGGCCGTTTTTGGATGCAATCGATAGAGGAAATTGAAAACAATTTTTAGCGAAAAATCTGGCAAAAACAAAAAATTAATTGCATTGCAAAAACGTCGTTTTTGTGTGCTATAGCTCATTCGACGTAGAATTGCCAGTTGCACATTTCATCTTAACATTGTGTGCTTCAAAAATGCAACGGCTCCGAGATAAGCGCGCTGTTTTTTTTGCGCCACCCTGTAGTTCTCTGCGCAATAACAAAAGCTCAAAAAAACCTTTGAAATTTCATTATTCCAATCGAAGTTCTTAAAGACGTTGTTCAAGTAGTAAAACAACGATCCGTTCTCCTAAATCAGTCAATACGAAAAACAAGCTAGCTCTAAAAACTCCTTCGAGAAAATTATAAAGAAGTAGCATAAATCCTTTTATAAGTATTACGTTGTTCCGCTCCACACATGCGACAAAACGCAAATAGCTGAATGAGTGGTTTGTGGCTAAAAATTGCGCTTCTTTCCTGTTACGTCGCTTCGCAACAGGAAGTCTCTAAAAAACTCTGTTTTTATCTTTTGTGATTTTTAATGTGTTCAGATTTGAGGATCATGCATGCAGTACTTTACTTATGTTTGCTTACATGTAGTTCAGCTATTTCATAACGATCCGTGGCAGCCAGTTATTAGAATCTTTGTATCAGCTAGTTGTAGAATATGATACTTAAAAGGACACGGTCACCGTTTTTTGCATCATCACAGATCACGCTCATTTCTTGAGGAGGGTGATTTACGGGGACGCTGATCGCGATTCGGTTGTAAAAATTGCGGAAAACGGCTTTAGGACAGTGCAATTTGGCAAGACTGAGATGCAGGAAAAAGTAGAATATTAACAGTTTTCCAGTGCTCCCGAGTTTCTTGCAGGATTTTGAGTGGATTTCTGCTTGAGTACCTCCCCTCAACCCGATGATCACGAAAAATTCCACCAAAGATCACATTACCCGTTTTCATCGTAATCGATTATGGTTTGGGCATTTAAAATTCTACTTCTTTCTCATCTCGATTTTGACGTTTTGCGCACTCCTGACGCCATTTTTCGGATTCTGAATGCGAAAAGAATCGTACTTTCTGTTCCCAATTACTCCTCTCCAGTTTTTGGTCCTAATTGAATCGGCGATAGGTCGAAGTATCTGACGCAGGACAACACTTATTAATCTTATAAATAAACGGCAACAAGGAACAGCGCAAATGTCATTGCGAACTTGCGAGTAGGCGTAAGTTCAGCTGCCCAACTTAATAATTAATCCGGTAAATGTGTTCTCGCAGCCGGACCAAGCATATTTTTGACCGGGATAGGAACAAAAGCGAAGGAAAAGCAGTAGAAGTGTTTTTGAGAAATGATAAAGGATTAGCAAAAACGAAAAAACATTTTTACAAGCAGACCCCTCCGTAATTAGAAGAACATCAGGCAGTACCTAACGTTCCGGCAGAAGACCCTTTTAAAAATAGTTGAATTAAGAAAATTCAAATTAGCCAAATTTGTTTTTGTCTCCTCGTGGAAGCGCCTGTTTGGAACATTTCCAAATGTTGCTCGATTGTTGTTGAAAGCCTCTGCGCTATGGTCTGACTTGAATTGTGTTGAATGCCAGGAGTGTGTTCTTTTAGCGCAAACCCGATCGGGTAAAAATAAAGGCCGCGTAAGAGTTCTTACTGTAATTTGACGAGTTTATAAGTTTGTACACAGTTCATCAGTTGCCTCATGTGTCAATAAATGCAAGGAGTTTTCAAAGCTCGCCCATTTGTCATTCTTGGCAGCGCCAATGTGACCTTAGTGAGTCCCTAACTTGTAGTTTAGCTGTAAATATTTAAATGCTCATGCTTAATTGAAATTGCCGATGGGAGGAGATTAGCGTTCGTCCTTACACTTCAAGGCCATTTCTGTTTATCACTTGGAGCGGCTATCAGCTTTTGGAACGCAAGTTTGTCGATACCAAAATGTTAGTCTTTAGTTTGTGAAACCGTTCGCTTTTGAAAATGTATTTGTTCTCAATGTTTGCGTGTTTTTTGCCGTACATATAGCTCAAAGGTGTAGTCTCATAGTAGTAAAAGTACTCTGAACTGTAGCATCATTTTCTGACTCAGAAAACATCCGCATTTAAGTGCAACCAATACCTGTTCCTTCCACATTTCAGGTCTTAATGTTTCCGCAATCAAAATAAAATGCTAAAGAGCATAAAATAGTTTTAGAATGGATACAGAGAGCACCAAACTCCCATCATTTTGAGATCAGCACATGCAGAAAATACATTGTTTTGTAGAAATAGAATTTCGGGCTCATCACAGGATTGTGTCCAATCTTATAAAAAATGCAATTTGCTTCCGAATGCATAAACGTTGAAAACAAGTGCTTTAGTGTGTTCAATTCCGAAGATTGCGTAAAAAATTAGTTCTAGTTCACGCACTTTGTGCTAGGATGCGAGTTCATTTTTAATCGAGTTTCCCTCAGAGATTCGATTTGACATGAAGTTCACAGTACCCATTCCTCAGAATTTCCCAACCTTCAATTTCCAACTTGTTCAACAAGACATTGTGAGGAAATTCGATGCGTTTCGAGCGTGATTTGTGCAGTCATAACAAGAATGTATTTCTCGAAACAGGACGTTTTGTCACCGAGATTTTGCACGGGGGTAAATGGAATAAGACGACACCTGCTCAAGGCTTAGGCTTAGTCATTTTTATGACTTTTGAACAGGCTTCACAACTCCGATAGGTGGAAACTTTCAATATAACTGTTCAGGATCACCGAAGCGCACAGACTTTGCACTTCTTGCATGCTCAAATATAGGCTTGGACAGTGGTTTAGAGAGTGGTTTAAAGAACAGTTGTCAAGACCCAGTTTTCAAACAAGCTTGAAACTCTAAATCAGTTTGCCAAGCAACGCAAACCAGCCCAGACGCTTCTGGCTATAGCCATAAATGAGAGAGAGCAGCAATTAAAAGTGTTAACCTGAACGGCGACAAAACGTCCCGTACCGTATATTTCTTGCCACACAAATTGCAGCATTTACACAAAGCACTGTTTCAGTGAACATTAAAAACCAGTCGGCACTTCGGAGTCTCTTCAAGGGTTCTCCAAAAGTACTTCCAAAAATTCCGCATTGATCATCGTTCCCGCCTTTTCATATCGAGTGAATCATAACATAAACGTTGTTCTTCTCCTGTTTCAAGCCGAAAAACGGCTGAAACCCTTTTTGAAACCCCGTCCACGCTGAACCCGGGCAGATTCTCGGCCGGCGGGCGGTAGGAACCAGTTCAACTCTCGCGCACTTTTAAGCCGACGTTCCTTCAGCGCCCCTCCTCTGCCGGCGGCACACGCCGCCACTGTGCGTCATGTTTTTTTGCGCCGACAGAGACTGTCAACTCGAATTAATCACTTGACACACTCTCGCTACTACAAGGGGAGCATGTCCACCAAGCTCTTTACAATTGAACTATTCCTAAATTGTCCAACTTTCCCCTCACCACATCGCTTATGTTTGCTCTCTATAACCTTTGGCGCGCGTCTTCGTGTCACGCTAGCGGTTTGTTTGACAAAACGATTACCGAATTCGCTAATGTTATTGTTCGCTTCGTGGGGATGCTTCTGTAAACGCACATCTCCAGCGGATGACCTCTGGAAACTCCCCCTCCGCTCTCTCATCGGCCGGTGTCCATCTGGGTACTTTTAAACCAAAACGGTTTGATCTAAAACTTGCTCGTTTAACTTTCGGTTCCTAATTACAGTTGGACACCCTAATTGAAACACGTGAGTGTTTCGGCGACCTTCAAGCGGTCATCACCCGTTTTTTAACGTTTTCCCGCGCGTAGATGTGAAAATTTCAAAGACTTGTTTCAGCTGCAAAGACCCAATGATGCTGATTTCACCTGTGGCGTTGGTTCTGCTTTTCTCTTTCTTCCAATTTTTGGATGGGATCACTCTGGAATGGACGGTCGACACGTATCCGAATCCCATGAAGGCGGGAGGATATAAGGAGTGCAAGATGCGAGGTTTGTCGAATGTCTGCGATCCCGATGAGGTTGGTAGGATTATTTTCGTGTTTGTCCATTTCTGGTAAAGAAATTTTGAAATTCGGAAAGTTGCAGACTTTTTAGGAAACGTTTCATAGCTTTATTAATCGTTTCACAAAATTGTGTAAAAGCATCGTGAAACATTCAACAGCCTCAGGAAACGTTGAAGAACGTTTCAGCAGCGTTCCAAAACATTATTTAACGTTTCGGGACTTTTCAAAGTTTTTTTGAAATTTTTTTGAACTTTTTTGCAGAATTATTCTGAATGATTAAATCCCAAAGTACTTTTGGATTATAACTCCTTTATCATCAGATCTTCACGGAGTCGGAACGCTATCGATTGAACAACGAACTCACGCGCATGTCACGTCGAACCGAAAAGACCGATGGAGATGCTTGCGAAAAGCGAGGCTTCGAACCAGTTCTGGTCATCATGCAACAGGGTAGTCAAGAGTTCGCAGATCAGCTAAACGAGAAATGGAACCTGGACGGCCAATGCCACAAGGCCATGATTTTCGTGTTCTCCGCCGACGAACGGCGGTTGTTCTATTCGGCCGAAGACGGAACTGGATTCAGCACCTCCGACTTTACCGCCGTCGTGAGCGGGCAACAAACAAACATTGCCGAAGGCAAATTTACGAGCGGTCTCGTCAACATTTTTAAGCAGATCGGCGGGGCGCGAAACATTCAAGAGGGGTCGCTGGACGCCAAGGAGAGTTATAAGGTCCAGAAGAGCGAATCAATGCAGAGGTACGCCGTTAATGTGATTGCGTCGTTGCTAGTTTTTGTAAATGTCCTGTAATAAAGTGTGAAGACTGTGTTGTTAATAAAGAATTCAAAAGTGGTCCTAAACTGTAAACAGTCAATTGCAGGACGAGTTGAGAAACTGTAACCAGGAAACCCTGTAAGCTACTCTGGGGAGAAAACCTGAATGACTCACGTTATTGTTTAAGATGCGGTGTAAGAGAGAGAGAAACGTTCTAATTCTAACGTTCTATTAGCAACAAGATATTGTCCAAATCCACAAATTGAATCACACATTGCAATTAACATAGGCAGAACAAAGTCATTCCCCGGCAAAGATGAATCAACCCAAGACAAAACGATATCATTAGTGGAACTACTCACTAGACCAACTACTATTCCTAATTGAGCCTGACGTTCAGCGTTACGCTGAGGCAGCCGGTTCCAGAGGAACGAAAGCGACGAGATCGACTTCAGCTGAGGCGTACTTGCGACTGTAGGTTCCGGAGCCAGAGACCATACGCTTCTTGCGGCAACATCCGCCACCACCGCCTCCGCATCCTCCGCCACCTGAAAAGACAATTTTAGAGCTGATAAGAGTACGGTAACGAACCTCCACCACAGCCTCCTCCTCCGCCGCCACCGCAACCACCACCGCCACCGCCGCAGCCTCCACCTAAACACCTAAAAATGGTTCTAAGAATTTTATAAAAAACAGTATATCTTACCTCCTCCGCAGCCACCTCCTCCACCACCACCGCAGCCGCCTCCGCCTCCACCGCATCCTCCGCCGCCTAAAAATTCAGTTTAACCTCTACCCAGTAAATAGTTCAAATGTACCTCCGCCGCAGCCTCCTCCTCCACCGCTGCTGCATCCACCTCCGCAGCCTCCGCCACCTAAAGTATTAGTTTAAAAAATGACAAAAAGATCAAGATATTTACCTCCACCACCGCAGCCTCCGCTTCCACCGCTACTGCATCCCCCACCTCCACCGCCGCATCCACCTCCTACAAAAAGAAATTTAAGCTACGTTCTTACAACATTATCGTACCTCCACCGCCGCAGCCTCCTCCACCTCCTCCACAGCCTCCGCCACCTGAAAACAAAATTAGTCGTCAGCAAAGGTCAGTTTGAATGCTTCAATTAACCTCCTCCACAACCTCCGCCGCCTCCACCGCATCCTCCTCCTCCGCCGCCGCAGCCGCCTCCGCCTTAAACAAGCGTTGTAAAATTTTGAAGATTTAGAAGCTACGATTTACCTCCTCCGCAGCCACCTCCACCACCACCGCCGCAGCCCGCGCAGCCGCGCAGCCTCCCCTCCGCCCAGCCGTCGCGTTATGCAGTTTAAGAAGCTCTGCGATTTCCTACCTCCGCCGCAGCCACCTCCCCACCCCCCCGCCGCAGCCTCCTCCTCCGCCGCAGCCCCTCCTCCGCCTCCTCCGCCGCAGCCGCCTCCTCCGCCGCAGCCGCCTCCTCCGCCTCCTAAAGTAGATAAATTGGTCTTTACAGGTAGGAAAGAACCGTACCTCCGCTGCTGCAGCCTCCTCCGCCGCCTCCGCCTTAAGCAACCAATGCAAAGTTTTTCATTATTTAAAAAGATACACTTTACCTCCACCGCAACCTCCTCCTCCACCGCTACTGCAGCCACCACCACCGCCGCATCCTCCACCGCCTTAACGCAGATGTCAGGTATAAAGATTCGTAATTTTACTTTCTACCTCCGCCGCAACCTCCGCCTCCTCCTCCACAACCTCCTCCTCCTCCGCCACCGCCGCAGCCGCCTCCGCCGCCTCCACAGCCACCGCCACCTTAACAGTAGCTAAAACTCTGCCTTTTCGACTACAGCATCCTACCTCCGCCGCAGCCTCCTCCTCCGCCACCTCCGCAGCCGCCGCCTCCTCCGCAGCCACACTGAGAGAGCACCACTACTGGAAGTATCAGCAAAGCTAGTACCCAAAGTGTTTTACCCATGGCTGAAAAAGAAGATATTCAGAAAATGGTCCATTGATCGCATGAAGACCGGAGAGAACCCCGAAGCACGTGTCTTCCAACCATTCCTGGCAGTTCTTATATATCCTCTGGGCAGTGATAAACAGACTCGATATCAGGATGAAGAAACTGGAATTCTTCATCTTGTGTTGTTCGTGTTAGGTCGCGCCGCTGGTGCTGCCGCCTCTCAGTTTTACGGTTTGCCTGTAGCAATAACAAAAAGACTGTTTGAAGGGAGCGGGCGAAATCACGTTAATTGTGCATCTGTTTTGTTTTTTGCGCACAACTCGATATAAACCAGCCGGTTGCGGATCTGGCCACACGGAATCTGACTTTGCAACACTCTGACAGTTATAAAAACAAGTCCGTGAGAGGGTGATTTATGGGAGATGGAGATCTGCTAAGATCTGAGATTACGATGGAGATCTGCTGATAAAGAGCGTTAGAAAACGTTGTTCATACAACGTACCAAACTAAAAATTTAAAATTGAACAATGATTTTCTTAATATCAAAGAGACTTGGAGAATAGCCTGCACTTAACTAATTAATTGTTATTTTAAGGTAAGATAGATCCGAAGGAATTGCATTATGATTCTGTTAATTATGTGCACTACAGCTGTTCAAATCACAAGCTCATAAAAGAGAAATTTCATAGTCTTATCTAATGTCCAACCTCCACGCCACTCAGTACTTTACACTGCAATTTTGTCTTCAAGCCAAAAATTAAACATTGTTTGTCGTTTTATCAATCAGAATTTCACCTGTTTTCAATTCGTTGCTTAATTTGCATCGTATTTTATACTCAATTCCTTAACTGTACTAGAAGGTGGGTTTACATAAAATTATCTGCTCTTGCAAGATTGTGGCGGTGTTTCGCGACAAGCAATGAAAAACAGCATTTGAAACATTGCAAACACTAACTAGAAATTTATTAAAGTTCCATCTAGATCCGAGGACAACTAATAAATTAAGCCACACTTGGGGGAAGGTCGACCTTAGGAAGTTCGTCGGCCTTTTGGCTGCTGAATGAGCGGTCGAAAAGTCGGAATTCGGACATGCGCTTCTTGCGGCAACATCCACAGCCGCCTCCGCCTCCACCTCCACCGCATCCTCCTCCTGAAAAATTTGTTAAAGCGATAAATTTTAGGTCGTAATTTACCTCCTCCGCCACATCCTCCACCGCCTCCGCCGCAACCACCGCCTCCACCACCACAGCCGCCTCCGCCTCCTCCGCATCCTCCGCCTGAAACGGGTTAAGATGAACAAATTGACGTGGGTAAGTTAAATTTACCTCCTCCACAGCCTCCTCCTCCGCCACCGCCACAGCCACCGCCTCCACCGCATCCTCCTCCGCCACCACCACAGCCACCGCCTCCACCGCATCCTCCTCCGCCACCGCCACAGCCACCGCCTCCACCGCATCCTCCTCCGCCTACAAAAGATTGTCAGGTTAATATTTCATAGAGCCAATTGTACCTCCGCCGCATCCTCCTCCACCGCCTCCGCAGCCACCTCCGCCGCCACCTCCGCATCCTCCGCCACCTCCTCCGCATCCTCCGCCACCTCCTCCGCAGCCGCCGCCTACAAATGGTGTAAAGAATCTTATAGGATAACGTCAATCTTACCACCACCGCAGCCGCCTCCGCCGCCACCGCATCCTCCGCCGCCTAAGAAATAAGTGTATACTGTGCCCAGTACGTAGCAGAAATTTACCTCCACCGCATCCTCCACCGCCACCACAACCGCCGCCTCCTCCGCAGCCTCCGCCTAAATAAGTTTCAAAAGTTATCATACGAGGTGAAACCACTATTACCTCCGCCACCGCATCCGCCGCCACCACCGCCGCAGCCTCCACCTCCTAGATTTTAAGCTTGGTAATTTGAAACAGGCCAAGAGTATCTCACCTCCACCGCATCCTCCGCCTCCGCCGCAACCACCGCCACCGCCAACCGCATCCACCCCCACATCCTCCGCCTCCTCCTAAAGACTCTTCCTAGCACTGATTTTCAACTACAGTATCCTACCTCCGCCGCATCCTCCTCCACAGCCTCCTCCACCGCCGCCGCCACAGCCGCCTCCACCTAAAATCGGATTTGTTCAGTTTTCTCTCCTCCACCGCCTCCACACGGACAAGGAGGGGGACAAGGCGGGGGACAGCAACATCCTCCGCCGCCGCCGCCTCCTCCACCTCCGAGTCCTGGAATCAGGAACGAATTCGCCAGCGGCACACCGACTGCTAGTACCAAAACCAGCAGTTTGAAAGGCATGACGTCCTGAAACAAAGAGCATTTAGAACGCTTCCCAGAGTAAGCCGCCAGAAAGCGCCGCTTGCTATGGATATTGTCCGATCCGCCTGGTTTATATAGCTGCAATCAAGATATCCAAACAGGATTTGTAAATTTTCTGGTAACAAAGAGGGCGTACAGGAAACAAAACAAACCGGCGCATTTTCGCGCGATTAGGCGGGAAGACCAATTTGTTGACAGTCGCGAGCAATCTGCAGCGACACCAAGTCGCAGTTGAAGAAGGCGACCAGATAACAACCAGAACTGGCAAGATAAGGTTTTTCACAGTGGCTTGAAACTTCACGCAAAGAAGAGTCTAGAAGAAGCAAGGTTGATAAGAAAAGTTCGACGTAATCTGTAGGTTTACAGTAATTTCGGAGAAACCGCGAAGTCATGCAACCAGTTTTACTTTTATTAGGTAAGGTGTTAAGAAACCATTCATCTTTTTGCCTAGCCAGCTCAACACCTGCTTTTTTATTCGGGTTTTTGTCTTTACAATTGAGAATGTTTCTCTTGAAATATGGAATGTTGAGAGGTATTTAGAGCTGTTATTCAGTGTTCCTTGTTTTGGCTACTTCATAATCAAGTCGCGTGTTTAGCAAAATTTCCAGTTGTGCTCACATCAGAACATACTTGATAAAACAGTCCCGAGAACGGGCTGCAACGGCTTCGAATTCGGCGCCGTTGCGGCTGCAAAATCAGGTCGAACGAGCGAAAGGCGTCACAAACACAAAAACGTTACGAACATGTTTGAGTTGTTCTTCTTTATTTAATAGGATTAAGTAACGCGCGAGAGCGTTAATAACATACTAATTTTTTTCTTTATTATTGGCTCACGTGTTAGTTTTCGTCAATGAGAACCATCAATCAACAGCCGCATCCTTGCCATCTGCTTCCTTATTTGTTCAAAGTGAGGCTCATTCCTGCATAAGTTTTTTCATGTTGTTTGTTTTCATTTTTGCCATTTCTGTGTATTTTGGGCAATCTTTTGCCATTCATATATCACATAATTGTAACACTTTATTGCTCTCCTTAATGCACATAGCTGTAATGCACTGTAACACAAGCAAAAAATAGAAACTCCAGTGACGTGAAAATATAATCCAAACGTTCTTATTTCTTTCCCCCACAGCCACAAGGCGGGGGAGGACAGGGAAGACTGAACTGAGGGAGTGGAGGTGGGCAAAACTTAGGCGGTGGCGGTAAACACAGCTAAAGAAGCAGATTAAAATGTTCACAAGTTAAAAATGCAGTTTTACAAAGATCAACTCCACTTAATTGTCAACATTTATCTGATTTTAATTTGACAACAAAAGTTGAATAAACCACTTCAAAAGCGCGCAAAATCGAATCTTTAGATTTCATTGATTTCTTCCGTAAGACTTTCAAACGAGCTGAATCAAACATACCTTCGGAGGCGGAGGAAGACATATTTGAGGGGGAGGAGGCAGGCAAATCTAAAAAGCACATATTAAGCTTAAAACGTCCCACGTCAAACCTACTTTCGGAGGAGGCGGTAAATTAATCCGAGGAGGACACGGAGGTGGCGGAGGGGCGCATCCACAACCTCCTCCTCCGCCTAACCCAGGAAATAAAAACGCGCTCCCGGGCGCCACAAACACCGCTATGGAAAGGAGAAATAACCTGACCATAGGAAGGCGGAAGAAATTTGGGGACTGCTTCTATGAAAAGGTCTTTTATAGAATCTGTGGACAATCAAACGTGTTCTAGCCATGGTTTTGTTCAATATTCCTCGAGTTATAGCTGATGACTGATACGTTGCGGTTGGGATCTTGTTCGTGGTGTCGGGATTGCGAGATCTTCGATGTTCCTCTCGGAACTGTTTTGATGAGATCGTTTCTGAAACGAGTTTTCGAGATTGTAGACCCGGTATGCGCGAACGTCGTAATAGCGATTTTGCTTATTGTCTGTCTGTCACTTTGCGTAAGCAAAGTTTCGTTTAATGGTGATTGATTCCCTGCGAGATTCGAGCATTGGAACCGCAGACAGGATGTCGGCAGAAACTTCTGGAACGATATGTCGGTGACGTCAAGACAAACTGAAATTTATTGAGGGTATTACCCTCAATATTACCCTCTAACTAGGTTTGATGTGGGACGTTGCTAATTGTTAATTTGAACACAATCGTCCGTTTGCCAAAAATTCACGAAAGTTCTTTTTGGCTGGTTTCCTATCTTGCAATCAATAGATTCATTTAAGGGCTTCTCTAAGTGGAAGTATATTTGATGAACCCGAGATATTGGACGTTTGGTGGGGCTGACAAGTTAGTTTAACTTTTTTTTAATATGCCGGCTTTTGGCGTTCCAGAGATAACGTACAGATTCCATGTTTTATCGATGGTTTGAGCTAACGGTTCCCTACATTTGCTTCAACATAGATTTGAAACCAGAAAAGTCGCAAACCATTGCTTTAACCTTACAAAAAGAATTGACCAAGCTCGCTCATTTCTGTGTGTAGCAACTTTGAAGGTTCCCTTGTTAGCAATCGTAACACTGCTCGATTGCTCCATACAAGGTTTCCATTGACTTTCCACTTCCCACTTGTGAGGAGACAGAAGAATGCTCGTAAACTATTTTATTGTAAACTCTATTCAGCACTGCAAGTGCCAACTCTATAACATTTGAACTTCTAACAACTAAGAAAGCTCTGAGATAATCATTTTTCCAGAACTGCTTCGGGAAGGACTCCTTCGACAAGTGGTTGAAGCTCCGCGAAACGTTTGCTGTAGGTTCCGGATCCGGAGACCATTCTCTTCTTGCGGCCACATCCGCCGCAACCACCGCCGCCTCCTCCGCACCCTCCGCCGCCGCCTCCACAGCCGCCACCGCCACCGCCGCAGCCTCCTCCGCCACCACCACATCCACCGCCACCTCCTAAGGAAAATGCTTTAATTGATATTCTTCTACAGTACTCCTACCTCCACCGCATCCGCCTCCGCATCCTCCACCGCCTCCGCCGCCGCATCCGCCGCCACCACCGCAGCCTCCTCCGCCTAGAAGATATTGTTAACTGCTTTAAGTAAATGGCAAATAACCTCCTCCACAGCCACCTCCGCCGCCTCCACATCCACCGCCGCCGCCGCATCCTCCGCCACCTCCTCCGCAGCCTCCACCTAAAACAAGTCAAAATAATCTTCACAACCTTCAAACTGTGAGTTACCTCCGCCGCCGCATCCTCCTCCGCCACCTCCACAACCTCCGCCGCCACCTCCGCCGCATCCACCTCCTCCTAGAAGTACAAATCTTAGTTGATAAAGATTACGGTATTTTACCTCCGCCGCATCCTCCTCCACCGCCACCGCATCCTCCACCACATCCTCCGCCGCCTACAAACAAATCTTTTTATCTTTGCTCAGTGCTTCATGGTTTACCTCCGCCGCCGCAGCCTCCACCGCATCCGCCGCCACCACCGCCGCAGCCTCCACCTCCTAGATTTTTTGAAACAGGCCAAGAGTATCTCACCTCCACCGCATCCTCCGCCTCCGCCGCAACCACCGCCACCGCCACCGCATCCACCCCCACATCCTCCGCCTCCTCCAAAGACTCTTCCTAGCACTGATTTTCAACTACAGTATCCTGCATCCTCCTCCACAGCCTCCTCCACCGCCGCCGCCACAGCCGCCTCCACCTAAAATCGGATTTGTTCAGTTTTCTAAACTTTAAAATTCTCACCTCCTCCACCGCCTCCACATGGACAAGGAGGGGGACAAGGCGGGGGACAGCAACATCCTCCGCCGCCGCCGCCGCCGCCTCCTCCACCTCCGAGTCCTGGAATCAGGAACGAATTCGCCAGCGGCAGACCGACGGCCACAATGAGGACTGCTATCTTAAGCATTTCCTGAAACAAACCGTAATTGGTCAGCTTACAGCTCGGAACTGTTGACGATGTTGTTCTGGTGCCCAAACGTCTTTTATAGTGTTGCACAAACAAAGAATTTCGCACCAAGATCTTTTCAGAAACCAGTATCTTAGACTATACAGAATCACCTGTGCGGAACAATCTTGATTTCCTGTCACAAAAACAATCCAAGCGGCGCATCCTCGAGCGTTTCTTGATCGGCGACGTGACGTCGCCAAGCGGAGAAGCCATCGGTCAACGTGACGAATTTGCGATGCGACGCCGTGGCGATAAGAGTAGAGCGGACGTTTTATCATCAAACAGAGCACAGAGTTGTCCCGTTATGCATCTTAAAGAGGCCCGGAGGTCCCTTGTGTGTCAATGCAATACGTCGCTAGCGATTGTTGTCTTTGTTTTTGTTCGCAAACAGCGCATTTGCATTTGTTGCACGCGCTCTTTGTTCAGCGGATCTCGTTTTCCGGGGGTTAACGGTGATGGTGATCTCTCGTCACACTATTTTGGTAGGTTCGTTCTCGGAGCGCTTGTTGTTGTTCTGGATTGCATCCAGGTCGTACTGAAATCCATAAAATTCCACGTAATAGTAGTGAATTCCTTAAAGCCTTAAATTGAGCATTTTTGAATTTTGTTGCAGGTCCTTTTTGGCCACTTCGAGAAGTAATAATTGCTATTTAAGGTTAATTTAGATAATTAAACTGTCAACTCAAAACTTTAAAAGCTAAAATGAGAGCTTAAAACGTAAGGTCCTCAGTGTTTCCTGATCCTCATGTTACGATAAAGTTCAACATTTGGACTTTGAATTTTTAATCCAGCACACCTACAAACGGCTGAAAATTGGACGTGCAATGTGCTCAAGAACAGCCATTCATATAATTCTTGTTTTCTCGCGTTTGATCTCGCGCTTCCCATGATAACGACGTGTGATTCACGGGCGATTGTATTCTGTCAGCGGCTTTTCGTCCGACGATAACGTTTCTTCATTGGACAAACTTTTCCTTTGCAGTTTTGAGAGCGTTGCGCTTACAGTCGTGTGGCATTCAACCTTCGCGTAATAGACAAACACGCGAACAAAAAGGTTGTCAAATGGGCAAACGTGTTTCGTCAAAAACGGTTTGATCTCTTAAGTGATGTTGATAGTTTGATTGAACTTTCTCCGCAATAATTTGAGGTTTAAAATCCATTCTTCCAAAAATGTCAGCTTTCAACTGCATTCCTGCATTAAATCTCTCGTTTTCTAATCCGTGATGCCAATCTTCGATCACCGAGATTTCAATTTTTCCCAAATCACAACAACAATGTAACACTCGAACGCATAAATCTGCATTTCGTTAAGCCATGCAGTAACCCATTTCCCACAGCCATGCAGCAAACTCCGCGTGGATTTCAGAAATATGACCGTGTACCCAAGTCTTCCGCACGACGACGACTTCCACAAAAGTCTCCAGTTTCAACCGACGGCTCCTCCTATTGAACTCTCGGTAAGTTGACGTTTTTGAAAGGCTGAAAACGTTATGCTCTTTAAGTTCAACCTTGATGGGACTCCGTACAAGCCTTCTTGCTCGTTCTACGGTAAGGTGATTTTGGTCTTTTCAAGGCAAAGACTTATTTTGTTTTTGGAGTAATTTGAGCAAAATGCATTTGAATTTAGAATCGACGATCAACGAAACGCAGCCCTCCTACAACCCCCATTACCCGTCGCTGAACTTGGGCGACCCAGTCCCACACGTCCCTCCCCGTATTCCTCCTCGTCCCAATTCTGCCAACGTCGGTTCTCCAATCTCCACCGTAAATACTCCTCCTCCGCGCGTTCCTACACCAGATTTCGGCTTCATGCCGGTCAGTAACCAAGAAATCAACCAGATGGACGAGATCAATCTGAAGGACGACAGCAAAGCGGCGATGGATGATGTTAAATTAGGTAATTTGGGTGATTTTATGAAATCAAGCTAAAATTTCTAGAAAAATTTCTCAAAAACGAAGAACGAAAACAGAGAAACCGCGAAAAAACAGCACGAAGAACGGCAGCTCTTGTCGAGCAAGCAAGTGAGTTTTGAGAGGTTACCGTGCAGGCAATTTTCACTGTTTCAGAACGACGGCGAGCCTACTGCAAGGAGCACAAGAAATGCTGCGCTGTTTTCAGTTTGATTATATCATTTCTGATGATATGCTTGATAATCATCGCCGTTTTGATGATCTTGTATTCGCAAAAAGTCATTTTCAACTAATAAATAGAAAAGAAGCACACTTACTCAGGGAAAGGCTCATATATCTCAAACACGTTTTGATACGTTAGAACGCACGTGGCCTCCAACTCCTCACCAACAGTCAGGCTTCCATCCTCCAATTAGGCCTCATACTCCCGTGCATTGTTCGACTTTAACATTGTTATTAAGGCTTCATCGGCGTTTTTAATTGGCCATCGATTTTCCAAGGGCGAATATGTATCTTCCCGCTCATTGCGTGTTGTTCTTTGTTGCGTTAGTGCTTTCAAGTGCTGGAGAACCTTTGCTCCGCGTTCCCACGTTTGGCCGCCTCTTTCCAATTCAGTCTTTTGTATTTATTGGGATTTTTAATATTCCCGCTCAACTCGAACAAACCCACAAGACCACTGTTCTACTTTAGTCAACACTTTGGCGTGTTTCAAAAGCGGCTTTTGTTCTAGATTGAGAGTTATCTTTGCCTTCTATTTATTTTCAAAGCAGACCCTAACTTCTGAATTATTCCTTTTTTGCTTTAAATTGTCTCATATTAAATTGAACGCCAAACTCAATTTTGTCTTAGAAGCGTTTTCTCTGGCATGCTGCTGAGCAACAACACATTTTTAAGCAATTCCTGTAACATCCGAGTGTTTTCCTATTCGACACCAACGATCGCTTCCACACGCCTCACATTGTTCGCTCTTAGCAGCTGTTTCTAATTTTGTCTTCTGGTTTCTCCTTTGTTCCTATCTCTTTTTTGCGATTACGTATATTCCGCATAAAAACGCCGTTGAAACTGAGCTGACGGAAATGTTGCAAAGGATAAGATTGAGTGCCTAAGGCAATAATTGAACCTTGGTTGGTAATGACGCTTTTGCACTTGGCGTTAGGATTGTCGGTCTTTGGTGCTCTTCATGATTCTTCGATATAAGAGGATCAGGCTGATGTCATAAACAGTGCCTAAAAATAATCAAAACGAAATTTGATTCTTTCAAAAGTCAAAAAGTGTCCGCAGCGAGCAGGATTCGAACCTACGCGGGCAGAGCACATTTGATTTCGAGTCAAACTCCTTAACCACTCGGACACCGCTGCACGCCTTTTTAAAATCCTCTCGATAAGGCTATGCACAGAATGGCCGCAGGACGACCGTCTGGATAACCCAAAAAACAGTCGACCGACGGCCGAAAACTGTAAACAACCTAACGCGAGATACCAAGACGTTAGGTCAGGAACCAGTCGCGAAGGGCGCGGTGTTTTGATTGTGGTCGGTTCTGATTTCGTCTGTATTTGCCAGACAGTCGGAGTCAGACCCAGACGTGTCTCGCGTCTCTGCGGGTCATCCCGGCACGGCTGACTGGAAAAATCCGTTTTAAATCGAAAATGCATACTTGACTGAACTTAATAGCGGAGGGCCAAGCAGGATGCGTGTTTTCCGCCGTCGCCCGCGTGTTTATCTCGGGCACAATTTTCGCTTTTCATAAACTCTGCTCACTTAGTTTACCTCCGTCGCCATGCCGAAGCAGGAATTCGAGTTCGTGGACATGATGGGGCCCCTCGTGGCCGCCGGGATCTTCATCGTTTGCTTGTTTTTGTTGTCAGTTTGCATCAACTTCACGTGCATCAAGGAGGACGACGACCGCACCGTCTACGAAAAGGTAGTTTGGACACGGCTCCACCGCATAACAGGACTTTTTTCCAGTTTGGTTCTCGCTGGAACATCAAGCTCGGCGTCCACACTCCGCGAAGACGTCTTCAGCAGCGGGAAAAGCAGCGCCAGGACCACCAGAAGAGCGTCCTCCACGGAGTCACCGATTTGTAGAGAAATTTTGATGTTGTAGATATGATAAAAGTACTGTAGTCGCAGTCTAGACACTCAAAATGTCATTTTTTGTAAAGAGAAAAGTGGACGTACAGCAATGTCCGAGTGGTTAAGGAGATTGACTAGAAATCAATTGGGCTTTACGCTTAAGTTTGAATTCTACGCTGCAATCATGTTTCTCCGAAAATTTGGTTTTTTTGGGCTTAGGAATGTTTTTGGTATATCCCTTTTTGGCTATTTTTTGTAAAAGCAGAACGGCTTACCTGTATAGTGAGACCCAAAAGGACAACATCACGGACGAATTGGAGGCAACCGTGTTTGCGCTTAAATTCGCAATCGATAAATCTAATTTTTACTCGATGCAGGTGTTTAACACCGTCAGTCTCCTGTCCGAACAGGTTAATAGTTAATGGGTTTCATGCAAAACTCGGTCTTACGCATTACTGCAGAGCAACGAATTCTGCAACTCAAGTCATATAACCTCAAATGTTTTTGTTTCAATTCAAGTGCAACGAAAGAATATTAAAATACGTCATAACTAAAACGAAAAAAATAGATTTCCAAAAATATTCTTGCACGGAGTGGGATTCGAACCCACGCATCGATACCGATACCAGAACGCTCCGTCGCGTTAAGCAAATCGCTTGAGTCTGGCGCCTTAGACCACTCGGCCATCCGTGCATGTTAGACAAACACTCTCAACTGTAATATAAACGCAGTTCTTCTCTCCTGCAACGCTAATCCTACATCCTACCCTGACCTCGACCGACTTCAACTCGCCCTCCCAAGTGGCTAATAGCTGCGCGGCGCTAAGCGATTGTTTACTCGCATTCTGAAAGCACGTCCCAAAATAGATCGCGAGGGTTGTTTGTCGGTCGTCGGCGTTTGTAATTCGATTAATTCTTCGAAGGCTTCTCCAACGTGAGAGAATGTGGACAGGATTTGGGAATTAAATATGGATAGAACGCTGCTCAATTCTCTAAGGTGACACATCGAGTTTCGAAATGGATGATGAAGTGATCCTTTGCATGAAAGCAAGGCGGTTTACTTATTTGATTCTGACGAGTGATCTGATTCAAGTTACAAGTCCCTTGGACTCCATAAGTTTCTCTGTTTGCAAATCGAAAATAGATTGCCAATAAAGCCCATATCTAATGTAAAAAATGTCACTTGAGCAAACATCTTGAGACGCATATCGAACGGAAAAAGAAACAAACGATGTCTTGGGTCCTTTTTTCAAATCTGCAAAAATCAATGAGGCAAAAGTTTCTCTGGAGGTATGGGGAATCGAACCCCAGCCCTCTCGCATGCTAAGCGAGCGCTCTACCCCTGAGCTATACCCCCATGTCTTTCACGGTTTGTCGGCCGGCCCTTAACTCCCGCTCGACTCCAAACAACGTTTTCTAAAATCGAATTGTTTGTTTACAAGTGGTCTGCACGTCCATCTGATCCTTATCCTCCTAGTCTCAGAGAGTCGGCGGTGGCCTGTGGTGACCGGCACATCAGCTGAGGCGGCAGGCCTCTCGCCAACGTCGCCATTTTCTTCTCGCTCTCGTTCATCGTCCGTCGTGGGTCGTTTTGTTGTGGCGCGTATCGATCGCTTTTTTACGACCTTCAGCGACTGTGTCCGAACCACGGAGCGCGAAATTTCTTCTTCGTTTGCATTTTTGGTCACCGCCACCTGAGTGCACCGCTCGTCATCGGCTAAGTGACTTCTGCTGCAATCTGCAAAATTTCTTCAGTCTTAAACTCTCAGGATGCATCCATCAGATCCTTAGAAACCCTTAGGCCTCTGCTTAGATTACTTATTTATTCAGTGTTGTTTGGCTGCACGATCCGTGCTGCCAAACGGTGCGCCGGGTTCTGCTGTCATGTCATGTGACGACTTCCCGTGGCGTTCGTTGTTCGCCGCTGAAGAATGAAAAAGAAGATCGTCGCGCGACGTTTTGCGTAGCTGGCCAGCGCCGCCGCCGGCGGATGAATGAAATCGGGCGGAAATGGCGATTAGAGCTTGTAAACATGTTGCAGCTGGAATTTCCAGGCTTGTTTTTGTTGTGGGAACGGCTTGAGCAAACTCTGTAGTGTTCTTTGTTTCCTGTGCTCTTGTTATTAATAACGGCGACTCCCATTGCATCACAAGGTGTAAGCGAATGTGTCCATTTTGAAAATAAAGATTAGAGTTGGTTTGTTGACCAAAGCAGTTTAGTTAGGTTTAAAGGTGATATGATTTAAGGTAAAAAGTCCATTTTAAAGGTTCATATTCGCTTGTAAGGCAGAAATTGTTTTTATGTTCAGCACTTTCAATCAATATATGGCATCTGTGTGTATATATCGTTACAGTGATGCCTATGGATAAATGTGTACTTCCCTATTTTACCTTATCAGTAGCAAGATTGGCACATCAATCATGATTTATCGTCCGGTTCTTCACATTTTTTGTTTTACTTGCAACGTGCATCCGTTTCTAAAGAAGGAACCCCAGAGTAGATTCCGTACTGTGGAATATGCGATATATTCATCTGACGCGAAATTCAAGCCTGCTTCTCTCCTTAACTTTTTACTATTTTGCATCAAAAAACTGGAATTAAAATAATTTTTTAGTGAATATAAGACAATTTGTGATGCCTAGCGGTGCCAGTTAACTTTTAGAAGAGCAACAAATTTCATTTGAGTAAAATGGATTTAAAAAACGAGCACTCGACACCACCTGGCCACTTTTCACGCGCTAAATTTCGCAGAGCAACTCTCACCTTCCCACCTCGCACACCTCATAACTGCGCGCTTATCGATTACTAACGGTCAAATGCCGATCGCTTCTCGCCTTGTCCCTTTTGTCATTTCATCATTTGCAGTCATCTCACCTGTTTTCGTCGTCGTTCTTATCTGCACTGGCGGCCCCGGAGTCTGTCGCACAGCGACGCTTTTTTCCTTCGTCCGGACGCTCGTCCTGGGTTCACCGTTGCAATTCTCTCGATAGAATCGAGGCGCCACTGGACACCGGCGCACTTCGGGATTATCTGCAGTTTCAAAGTGTGGAACTGTGGACGAGGGCCGCCGCTGCTCTCGTAGTGACGTCGACGTGCAATTTTACATTCCGCTAGGCGTCAAAAGTCGTTTGGTGGGTCGCCGACGCTTTCGAAACAACGGTTTTGGGTTTTATTGTGTTTGGTCGGCGGCTTAGTACTTTTCTAGAAATAGGCAACTAAACCACTTCTATGGGAGTCGCGCGATTTTGAGATTAAGAATTCTAAAAGCACCAAATTTTGGTTGTTTTAGATCTGAATTGTGAATAGTATTCACATGGCTTTCATGGTTTTCATTTCTTGATTTTGAATGTTTTTTGTTTGATTTTTGTTGATTTCAGCAAAAAGCGGAAAGGTTGACTCACAATGATTAATATCGAATGAATGTGCGTTTTATGTTATTGATTGAAGCTTGACTCACGAAATAAAAATTTCGGTTTCAATCGATTACGTCCCTTTTCTGTTTGCAGTAAGACCTTAAAGGCTAATATAAATTACAATGTTAATCCTCCCTTTGTTCCTTTGGCACTTATCGGTACCTCTTTTATTAGCATGTTCCCACTTTGCAGCCATCTGCCACTCCGCGTTGACCCCTCGCGCTCCTCTACAAGCCTTCATTCCCTCGACTAATTCTCTGATTCCAGTATGGACTTGGACGAGTCGCTCAAACGAACGTCCGACTCGGAACGCGGCAGCGTTGACATTGCTGTTTACAAGGGAAACGTCCTTAGGTAGGTCACGTCCTTGATAAGCGCCGGTCTGCTACCGTCTTATCAGCAGACGCTTTTCGCACGGCTTATTGTGATCGATTTCAGCGGACAAGATGAGTTGAACCAAACGAACTCGAGCAACAAGTGGGGACGCATGGGAAGGTACACCTCCAGCATGAGGAACATGCTCCCCATGAGGAGAGGGAGGAGGGCGCAGCCCTCGGAGCAGAACTGCTCCAAGATTGACGAAGCCGGGCTGTTTTCATTCGTCACATTTGCCTGGGTGTCCAGTTTTCTATGGGACGCGTACAAGAACAGGCTGGACGAGAGGACGTGGACGTGCAGTATCTTTGATTCGTCCTCGGTTAACATGAGGAGGTTAGAACACACTCAAGGAACTCCTAAATAATCTTAATTTTCAGAATGGAGCGTCTGTGGGAGGAAGAACTACGCCGGAACCCCTCGAATCCGTCGCTCTTCCGCGTCCTCCTCCGATTCATCAAAACGCGTCTCCTCGTCGCGTGTGCCATCTTCCTCTTCTGCCTCATCTTCGGCTTTATCGGCCCCACCTGCCTCGTCCGAGGGCTGATCGCCTTTACCGAAAAACCCGCCCGAAACGAGGACAATTCCATCGACTACTGGTATGGCGCTAGCCTCGTCCTCAGCATCGCTGTGGTAAGTGTTTTCCTCGCATCCCGAATCCTAAAATTCCGCATTTAGATCGAATTCGCCCGCGTCCTCTCTTACGGAGCCACCTGGGCGATCAGCTACAGAACCGGAATCCGAGTGCGTTCCGCGATTTTGACGCTTTTGTTCAAGAATCTGGTGAACGTGAGAACGTTGAGGCACAAGACCGCTGCTGAGGTGAGTCGGGAATTTAGTATTTCAGGTCACATATAAAAATATTCAGATTGTGAATATATACGCAAACGATGGCCAGCGACTCTTCGACGCCGTCAGCTTCGCGCCGCTCGTTATGATGGGTCCTCTGGTCCTCTTCGGAGGCATCGGGTACCTCTGGATGAGGATCGGACCCTGGGCTTGGGCCGGTATCCTCGTCTTCTTCCTCTTCGACGCCTTCCAGTTCTTCCTGGGAAAGACGATGGTCAGATGCAGAAATGCGGCCATCGAAAAGACCGAGAAGCGGGTGAGCATTGTAATGTGGGAAAATTTCAATTTAAACTTGCGTTTCAGGTTAGCGTTATGGGCGAAATCCTCCGCTGTATCAGAATTATCAAGATGAACGGGTGGGAAGACACGTTCCTGGACAGGGTGAACGGTAAGACCTCTTTCTTTTACGTTATTTAATTTCATGATTTCTAGGATTCCGAGTGCAAGAATCGCGCGATTTGAAGATCGCCGGCTACGCGCAGAGTTTGGCGATTGCGTCCGGCCCCGTGGTACCCGTCGTGGCCGCGATCTTCACGTTCCTGGGCGTCATCCTCACCGGAAACGACCTACTCGCCTCGGACGCATTCTCCGCCGTCACCGTCTTCTTCGTGATGCTCTTCGGCGTCCGCATGATCCCCTACGGGTCCCGATACATGGCCGAGGCCGTGGTCGCTCTGCGGAGGATCACGGCGCTGCTGTTGCTTCCGAAGGTGGACGCCGCGATTCCGCCGCCCGTGGACCCTTCCGTCGCCCTCCACATCCAATCGCCGCAGCTCCTCTGGGACCAAAACGACCCCGAAGAGTTGAAGCCGAACGAGAAGGAGGAGGAGAATCTGATCTCGAACAAGACGAATAACTTGGCCTTGACTGGCATCAATCTCGTTGTCAAGAAGGTGAGAGAATATCGGGATATTTCGCGAAATTCCGGCTTTTTTCAGAAAGAACTGATCGGCATCTGCGGTCCCGTCGGAAGCGGCAAATCCGCGCTTCTCCGCGCAGCGATGGGACACCTCGTGGACGAGAAGGGCGAGCTGGAGATGGCCGGAAGCGTGGCCTACGTGAGTCAAACGCCGTGCATCCAGAATCTGAGCGTCCGAGACAACATCCTCTTCGGCCTCGAGATGCACAACAACAGATACCAGAAGTCGATCAAGAGCGCCCACCTCACCAAAGACCTCGAATCCATGACCTCGAGCGACAAGACCGAGGTGTATTCTTATCTTTTGAGCTCTTTTCATTTCGATTTTACAGATTGGAGAACGCGGCGTGACCCTCTCGGGAGGTCAGAAGGCCCGCACCGCCCTCGCGCGCGCGCTCTTCTCGAACCGTGACCTTTATCTCCTCGACGACGTCTTCTCAGCTCTGGACAAGAAGGTCGCCGACGCTATTTTTGAAGATGCCGTGCTGAAAATGCTGAAGAACAAGACTGTTCTTATGGTCACCACCGATGTGAAGGTTTGACACGATTTAGAGATGTTTTTTGGTTAAAAGTATTTTATTTTAGCGCTTAAGCAAATGCGATCGCGTGATTTACATGGAAAACGGAACGATCGCCGGAATCGACGCCCACAAGGCGCTGCTGGAGTCCGTAACCGCCTACCAGTCGTTCTGCGAGACGTCCCGGACCATGGATTCCGATGACGAAATGAACAAATCGACCCTAGAAGAGAACCGGAAGAATCCGGCGCCCAAAGATTTCCTGGTTGTAGCCGCGGATATCTCCAGGGATCGCTCGGATACCATCGTGAGCGCTGCTAAATCCATGGAAGACGTTTCTACTGCCGGAAAAGTGATCGAGGACGAGGAGGACTTTGGAACCGCGGAACTCTCCTGGAGGGTTTACTTGAAATACATCACGGCCGCCGGTGGTATGCTGATGTGGACGATCCTGCTGGTCGCTTTTGTCGTCAACGTGATCACTTCAATCTTCTCGACCTACTGGCTTTCCCGATGGCTCAAGGACGGACATATTGAAGAGGTTATGATGTCCATTGGTTTCAATTCCTCAATTATTCAATTCTCAGATTGTGAACATCGACGGATTCAACGTGACGCAGCAGCGCAGCCTCGCCGACAACGAGAACAACGGTTTCTACGCGGGCATCTACATCCTCTCGGTATTCCTCCTCTTCGGTTCTGGACTCATGAAGGCGATGATCATCGTCAGGGCAACGCTCAACGCCGGAACCAACCTCCACAAGAACATGTTGAACAGCGTCGTCAAGGGCGTCGTTTCGTTTTTCGACGCAACTCCCACCGGAAGAATTCTGAATCGCTTCTCGAAGGATATGGATGAGAGTCAGTTTTGCTCTTTTTCGAAGATCTGAAAGCTGCAAAAGTTGCAAAATTCAAAATTGCCAAACAGTGAATTCCCTTATTCCATTCAGGGCTTTCTGCGCGAAACCCCTACCGCGAATTATAAAAGTGCAGTTGTCGAATCGCCTTTTCCGTGCCTAATTTCGCTGTTTTCAGTCGATGTGAAGCTCCCCTTCACGGCCGAAGTGTTCCTCCAGAACATGATCACCTGCGTCGGCTTCCTCCTCATGATCGCCTACATCTTCCCGGCGTTCCTGATCTTCGCCATCCCGCTCATCGTCGTCTTCGTCCTCTGCGTCAAGTGCTTCCGCGCCGGCATCCGCTGCCTCAAACGCTCCGAGAACAACTCCCGCTCGCCCCTCTTCGACCACATCTCCTCCACCATGGACGGCCTTGTCACCATTAACGCGTATGGCCAGAGCGACCGCTTCTTGGACACGCTGAAGACGCGACTCGACGAGAACAGGCAGGATTAGCTGCCCTAGAATCTCCTATAATTCTTCTTTTCAGTGGATCCATGTTTATGTTCCAGTCCGCGATGCGCTGGCTCGCCGTGTGGCTCGATCTTCTGGTCGTGTGCATCACCTTCGGAGTTTCCGCTTGCATGGTGATGCTGACTGGCCGCGTAGCTCCCGCTGACGCTGGAATGGCCCTTGCCTTCGCAATTCAGATGAGCGGAATTTTCCAGTTCGCCGTAAGGACGCAGACCGAGCTCGAGGCGAAGATGACTTCCGTGGAACGCGTGGCTTACTATGCTGAGGTGCGGATCCTTCGAATTCGATCTCAAAATATGTAGTCTGATTATTGCAGAATGTGGAGCAAGAAAAGGACCTCGATTCGTCCTCCCAATCCGTGCCCTCGGACTGGCCCCAGAACGGAGCAGTCGAGTTCAAGGACGTCAAACTGCGCTACCGCCTCAACCTGCCTCTCGCCCTGGACAACGTTTCTTTTGAAGTCAAACCCAAGGAGAAGATCGGAATCGTCGGACGCACGGGCTCGGGAAAATCCTCGCTCTGCAACGCGCTCTACCGCCTGTATCCCCTAAGCTGGGGTCACATCAAGATCGACCACGTGGACACGTCCACCGTTGCCCTACACAGGCTCCGCAAGGCGATGGCCGTGATTCCCCAGGACCCTTCGCTCTTTGCCGGCACCGTCCGCTTCAACCTGGACCCCGCTGGATTGTTCTCAGACGAGCGCTTGTGGTCCGCGTTGGAGAGGACCTACCTGAAGGATACGGTAGCTGGGTTGGACGGAAAGCTGGACTACGTGATCGGCGAAGGAGGTCGAAATCTGTCGGTGGGAGAGAGGCAGCTGATGTGCATGACCAGAGCTCTGCTCACGTAAGATTGCAAAAGTTCGGAGCAGATAAAGAATTAGGTGCGTTTAGTGAAGTGAAGATCGTCGTTCTCGATGAGGCGACCGCGAGTTTGGACGTCGCCACGGATAGGCTGATCCAAAAGTGCCTGAAGGAAGCCTTCGAAAACTGCACTGTTCTCCTGATCGCCCACAGGTTGGAGAACGTGATGGGCATGGACAAGATCATCTTTATGAATCACGGAAAGGTGTGTTTTGAGTAGAAGGTCCTATCTCAATATCATCGGGTTTTCAGATGATCGAATTCGACAGCACGAAGAACCTGATGGCCAAGAAGGAGTCCAGCTTCCGGCAGCTTGTCACTGGCCACCAGATTGAGGTGGATCCCGACGTGGAGGTCGTTGACGAGGTGAAAACGCCCTCGGACGACATGTCCGCGCTCAGCACCCCTGCCGAAACTCCGTTTGAGCACGTGGACGACGAGCGTCGCGACGAGAAGATTGACTTCGACGACGAAGCCTCAGCGAAGGAATCCTACGAGGTGGTCGGCGAGAAGTCGGAGAGTCAGGCCAGTGAGCCCAAAGGATCCAGCGAGGACAACGACGACCTCGAGCGCGTCGACTCGCTGGAGAATATCGAGAAAATCGAGGTTGAAGAGAGCGAGTGAAGCCGACTCGCGACACTGTGATCCTGTAAATACTCCTTTTCCACTTCTTTTCCATCTATCCGATGTACAAAAGCAGGTCCGCTTGGAACACGCCATCCAAGAGCCTATTTATGCGTGTCCAGGCCGACATTACCGACTTCTTGAAGTTATTTGTTATTTCCCATGTTGATGTGTCATTACGAGTGTATGTGCCGCTGGCATTTTCCATGATTCCGAATTGTGAAAAGATGCGAGAATTAATAAAACAAATCTCTTGAAAAGGCTTCAGGTATTTTGAGTTAATTGGATTCGACGATTTTGGACCTTTCTGAACTACATATAAAGAGAGATATTCTATGTTTTAATTATCCTAGGTTGGGTTCGTCTTCTCCGCATCCTTAAAAATCACTTTTTGACACAAAAATCTGCAACCCATGTACTAAACCAATAACAGGTGTAGCGTGTAGCGGAGCTAATCGAAGCCATAAAACCGAACCACAAAATTCCTCGTTTTATTAGTTACGGAACGCTGATTACGGATCCCAGTAGCCATAATTTTGAAAGTCATGGATCACAAATAAGCGTCGAAGCTGAAGCGACAGTTGAAAGACTCGCGGACATCTGAAATGACAGAACTGGCTGTAAACACAAAAACATGGTAAAAGAACTGTTATCTCACATGCTCACGACATACATATTTTCCGAACCTCACAAGAAATCTTCCTGAAACCCTTTTTAGCATAAGCTATTTTTGTAATACTCTGTTGTCTTATCTTCTCTCGCACTTACGTCTGCATATTACCTTTCATATGACTCCAAATAGAAGCGTTTTTATAGTAGTGCCAAGCGAAGAACACTTTAGGCGAGCAAAGTACGACGCGAGTCGCAGGTTCGGTTACGACATTGTTGCAATTGGCTACGACGCTTTGATAAACGTCATTCTGATGTGGTCCCTGTCGGACACAGAAAGGAAAGCAATCTGTTCACGACGATATCAGATAATTCCAATGATCGCTAGTTGCATAATTTAATGTACTAGGATTGAACAGATCCTTAGTGATTCAGATCCTTGCCACATATTTAAACACCCAAAGAATCACCCCAACTCTAAGAATCTCTTTCCAACGCCTATCTCCTGCAAACACTCGCAAATCTTCGACACTTCCAAACACTTCTATTTGCTCCCTACCACGCGCCCAAGTTTGCTTCCATCGTAAACTGAAAACCGATGTAAACACGCGTCCTGATAATGCCTGATCCTTGTTGCCTCTAGTAGTGTATCTCAGGTTCACAATTCGCCCTCCAGAGCAAACGGTTCCCGTCCATGCCATTTCGCGGTTCTTCCTGTGACCATCTCGGGTTTTTCTTCGAAAACCGGCAAATTACAAAGGTAACCAAGTGGGAAGCGGCGAGAGATCCAAAGCGACCGCCGTCGATCGCCGCGTTCTGCAACACTGCGGCTCCCGAGTAGTCCCCCGGGCTATCTCCTCCCGATTTTGGCTGCTTTTTGAGCGGCGTGCACGTGCGTCGTAGCAGATAAGCGTAGCCTGACAAAAGCGGAGTTGAGAGCGCCTCGGAAGCCAGTTTTGGTATTCTGACGCGATGAGGTCGTCGCTAGTGGTGCTGCTCTTCGCGGCAATTCTTGGATTGTGCCATGCCGGAGTTATTCCCGCCGAAGAACCGACCCTGAACAAGGGAGTGGTGAGTTGACGCTTTTTCTTAACTGGGTAAGAATACTTTTGCATAGCTTGAGTTTGTTGGAGTACTGTATATTGAAGTGGACTTGGAGGCAGATCATCGATTTTAAATGTTTGGGTTTAGTTCTCTTTGGAAGCCTTTATGACTGCATCATCTAAATCTAATAGAACAGTACGTCAGAGTAGAAAAGATCAACTGACTGCAAGAGATATCTCTCAAGCACTCGAGATGTACTTCGGCGAGCAGACAACGCAATTTGCACTTTTGATTTACTCGATTGAGTGCTTCCTTTTAAGCAAACGACTAGCATGAAACGCACAAAAACGACACATAAAACATGCATACCAAGTCCTACAAATTCTCTGATTTATTCATAGCGAATATTTCAAAAATATCTTTACAGTACATTCACCTCCTCCAGAAGAGGATGCAGAGCAGCAAGGACAACCTCCTCTGTTGGCCATGCAAATTGGCGGTCGGAGAAATCCACAAAATGATCAAGAACAACGCAACAGACGACGAAATCGACAACATGCTGATGTAAGGCAGTTCTTCCTGAGCACATTCCCTGAAATATCTTTTTTCTAGTAGCCTTTGCAAGACGTTCAAAATCGAACAGGACTACGTGTGCTCGCACATCATCAAAGCGTTCTCCGCAGAGATCTACTACACCCTCAAGCACATGAACGGAAGCAAGACCGACAAGGAGATTTGCGGCTTCTTCGGATGTTTTGGAGGCCAGGAGGCCCTCGACATGCCCTGGAACATTACGATCCCTGGAAACAAGCCTGCCGTAAAGCCCTGGCCCCAAGTCCCGTCCGGCAAGCCCACTCTCCGCGTCCTCCACCTCTCCGACATCCACGTGGATTACGGCTACGTCGAGGGAAGCGAGGCCGACTGCACCAACCACGAGATCATCAACACTTACGCATACTGCTGTCGCGGATACAAGGGCGACGACCGTCCCAACAATCGTAAATTCGCTTTTCCGCTTAAAGTATGTTCAAAATCCAATTTCAGCCGTCCGCGTTCCCGCCGGAAAGTGGGGCGCCCCCTTCAAATGCGATATCCCCTACCGCATGTTCGACCTCGCCATGAAGCATATCTCCCAGAAGGAACCCAACGTAATTTGTAACCTCTGCTCTTTCAAGCACATTTATTCCTTTAGCTCGACTACATCATCATCACCGGCGACCTGGAATCCCACAACATCTGGGACTACACTCGACCCGGACACGTCAACGCGATCGAAAACATTACCTCGGCCCTTCTTGAATATTTCCCCAAGACAAAGATTTTCCAGGCGATCGGAAACCACGAGGGAGTTCCCATGGACTCCATGGCTCCCCACACGCTTCCTGACTACAAAACTCGAGGACCCGCGTGGCTGTACAAGACTCTGGCCAACGCCTGGGCTAACTGGATCCCTAAGGAAGCGATCGAAGATGTCAAGTAGTGAGTGCATTTTGCTTTTAATTTTATACGCGTGTAACTTCTTTGTGATCGCACTCACGTGACCATGACTGATTCCTGATTTCCTACTGATTCCTATATACTGATTCCTAATCTTTTTGCTATCTCCGCTTTCAATCACTCTTCCAAAAGACTTGCGGTGACGCAGATCTGACTGATAATTCTAAGCCGTCTGCTGAACCGCGATTACCTGGGACGGAGAAGACATCGGTTGATACGAGGAGATCGGAAGATTAGAGCAACTGTCATATATGTCCAAATACACGGCCTGTCCACAGAATTCGGTAATTGTCCAATTGCAGCCGTGCCAGCTACGTCGTGCGTCCCGTCAAGGGTCTCAAGATTATCTCCATCAACACGATCTACTGTTCCACCTTCAACTTGTCAGTTGATCTCTAATCTTCCTTTTTTAAATCCTATCTTTCAGCTACCTCTACCTGAACCAAGCCGACCCCGATGGTACCATGTCCTGGCTCATCAAGGAACTTCTCGACTCGGAGAAGATCGGTGAGAAGGTGCACCTGATCTCCCACATTCCGAACGGAGCCAACTACTGCCTTAAGGGATGGTCCGAGAACTACTACAAGATCATCAACCGCTTCGAGAACACCATCGCCTCCCAGTTCTACGGTCACACCCACCAGGACCACTTCCAGGTACACTTCAAGTCAAAATCAAAATTCTTAGTTCGAGGTTTCAGGTGTTCTACGAGGACGGAAACGTGAACGGCCGCCCGACGCACTTCAACTGGATCTCGCCCTCGCTTACCACCTTCAGCGACAACATGCCCTCCTATCGAATCTACACGATCGACGGCGACTACGAAGGCAGCAGCTTCACGGTCCTCGATGCCGACACCTACTACGCGAACCTGACCGAGGCCTACGCGACCAATAAGGAGCCCGTCTTCAAGCACGAATACAGCACCCGCGAGGCCTACGGCATGAAGGACCTCTCGCCGGCCTCCTGGGACGACCTGGCCAACCGCTTCCTCAAGGACATCGACCTCTTCAGGCAGAAGTTCCTCCCCTACTACTACCGCGACCATAAGAACCAGGAGTGTGGATGGGACTGCATCGAGGGATACGTGTGTGACATGAAGTCGGCGCAGAGCTACTCCGACAAGAAGTTCTGCAGGGGGCTCAAGGGAGAGGGATCTTAAGGGGTGATACGAGTATTATTTCACGTGAATCGAGCAAATTTTTATGATAAAAACGAATATATTTCAAGGCGCGGAACAATACCTGTGACTCATTCTTAGGCTTCTAATAACAGCCTTCAACCCATCTTTCAAACTCTAACCTCACCGATACACCAATAAAGTTAAACACTCACTTCACCTTCTGACACATCTAATTCCCCCAATTTTGCATCCATCCTCGGGCCATCACTCCATTGTCTTTATCGTCTTCCCAAGAAATCGTCAACAACGCCTCACAAACGACTTACGCAGGTAAAACACATTAAAAAGCGCTACACAGAAATTGGATGCAACAACATTCTACCATTCGTAAATAAGATTTTCTTCAGATTCGGCTTCTCGGCGTCTACGGCCACTCTCCGCTGGCGATCTGGTAGTTGCGCATCGGCCAGTGGGCGACGTTGGCCCAAGGAAGCACTGGATTCCCCCACGCGGAGATCGGCGCGCCGGCGACCATCGCGGCGCTGTCGGCGGAAGAGGGCTGTCCTGGAATTAGAGAATTTATCACATCTTATCTGCATCAAAATCTCTGCGACCTTATTTCATCTGCGTCATCACAAACATTCTTATTTTCCAAAACGCCGCAAACACTCCAATTAGCCTCAGTCACAACATATTTGTTATTATTTCAATCGACCACCAGCTTCTCAAAGGTCACAAGCATCAAAATCGATTTTCGAGTTCCTGAACTTTTGTTTTCTTAACACAGCAATAATTGGCCTTTGAACCTAAATGGCATCGCAATCTAGATAATTTTGTGCGATTTGTGATTACGAAGTTAGTGCAAAAAACAAGAAGTTACGGTAGATTTTGGTGGGAATGGTTGAAAGCTTAAGGGCTTTAAAAATTAATGCAGTTTAAACATGCGAGGAGAGATGTTGTAGGTGTTTATGTAGTGGAGCCAGACGGATCTTGTTTTTTGTAGTTACGTTTGTATAGCTAAATTTGTGTTTTTTTGTGGATAAAGCGCAAGTTGTTTACCGCAAACGATTTTGTAGCACGAGATGGCTTGATTTTGCAAACGTATTTGCTAAAACAGTCGGCTGGTTCTTGTCACATTTCGTATTTGCATGCGGCGTAATTAATTCAGTTCGGAGAAAAGGTGAATAGCTTGTAATCAGAAATTATCTGAGTGTGTGATTAGTAGGGGTCGTTTGCATGTAGGAAAAGCCATCTTCCAAGTTTTAGTAACTCTCACCGAAACGGTTCTTAACTCCTAATTCCTCAATTTTTAAACTTTTCTCGAGGACGTACCTTCTCCAAAACCGGGATCCGCCCGTTTGAGGGGTCTTCCGGGACGCCAATGGTTCGACGAAAGCGGCCAAGCGGCGGCGACTGCGACGAAAACAGCGAAAACGAGTGCGAACAATTGGTTCACGAACATCTTCCTGAATTCAGGCATCGTCAAGAGTGACCCACGCTGGGCTGTAAACACTCGAAATCCCACGCACTCGACCAAAACAGGACAAAGGAGGCGAGGCCTGGAGCCGGGTCAGGCTTCGGCCGACCGTAGCCCCGCGCGGGACGCGAGCGACTGAAGTCCGGCGGCGCGGCGAGGGGCGGACGAGATTGCGTCTTGAGGTCGAAGGCCGCTAATTACCTTTGCCTCCAACGGACAATTAGTCGCAGGATCGGAGTGAAACGTCACACGACTGCGGGCTCTTTTAATTAGCCCTCGCCTCCTAATGACACCCTTAAATTTAGATTCGCTTTTTTCGAAATGTCTTTTAGGAATGCACGCGCCGGGTGCTTGCGACGTCTTTTCCGGCTTGTTTGCGAGGATCCAAATTGGTCACAGAGGAAAGACGGCGGAGGAAGGTCAGAATACGGACTAAAGACGTTTTAAAGGTCGTTTGTTCAAGGTAATCAGGCTTAAGATCGAAACTGCTAAAAATGAATTAGACAAAAGTTGAAGTGGCATTTATGGACGAGTTCACTAGAAACCGCAAATTTGCAAGGAGAAAAGCCATTAAAATTTAAACAGAAAAAGTGTGCAAAGATGAAAACAAACGCATTAGATGCAATCTAACGCGGGTATGCGTCTGATTTTTAATCCCACCCGAAACACAATCTTTTGGAATCTCCGGACGGCATCAAGGAATCAACGTTCATGCTTCAGCGACTCATTGCAAGTCGTTTTATAAGTCTTTTGTGCTTGCCACGTGCCAGTTCAGAACAAAGTAGTTAAGACGGAAATAAGCCAAAACTGAACATGACATAATATACTCGACTCTTACGAAAAATAAGCGCGTAAAAATTTATCGGCACTTAATCCAACTCTTCCCTGAGATGACATCGCTTTGTAGCTTCGGTTCTCCAGAAGTTTCGAAGATCACTTTTCCCGATTTGTAAAGTGGGCCATTGATTGCGTTTAGTAAGAGGAGTTTCCCTCGCACATAAATTCAACTATTTCAAGACACAAAAAACGAAATTGAAAGTCTCAGGAAAAATCGTTAGCAGCGATGCAGGCCGAATAAAAAGCAAAGTGGCCCAGATCTGCACATTTGGTCGTTTAAACAATCGTGTCCTTGGAATAAACAAATAGCAACATGACGCTTAAACTCTTTCTGGTCGATTGACTCTTATCTGAAGGGAACCAAAATACAAATGCTTTAAACGTGGCAGATCCACGAGATTAACCTGAACTGAATTTAAACGAGGCACTTCCATGGAAACACCGCTTAACGGAAAATGTGATTTAAATATTTGTCAAAACACTCCCCCGTGTCCACAGACCGTAGATAACAACGCATGCGTTCAGTTTAGATTTTAAGACAAAGCGAAGCCAAAATAATTGGTCCGGAAGGATGGAGACCAGGATACTCGGAATCTCTTATTTGGACGTCCACTTTAGGCGAGTGCGCACGCTATGATGTTTAAGGGTTAAGCTGATGGAGTTCTCGCTAAGATTGACCTGAAAGGGCGCATTGAAAGAGGAAAAGATGGTTGGGAAGCGCGGAGGTGGACTGTTAACAAGCTTTTTGTCCTAATGTTGTTTGCCTCTGAAACCACTGATGCCAGAATAATGGACTAGAACTGATCTGATCAGAGTCCATTAAACCCACACATCGCCACAAGTTCCAAAGTCCTCAAAACCGTAAGCCTTCTTCATTCGCTCATTTAATCAATTTTTCACTTATCTCATGTAATAACTCCTGCTTTGACGTCTAAACTCTGATTCTTGCGATAACAAAAATAATGACGACTCCTTCAGCAAATTCAGAAGAGCCGTCCAAAGATTAATAATAGCTTCGAGGGATAAGTTTAGGGACGTTTGACGCGCTTCTTCGGAATGCCAACAATTAGTCTTCTCGAGAGGCGCGTAATTCGTGGAAGCGTCTGAGGAGAGTCTCGGAGAAGTTGGAAAACAATCGAAACGTCAGCGGAAGTTGGGCTATTTCGGGATGCGGTAATGTGGCTACGCCGAGATGTTTGAGCTTGCGAAGATCGCAAACACGGGTTCAAGACGGATGCGGAGTTTTAAAGGGTTACCAGTTTTAAAGCTCGAGAAGATGAATTTCGTAATTCTACGTGAACCCGACCTTTGAGTTTCAACTACGTGGTAATTAACTTAATACGCACGTATTTCATGAATCTTTAACATTTTAATCACAGTTAGCCAAATCTCCTTTTCAAAGAGGGCTGTTTACAGCCGACTTCTCGAAGAGTCGGAATTCAGAGTAAGAGGAATTCAGAGCACCCGCGCAATTTCCAAAAAGTTTTAAATTAGAATTCGGAGTGACCGTTGATGGATGTGTTTTGGGTAATGACGTTTCTGGGAGATACTGAAACTCCGAACTAAATCTTTGGTCAATCCACGTTAATCGCGGGGAAACACTTTAAGACTGAAGGGTGTGCGAACGGAAACGGTAAGAATATTTTGGAAATGGATTCAAGAAGGTGAAACTGTTTGGTAGTTGAGCCGCGAGAAACAGAAAATGCGGGGTTGTTGGGATTGCACTTCCAACCAAAAGGATCTTTTGAGCACGTCGGTGGCCTCATGGAGTTGTTGCCAAAAGCGCCTTCGATGTGTGGCTTCACGTTTACGAAGCGAACGAGGTTTGAACGACGATTTCCGAAAATCGACTTCGCACGAACTTCTCCGTCGCTCCACAATATAATTTTCGTTTCTTCCCTGCGTCCATTTTGTACGCTTCTTGTTGACATCGCGCTCATCGCTCAATTTCCTCCATTTTCAGGCCATGGAACCCTTCCGCACCCCCCACTTCGACCACGACGCCCCCGACTTCACTTTCTGCTACCACCAAATCCACTCGAAGACCGCGTCGCTCTTCCTCGCGTTCCTCACCGTCGTCTTCAATGCCGTTTCCTTCCTCGGACTCCTCTTCGGCCGTCCCGAAATCGTCTCCTTCTCCGCCGTTTTGGACCTCTCACTCTCGGCTTGCGGATGCCTCTGCGCCTGCCTCGTGTTTTACGCGATCGGATCGCGAAGGCACTTGTTTCTGTGAGTTTGAAGCGGTGCTTATCAGGAGATCAGCATCCTTTTCAGGATCCCGCTCCTCGTCTACCAAATCTTTTCCATCCTGTACAACACCGCCTTAGCGATCGTCTTCTCGGCGTCGTGCTCCACGCGGAAGACGGAGCTCCTCGACTTTCTCGGCTTTCGCCAGCTCGTCTTCGACTCGACCGTTCGCCTCTTCGACCAGAGCGCTTCTGAAGCCGTCGGTGAGTGCCTTTGCTGAACTGGAATTGTCTGCTTTTGTGTTTGAAATGTGGTGGCGTTTATACGGCAAGTCTGGGCCAGAGATAAGGGACGGAGCAGACAAACTTCTGCCAGACATCTCGGCCGCCACCATCAGACCGTCTCGCGACGGAAATGAGACAGCGTCTGCGGTTTCGCTCCGAACGTCCGAAGTTTCCCAGTCGCCGCAATTTCGAATTTCGCTTGTTTCAGGCTCGAATTCGATCTGCGCCGCGTTCCTCTTCGGCTTCATCGTCATCCAGGTCGTCATCGTCCTCTACACCGACGCCGTCCTGCGCTGCTTCTTCTACCTGAAAGCGTTGAATCGCTTCCTGTGCAAGGCCGAACGCGCTCCTCGATCCGTTTAGAGCCTGGATTTTGCTCCGTTTTGTTATATTTTCACTTTATGAAATTGTTTTGTCTTTCGTTCTCCTTAATTTATTGCATTCTTCCGCGATCGTGGAAGGTTCACATGTTTGTCGGTGTCTAGACACGACAAGATCTTGTCCCAGCTAGACAATGACTACCGTCGTCTGTCTGTGTCCATTTCTTTCATTCTTGGCACATTCGCTTCCACGGAGCGATCGTCCATCTCGTTGATCCCCTTTCGCTGTTCCGTGTCCGCATTTCCTTCGTTTCACTCTCGAGTTCCTTCGATCCTGTAAATATTTCGCGTTTTTGCAGGCTCAAAGCCCCCAATGATGGCTCACGAAGATCAAAATTCAAGCACGGAATATGAAGTGGAGGCCGTCCTCGCTAAGGATGAAAAAAACGGACAGATTTCCTACTATGTCCAATGGGCCGGCTACGGCACCCCCATGAACTCGTGGGTCAGACTGGAGGATATGCAGTGCGATGAGTTAATTAAGGTATTTGTTTTTGTCTACTGAAGCCACTAATCTAAGTGTATCGTTGTTTCAGGAATTCGAAGATCGTCAAACAAGAGTGATGGAAGATTCCGATGCGGAAGAAGAAGTGGAAGAAGATCACGACGCGAAGGAAAGAGGGGAAGAGGGCTTCGATGAAAAGTTGCATTTCCGTTCGGACTCGGATCCTGAGGGGGGGTATTCCTTAAGGCCCAGCGTACTGCAGATCAATCCTGCAGCCTTCGACAAGTTTACCGGATGGTTTTACCGCAATGGCGAGATCTACTTGGCGGCCGTTTTCACCGGCTCCAACGAAGAAGTCGTCATTCACGTAGACGACTGCTGCACCCTCTTCCCGGAAGCAGCGCTCGACTATTTGTTTCATCTCTCCCGCAACGTTTAAAACTCGTAATTGTAAATAATGTGCGTTCTACTTCAACAATGCCCTTTTTTCGATTTGTTGTTAAATGTTTGTTTTTGCTTGAATCGCTTCAGAGGTGCATCTTTCTGGTGTGGTCTAGACTGTTGTCTCACTTGGATTTCCTATTTTTTACATCATTCTGCTCCGACTTTTACTCGAGGACGGCCGATCCTCCGCTTCTTCGAAAAGCTGTTTGACGAACGACGATGTCGCCTGTCATCGTCGATGACACGGACGGCATGTCGATCCCAGAGGGAGCAATCCTAACCAAGTATGTCGGCACTGCCTCACCTCATTCCTGACTTTTGTTTGCAGCAAATCGGCGAGATATCTATTTGCCGAGAAGATCGGACAAGGAGGATATGGAGCCGTGTACAAAGTCCAGCTGGACCCAAGCGACAACCGGGAATACGCGATGAAGATTGAGAAGAAGCTTGAGCGCCGCGAGCACTCGAAGCTGAACATGGAGGTGAAAAGAGTGCGTGATTTTCAGTTATACTGAATTTTCAGTTTTCAGGTTCACATCCTGAAGCTGATGGGTAACAAGCCGGACGACAAGACCCACTTCGTGAAGATGTTCGACCGAGGGAAGAAGAGCAAGTTCTTCTTCATCGTTATGACGCTCGTGGGGGAGTCTCTCCTAGACTTGAAGAGACGCCGATCTCCCGCCGTCTTCACTCCGTCGACCGGCATTCGAGTAGCGAAGCAGTGCGTCGAAGCCATCGAAGAGCTTCATTCAGTCGGTTTCATTCATAGGTAGGGCCAGGAGTCGTTTCAAACTGAAGTCATTGCCATAGTTGTAGAGACATTAAGCCCGGGAACTACGCCATCGGGCTCTATCCTCGTCACACGAGGATTTTCATCCTCGACTTCGGAATCGCCCGACGCTTCACGAATGACAAAAGTGAGGTGAAGGCGCCCAGAGTGAGGGTCGCATTCAAAGGAACCGTCCGCTACGCTCCGCTAAGCTGCCACCGTACGAAGGAGTGCGGGCCGAAAGACGACTGCGAGTCCTGGATCTACATGGTTGTCGATTGCTGCAACCCCGACGGGATCTTCTGGCGCCGCGAAAGCGATCGGGACAAAGTGTGCGAGGCCAAGGAAGAAGGACGTACGTTGAAAGGAAAAGAGAAACTATTCAAGGAGGTTAGCTGGACGACTTCCCGACCGATCTTGACCGATTTCAGATGGCTGTGTGCGAGTGGTCCAAGATGCTCGACTACGTCGACAATCTGGAGTACCAAGACAAAGTGGACTACGCCTACTTGTACAAGATGATCGAAGAGGCCGGAAAAGGAGTCAAGGCCGATCTCTCGCAACCTTACGACTGGGAGACGCCCGACGACAAAAGCGGAACCGAGGATTTGTCGCACAGCACCGGCACCGGGACACCCGGTTCTTCAGGAATTTCAAGAGTCAAGAGCTCCACAACATCTGTCCACAAGAAGTGAATAAATTGTTTCCAGATTGTTAAATGATGAAGACGCGGCTACGCAAGCAGAATCACAAATCTATCTAAATCGTATTTAACATAGTTAGTTCAGTACAAAAAAAAGGAGAGAAGTGAATCCGAAAGAAGCCGTCGCGCGAGATCAGTTGAAGCGGCTCTGCTGGATTTGGCCAATCTTTCCGCTAACGCCGTACTCTGCAAAGAGGATTCATAACAGTTCCAACGACGACTGGGCTTACCGCTTTTGTACGTTGAGGAGCAGGTTTGTTGTTGGTTGTTGTTGAACGCGGCGCCGCTCTGGAAACGCGCGATGAGGGCGTTCACCTTACCTGGAATTTCAGAGATCAGAATACTCAAGCAGAAGTCAGGTCTCACTTCTGGAGATGTTCTTCTTCGCCCAATCATCTTCGTCGGGCTCTCCAGACTTGACGACGGACTTCTGCTTGGAAAGGGTCGGAGGCCATTTGCGCTCTTCCTTGAGAGGCGAAGGCTGAAATTAAGAGGTGAGGAAAGGTTTAGGCAAGCTCGTAAGCTTCACAGCAAACATCACCACAACTTACCTCGTTGTTGTTGACAGTGTTGTCTTCTTCAGCGTCGGGCGTCTTCCGGGACTCTTCATCCTCGAGCTTCACAACTTCGGGTTCTTCGCGCTGCGCGTCGTCCTCGAGCTGGACTTCATATCTGAGGTCTTCCTGATGTACTTCTTCATCCTCGAAATGTACTTCTTCGTCCTGCGGTTCTTCGGCCTTTAGCGGCTCATTGTCCACGGGTTCGACATCCTCGACGTCGACTTCTCCGACGATCTCTTCTTTGAGCTGGACGGGTTCAGCTTCCTAATAAAAGGTATACACATAGAATCAAAAATCGATTCTTACCTCGTCCTTGGTGGTCACGGGTTTCGAGGCGAACTCGACCTTCGGCTCCGACTTGATCTTGTCCTTGGAGTCCGATTTGGCGGCGGCGACCTTCGCCGGTCGTTGGTCGAGTTCCTTGACTTGTTTCATGAGTGTTTGAAACCAACCAATGCATCAAAATAAAACGAAAACCTCAAACTTACTTTGTCATATTTGCATTTCAGGACTTTGTTGTTCGCGTACACCTTCGACAGGCAGATGAGGCGTTTCTTCTCGATTTTGTCCACGTTCCTCAGCATGAAATCGCGGCGCTGCATCCATTGGTCGTCGGTTTCGTTGCGATCGCGGTTTTCGTAGATCCAGCTCGTGGTTTCGTTGTCGCTCATCTTCTAAAACAGCTCACGCATTAGCAGAATCCCCAAAGCGACCCGATTTTCGAACATTCTGAGTCAGAATTTCTGGCGCCGCGTTTTTTGACCGAAAGTTCGATGATCACCAAAAGCAGTGCTACCGTATGCCGTTCTTCCCGATTCAGGCAACGAGTCCAACCATAACGGGAAGCTTTTTTCTCGAATTCCGAGTTTTTGTGCCACGAAACGCGGGCTTTTTGTGGCCGAAGCGCACATAGAGTCATTTTTGAGTAAAATCGTTTTGTCGTGTTTCGGTGCAGGCGAGAATTCCGTTGAGTCGCGTGATGACGTTTAGATGCACTAGCCTCATCGCGGCCTATCGGCCGCTCTTCGGCTAGAGCTTTAGAGCTTTATGCGGCAGAGTGCTTAAAGCTCACAGAAAAACCGACACACCCCAAAGACGTGGCCATGGCTTTCTGTGGCGCCTGCCGAAGCAGGACTTTCTGTGGCGCCTGCCGAAGCAGGACTTTCTGTGGCGCCTGCCGAAGTTCTGTGGCGCCTGCCGAAGCAGGACTTTCTGTGGTGCCTGCCGAAGCAGGACTTGCTCCTCCTCCATGAGGATCTTTCTCGTCAAAACTTAAAACTTTCAACACCAAACGAACCACGCTGCATACCGAACTCTGAATAAGCGAACGCTAAAGGTGACGACGACACGACCACACGCGACCGACGATCCACCTGAACTGACGAAGCGTTCGCGTCTGAAAATGAGTTTCAGCTTCAGACAACTCCCCAGACACGACCGCTCCCCTCTCCAGTCTCGCTCAGAATTTATTCCAGACAGCTCCCGAGACACAACCGCTCCCCAATTCACCCGCTCCCTCCGAATGCTGAATGCTGCGAGGTGCACACGTCACACGCACGTACGTACGCACGCGTACCCCTTCGGGCTCGCTTTTCAGTATAGAATCACCGGGCTCGTCGGAGCGCGTCATTGTCTGTCTGTCTACCAAGGTTGCCGTCACACTCATTCCTTGCCTTCCTGCCTCTGTGAAGCGGTCGTTCTCCGTATTTCCGCTGTTTTTGCCTTTCGAGACTGAATTCTAACTGTTTTCAGGCCAAACAACTCGCAACAAGCAAATTCAGAATTTATTCAAGAAGCTTTGGATCGGATCTTAGAGATTCCTGTCACCGGATTCAGTGAAATCATCGTGGAACAAAAGAAGAAGGCGATGGATTCTGATTACGCATCTCTCGGATGTCACGAGATTGTGTTGGACTCATGAGGAATTCGATAAGAATTGGATTGATTGAAGAAACGGCCATTCTGTTCAGCCACTCAGCTATTAGTCTATTTTTTCGATTTTTTTCGATGTGGAGTGCGACAGGGCCGGGAAGCTCGATCAGGGTTTTAGCGATGGGACCAAGCTCGAAGCGATATTTTTCGTCGGATTTTCAGCCTGTTGCGGCTATTTTCCACGCGTTGAGGCCGCCAGGTACATTTTCGGCTTCGCCGAACGTCTTCAACACAACGAGCAGCCTTCTTTCACTCGCAAAACGATAAAACACTGAAAAATGGGGGTGTTGACAGTTTTGTCGGATCTTTAGTCCAGGCAAATCGCTGCGGGAGCTTTGGACTAAATTTTGTCGGACGCGCGGCGGATTTAGTCCAGTAAACGTCGTTGGACTAAATTGCGGGTTTGGCGCGCTGAGTCCATGAAATGCCACGCTTTCTCGAGTTTGGAAAGGCCTTGGAGCGAGATTTAGTCCATGCCCGGACTTTTGGAACTGGTGCTTTCGGAGATAGCGCTCTCGGTTCCCGAACCGCTATTTTGCGTTTAGTGGACTTCAGGGTTGCTCCGGAAGCCATAAACTCAGCGATAACAGAGACGCAATCCGAGAAGATTAGCGATAACTCCGCTCAGAGGGACGCGCCTGTTTGCAAGGACTTCATGCCTTCAAAATCAACATTTCCTCTTTGTGCCTCAAACCTCATGATTTGCAACTATTTAGTCCGCTCCAAAGCTTCTTTCATGGACTAAATCCTCAGAGCGCCGAATTCGTAATTTAGTCCACACCGAACTAGCGAAAGTGCAACGTTTATTGGACTAAATCCGCCGCTCGTCCGACAAAATTTAGTCCAAGGCTCCCACAGCGATTTGCCTGGACTAAATCTGGACTAAATCGTCCGACAAAAATGGACGCACCAAAAATGGGCTTGCTCGGTCCCACCGCGAAAACCCTGATCGAGCTTCCCGGTCAGCCGCGCATACTGTTGTACTCCACATCGAAAAAAGACAGATTACCCTTAACGGTCTGCTGTGAAACGCCGAACGCCCACAAAGACCCTCCCGATCGGTGTTCCGTTTTCCCGCTCTCCGACCCACTTTTTGCGCCAGCGGCGTTCGATTCCTAACGTGTTTTCGTCAGAAATGGCCGCCGCTGGCCAATGCTGACCACGAATGGTCCGCCGTTGCACCGCCTAACGGCGAACGCCGTTCGGGTGCCGCCGAGTGTCTCCACAAAGTGCATCTGCGCGCTCCAGAGTGCCAGGCGGCCGCGGATCCGCGTTCGCCGCGACTGGTGCGAGTGGAACTCGCCGTCGGCAGAGGGTCTTATCGCCGCAGCGGAGGAACGTTTGTGTTTTTGCCGACGCGACGAACGGGTGGTCGTATTTTGGGAGTGTTTGCCTTGAGCCAGTTGTTGGCTGGTTTGCTCTGGACTAACTTCCTTCCTGGCGTGTCTGAGGATGAGCTGCATTTCCTATTAGTAGTGAAGAATATTATTGAGGGCTTATTTTAAGATTGAACTATTCAGTTTAGAACTTCCTCTTTTAGTGGTTACGGTAACTCCAGCAAGACTTGGTTTTGTTTAGCAACATTATCCAGCTCATTTGAAGCGCTTAGGTTCAAGCAAAAGCCCTATGGCAACCCAGATTTACCGATTTCTGTTAACTATTTTCCAATTTTGTAACTAAAATTTAAAACACTGAATTCTAGTATTCAGTTCCAAACTATAAGGTGAGATAAGGATAACTTCAATTGCAAATGCCATGGATGGATCCCATGTAGAGTGCGTCTTCAAATTTCCATACGATTTCCAACAATTCTGAAGGATGGCAAAGTTATGAAATGCTTGAGATCCAAACACATGCCTCTAGCAGAGTACAGCTGTCGTTTCAGAATTCGTTTTCCTCGCTGGTCCCACCAATATGAACGTCGCCTACGGTATCGGAGAACGGCTGCGTCAGGCGGACGCGATGACGAAAACGACTGAAAATCGATAGACGCGCCAGATATTTTTTGTTGCTGACGCGCGGGCGTTCGTTCGAGTGAGGTCTTGTCAAAATTTTTTATTGAAATTTTTTGAAGGCGTTAAGTTAGCTTCCTGTTGTGCTACACAGGGAGTTGTCGTCAAAGTTTGTCGTCAGAAGGCTCTAAACATTAAATTGTCTTTTGGACTAATATGTTGCTGGATCATTTTACGTCGGGTGATGTGTCCTAAAATCTGAAGAACGCTTGTAGAACTACGTCAAAGTATTTCTCAAGTTATTAACCGTTCTTAGATTATATTTCCAACAGGTTTCTGATTCCATTGCGACTGCCAACAGTCCATTTACCTGCATTCACCTGCATGTTCCACGTGTTTCTGAATTTAACGCGATCTGTTTAAAAAACCCTTCGATCCTTCTAAAATCTTCCGTTTCAGTATTCAACCTGGGTAATTAATCCTACTCTACAATGCTCCGACGTCAACGCTTAAAGCCTTGCTGGCGATAGAAATGTACTGAGGCCGTCCAAGCGCAACCCAAACCATCGATGAACTATGGAGAACCTTTCGGAGCAGAAGAGTCTTTAGTCGCAAACGGTTGAAATTTTCCCGTCGATGTGGTGTAGTTGATTCTGCGACGTCGGAGCACCACGTCTCAATCTATAACAAGAAAAACCCGGAATGATTTTGATAAATTGTTCTGAGCAAACCTGAGTTTGGGGACATGACAAAGTGGAGACTGGCTTGTCCGTGTGGGTGCACTTCGGGTGATCGGGAGAGCAAAGCAGCTTTAAGCGGCGCTGAAGCAGGACTTAAAGAATAGCGTTTGAAATGGAGGATTTGAGCAATGTTTGGAATCGTGAATTTCTTCAACCCTTTCACAAATCAAAGCTTGGCGACATGGAAATGTGGGAGCGTTTGCTTTTTGAATTGTCATTTTATTCTTATCTGAATATACACACAGTCATAAAAAGAGTACATAGAATAGTTCTTCGGAGAAGGCGGGGAACAGAGGAGGTGTGTAGAGGAGGGATAATAAAAAAGAAGGGAGACCCACGTGCACCCACAAGCAGACTATGTAATTCTGTGCAAACAAAAAGAGGACAGGACAAAAACATAAAACATTGGTTTCGTGACGAATTCGCCTCTTATTCAGCCAAACAGAAGGTCTCCTCTGAAACGTTTTAGAGGTTTTTGCTAACACTATGGTCTCAGGAAGTTCTTCCCATGCAGAGACCACAGCATTGGAGTAAAACTGTCGGAATTTACGGAAGAGTTGGCGCGGAGGAGCTAGTGGGCGACGACGGGCAAATTTATCCTAGTGGTCGGAAGAATCCGAAGAACAGAGCGTGATCTGAGATGTGGCGGAGAAGAGGTAGAGCCAAAGAAAAGGTCAGGAGGACAGTTTATGAAAGATCTTGGAGGTAAAGGTTAGCATTGCAATCAGACGTCTTCTGGATAGGCTACTAACTTCAAGTTCACGCATGGACTAGTAAGTAGGTTAAAGGAGGTCCACCGCAACGTGCGCGAAGGAATTTTACGTACCTTTTCTGTACATTTTCAAGAAGGTCACTGTCTCTGGCAGTTTGAGGGGCCCACGTAACTGTTCCGTACTCTAGGAGTGGGCGAACATAGGCTTCAAAAAGCCTCCACAGAACCCCCTTGTTTCTGCACTTGAAAACACGGAAAATCATCTTACAGGTGCGCGTGGCTTTAGAGACAATGAGTTTGAAATGAGGCTCAAACGATAGATGGTCGTTTATTAGATTAGAAAACGGATTTAAAAAAGACGGATTAGAAAAGGAAAAAAGTTTCAAATCGTCAGCATACAGGATGCATTTCACATCACTGGGAAAGGTAGAAGGGAGATCATTAACGAAGACAGCAAGAGAGGTCCAAGACAAGATCCTCGGGGTACGCCTGTCTTTACAGAAATATACTGCGAAAGAATGCCATTAATGGAGACAGAGAAGGAACGATTTGAGAGAAAAGTTTTGATCCAATTCAGGAAGGAACTTTTTACACCGTATAATGAGAGCTTATGAAGTAAGAGGTCGGGGCAAACAACATCAAACGCTTTCGCGAAATCAACAAAAATAAAATCAGCAAACTTATTGGAAATTGACAGGAACAAAGCAGCTTCAATGAGTTATAATGGCTTACCAAGCTGTCTTTGTTGGAAAATCTTGTTTACGAAAGTAATTGATTTGAACATTTTCACAAATTGCTTGCTTGTTGATCTTTTTAAAGAATTTGTATCAAAAAGCAATTTTTTAAATTAATGAATGCATGACATTCATGGCGTTTATGAGTCTATGAATTGAGATAAATATCACAAAAACTACTTTTATTAAATGTAACCCCAGTTCTTGCGATCAGAAGCATCTGAGCAATCTACCGTGATGTTTAGAACAAGCTTGCAGCAATCACATACCTTCTTTTAGGTCCAGAACAGAAAAAATGAAAAGATCAACATTCCGCCATTTTTCAGTTCTTTCCGCTTTTAAGAATTGGTTTTCTTGTCTCGCGTTGCCCATAAGACATCGGCTACAAGATCGGTACTTTACGATGTAAAACACACCTTGTCAAAAGCATCTTGCAATCTGATGTGTTGTATACATTATCTCCTCGTTGTTATGCTTAAGCAAAAATGATGTTAGAGCTTTTTGCCATGATCGGCTTGTTTCAGTGTTCCGATTAAATGTGGACTTGTAAGGAAAATAGGAAAATCCTGTATCAAAATAGCAACAATCGTCGTTTTTTTGAAAAACGCACTTCAAATATGCAAAAGGAGCAAAGTGCAATACGGAAGTGGTCCGTAAGATGCCTTAGATGCCCATCAAGATGCCCTTAGAAAATGGGGTCAACGCTAGCAAATGCGTATGTAAATCTGAAATCATGCGGTACTGAATGATAAGCAAGAACATAACCGTTAATCAAGATCTCAGTATTGGATCACGAAGTTGGGTGGGTTAAGAATCTGAGTTTAGTGTCCGTTTCAAATCGTTGGGGCACAACTCGACGCTGCCACAACTCGACCCGCCACAACTCGACACACCTAAATGCTTTTTTGACCCGAAATTTTTGGTGCCTCATTTTTGAGTGACGCTCAAATTAGAGGGCTTCAATTTTCAAACAGTCGTATATTGTCTATAGCGGAGTAAGTGGAATAAAGCGACATTTGCTGTACACTTAGGCTTACGCATGAACATTTTCATTATAGTTTTTTGGGAGCGCCGAGGGGCGACAGTTGGCGGCACCAACTTTGCAGTTAGGCTTAGCACATTTGACAGGCTTAGGCTTGAACCTTGTACCTCTTGTTTTTGTACCTTAATTTAAATTAAATTTGAAACAGCGCTACTGATCTTTCTGGACATTGCTTTTTGCTTTTACAAGTTCTTATACTGAACCAATTTCGTAGCTCAGTGAATACTCGCCGTCTGACTGGTCGTGAGCTGAGCTATAGGTCGACTTGTGCCGGGTCGATTTATGGCATGGTCGACTTGTGCCGGGTCGAGTTGTGGCATAATCTTTCAAATGGCACTTATTTAACAGAACAAGTTAATCAAGAATTGTCCGGTCTAAGAGATTGCGACTCTTTGGAGTTTTTTGTTAAACCCTTTTTCCTCAAGTGGAAAGCCTGAAATCAATGCTGAATGTGGGTATTCTGAGTACTGTCCTCAAATCTCTTCTTGCATTTAACCCTTTTTAAAATCACTCCCACCTTTCCACCAAGCTCTCTTCTGCCCCCTTAAAGCACAAACTTCTTCCCACGGGTCCCCTCCGCCCTTATCTCCCGAAACTCTTTTGTAGCGCAGTGAATCAGCGTCGCGGCGTCGTTTCGCAGCTGCAGAAAACGTCTTCCGCGGCTTCTTTCGTCCATTTGCATTCATTTATGCAAATTGTCCCTCTTGTGCCGGCACGCTCTCTCGCGCCCCGAAATGAATGCAAATTTATTCGCAGCGCCGTCGCGATGGATCTGCATAGAGCGCGCATCGTCAACAAACGGCGAAGAAAGGACGACGACGGAAGGAGGAGAGGCGGAGGAGACGCCGCCGTCCTGACAGTCCCCGCCGCCGACGGACGGTTCTCCATTTTACGTTTCTGTTTTCGCCGCTTTTTGGGATGAACTCGTATTTTCGGCTATTTGTGGTCATAAATCCCTTAGCCTCCCATCCACGACTGTGCGAATTCTGTGCGGTTTCGCTAAAATTCGTGGTTAGGTTCGATATTTCGCGATCATCTTTGATCACTTAAGGGTTTCGAGATTTGTTCATTCAGTTTCTTCTGAATTTCAGGTCCGATGGCGGCTTCCGCCGACTCCTACGAAGCCCTTCAATGCCCTATATGTGACTGCGTTTACATGGAAAGTCTTTGGAGGCGAGTTCTTTGCTCTTGGACGTACCGCAACCCTTCATCATTCCAGCCTCTTCTCGCACATCGCTCAATCACACGAAACGTTTCCGATCGCGGCTCTGACCTTCGAAACCTTGGAGCAGATGAAGCGTTTCGTTCCCAAATCCAAAGTGTGCATCATCCGACCCGCTTTCGCCGAAAACGGCCAACCTGGCGAGTATTTAACCGCCCTGATGCCATCGCAGGCGATCAAGGTGAACTCTGCGTTGAGTGCAGAGGTGTCCGAGGTGGATTTCTCGTTTATGCTAATTGAGCTCATTTGTACGTTTAAGAACCGCGTGAACAACCAGAAGATGCGCAAGGAGAGCGAAAGCAGTGGAGAAGAAGCGCGTGGCCAGAGGTGCGTTACGGTATCACTGCAAGGACAAGGAAAAGTAGATACTAAAGATCAAAGGGCACGGCTTAAAGAGACACGGTCACCGTTTTTTCGAACCATCACAGATCGCGCTCATTTCTAGGGCAGGGTTTTCGAAGGCGCTGATCACGATTCTGGCGTCAGAATGGCGAGAAACGGCTTCAGGACTGCGCAATATGGCAATTTGGATAAGGGAAAAAGGAGAATTTTACCATTCATTGAGCGATCCCGACGCGACAATCCTGATCAAGACACACCCGCTTACGGTGAAATCGGATTTGGGTTTGCATTTCTGTCGGCGAAATCGTCGTTTTGCGCCGCAAGTTGAATTTCATGCCGAAATGCGCCCCGATTTCACGAATTTTTCGGAGCTTCGCGTTTTGGTCAGTCGATTTTATTAGAATACGATGCTTTGTGGTTAATTTTCTTCTATTTCAGGGGCGGTGAGCTGGGCAAGCGAGGGTTAAATGTGCTGGGACTGCGGTGCGATGATTTTCTGGTGTTGAAGCATTTTAGAATTTATTGAATCCAGCCTTAGTGAGTGTAGAAGTGATCCATTTATTCACGATCGCACTCTCTCATTCAAAGTCCAGGTCCCACGGAAAGAGCGAAATCACCGGAGCAGATAGCTACTTCCTGAACCTGAGACTGGTTGCTCCATTTCCGTTTTTCGCAAGAGCAACGCATGACGATCGCAGATCCTTTCCGATGAACATTAGGCGGAGAGCTTTCGTCTATCAGGCGATTTCGGCATGTAGGGCAGCGCGCCAGTTGGAGACAGCGCGCCAGTTAGAGAGTTTAGAGAATCTCCGTCCATTCCACATAAAAGAACTTCTTTTCGTCTATTCTTGAAGTAGTCGCTGGTTCTGGACTGCTCTCGTGATTTTCCTCCTCAATCGTGGATAGAACCGAAATATTATCAAAATAGTTGTCCAGAGCTGTTTTTAGTGGCCGAAATGGCGTTCATGACAGTTTCTATATTGGCTTCCGGAGAGCATTCTCTAGCCTGCTTGCTAGGTGGAGAATCGCCATTAAGCATCGGGAATAGGGGGAGGAGGGGATGATCTGAGCTTTGAGGAGGGATATAGGCCATTCATGGCTTCGCCGTACGGCATAGGCAATATGGTTTTATGCAACCTAGTCCAAAACCAAGATGCCCGGAGCTACTGCAGTTGTAACAACTGTGGCTTTACAAATGGATCTTTCGCTCGCGAATATTTTTGCTGCAGGGAAAGCTCACAGAGTAACACCGTTTACTCAGTCAATCTCTAGAAAAGGCTGAAAGGACAGCATACTTGCATAATCAACGAGCCAGGATTCAAAGAGGCCATGAATCTTTCAGCTGTAAAAGTATGGATCTTGTCGCGAGCCGTAGGTCAGTCGAACGTGAGCAAAGAGGTCAGTAACCCTAGCGAAAAGACTATGCGTAATGAACTGTACTGCATCTGAACTGCGTACGCCCACGGCGTCCTGGGATGCAACAACAGAATCGAAATCCCAGCATGTGTCCGAAAATACATCATCGACTTATGTCCGGAAGGTGATCTAAAACACGTCTACACTCATTTTACCGATCACTAGGGCTGGATTCAATAAATTCTGACTCGCCGCCCCTGAAATGAAAGAAAATTAACCACAAAGCATCGTGTTCTAATAAAATCGACTGACCAAAACGCGAAGCGCGAAGCTCCGAAAAATTCGTGAAATCGGGGCGCATTTCGGCATGAAATTCAACTTGCGGCGCAAAACGACGATTTCGCCGACAGAAATGCAAACCCAAATCCGATTTCACCGTAAGCGGGTGTGTCTTGATCAGGATTGTCGCGTCGGGATCGCTCAATGAATGGTAAAATTCTCCTTTTTCCCTTATCCAAACTTTGCCATATTGCGCAGTGAAGCCGTTTCTCGCTATTCTGACGCCAGAATCGTGATCAGCTCCTTCGAAAACCCTCCTGCCCAAAAATGAGCGTGATCCGTGCACCCAAAAAACGACGAAAAATGGGATGTCTGTGTCCCTACCGGCTTGTCTTGATCTCGAAAACTCGAAACTTTCGCATTTTTGGCTTATTGGTTGTCTGTTGACCGATTGTGATTCCTTCAAATGGTGTCTAATCTGAATCTTATAGCTTTCATAAGAATCCCAGCTTGTTTCATATTAGTTCACCTCTCAAATTCCTCCTTTTCAGATCGCCGTCGATCTCTTCCGAACTACCCAGCGAAGTAAAGTACATCTGCATGCAATGCGGCGAGCAGATCAGCGGCTTCCGCTCCGTCGCCCAACATAAAGCGTTGCACCACGGCACCACCGCGGAGGAAGAGAACGCCATCAACACGCTGGTCGCCATCAGCCAAATGTCTACGCTCAAGCCGCCGGAAACGGAAAATCCTACGCCAGAAGCGCCGGTTTCACCGCCGATCAAGGAAGAAAATGTAATTTTGTGGTTGCTTTTCGCTTACAAACTCTTTATTCCAGGAACTCCCGGCAGTTGGACCACTTCGTGTCCGCCGTCCTTCCGCTCGCCTCGCGGCCTCGAAGCCTCGCCGATCGCCCAACCTGGCGCAGTTCCGGGCTTCCGCCCTCACGTGTACTCAATGCGGCCGCCAATTCCAGAACAAATGCAAGTTGACGAGGCACATCATGGACCACAAGATAGCCACGCATCCCTACCGATGCCCCTACAAGGACTGCCTTCAATCTTATGACAACAAGAACAAGTGAGGGTTGATTCATCGACTCCGTTGAGTACCCTTTTTTCAGATTCAAGTCGCACCTTCTCCGTCTTCATAGGGACCTCTCCGCAGCGGAATTCACGCGCCTCCTGGACCAAGGAGACAAGGAATCCGAAAGACTCAGGAAGCTCGAAGAGAAGACGGGAAACCAGCTGTAAGAGTGCCGTGGAAATATGAATTTTGAAAAGAACGAATTTAGGCGAGCGGGAACAAATTTGGACGGAATTCTTCAATCGACTTTGGACAGGATGATTATGGGAGCCAGTTTGGATATTTCGTGGGTTGAAAAGCAGTAATGGTGACTGAATTCTGGCTTTTAGGGCGTTGAAAGAAGGGACGCTAAAGGAAGACGTTAACGTGGACTTAGATAAAACGAACTGAGAAGACTAAGGAAGCATTTTCACTGCTACGGGTGTCCAAATTCACGCGTTTTTGTTGCATTTAAGAAGATTTTGTGGAAATAAAACCGGATTTTATTCGTGGAAGTCGGCGAAAGGTGTCAAGGGCCTCGGATATCCGGTTTCGCATTCGCATCCAATCGCCTCCATTCAAATTCGGCTCGAACAGTCGGCATTTATGTTTTCGCGGCAGGATCCTCGAAATCGCGCTCGCCCGCGCGATTCCGCGTCGGATCTACTTACGACTCCGGAGCAACGCGACCGCTCTCCAAGTGAGCACGACTGCGAAAATGACCCTTCCGATTGCGGAATTGATTTCCAGTCAAATTTCGTCTGGAAACCACCGAAACCAACCGGTAAGCAGCTTTCGAAGAGGGTCGAATGAGCTTTGTGGCGCTTTTTCAGACAAAATCAGGCGCAGACAGACGGCGTCTGCCGAAGACTTTAAAGGGTCTCCTCACGAGGGACTCTCGTTCAGTCGGTGAAGGTGCCAGCCAGGTCGGTCGTCGCCCACTAGCTCCTCCGCGCCAACTCTTCGCGCTCGTCCGGACATCTCGAACCCAGCCGCTTCCCGCAGTCCATTGGCCTGCTCCAGCAAGATGGCTCAACCTTTCGATGTCGACAGTATGATCAGCCGGCTTCTCAACGTCGGAATGGCCGGCGGACGCCTCACGACTCAGGTAAGCGACCAGAGCAAGATCATCTACTCCAGGAGTGCTGGAGCAGACTCTTTGATGGCCTAGAGCAAGAAACTGATGGAAGCTCGTTTAGGTCGGTGAGCAGGAGCTCCAGCAGCTGTGTCAGATGGCCAAAGAAGTGTTCATCAGCCAGAGCAGCTTGATCGAAATCGAGCCTTCCGTAGTCGTCTGCGGTGACATCCACGGACAATACTCGGATCTGCTGCGCGTCTTCGACAAGAACGGATTTCCTCCAGACTCGAACTACATCTTCTTGGGCGACTACGTCGATCGTGGACGCCAGAACATCGAAACCATCTGTCTGATGTTCTGTTACAAGATCAAGTACCCGGAGAACTTCTTCATGCTCCGCGGAAACCACGAGTGTCCCGCGATCAACCGCGTCTACGGATTCTTCGAGGAGTGCAATCGCCGCTACAAGAGCATCCGTCTGTGGAACGCCTTCCAGGTAAGCTTACTGATCTTGTACAACTTAGTCTGACGTTATTCTTACTCAGGACACGTTCAACTGGATGCCTCTGGCCGGACTCATCGGAGGCAAGATCCTCTGCATGCACGGAGGTCTTTCGCCGGCGCTCGCCAACATCGACCAGCTCCGCAACCTTCCGCGTCCCCAGGATCCTCCCAACCCCTCGATGGGCATCGACCTCCTTTGGGCCGACCCCGACCAGTGGGCCAAAGGATGGCAAGCGAACACCCGCGGTGTGAGCTACGTCTTTGGACAGGACGTCGTCGTCGACGTGTGCCAGAAGCTGGATATTGACTTGGTCGCTCGCGCGCATCAGGTAAGATTCTGTTCCACCATTATAGCCTTATTTATTCTTTTGAGGTGGTCCAAGACGGATACGAATTCTTCGCGAACCGCCGTCTCGTGACAATCTTCTCGGCTCCCCACTACTGCGGACAGTTCGACAACGCCGCCGCCACGATGGCCGTCGGAGAGGACATGTCCTGCTCCTTCCACGTCTACCGCCCCACCGCTAAGGCTGTCCGTATGGCCATGAAGAGCGGCGCTCAGGGTTGACAAGAAGCACATTCCCGCATCTTGTGATTGCTGATAGAGCCAAATAAATATCGTCTTTTCGAGTTTAATTTGAACTTATTGTTAGTCTTGACCAACTTTCGATTTTTGGTGGCTTACTTGCATTTACGTACAAACAGTAGAGCGAGTTTGAATTTTCGATCAGTTGGTTAAAACTGCGTCTTTCTTTTCTGTGGTTTCCCTTTGCGTTCATGCGCTTTGCCTTTTAAAAGCTAAAGGCTGCCACGCGATTTTCTTGTGTAAACGCTGTAGTACTGTTCAACCAATGAAAAAATACAAGCAATTATTTTCGAGTGTCCTTTAAAGAATCATTCATCCTCTGCATATTATTAGTACATTATACGTTCGGGGAACCCTTAAAGAATTGCATGGAAACTCGCTGAGCATTGAGTGACTTCTGTACGTGGTAAAATTCCTTTTCTGAGAAACGAAAATCCTTTGCACAAAGAGTTTACAGCATGAAGTGTAGAAATTGAACCTTGAAGGTGCTGAAAAGCCATCACTTGGCAAGGAAGCAGTGGCGAGTCGATGATCTACTTTCGCGTTTTCCTATGAAAGTGTGTTTCAGGCGGTCCAGCGTTTATCTATCTCTTCTTCAACAAAACCGCTCAGCGGAACATTCTTCGCATGTTTGGTTTGAGAAAAAGCAAAAGTAAGCCCCACAGCCATGGAATCTTTTGTAATGTGAATCTCAAACTTAGCCAGGATCGGTTCGGTAAAGAGCGAACATCCGAGTCGAGTGCTTACGAAGACGCAACAGTCGGACGTTTGCGGATATGGGTCGAAACTGAACTTTTAACAAAAATTAAACTTGCAGCGTCGTTGTGTTACCATTACTTCTTGATTCCCTTTTCAAGCACTTGTCAAACTAGTTTCTAGTTTTGTTAGCTGTACATACTAGCGTCACCAAATCCCACAAACTAGGAACACGTCTCATTTCAACGGATGTTATTGAATGACGGAAATGTAAAAACAGTTCTTTGAAAACTTCGTAAATCTATGGAAGCACGAGCAAAACGTTTGAGTCGTAGACGACTGCGTGAATGGGAATGAGCTTTTTAGAGACTAAGATTATTGAACATCGACGCTTAGAACAGACTGATGTTGCGTCTCATTCCAATACCGTAAAGACAAAATATGTTTATTTTTTGGAATTACGTGGTAATGATAGGTCTAACATAAAACACCCAGACGCGTTTAGAACGCTTTTGGAAAGCAGTCGTTTTGTAAAAGCCAGACTTGCTTATTAAAACGTTTTATAAGAACCGCCATTAGGTTGGTCCTATATCTGAAACAGTATTTGTTGTGGTCGTTTGCACTCCGTATCGACTCTAACCTTAAGGCGCGACAGATACGTTAACAACGATCCCAGATTTTTTTTACGTACATTTGTGCTCATTGAACTGCTAGGTCATAAAGGTCAGTGTCGTGAGATTTAAGATACGCGTGATACCTTACTACAAAGCACTCTTTTTATTCTTTTTAACATTTGAGCTTCAGGATTACAGTCCCATTCAGGGTAGAAGTGACCTTAGAACAATGGCGATAATTGCGCGGTTCGGGTATAATGGGCCGATTATGTATTCGGATTCCCATTTGACGTAAACATAGAGTTTCGAAAGGTTTCAGAAGTCGTCCAATCCTTATGGAGGTCTACCTTTTCCGTCACTCGGTCTGGAAGGAACGATATTCCTGCGATCACTTATCTCAAGAGCAATGGGACGAGAAGAGGACTCCAAGAATCGCCCATGGAATCTTTAGCGCTGGATTTGCTACCGTAGCTTTGGTACGTTTAAAACGTAATAATAAATTGAATATAAATGTGTGGTTCAGTTCCTGTACGTTCCTTGTCTCCTGGTTATACGTCGCAAGGAGTTTATGCAGAACACCTGTTACAAGATCATGATGTACCTCGGAGTCATTGACATCCTCTCACAGGTCATTGACGGTTTCATCAACGGCTACCTTCTGATCATCGGCGCTGTTTTCTGTACGATGCCCAACTTCATCTATATCTCGGGCACCTTCGCCTTCTGTAAGTCGATTCTTCCGTAATCTGTAATCTCACATTTTCATTCAGCGATCTGGTGCTCTCAGTGCGGCCTCTGCTTCTCGCTGGCTCTCAACCGCTTCCTCGACACCTGCGGGGGCAAAGACCTTACCGACGTCCTCTTCTCGAGCTACCGTACCCATATCTGGTGCGTCCTCTCCGTCCTCTATGGCCTCTCCATGGTCATCTTTCCAGCTCCCATTGTCTTCACTTCGATTGGGGGGAGTTGGTTCTACGATCCTTATTTCGGCTACGACAACGTGACCCAGGTCGACCGCACTCAGGTATCCAGAATAATTCAAACCTAAGGTTTCATTTGGTTTTTTCAGTACTACAACCCAATGATGGGAATTAACAACGTCGGAATTACCGTTCTCCTGTTCGCGTTGTACGCTGGAATGATTGGCAAAATATATTGGCAAAGCCGAAGCGTCGGGGGTCACGTAAATATTCAGAAGACGATCAGTGTCACCTTTTGTCCTCTCTTCGCAACTATTTCTTTTTAGATCTTCCTGCAAGCGGCCTTCATCTGCCTTCTCAACGCCATCACCGCCCTCGTTTACCTCTACATGCAGTTCCGCGCCGCACCCGAGTGGCTCGTTGTGGGTTCGGCCATCACATGGCAGGGAAGCAATGGTAGTTCCCCCTCTCTCTTTCAAATCTAACTAAATCATTTCCAGGCGGTCCAGCATTCATCTACATCCTCTTCAACAAATCCATCAAACGGAACGTTCTTCGGATGTTCGGATTCCGGCGGTCGATGGGTGAGATATCCGATCCAGGATGAATGCAGCATTTAATGAGCTTGTTTCAGGCGTGGGTTCGACGATGAACGGAAACATGAGCAGAATTCACACCAAAACTCAAGTGTCATCCATGGTCCTCGCCGAAAAGGACGGGTCGAAGTGAATCCTGTTTTTAGCCTCGCTCACCTTCTTACTGTATTTGTGATTTTCAAACCGAACAGAATTTCTTGTATTCTTCAAAACTTTTCAAGACACGTTAGCAGCTTCAGTGAAGATAATCTCAGGAAATGGATGGATAACAGGGATGATAGGGCGGAGAAGAAGAGGAATCGAAACTCGCTTGGATAAAGCTTAGGGCGCGGCGGTCGAAGGAAGATGGAAGCGACATGGAGAAACCCGCGATGCAAAGTGTCTTTTGGGCAAATAACTTAACAAGAGGGGACAAGGCAGTCGCGCTGTACAACAACGGGGGATACGGTAGGGGGCCAGGAGAGGCTCAGATAATGGTGCAAGACCGCTTTTTCTTCGCCGGTTTTGGGCTGATGACGGCCCGGACGGATTCCTCGAAGACCGCCTTGAGGCCCTGTTGGGTGAGGGCAGAGCACTCCAGGTACTTGACCGCCTTGATCCGGCTGGCCACCTTCTGGCCCTGACTTTTGGTGATCGGAGCTTTCCCTTCGGCGGCCAGAGAGCGCAGAGTGTCGCTGTCGTCGCGGAGATCTTGTTTGGTGCCTGCAATAAATGAGATGAACCTGGATAGAAGACTCGAAAACCCACCTATCAAAATAATAGGAGCATCCGGGCAGTGATGCCTGATCTCGGGAATCCACTTGGTCTGCACGTTGTCGAACGAAACTGGTCCCACGATGCTGAAGCAGAGGACAAAGACGTCGGTTTGCGGGTAACTCAGAGGTCGTAGCCTATCGTAATCCTCCTGTCCGGCGGTATCCCAGAGTCCCAAATTCACCGAGTGGCCGTCGACGGTCATCTGTGCGGAGTAATTGTCGAATCTGAAAAGAGCTTTGAGGATGAGTGATCTGGGCATTGAAGAGACTCACACTGTGGGCACGTATTCGACCGGGAAGGAGTCCGTGGTATAGGAGATCAGCATGCAGGTCTTTCCGACAGTTCCATCGCCCACGACGACGCATTTGATCTGCCTTGACGGTGCTGACATGGTGGCAGGACCTGAAACTCTCTTTTGTTTAAATACAGTACACGAATACCCAGCACACGCCAACACGAAATAAAAATTGATCGAAAAACAAGCAAATAAAGAGTCTTTGACGCCTTGAAATCACAAAAACTAAAAAAAGTCCCTGATATCATCACTCCATCCATCAAATCGCTTCAACAACTAAATAACCCTCTCTTCCCTGATGACTCACATGTCCTGGAATCCCCGGTTCTCCTCCCAAGCGATCGATTGAACACTAGGAAAACGCGGCGCGTGCAAATTCGTCGACGCTGTTAGTGTAGAAACAGAAAATGAAAGTGATAAATCACCCTTTTGCTCTTAGCGCAGTTGTTGCGGGGTTGGCAGTCCGACTTCGTCCGCGCGCCGCGAGAATCCCTTCAGGACCGCGGGAAGCGGGAGGCGGAGGACGACTGTCCACTCGTGTCACTCAAGGACAACGACGTGGGAGCCGCTGGGAGTGAGCCGCAGGGACGAGGGGAGATGACCAAAAGTAAACAGTTGAAAGAAGAAACAAAGATGGATTGGCCGGTGAGAGGAGAGAATCGCGGTGAGGACAGGGACGGATATTGGACGAATTGATAGGAACTTTGAAACATTTGCGTTTGGAGAACAAATCAATTAAAACAAGATGTTTACTCTAATGGCGGCGGGGCAACCGAAATACGCGCTTTACAGCCTTGGGAACGTCCCACCCTAAGGACGCTGTAATGAAACGCCATGGCAACAATAAAAAGACAACATCTTTAAGCAACAATCCCTTACAAAGGCAGTTCTAATTTCGAAATCGCTTAGAAACCGAACGCCTTATTAGTAATTCTGCAAACAAATCCTAATGTTTACGGAAACGATCCAACGAAGGCGATTATGGTATGATTCATGGCAACTAACACGTTTTTAAAGTTGGTCTGAAAGCGTTAGGAAAAACTTGCGAATGCGGATTTCAACACCTCACGCTGAATATAAGAAATGCCGAGCTTATCGTCTACACCTTGCGGGAGAAGCAAAGTTCGGACTCGTTAAGCATCGAAGCCGATTCGCGATTAAGAGATCAACAAACACTTGAAGTTAAGAGCGCCTGCAACTGGCGAAAACTGGTTATAAACTTTTTATAGCGTCTAGATTAAGATCGAAAAGATTGAAACAGTTGGAATTTGGCTTGAAGAGTTGAATGGCTAGCCCTTAAACGAATCACAAATTATAATTTGTCCAAAGACTAAAAAGTCGTTTCTAAATTAAAAAATGTAAAAGCACACTGAAATTTTCAGTTCATGATAATTCAAAAGTCACTTAGTCAAAAACTCACAGCCCTTTGAACTCATCTAACATGTCGAAAATGCTCAAATTGCCAGAATAAGACATGTCAGTCGACATGATAATAACTGCAGCAGAATAGTAAAAAAGGCGCAATCGTGGATGCGGAGATCGATCGGGGTGTGGTGGCGGTTGCAGCGTCCATCGGCGGCCGGTCGAGCAGCGGTCGTCGCGGCGGGACGCGCGAGGCGAGTGGCGAGAGGTCGGCGGTTGGCCTGCACCTCGCTCCCCGTTTTACCGCCGATGAGTAGTTCTTTGAAGCGCGGAATAAGAGGAAAAAGATGGAAATAGAACGGAATTTCAACGGACTACGATTTTGCTCGAATCCCTTAACTAAAAAGAGATAAGCATCTTAATTACTCTGTCAAATTTACAGTCGATTTCAGGTAAATATAAAATTTCTGTTTTGCGTGATTTTACGACGACAGACAAAACAAAGCACAAAGTGGGAAAACTAAATGCATCCTTTAAAAGAACGTCACTATGATTCCAATACCCAAATTGTTAGGTAACGAAGTCCTGAAACTCCTTGGCCCCCTTCAGGCCCGCACCGTTGCACCGGCCGCGTCAGCGGACGACTGGCGGTAGAACGGCGCGCGGGGCGGGGGCATCTCTGAGTCATTTCGCGTGTACAACAGCGGCTTCGGGGGAACAGTCGCGTTGTTATTATGTGTCATCCGCCGGCGACGGATTGTAAGGCAATGAGCTCCGTGGAACTGTGCGGCGGCGGCATTGACCGCGATCGGCGCTGAGGACAATACAATGGACGAGTCCGTTTTGGGTGATTAGCGCGCTAATTGCATTAATGTGCAATTTTATTTTTAAAAATCGTTGCAGTGGAGGGAAAGTGTGCGCGCGGCTGGCAGACTGTAGAAACGGGGGTTGAATTTCCTATTTCTGTTTCTAAAGGCAATAAAAGCACACAAATTTACCGGTAAGCATAAAAGTAAGCAACTTCATGAGGCGACCAGAAACAGTTTATCGCAAGCAGTGATGCGAACGGGCCGTTCGGCCCGGCCCGTTTCAAACGGGCCGACCCGGAGTGCTCACAAAGAACAGAAACGTTGATTTCTCGGAATCACGTCAAGCCCAAACTCGCCCAGAAACACGCCAGCACTGCCGAAAAATCAACGTTTCTTCGGTCTTCGTGAGCACTCAGGGTCGGCCCATTCGGCCGGCTGCAAACGGGCCGGTCCGTTCGCATCATTGGCCGCAAGCCATATGGAAGTCATTTGGGGATTTGGTAGTTGGTCAAAAGTGGTCAGCAGCAGGAGTTTGGCTCGCATAAAGTGATCGGAAATGTTTTGTGAGGTGCGAGGGAGGCGAAAGCAGTGCAGCCGCTGAAAGTGCCATCGAGAAGAAGGAGATAAGAGTTCCGAGTAAACAAGCTTCCCGGTGGTCGGAGGGCACGCGTAAACAAACCAAATTCGATGATTGGAGAGAAAATGAGATGAGTGGAAGAGAGACGAAGAGCGGATCTGATGGGATTTGGAGAAGAGGAGAAGAAGGAAGTTTGAGGAGATGGCGGAGGACGTCAGAAGAGTCAGGAAGGTGAAGAGAGCCGTTGGATGGGTTTGAAGCTGCAGAGAACAACCGATCATCGCGTTTCTTGGACCCAAAAATGATCCGATCTGTTGCTTAGATGCTTAAAAACGCTTCAAGCGGCTTCACTCTCATCTCCAAACCTCCGAACCTCGCCAAAACCATGCTATTTTCATCATCATAATTTCCGGAAAGAAGGGCGAAAGCACTTACTTCGGCTGCGGCGACCCGGACGAAATGAAGAAGTACAGACCGAAAGCCGGGATGGAGAGTGTGCACGGTTCGGTTCGTTTTGCGGAATTCCGCTGTTTTGAAATTTCTTGTTTAGGTCGTCGGAGAAGAATCCGACTTCTCCGATGGAAAGGTGTACACCGTCAAGTGCTGCAACGACGAATATTGCAACTCCGCGGGAACGCTTCTTTCGCTTCTGGAGGCCGCTTTCGTCTTCTTCGTGATGTCACTCATCCACTGAAGTAGCCATCCCAGCTGATTTCCGAAATGTTTCAACGCTACAAGTAATTCTAAGTGAATTGTTCCAGTTTCCCGTATTTCGTGGTTGCACGCAAGGTCAAACCAACCGACCGGTCTTCATCTTCCCACAAGGGCAAAATGAGATCGATGTCAGAACCGTCGTCTATGAGACAGACGAGTCTAACCTCTAAGACCACCCTTACGCGTTCCTCATTTTCAGCGTTCGACCCACTTCGAATCAGTCAGACTTCGCGTTTTCCGATGTGTATTTTCACAAAACGAGAAAACGTCTCTTCCTCAAAGCGGCCCAAAGGTGATCAATCGAACAAATCTTCCACGGCACAGTACCCTTCGGCCCATGACGCGTCCCAGAAACCGCCGCCGCCGAGTTTCTTTCCGGTGACAGCTTCCACGAGCGCACCGGCCTACGCGGCGAATATCCCCGCGACGACGGTAAGTTTGCGAAATTTCATGAAATTTCGTGATTTTCCGCAATATTTAAAATAACAAAAAAAAGTCGCGTTATTTCAGTCGCTCCAGTCTACACACTCGAAAACGTGCATTTCGGAACTTCACAAACTCGCCGTTGTGCATCAGAAGCTGAAGATCTCGGAGAGGCAGAAAAAGAAATCGTCGTTGGATGCGAAGAAGAAGCAGATGGAGGAGGCGCAGAAGGCGCTCGGAGTGCTGCCCAACACGACGCTGATGGAACGCCTCGAGAAGGAGAAGCGGGATCACCAGGCGCCGCCCCAGGAGAACTCAGTACGCGCCCGGAGCAAGATAGGTCGGTGTATTTTCCTTTATTTTACTCCAAATTTGAGCTGTTTTTAAAGCTACATGAAGTGCTCGTATCCTGTTTGCAGGTGACATATCGTTCTCTCTCATGGGAAAGAAAGCAACCGGCTCGATGAAGGATGACACCCAGTTCCCCAACAAGAATTCCATGACTAACGATCCCGAAGAACTTGTAGAAGAGGGAAAAGATGACCTGGATGCGGAGCCGAATTCGGAGAACTTCATGTACAACAACCTGGAGATCCAGTACACCGTCCACGACATGATTCGGACCCTGGACAAGGGCAATGTCCAAGACGCCACAGGCGACTGCCTGATACCAGATGGCAGCGAGGTGCCCAAGTGGAATCCTCTCATTGAGGTCGAGGCCCTGCAGAAACGCGAAGGATTTGATTGCCTTACACTGCGAAGGAACACGTTCGTTTCAGCGACCACTTGTTTCCGCAATGACAACGATCTGATGTCTGCGAAGACACAGAAAACTGCTCGAGAAAAGTCGTAGGTTGGATGAAAAGTGTGCAGTGAACCTTGACTTGCTTTAGGACTACGGTTTTTTTGGAAGCGATCCGAAGTCTCCGCCAGATGCGAGCCGAAATGGAAGGCGAACCGTCACTGCCGACGCTGGTGACTCCGAAGTCCGAAACGATGAGTTCCGGAAGGACGCAGAGGACCGCAGAAGACGAGGACAAGAAGTTTTCGGCGAGAGGCCGCCGGTCGCCCATCACTGCACAAGTAAGAAAATCTTGAAGATAAATTGATTCCTTTTTTTACTCTTTAGTCCTCACAGTCGAAAAGCCGTACGAAGACGTCTCCGCTAAAAAAGGGACACTCTGTTCAATAAAGCTTGAACTATTTTAATAATTCTCTCTAGATTTGTTGCACCATTTGTAGATTTTTTAAATAGCATTTGCTTGTTTGTTGATGGGATGTTCGGTCCTGAGGACAAGGTTTTGCGGTGTCTACTTCACGAATACATGTAGCGTTGGCTGGTACTACAGGGTGGCCCAAAAAAACCCTTTTTCCAGACACCGCGCCGGCCAGACACGCGCGCCAGGTTGAAGAATTGTTCATCGTTCGAAATCATCGTACCTGTGTACCAGCAGGCCCTCCTTCCCGGATATTCCCCCATAGGCTGTCTAGAACGCTCAGAGTCTGGATAAGCACCTCATTTTGACCACCCCGATCCATGGGCAGCGGGGACAGTTGCCACATAATCCATGTACATGTGGCCCATTTGCACTTTTAGATTCACCTTAGCCAGTACATTCGGCTTTCACCAGTTGGTTTGCAAAATCAGAGCTAGCAATGTAGGCGCCTTGCAGCGGAGAAAGTAGACTGGAGCTGCGAGGTTGCGATAGGCTTAGGAGCTACCGCAAACGGATACCTTTGGTTTTTGCGCCGAAGGCGACTGGCAGCGGGGATAGTAGGCTCGAGGCGGCCTCTTCTGCGCTTGTAGTGCAAATACCGATCCTAACAAACGTACGGAACACTCTAAAAGTGCAAATGGGTCACATACACATCGATTCTGAGGCAACTGTCCGACCGCTCCCCGCATATTGGGGTGATCAAAATTAGATGCCCCTCCAGACTATGAGCGCTGTATACAGATAGTAAGTAGACAGCCTATGGAGAGAGGAGGCCTGGGGCCGATTTCAACGTTTACAATTCACAATTACAATTCTACAATCACAATTACAGGGTGGGCCAAAAAAGGGTCTGGAACGAGCAGGTGCAGGGTGTCTGGAGCGAATCATTCGGAGCACGCGCACTGCAAGAAAACCGGTCAGAATTCTGTCCGGATTTGGGTGGAAAACGGAGTAAGATGGTGTGAAATTCGGCGCTTTTCTTACTGACTACTCCCGCAACTAATTTCACCTCTAAAATGTGTGGAAATAGGATAAAAACTGACCAAAAAATTGTCAAAAACAGCGCGAAATTTTTCCAAAAGCGGAAGAGATGAGCCTAGTAGGGGTTGCGGGAAGAATCACGAAGAAACGCGCTGAATTTGCAGGATTTTCCTTTTCCTTCAATTTCCACCCAAATCTGGGCGGAATTCCGACCGATACGCTTGCAGCGCATGCGCTCCAAACGCGTCGCTCCAGACACCCGGCACCCGCTCGCCAAAAAAAACCCTTTTTCCAGACACCACGCCGGCCAGACACGCGCGCCAGATTTACTGTCTCAAGTGGGTCATTCTGGTCGAATCTGTGTGTGAGAGCGGTCGGTTAAACTTCAACAAAATGCCTGTGTTTTCTCGTGATGATCTCGTTGAAATCCGAACGATGATGAAATTCGGCCACAGATCCGCGAAGATTTGCAAGCTTGGAGGCGACAGAAACTGGAATTGCATAAAATTCCGTTGTTTTAGCGGCTTTTTGAAAATAAAATCCGACCGGTCGTTCGCTGCGCGACCGCTGCAAATGGCCGATTTCAGACAGTTGATCCGGCGCGCGTGTCTGGAAAAAGGGTTTTTTTGGCCCACCCTGTATCGGCTTTATTCCTCTTCATCCGAATCATGCCGACCAGTCGCACGAAAATTCCCTCCGCTTTGCGAAAGTGCTCCCAAATCATACCTGAATCTAGCTTCATGACCCCATTTCCAGAATGTCCGTGGATGAAATTGCGGCGCTTGAAGAGTATTGCTCAACAGAACGAGTTGCGCTCCTGCAGCGAGCCGTAGGACGCATGCAGCTTCACGTAAAGGACCAAGATTTGCAGTTGGACGCCGTCGAGAGGCTTCTGAAGCCGAAACCCGGACTCTATGGCGTTGCCGAGACGCGCCACACTTACTCGGAAGCCATCATGAAGCTGAAAATAGCCGTGAACGATCTTCAAGAGCTGCTGAAGAACCCAGTCCTCTTTGACACGGACACCAACCGGCATGTGATCGGCCACTTGGATCGCACGATGAGGAATATGACTCGCCTCCTCCAGGATTTGGTCAGCGTAGTTGGAGAAGGTAGGTGGAACGTTGAATCGCGGAAAGTGAATTTGCTTTTAGAATCTCCAGGAATTGTGAGCTGCCGGAGAATGAAGTAAGAAGGGACCTTTTTGAAATCGTGAATAAACTGCGATTTAACGGATAACCTATTTGAGCGTACATGTGGTCCTGTGGCCTAATGGATAAGGCGTCGGACTTCGGATTGCAGGGTCGATAATGTTTTTGGCGCGACCTTGCAACGTTGTTCTTGTTTTTCTTTGCGTTTAGGTGCGTTTTGGCGAGCTGAAATCGCTCAACATTGAAATCGACAGGCGAAGCCCGGAAACGTCGATGTATTTAACATGTGAAAATTGGTCCCGCCGCGCTTCACCTGAAGGCGCCACATGACGGTACAATCAAGTCGCTTACTAAATTTCGAATATCTGTTCCTTGGCGGTTCGCCCGGACTTGTCCACGTTCGTTTGTGCAAATAACGGATTTGTGCTGCTTTTGCTCGTGGGCGCCCCTCCGTTTTCCCTCCATGGCACTACATTTCGCGTCTTCCCGCATTGCATTTTTCGTATTTAACCAGCTGTCAGCAGGATAACCTGTTCATAACGTTTCAGGAAAGATGTCCTCCAAACCCAAGAAGGAGCGCCGACGGTGCTACTTCGACATTACCATTGATGGCCGGATGGCCGGAAGAGTCGTCTTCGAATTGTGAGTTTTCTGATTTGCGACGAACGTGTAGCTAAATTCTGTTTTCCAGGTTTGACGACGTCGCTCCAGTTACGTGCGAAAACTTCTTGAAGCTTTGCACGGGAGAAGCCGGCATTGGAAAGAACACCGGACAGCCGCTCCATTACAAGGGTTCGCTGTTCCATCGAGTCATCAAAAACTTCATGATTCAGGTAAACAGGAAAATTTGCTTATTTTGGGAGATGCCACATGAGCTGCAAAGACGAATAATAGAATTGCGATGCGGCGTGCTTGAGTCGTCAAAAGAGACCTGAAATAGTTCTACGTAACGGTGCAGAATGCTCATTGCGCTTTGTTTCAGGGTGGCGACTTCACTGCCGGAAATGGCACCGGAGGCGAATCCATCTACGGCGGTATGTTCGACGACGAAGAATTCGTCTTCAAGCACGACGAACCGTACCTCCTCAGCATGGCCAACAAGGGAAAGAACACCAATGGTTCCCAGTTCTTCATCACCACCAAGGCCACTCCTCATCTCGACGGACTCCACGTCGTTTTCGGCCGCGTCCACAGCGGCAAAGAAGTCGTTGACGAAATCGAGCACCTGAAGGTCAACGGAAAGAGCAAGCCATACGCTGATGTCGTGATTCTCACCTGCGGCCAGCTCGTAAAGAAGGTCAGCGCGAAACGGAAGTATTCGGACTCCGAAGGTTCCGAAAAGATGGACGCTTCGGAGAGGTACGTTGAGGTCCAAGAATTTCAACGATCAGCCCACATTACTTTTAGTGATTCCGATGACCGAAAGAAGAAGCGCTCGAAGCGCCCGCGCGGCAGCGACGAAGAAAACAAGACGGAAAGCGTCGCTGCGTTCTCCACCGTGCGCGCCGAAGATCTCCCCGAAGAGCCGGAGAATCAGCACAGCTTCCTGATGCGCCGATCCAAGACTCCAGAGCACATCCGCAAGGAACGTGAAGTCAAGAAGAAGGTCGAAAAGAAGCAGGAGAAGTCTGTCGACCGAGAAAGCCGGAAGAAGAACGGTCAGGATCGGAGCCGCAGCCGAACTCCCGACCGAAGGCGCAGTCGCTCTCCAATTCGCAAGCGTAGCCGATCTCCAATTCGCAAGCGTAGCCGATCTCCAATGCGTAAGCGTAGCCGATCTCCAGTGCGTAAGCGTAGCCGATCTCCAGTGCGTAAGCGTAGCCGATCTCCAGTGCGTAAGCGTAGCCGATCTCCAGTACGTAAGCGTAGCCGATCTCCAGTGCGTAAGCGTAGCCGCTCTCCTGGACGCAAGCGCAGCCGTTCTACGGACCGCAAGCGTAGCAGATCTCCTGGCCGCCAGAGTAAGCGATCCACCGAACGCAGGCGTAGCCGGTCGCCTAGGCGTGGAGATCGAGATCGGTACGACCACCGCGATCGACGTGGCGGACGCGATAGAAGCCGAAGCCGTGATCGACGCCGCGACAGGCCTGGAGACCGTAACGAGCGGGATAACGGAGAAAAGAAAGTGAAAGTCAAGGGACGAGGAGCCCTGCGCTTCAACGCGGCGGCATTCGGACGCGAGAAAACGCCCCCTCACTGGCGCAAGGAAGAGGTAATGAATAGAGCTCTGCAAGTCAGGGGCTAATCCAATGAGTTTCAGCAACGCCTTGTGAAGTTTTCGGAATTCGAGAAGCAGCGCGACGCAGCGAGCAAGGTTGAAGATATCGCCATGAAAGTTACATCTCACAAGGTAAGATTTTGCAGTGGATTTACAGAGTTAAAATTGCAGGAATTTTGCAGGAAGAAGAGGCTTCGTCTCCCGCTCATGCCGGCAAGCACTCGCCTATCCGGTTTGTGAGGGAAGCGACGCCCGAAAAGGTGGAATTACCCGACGACAGTCCCGAGCGGACACCGGAAGGTTCTCCGAAGAAGGCCGCGAGTCGCTCCCCTGAAAGATCTCCTGCGAAATCCGCGAAGAGCTCTCCGAAAGGGTCTCCCGAGAGATCTGCCAGCCGCTCACAGAACGGCTCTCCCAAGAGATCGCCAAGCCGCTCTCGCAACGGTTCTCCGGAGAAATCTGCGAGTCGCTCTCCTGACAGGTAGTTCTTTCGGTCCCTCGGCTCATTTCTTAACCCATTCCTCTTCAGCCTTCGCTCCCGCCGTTCGGCTTCGTCCCGTGCGTCCTCCGTAGCGTCGTCAGAGTAGGGAACTCACAAGCGAAGCCTAATTTATTTGTTTTCTGAAACGGTTGTTGGCTGTGTTATTCGTTATTCCTCATTAAACGGTTAAATCAGTTTCTGAGTCAGTTTCACGGATCATTGGCGTCCCTGGACCGATGTGACATGTTACAGCAGAATTGCAGTAATTTTTGTTTGCTTTCGATGATGATTATGTGTTTTGCGAAATTTCAAAAAAGGAAACGTTTACAATCGCTATTTGTGGGCCATAAAAGCGGAAACGCTGTAAACACAATTCGGTCTTGTGTCAACAACAGTTCTCAGCTGGGAAAATATTTTGCCTTTATAAACGTGCTAAGCGAAGTGGGACGCATCAGTTGTCCGAGAATGAAACTGTCGACGCTTCTTATCCTTTGCCTTTCCCTCTCGGTAGCCTTGGCCGCCGTGGAATTCGATTCGCTGAAAGGCGCGAAGCCGAAGCGCCCATTTCGGGTCATGAAGAGAAGTAAGCTTCGTGGGAATGATGATGATGGGTTACGGTAGTTTAGAGCCGAGTGGAGCGAAGCAGTTTTGGAAGCGAAGCGCGGTGGTCGACGAGCCAAAGCGTCAGCGCCAGAAGAGGGACGACTACTACTATTACTCCTACTACTATCACTACGATTAAGAGCGAAAGAAGCCGTTGAATGTATTTAAGAATCCCAGTAAAGAGTGTTTTTCATTTTATTAAGTTCAAATCATGAGCATCCCATCCCGTGAAGTCAAATACCTCTGCGTACACTCGTCGTCCTGGTAATTCACCATGACCATTCTGATATGCCCAGCCCCAGGAACGCATGACCTTGAAGATCGCGTATCGATACTGGCGCAGCAGTTTCTTCTGGAAATCGTCGAAAGCCTGCATTTGATCCTCGCTCGTCTTGTGAACTTCGACGTTGACTTGGCAGATCGAAATTCCTGTCGTTTACACTATTCGATCATCCAAAAAGTAGTCGAAAAGTCGAAATTCCGCGTATTCGGCGTCCAGGAAGAGTTGATCTATAACTTGAGTTTTAACGGCTCTGCAAGAATTCCAGAAATTCTATCGTAGTAAGGTAGAAGGAGTTGTTGCCTGAAATTGAGAGAATTAGGTGGCTTTGGAAAAAAGGATTTCAAGGACCATTTATGATCAAAGACTCGACTACGGTATTTTGATTGCCAATTGCGAAGGGGTGAAAAGTACCGAGAGATTCGTAGAGTTCCTTATTGCCTTCGACGGTCGGGTCGACGCCGACGAAGCTGCAGCTGGCATCGAGTTTCTGGAGAGTCTCTTCAGCGTTGATGTCGTGACCGATGCCGACCGAAAGCACCGTGCACTGAATTAAGAAAACGGAAGAGTCAAACAATTCTTCCAAAACTGGATCATAAAACGAACCTCAAAACTCACGTTAAAGTTATCTTCAGTTGTCCGCAAAAGATGGTACTTAATCTCATCCTAATTTCGAAGTGGGACAAATAACTTCTTGTTGAATTTTCCTAATTTCTCGCACTCCGAAATTACACCAGTTAGATTGTCCTAAACTTTCTGAGGACTCCAGCGCGCAATTTTCTTGCAAACACAATTGTTGTATTCGTAGAAAAGCGTTTTGGATTGATTAATGTCAGATTATATGAATGTCAGATTGAAGATGAGAAGGACGATAATCAGATTCTTTTCTAGAGTCGTTTTCTAGCTTCTGGAAGTTCATGAAATGACAAAAATGAAAAACTCGATTGAAAACAAAAATGGTCATCAAGGCGATAAAGAGAAATAAACATCGGGAACCGAAGGATGCCCGCCACATCACTTCCTGGCGACTGAACGAGTTTTAGCACAGCTCATTTTTGAGCTCGGGATAAGATCTTTGTTCCAGATAGGAAAACGATTCTCAAGTGGTACATTAACGAAGTGCCAGAAAAGTGGAACTTTGTTATACGCTGTGCAGCATCTGGTCAAAGCTTTATCTGCGGTCACTCACATTAAAATGGTCCACTTGCAGCAGGTGAAACTTGGTTTCGTCCAAATTTCTCAGCGGCACAAACGACCTGAAGTTGAAACGCGAGGTCTCCTCACACTCTAATGTCACATTCCACAAGGAATCTCAAACCTGAAATCCTTTTTCGCCTCTTATCTCTCCTTTTTGACTCAGGTAGCAACAAAGAACGAAGAATGCCCTCCTCAGAATCACGATTGATTTTCACTCAATGTAACACTTTGAAAAGGTGAACGCCGGAGAGATTTAATCTTTGCTCCAAAAAGGAGTTTGAGAATTCGTCGGAGATATATATGATTGATATGTGCGGAAGCATTAACACATATGTACATCTTCAGGGTAACCAACAATGATTGAAACTCTCTGGTACCGTAATCTTACTGGAGATCTTTTCGAGAATCGATTTCTTCAGCTCCTTTCTAAGCATCTTCTTCTCCTGCTCGACCTTCTCGTAAGCGATTGTTTGAAGAATCAGGAGATCCATGGCCTCGATGAAGCTTCCGAAAGTACCGCGACATTTCAGTACCGATTGAAAATTTGCTGCCAGACTATCTGGACAACTGAGCAGCTAGGATTTAGGTTGCGTTGCTTAGGACTCATCATAAACAGAATTGTTGAATCGCATTTGCAAAACATTTGCGGCCAGTGGTCATTTGCAGATATGCTTCAGGGACGATTACGGGCGGGGATGTTTGGCGGCCCGTTTTTTTCCAAAATCGACTCAATGAAATTTGTTTGTCGCTCCCAGCCAACACGCTATCTGTGCCCAGCTCCCCGCTTCCAGGGGCCTTCAGCGCAAAAATCAAAGGTATTCCTCTGCGGTAGCCTCTAAGCCTAAGCCTATTGCAACCTGGCAGCCTAAAGAACTATCCTGTTTCGCCAAAACCTGCTTTTGGAAATCGATAACTTAAATGTCGCAACACCCTTCCGAAGGCGTCGGCGAAATCGTCCAAATGAAGAATCGTAACCAGGAATTTGGCCGTTTTGGAAACGACGACTTCTTCGAACTCCGAGCAGCCGTTGTTGGAGGAGAGTTTCTGCTCGAGGACTTCGAGGAAACCCAGAAATTCGGCATTCTGGTCGAAGAAAAAATCCTGGACGAAGAGCTGGATCGCGGAGAGCTCGATTTTGACGTAGGCGTCCTGGAGGTCGGCGGCGAAGATTTGGCGATCGTTGGAGGACATTCTGAAGTGAAGTGATGCTTAGAAGCGAGTGTGAAGGCACTGGAGAAGCGCGGGGATTATACGCACGAAAAGTGATGCCTGGAAGCAATGCCGATGCAGAAAGTTCTTGAGAAAGGGAAACATCGCTTTTGATTTCAAAAATCGTAATTTGAAATTGGAGAAAGTCCCACAGCGAATCACCTGAATTAAGACGTAACTTGTAGGCGCCGCTTTTTGTTTGAATTCTGCTCCGAGAAAGATCCGCTTTCGATTCCTGAAGCTTTTACTTTTCCCGCTTGCATATTTACTTTCCGCGCCTCTTCTTGTTTCAATTTCCTGAAATTGACCTTTCGATTTGTTACAGATTGGAGGGATGGACGCCGCCAGTGGATTCACCCCGCGCAGAGGTGCCAAGCGTAGCCAATCCTGGCGAAGGAACGGCCTGAACACGCCGCAGTTCGGCGGCTACTCCTTCAAGCATTCGAGAACAGAAGCATTCAGCCGTCCGTCGCCGGCCTTCTGCGGCATCAACGTCTCTGGTCAACAAAGTAGCTTCGGACCGTCCTTGGGAAGTCCGCAGATGGTGTTTCGGAATGCTTTTGACCCTCGGACGCCGCTTCCAACTCCGTTCCAGCATCCTCTGGCCTCCCCGCAGCAAACGGAAATCTTCTTCAACAGGACGTCCTACAAAGTCTTCGTAGATCCCGCGACAAGCTCGGCTATGATCGACAAGGACGGCATCCCGCACATCGTTTACTTCGAGGACAGCAAGCCGCGCCAAGTCCTCATCGATGGCGTCAGCTTCCACCTCAGATTCGGTGAGCAAAAGCCCATCACACTGGACGGAAAGCAGCACTTTATTGCTTTTGGCGCTCCGTCGCGTGAATTTCTTGTTGACGATGTAGCTTATAAAGCGGTCTTTGGTGGTGCGCCTTTTGTTATAAATGTGTGTGGAGAGCAACATCTTGTGCAGCTCTCGGGACCTCTTCCGCACGTCCTGATCAAGAAGTACGAGGAGCCAGAAGACCGGCAAATCGACTCGAAGGAGGCCGCGTTATCGTCTATGAAGTCTCCGAGCGCTCCTGAGCCAATGCTGACTTTTCAAGATTCCACGAAGATTCCACAAGACAAGAAGGCAAAGGGTCCGCAGACGCACGAAGAACAGAAATCCCTTCAAGATTCGAAGAATTTGAGTAAGAAGATCTCTTTTCCATCACAAGCTAATCGTTCTTTTGCAGTTCCAGTCAGCGAGCTGCTCGAGAAGCTCCGGAACCGAGGATTTTTGCCAACCGCACAGCAGCAACCTCCCAGCGAAGCCAAGCACGCCGAGAAGCGTATTCAAAGCGACACTCCGGTGTTCGCCAAGACCGGCGCGCGTTTCCCGGATTCCCAATACAACGCACCTCCTCCGGATTTGTGCAATTCCTGGGACTGGCGCATTTTGGCAGTGCGCTACTCAAGTGTCCTGGAGGAGCTTCTGGGCGCCAAGATGTGCGGCCACTGCGGGCAGTGTTTGACGGACGTGCTTGAAGAAAATCGAGAAACTCACGAAGAAGAACATCTGAAGCAGCGTTTGGAGCAAAAGACGGGGCGCAAAGACCGCCAGTGGTATTTGAGAGAGGTGAGCTTCGTGAAGCCTTCCGTTCTAAACGCACTTTTTCCAGTGGAATTCGGAACGCATTAAGCTTTTGAAGGCGGCCGAAAAAGAAGACCGACCGGACGCCACCAAGCTCTAGACACCGTTTGGCAATTTTTGTTAACTGACTCATTTCATTGTTAAAGTCTCGAACTTTGTCTGATCCACTCTGTCTGGGGGAGGCTGGTCGTCTCCCTCATTTATCGTTAACAGCGCGCGAAGAAACAAGAGAATGGGAACAAACGCGGAAAATCGGAGTCGAGATTCAGCGGTAATCGCGAAATTCGACAGCGAAGTGAAATTCAGAATCTCCGATGCGCCGCCTACCGTAATTTCTTTGTCGCACACGATTGCTGTGATGAGACCGCGACTTTTTGAGATAAGTCGCGTTTCAGACCAGACGAAGCTGACGCGCGGAGTCGGAAACGAGGATTCGATGAGGACATCGAGACGAGTCCCGCGATGGATCGTTTGTTTGAGACGGTTTCGGATACGCTTAATCAGACATTGTTTCAGATGGCTGTTTTCAACGGACGGGATTTCATTCGAGAAGCCATTTCCAGTGGTGGGCGGTCGGTTGAAGAGCTCCCTAGCCAACGCTTCGTTTAAAGATCGCTCAAAAATCAGTTGACTGAAAAGAGAATCGCGAAACGGCACTCTGGTGGAGCGACGACTCTCTAAAAACGTCCGGAAGACCAGATTTCGTGAATTATAGGGTTCTGAAGCGTTAATCTATTTTTAAAGACCAAACGACGCAACCTGATCTTAACATTCTTTGAAAGACCACGAAAGCGGCGGCATCTGATCGCCTCCGAACCCCTAACTTTCGTTCTTGATTAATGAAAAAATTCTTGGCAAATGTTTTCGCAGTCGATCGTCTTGCTGCGGTCCCAGAACTTGACCTCTAACGTAACAATACGAACACAATCATTCCCAATAACGATATTGAGAAAAGCGTTAGGATTGACTAAACTCTCCTTGTTGATTTTAAGGAACTAATCCTTCATAGGTTAAAAGGTTTCTCTATCTTCTTTAAGGTCATAGAACCCGAGCAACATGACCTTATGCGAATTGTTGAATCTTCCTTCTATGCTAAGGTCATATTCAAAATTCGTAGGTTCCCAATCCCATATTTCCACAATTCCCTTAACCGTATCTTGCAAAGTAGCAAAATCGTGCAAAAAAGGTCCACAGATCAAATTAAGAAGTTGTTTTCTCCGAATCAGATATCTCACTCGTTCGCTCGCACTTTTGCAGATTTTGTGGATTCTAGTTTTGGATCGGCGATCTTATATTGTATTTTGCTGGGAGATCGTTCAAGGATTCCTCGCTAAAAATTGTTGGAAACTTCTTTTTCCGGTTGGTGTGCACTTGTTCGTTTTTTCTGCAGTTGTTAATGCTGCTTTTTGCATGCTTTTGCATCCAAAACAAAACCTCGCCGCGGAGTCCATTAACCCGAGCAAATGCATAAGCAATGACGATCGTTAGCGTAGTTTACAGCAGCGGTCCTTGTTCCGTCCTTGCCGACTACAACTTGCGATGATTTATGGCGCGTGGCTCGGCCGCAAAGTCGCTAAAAGCCGCCGCCCGCGAGTGTCCGGGCAGCTGATGTTCGAGCTGCATTGGAACCAAAAAACAGCGATCGCCTACCAACGGCGGTCAGTTTTAGCGACTGTGGGTGATTGGCATAAACAGCGAGTTTGGAGGAGTCCGCAGTTGTGGGTACAACGTCCGGAAGATTGATGGGGGCTGGGGTTAAGGATAAGTAACAGCAGATTGATGGCTTAGGCATTGTTTTGGAAAACAAATTGGAGACTGACGAGTTGGAGAGTTTGGATGAGTTTCCGTGGGTCGACAGGTGTGACGAGTTTCATTAGGAAAAGCAGAAGACAGCACAGAGCAGAGAATTCGAGTGTTTCAAGTTGTGCAGATCTTTTTACGTCCTCTATGCAAATTATAATTCAAACGCAAGATTGACCCCCCGCAAGACACAATGGCCATTTGTTTGGCAGGTGCCGTTAAACTAATCTCATTACAACAGTTTGCATGAAAAACCAGATTTCGAGTCTTCTGATCGCTCTGGTCAGTTTTGAAACTGCGGGAACTGTTTTTGAATGTCAGTTGGTTTCTATGTTTGAACAAACGTGTAAAGTTTCCGAAGTGCCAAATCTTTCGTGTAGCACGTTTTGTTGTCCGGATATCCGTTCTCGAATTAACCTGCGAGATTTGGTGTGTAGTGAGCTTCACTGTGAACTCTGCTTCTGGGAACCTTTCAGTAAATGGTGTTAATCTTGCACTCCTTGTTTTGAGCTATCTGTAAACAAAAATAAATCTCACTAGAAGAAAGCTTTTGGTTTTCGCTTCGAGGCTGCTATTGCCAATTTTTCATTAGACAAATCCAAATCATCAAAACAAACAGCATTATTTCCAAAGTGTGAACTGTGTCCACAACCTTGATTGAACTGTGTCCACAACCTTGATTGAACTGTGTCCACAATCTTGATTGAACTGTGTCCACAACCTTGATTCTTCTTTCGTCCTCTCTGTTCTAACCTTCTCCAAGGTGTCCACATGGGAAAAATGAAAGTTCAAGTGGTCCGTGCGAAGTTTTCCCAAACCCTCAATTATCCTCTTTCCGGGCCTGTTTTCGTCCGCTTGCGCGCTGACCTTTTCCCACCTGAATATTCCGACGCAACTTCGCCGGTTGCTCCGGAATTCGTGACCCCCGCAACGCATGCTTGAGGCCTAATTGGCCCAGATTGGCTCTCGTCCCTCTTTGTTCGCGACTTTTGCCTTCTTGGCCAATCTCACTTGTGACGGTCAGAGCAGTTGGAGCTAATTAGGGAAGCAGATGGATCTGTGGGGTGTAAGCGATGACATCGTTGGCTGTGCGAACGGTAATTACACCTTGCAATTAGCAGAGAAAACAATGTTTGAGGAGAAGAAAATAGGGTTTTGGGTAGACGGTTTAAGATAGTTAGGAGAGCTTAGAATTGTGATGCAAAAGAGAATAAGGCGAGGAACGCTTGGGAAGATTGATGGAAAGCTTCTGGGGTCACGGGGATGTTAACGCCGGAGGAAAACAGTGATAAATGGGGAACCGAAGATTGTAGGAGAGGTCGAAAACAGGGAGAACGGTGACCGTGCCAGGCGTGCGGTGTTTTTGGGAGGATTGGAAAATGTAAGAAATTGATAGATGAGGTGGCTTTGGAGCTGTGATTAAGAATCTTAGTTTTCGAAACTGCGAAGTCTGCGAACAGAGCGTGAAGTTTTCCACTCCGCCAGGTATTTTAGAATCTCCGGAAGTCCATTCTCAGTGGCCACCGTGTGAACAACTCCGGCAAACTTGACACAAAATTCTTGCACGCTAACACCTGAAAACGGCTGTGAGAATTCGCAGTTTCTGAATTAAACATTTGAATAGCTTTTCTGTTAACTGGAAATTCCTTCCTTGTATATTCTTTGTTCTGCCGCAGGCCATAAACACGCGTTTCCTCAATTATCCCAGCGACACTAATCTCATAATCGGTGACAAAAGACCCATCTGCGGATAACAAAAGTACGAAATACCGTTTCCTGATGAGAAAACAAACATTCTGCAAATAAAACATTTTGCACTCGACGCAAAGAGGTGACATCACGTTGTCGCTATGCTCAAGATAGAACCAGCAAGGTGCTAAATTCTTGACAGTTTTAAGTCATAGAGAACGTTCTCTCCCTTTGCAAGTTATATGCAATCCGTCATGTTTGGATATTTTTTGAGTTTGGAGCGTGCCATTTATTAATGGTCAATTAGACTCACAATTGACCACACGAAAGGGTAGGTCAATGACTAAAAAATTGAGGGTCTGCGAAATGGAAAACAAGGAATGCAACATGCACTTTAAACATGTAAACAACATTGAAAAATAACGCATTACGGTAATACAGCGCTAAATTCTGACCCAATTTCTTCTTGACTCATCATCTCCACCTGCCTTACCGTATCAAGCAAGCCCCTATAGATCTTCACACCAGTGCAAAGTTGCCTTCTGTTCCTTTCACCCACGTTCCTCGTCCCTCATCCCCCATTTTCCTAATCGCCCTCTGCAACCACCTGTTGGAACAGGTTGCCCAAATGCAACTTTGCGCTTCCGCTTCGTTTACCTTAAGGAATCCTAATCCGCGTTTAGGATCAGGTTGGAATATGTTTTAACCATATGGCGTTTTTGCGCGTTTGCGTCATTAAACACGACTTCGGTGCGAACCATGTGCGTGTAGCTTGGTGGTCGAATGTGTTAATGCAAATTGGGATTTGACCGAAAGTGTGTCCACAATGTTTGCCCTCGTTTGTTTACTCGCAATGGACACATTTGCTTGATTGAATGCTACTTTGAGTCGGGGCTTCCCAGGTGCCTAGGAGGATTCATAGGTTTTAGGGAGGTCAGATTAGGGAGTCGGAAAAAATAATTAGTGGAATCATGGATGGAGGTGCGCTTTCTGAGAATGACACAGCAAGGACTTTGGATTAAGACGACAATTCTTCGTCACGAACTGATCTGAATTTCGGGGGAGGGGGGAGGAGGCCCGACGTTTAAATGCTATATTAAGGCTTCTTCTATTCTAAGAACGACTTGCAACTAAAATGTCTCTGTTTCTTATTGTTTCACGCTTCCTTTTGATGCAAGCGAAGACCCGTAAAGCTTCCTTATTTGTCATGAGCTTAAAGAAATTCTCTTGGGAGGCCTAGAAAGATAAATGTTCTGTCGAAAACTGAGGTTAATGAGGTGGTGACGTGTTTTGACCAGCGACCCTTGGGTGCTTTTATTTCGTTTTACGGCGTCTTGAACCCAAAAAGCTGTCTTAAAGGCAAAAACAAATTATTCATTTTGCGCAAAATTTTTTTTCGCATTTTTAAACACGTTTTTTGTATGGACCCGACTTAAAACCAGCTTCTCTTGAATAAGGCTTCCATTCTTGCTTTGTGAAAACTTTTGACCCCTCTTGAACACTGTTCAATGGAAGGAAGAGTTGCTTAGGTTTACTATCTAAATTGGCGGCTCCTTTGGTGGTTCTTAGAATGTCAGACAACTCATGCTTTGAGCAGATTGTGCAATCAAAGGAGAACTTCTTGAGCAGTCGGGCGTAGAGAGAGTCAATTGAAAGTGCGCGTGTCCGTTTACAGTTTACGGTTTTGAGCGGAAATTTAGCGGAAAGTTCAGGACTTGGTGTTTGGTGCCAGTTTGATTAAGATCGAAAAGACACTTTAATTATAAGATTGATTCAGTTTAACTGCTAACTACTAAAAAAGGTCCATAAATTTTTGGTTTTGGTAAGCGCTGTTTTCAAAATTTCTCTAAATTTAGCTCGCTGATGTCTTTCTTCCATTCTAATATCCTTGTAATCCGCAAATCTTCCAAAACCGGCTCTTGTTCTCAATACCCACAAACTACCCCTCCGCCACCCCCTCGCCTCCCCCGCCTACCCTCCCCAAGCTCCTCCTCCTCTCCTTTGTGTTTCGTCTTTGTTTTTCACTCATCTCTCCAAATCCTCTGCGCGCTGTGCTAATCCTGCACCACCATTGGCTTCAGGTTTCCTTCGCCCGGCTCTTGCATCTTGACCCCAACGCTCGCTTGTCTTTCGCGCTAATAGCCGAAGATAATAAAGTTGTTCGCCGTGCGCGGATTATCGCGATTAGGAATCTTTTTTGCGATACGATCTTCCGACCGCGCGGCCAGTGGGATCCGGCGGTGTCCCGATACGTAGGTAAACATGTCCTGAAAGTCGCTTTGATCTAAGGGTTTTCATGTATCAATTCTGGGATAGAAAATAGCGTTTTTGTATTTCTATAAAATGAAGATTCAGTTTAAATACTTTTGTTAGGGTGACTTGACCAAATTTTTGTTTTCAACCGCTACCTTTGATTCTAAAGACTCAAAAGTTACCACTCAAACAAACAATCATCCCAATCAGGTAAAGAACCTGAACCTTTTTATTCCAAAAGGTCACAGAATCCAAAGAGACTGCCGCAGCTCCCTCGGGCAGTCCAGAGGCCGCTTTGATCTCGACGGTGACAAGTGTTCAAACGGCGACCGCATGTAGCGCTCCTTCCAAGGTTGCTTTTTTTCGGAGAAGTTGCGCAAGAGGAACCGCAGTGTTTATGGGCTTCTAACGTTGCGGAAAGATACATGAACTCTCCTCCTTTTTGTGCTTAAACTGGTTCCCACCATAAAATTCTTGAAACCCAACTCAAAAGCCCTTTTGCAACTTGTCCCTAATTTCACATGCGTGCACTCCTGAGATTTATGTCTTACGATGTGCATTTGTTTTATGGGTATTCAAAACGGTCATAAAAGCGATTGGAGTGGGTTGGAGGCAAGGTGGGAAAGGGCGGGAACCGTGCCTTGAGTGCTTTTGGTCTCTTTTAAGAAATTGGATTCCAAGACGAAACCGTTCCTCCGAGCAATCCTCACGTGCCCCTCGCCACATTCCCAACTTAGATTACGTGGGTCCAAAAGTGTGAATAGACTGCCAAGAGGTCCTCTTAGCAGCGTAGCCAAACAGCAGCACTGATTAATCTCCATCCACCATTCGACGCGTGCGCGCAATCTGTTGCATTCTTCCTCAGCTGATTGATCGTCAAATTCCGATTTCCCGTGTTCCATCGTGTTCCCGCGCCCGTTAGCAACAGGCCGAAGCTCCTCCTAAGCGCCTCCCCCAGGCGCCGAGGCGCAAGATGAGTCAGTTGGCCACCGTCCCGGTTTATTGCCGAGGATTGCCACCAGGTCAGATCGACCTTGGCTTAATCTATCTCTGGTGGAACAAGAGAGATAAGCCAGAAGGCGCCAAGTGGCGGAGGAGGAGAGGCCAGTTGTGGTTCCGTTTTTATTATTCGAGATAGTTAAACGCGAACGGCTCATTAGGCGCGTGGTGGTTGGATCGCCGAGGAAAGTGTCGTTTTATGATTTTCGAGGTTTTCGGACAGAAGTGGGCGTTTTTAGGTGGTGCTTGAATAATGGAGGGATTTTTGACGTTGGCAACGTTTTGTAGCTACAAATTATTTCCGAGGCGATCGGTGGAAAACTGGATTGTTTGAACCGTTGAAATCCTTTCGATTTTTGTGATTTTGTTAATTTCTTTGTGTGTGGGCTTCAATATTTCTTTTCGGTTCACGAAAGATCCTCATCCCAGTGTCAATTCTCACTCAATCTCCTCTTTTGCTCAGAGGAACATTTCTCCACCTTAAAAGCCTCGCAACCTGCGCTCACCGTTTGTCCACTTGACAAGTTCTAAGCGGCGCTCGCTCCTCCTTTTCACGCGTTCCATGGCCCACCTCCTCTCCTCTCCCTTCAACTGTTTTGAGTAAGCCAATCTCCTCAATTAACCTTGCTCATAGAATGTAAAACTATCTCCTGAGCAAACAAAAGCTCAGTTTTCTCCGAGTTTCTTTGCGCCATTGTATTCCGCACCGACTTCCGAAAACAGCGCGCAACAATAGTCGGCGGTGGGTCAGGCGTGTTTGCCAGGACCGTTCGGAGAACGGAGGTGTGAGGCGACCTGCCCAGAAGTTTGCATAAGGCCGGACTTAATTACACGTCCTCGGACCGTTATGCTGTGCCGTTACGACCTTGGCAAGTTCCATCTTCTGCATTTTTTGCACAATGGACCCTCGAGTCGATTCAATTTCTCCCGCGCGCCTCTATCTCCGAATGTGCTTCGAGGCGACTTCTTCTTTAGGTAATTGCATTTCAAGTCGTGCCATCCGCGCGAAAACACTCGAACACGCCCCCGAAATGCCTCGTTTTGCAACTTTTTTGTGCCAAAGGGGGCTCGAGGTGATAAGGGTCACTGGGACAAGATTGTGTTTTGAGAGCTTTTGAGAGGCGACCTGTAATTGAAAAGCCAAAAAACGTAGTAAAAAGAAATCCTCTTTGCGCTCTTCGGTGCCTCTTTTCTCACTTTTTACGATTTCTCGCGTTTTACAACTTTCCAGCTCTACCTCAAGACCCCAAATCGGATTTATACGATTCCCACTGCTGCCTAGAGGTGCGAGAGGTCCTAATCGGATATCCTCTTTTCCGAGTGGGAATCCCAAAAATGTCATCGGGATTAGCGCGCGAGGTGCGAGATTTCGGGAATCACGATGTGGCTAATTATCCTCTTTATCTCGCGTCTCTTTCAGATGTTCGTCGCTCGCCTTCTGGCGGCCCTCATCGCCATGTGCCTGGCCTCAGAAGCCTTGGGCGCGTTCACGATTCAACCCTTCAAGCAACTCGACTACGATCACTACGTCCGATTAGCACAATGCATGGCCAAATGCACCGAAATGGTGAGTATACGGCCCCACCTGCTGCTGATGAGGCTGCTGATGAGATCGTAATTGGAGGCCCTATCTGGATATGATGGTCAAGAGACGAGGAGAGGAACGGGAGGGGTCAATTGATGGTCGATTGGGAGAAGAACTTTTTTGGAGGAGAGGAGTTTAGAGGAACATTTCGGAGTCGAGATCATAAATCATATTTCTGGGGTCGGTGTCCCTTTCATGTTTAAACCCTTACAACCGACTGCCACCTGCTCCGACCCTCCTCGCCGTCCTCGCTCACCATAATCGTAATTATCTCATCAGCGTAATTAGCCAGAACATGGTCAACGCATTGGTTTTATCTCGAAAATCTCAATTTCACTTTCCTGATTTCGTTTTTCAGTACGGGAAGCACTCGCGCCTCCGCCTGAACGACGGAACTTCTAAGATCGTCTTCGCGACTGCCGGAGTCGACGAGTACAAATATGTAGGTCACTTTTCTGCTCGGACGTGATTTACGATTTCTTCCTTTTCAGTGCGAACGCGGCTGCCAAAACCGGCGCCTCGTCTTCAAAAAACATAACGCGCGCTCGCTCGCCGAGTCGCTGGAACACGGCGAGAAATTCTGGAACGAGAGCGAGGGAGTACAAAGTGAGGATACTTCAGGGAATAAATGGTCCTAAAACGTGCTAATTTTAGGGTCCACAAACTCAAGTGTTATTAGCGCCGTGGAACCTCTCTGTCAGAACGTCGCCCCGACCAGCGAAGAGGGTTACGGTAACGGGATCGAAACGCTGATTGCGGTGAAGACCGAAACGAAGCTGGATGAGCAGAAGCCGGTGAAATTCCTCGTGCAGTGGAAACACAAGGTGACGAAGCGGGGATTTACGAACGAAAACCAGTGGATCACGGCCTCGATCGAGTCGGAAAACCTCATCCGCGTGGACGGTTTGATCCCGGGGGTGGCCTACAAGTTCAGAGTGACCGCGATCGGACCCAAAGGAAAACTCGGAAAAGTGGTCGAAAGCGAGTGGCTCAAAGCGCTCCCCAGTGTCGAGGAAGCCGCGAAAAGTGGTGAGTTATAAAACTAAGCAGAAAAGTGAAAATTGAGAATGCCCACTTTGAACGTTTTCGCTTGCTTGCCTCTCCGGTTCCAAACACGTACTAATTCTGACTTAATCCAGGCGGCCCAATGACCCTTCGGCCGCAGTACAACAGTGAAGACGGCGTCAGCAACCTGATCTCCTGGCCGGCAGCTGTGGGCAGTTGTCACTACCGCGTCCAGTGGTCCAACGCGACCTCTTCGCTCCACAAACAGTTCATCCTGGTGAGATCCCATCTGCCGAGTTATGCAACTAATCGCCTCGAATTTCAGGACGAAACCCGTTCGTTCCTGCTGGATCATCTCTATTTTGGGACCGAGTACCTCGTGAAGCTTACGGCGCTTTCGAGTGAAGATTCGAGCCTCGTAAGCGACGAGGCGACCGTGGAGACGAGATTCACGTCGATCGGGTGCAACGAAGTTTTCGGAAGGGGCAGCTTGGAGTGTCCGCCCGAGCCCGTGACGGACCTGAGCATCGTGGTGGGGAAGAACGGAACCGCGAGAGTCACCTGGACTCCTTCGGCCGACCCCTCTGTGGTACTTGCCTACCAAGTGATGTACAAACCCTTGGAATCCTCCTCTCACGAGTGCAATGGAAACAGCTTGGACACTTATTTGCAAGCGGTAAGAAAATTCTTTCCTGTATTCATCTCTGCTCCTTTCCTACCACGAAACTCCTCTTCTCTTACTCACCCATTTTTTGCAGACCTCCACCTCGGCGTCGATCTTCGTGAACCCAAAGATCGCCTGCGACTACGAACTCTCCGTGTTCAATTACGACGTCGGCGGCCACGACGCCGTGGCCTCGATTCCGTTCTCCGTACGGCCGAACCCGAAGAACTCACCGAGCGGCTTCCACCTTCCCTCGCACAACGCGAAGCTGAATCCGATTGCTCTCCTTGCGCTGCCCGGCGTCGTCGTCGTGGTCCTCTTCGCCTGCTGCATCTACGCGATCCGACTTCGCTGCGTCCATGGCGAGAAGAAGCGCGGTTCGCTGATGACCACCGACGTCAGCGGCCCCTCGCTTGTGTAGATTGCCTCCGCTCGTCTCCTTACGGGTCCCCGTTCCCAGTGATCTCTTAGGTTCTTAGGCTCCAGCACCTCACGTTTTGGGACTCCTTCTCAATGAGTCCCGATTTGTACATACGCACAGAAGATCTTTATTTGTAGATAATAAATTTATTGTATTGTGGGTTGAATTTAACAGGGATACGCTTTTATGATGGCTGATCGCAGCACACAGTAATAACGACAAAATTAGATGGTTGTTTTGCAGTTCACCCTCGTAACCTCAAAAACCAACTTTTTCAAATCCAGGTCAAGTCAGTCTTTTATGACTTCCTTTTATCCCTCCTCCAAACATGCAACAACAAATCGCCTCTAAACCCGCAAATCGCGCTGTATTCCTCTCATTTCGGATGATTCAAACCCATCGACGCCAACGACCGTCGACCGAACGACAGTTGACCCCATACGCAACACGATTCGTCTTCCGAATTTGGGTCAATTCAGTCGGCAGATTTGGGCGTTCTTAGTGCTGATTTTCACTCTTCGGGAGCATGCCGATAGCATCGATTGTTCTGGTCCTTGTGGCCGTTGTGAGCTTGGCCCAGGCTGGCATGGTCTCCGTATGCAGTGACGTTAAGGATTGTGCCGCCTGCACCCAGTCTTATGTGAATATCTTTGCCTTCCGGGAGAATTGCAGGTTAGTTGCTTGCACGAATGTCAGAAGACAGTTACTTCTGGAGTTGGCTAAAGTGCTTACCCAGTTTGTGATTTTATTTTGTTCCAAGCCTAGAGATCAATGCCTTCTAGGGTGGGTTTCACTAAAACCCTAGCACTCAAGCGTAAAACTCAAGCGTTCTAGCTCAGACTGAAATGAATCTCTTCCAAACATGTTTATTTTGCGTAAAACGTTCCTGATTTGATGCAAAAACGGCGTCGTTAATTCGGTGTTTACGGGAGCTGCCGACCATTTTAAGTGATCCCCATTCATAACAGTCTGGGGGAGGAAAACGGAGAAGGATATGAAATTGTAGCCAAGCACTAAATGCGAAACGAGTTTAAAGACTCATATTTTAAAGTAAATCTTGTTAAGAGCCGTTAAAAAAGTGCAGAGCACAAGTGTAGTTAAAAGCGTAAAGCAAAACAAAACGGCTCAATTTAAGCTAATCTTCAGACTTTGATCACTCGGCGAAAATTCTTGGAAAATTTGATTTTCTGGGAAAACATCAAAGACAATCCGACAATTGGATTCGGTCAATTTAGGAATCGTGTTTTGACATGTGGGAGCGCATGGCATTGTTGGAAAGATCAAAGGGAACGGGTGGAAAAAACCGGGAAAGCGAATTGTAGAAGAGTTGCGAAAACAGAAAAGACTCAAAATGGTTAATGCATCATGGGTACGTACAGTCAACTTGTAGATTCGCCGTTGTTTTTGCTTGTAGTAAAGCTGCTCGTCTTATGCTTTTTTGTAAGCAAATGCCCTAAAAGTTGCAAGCTGTAATCCAATTTCTTAGCAAAACATATTCGGTCGATGCCTACACCCACAAAGTGGCTGATCGTCTGATCAAATTTGGAAATTCGAAATGCAATTTGGAATTTGATGAGCGATCGACTCAAAAAACGAGTTTCTGAAAATGAGCAGATGTACATGTATGTTTGGATTCTTGCGAACGGAAGTGGAATTTGCTTTGCTGAAGGAGGAAATGGAGGATGGAGTTTGAGCATCCAGATGAAAATTCCTTTGAGTTCAAATCTCCTGTTTTCAGATGGTGCGTGGACACCGCTCGCTGTGGAGGACCCCTTTCGTGCCCTGCTTCCAGCGCGACGTCGAAGCGAGATCCGTTCACATGTCCTTCCAAGTTCCCAACGGCCAAAGGAAAGCGCTACACGGACAAACTCGGAAGAAGCCTCTACGCTCTGTGCATCGCCGCCAAGATGCAGAAGCCCGACGAGTGTCTCAACAACGTCCGTCCTGATGTCAAGTAAGATTACGGTATTCCTAAGCTTTAAACCGTTTTTCGTTTCAGAGTGTACAAGCACTACGAAGTCCAATGCGACCCTTCGAAGAACACTTGCGCTGGAATGCTCGCGGTTTCCGAAGAGGCCAAGGCGATATACGTGGTGTATCGCGGGTCTACGATGGACAAACAGCTCTTCACGGAGCTCATCCAGGGCATCGGCGCCCAGCTGGGCGCTTGGGAGAAGTTCGTCGGTGGCAGCGGCGTGATGACCTACTTCTACGGCGCCTTCCAGGCGCTCTTCATCGAAGGCGGCATGAAGAACGACCTCGTGAAGCTGCGCGAGGAGCACAAGGATTACCGCGTGTGGGTCACGGGCCACTCGCTCGGCGGCAGCTTGGCTTCGATGAGCGCTCTCTACCTCGTCAATCAAACGATTTTCAACGCCGACAAGGTCAAACTCGTGACTTTCGGTGAGCCCCGGACGGGGAACTACAATTACGCGAAGGCTGTCGAGCAGAATATCAAGTTCCGCTACCGCGTCATCCACAAAAACGATTTCGTAAGTCGTGATTTGGGGGTATTTGGATGATTGTGGCGAGGATAGGACTTTGTAAAGGTTCCTTGGTTCTTGAGTGACAAATAGGGAAGGAAAATTTTGGCATGGCATGGCATGCAACGGAAGCTTTATGAACCGACCTAAAACAGAATATCCTGAGCGACAAAGCAACTACACATTCCACATTTCTTATCTTAAGCTTAAATTGAATTTTCCATTTTTGTTTCGCCGCTACAAATCAAATCGCGTGTTTTCGCGGCTCATTTGTCCTGCAAGTCCCAGTTTCCCGCCTAAACCCTCTTTCCTTCAGGTTACCAACATCCCGACCTCCGTCGATCCCGACGGACTCCTCTTAGCTCCGGCGGCGATCGAGCGTCAGGCGTTCTTCTATCGCCACGCGGTCATCTACGACAACGACATGAAGAAGGGAGATTCGTTCAAGGTGTGCGAGATGCCCGAGGACAAGGGCTGCAGGAACTTGGCAATGGCCATCGACATGAACGACCACATCACGTACTTCGGATTGAAGGCCGAGGATTACATCAAGGGTCATTGCAATAAGGACGACTTGCTGACGTAAGAAGTGAGGGGTACGGTAATAAGAATGCATTTGTTTGTATCCTAATAAGTCTTGTGAAATAAAAAGAATTCGACAGCGTCAGAAATCACAAAAGCGCAAAAGCAATTGCTGTGTTGGCAACCGAGTTATGCCTACGAACTCGCGTCATCCAGCAGTCTTTGGCATTGTTGAAGGAGTCGCCGCGTTTACAAAAACGGACCGATTAAGCATCACACTCTTCGCAAACATTTTCTGAGAGTTCTGGTTAAAAACGGATCTTCTCACTTTTCTGAAACTTCTAAATTGCACAACACTATGTTCATTTCCACTTACGTATTGAAAATTAAGCAAATCCCAGGATTTATCCAGCCGCTGTGCAGGATAAAAACGGCATTTACCACACAACCTGACCAAGGCGAGGCGGGCAAAATGTAATCTCCGATGTTCCAAGTGATCTCCAAAAAACAGCAGATTACAAACACAAACAGGGATTGTCCTAGAAGAATGATTTCCTGCGTCCGGACAGCTGTTTTGGAAGCCGAAAACTTCGTTCTCTGTTTTATGATGTGGCCTATTACGTAGACGTAGATTAAGAAAGTGAATCCTAGGATCATGATTGCTGAGTAGAGCTCGCAGTGCTCCACGACCACGGCGTAAGAAATGTCCATGTCGTAGAAGAAACTCAGTCCGTCCTCCGAGATGATCAGAGGCGATAAGCGGGAAGCGTAGGAAAATAGGAAAAAGAAGCCGAAGAGCCAAGAGGCCCACATGAGCATCTTGTCGAAGAGAAGAGGAATTTCGAGCTCGCAGAGAACTTTGAGCCTGTTCACGGAGAGCACGAGATTCACTCCCAACATTGCCATCCACGCAGCCGCGGCCACCGGAATTCCGATGTATTCAGTGAGGCCAAAGAGGTGATGGTCCGAGGCTACGGTAACTCCGAACGTCGCTTCGCCCAGAATTACCAAACAGTCAAAGATTCCGATTTGGGCCATGAGGAAATAGCACTGGTGACCCCGGAACTCGCTGTGTTTGAGGAACACCTGGAATATTTATTAGGACTGAACATTCATTGATGGACCTACCCAAATGATTCTAGCGTAAAGCGGAACTGGGAAAAACCCGATAAAAGCATAGGCAGAACCGGCGATGAGGGAAATGTCGTCCATTATGCCTGAAACAAAAAAGAGTTGCTAGCCAGGCAGACGCTATAAAGTGATATGTAGCAGGGGACGATGCAGATGTTGTGCTCACTCAAATAATTCTAAATAAAAGGGCACAAAAGATCACAATACATGCAAGAATCTAAGGAAAAGAAAGAATACAGAAGCATTAAAGATTTAGTTCTTAGCTCGGTTTTGATTTCCGAGAAAACCTGACAGTAACCGAGTTCAAAGGCAAAGGCCGTCATTTGTTTTTTGCCTTTTCGTTTATTGGTGTCCATATAATTTAATTTAAACAGTCACTCACAAACATTCTGATAAAGTGATGAGAACATTAGGACTACAATTGACGTAAAAGTCTAAGCGCTGTCCGAAATTGTTGACCACTGAAGATAGTATTCCTAGATTAGAAAGAAAGTATATCTTGGACAACGTTAAACACTCACATTCATAGTCAGCCTTCAGTGCAAGACAGAAATACGAGCATACGAGCCATTTATCTATGGTTTATTTAACGTGCTTTCCATTTAAGATTCAAAAGTTCAAAAAGTACACTGACTTTGGGTTTTTTGTTGCTGCTTAATCAACGCAACGCATTACTTGGTTGTTTCAAAGCTTTGTTACCGTAATCCCTCTAACTGCGCTTTGTTTTAATGGCACCTTCAAGTTTACGAACTTTTTTGCAGGTTTTGCAATCTTCGTTTGTGATCTCTTAGTTTCTTTTTCTCTTACTCACAAAGAAGCACTATAGTACAATTTGACGCCTCATATGCCACATTACAAGCCACCTGCTCCAACAGCTCACACGTCCCCCTCGTCGACTTGCTCGCACTTCCCAACTTTGTCCTACTTCCACTTTCTTCCACCTCCTCTGCTAATCAGACATTTCGCGCATTTCCCACTGCGCACATGTCAATTCCAAGGCCTCACCGCCTAACAGGTGCACAACGAGGCCGAGCTGCGCAGGACCCCGATGTGGCCTCCGCGAGTGTCTCCATGACGACCTGTGCCGAAGGTCCTCGCACGTCTCCTCGACGGCCAGTCAGCTTCGATTGCTTGCGCTGTTAGGTGGTGCGAAGCAAGCGGCTAGTCCCCCCACTCATCCGTCGTTCTAAGAATGCGTGAAATTGTCCACATCCAAACTGGTCAGTGTGGCAATCAGATTGGAACTAAGGTAAGTTTAGAGAAGCACTAGTACTATTACCATAAAACAGAGGTGTAAAAGTGCATTGAAAGATGTAAATGTGAATTTTTCAGTTTTGGGAAGTGATCTCGGACGAACATGGAATCGATCCTACTGGCGCATACCATGGAGACAGTGATCTGCAGCTGGAGAGAATCAATGTCTACTACAATGAAGCGTCAGGTAAGCGGAGAGAAGCGTTGGAGTTTGTGGGAATCTGGCAAAAATCGATAGCTAAAATAGTGTCAACCTGAGTTGAAGCCTTATGCGTATCAGGTGTTTACAATCTCTTTTCAAACAGAAAACCACAATATTATGAGATTCTGAAACCTTCCACTTTCAGGGGGCAAATACGTGCCCCGCGCAGTCCTCGTCGACCTGGAGCCCGGCACGATGGATTCGGTCCGCGCGGGGCCGTTCGGGCAACTCTTCCGCCCGGACAACTTCGTTTTCGGCCAGAGTGGCGCCGGCAACAACTGGGCCAAGGGACATTACACCGAAGGTGCCGAACTGGTGGACCACGTGCTTGACGTGGTACGCAAAGAGGCAGAGGCGTGCGACTGCTTGCAGGTGAGATCTCAAGTTTTGAGAACCTAAAAACGAGGCTTGTTAAAGGGTTTCCAAATGACTCACTCGCTGGGCGGCGGCACGGGCTCCGGCATGGGAACTCTGCTAATTTCGAAGATCCGCGAGGAGTACCCCGACCGTATAATGAACACCTTCTCCGTGGTGCCCTCGCCGAAGGTCTCCGACACCGTCGTCGAGCCCTACAACGCGACTCTCTCAGTGCACCAACTCGTCGAGAACACCGACGAAACCTTCTGCATCGACAACGAGGCGCTCTACGACATTTGCTTCCGCACCCTGAAGCTAACCACGCCAACCTACGGCGACTTGAACCACTTGGTTTCGATGACGATGAGCGGTGTAACCACGTGCCTCCGCTTCCCGGGACAGCTGAACGCGGATCTCCGGAAACTGGCGGTGAATATGGTCCCCTTCCCCCGCCTCCACTTCTTCATGCCCGGATTCGCCCCGCTGACATCTCGCGGAAGTCAACAATACCGCAGTCTCACGGTCCCCGAACTGACACAGCAGATGTTCGACGCGAAAAATATGATGGCCGCCTGCGATCCCCGCCACGGCCGATATCTGACCGTCGCCGCGATCTTCCGAGGGCGCATGAGCATGAAGGAGGTCGACGAGCAGATGCTCAACGTTCAGAATAAGAACTCCTCCTACTTTGTCGAGTGGATTCCGAACAACGTGAAGACCGCGGTTTGTGACATTCCTCCCCGAGGAGTCAAGATGGCCGCCACGTTCATCGGAAACTCTACCGCGATCCAGGAACTCTTCAAACGCATCTCCGAGCAGTTCACGGGTTAGTAGTGGATATCATACGATCACTCATTTCATTCTTTGCAGCCATGTTCCGTCGTAAGGCGTTCCTTCATTGGTACACTGGCGAAGGAATGGACGAGATGGAGTTTACCGAGGCGGAATCGAACATGAACGATTTGGTTTCCGAGTATCAGCAGTACCAGGAAGCAACTGCGGATGATGAGGAAGAGTACGCCGAGGAGCATGACGTTGAATAAGAACATCCTGAAACACTAAAAATCTTAAGACATACATACCCCGCATGACTCGATCGTCCCCTAATCCACCATTCATTATCTAACTACATATACGCATAAATTAGTCCTTAGTCAACAACCACAAAGTTCCTAACAACAGAGCGGCCAGATCGAGGTGGAGGTGCTCGACCCATCCAAGATCGATTCCGGCGCGTTTGAAGAGGATCGGGTGGCCCTTCTTCCGAAGCACTCGTTCAGCGTAGAAGACCGCCTCGTCCAGCGAGGGGATTATGCGGTCCATGTAGATGCTGTGGAGAATTCGGACTTTTTGGGTGTAGGCGTCACTTTCATCCAAGACGTGGCGCATCTCGGACAAAAGCGTCTCCTTGGATACGGTATACTTGTTCACGGCGCCCCCGATTCCCATTTCGAGAGCGATTCGCGCGTTATGGGCTTGTTCTGCGAAGAGTGGCATGTATACGACTGGCGTAAACGTGCAAAGAGCTTCCTTCATGCTGAAACGGTTTGGGTCAGATTTCATGTGGCATAATTTTCACTTTACCTCTTCAGGCCTCCGTGACTCACAAACATCTTCGTCTTGTTGTGCGAGAGAATTTCTTGCTGTGGAGCCCAACTGATCACCTTCACGTGGTGCTTTAATTTCAGCTCCTTGTTTCCGTTGTAGGAGAAGATAATTCTGTAGTCGGACAGTTCGTTGAAGCCATCCACGAACGCGTTCAGCACGTGATCGGGAGCGTATTCCCATCTAACAAAGCTACCGAAGGCCACGTAGATGGTTCCCTTGGAGGTAGGGTCTTCTACAAAGTCCAAAAATTCTCCTTCGAGAGTCTTCGGCTCGGGACAATGAGATCCAACGCCATGGAAATCGTTTCCTTCAGGCATCGGGAACTGGAAACGGTCGAAGTGGTCCGTGAGGATCATCGAAGAATCTTTCATGTATTTTGCCCATGAGAATTCGGTGGCTCCGAAGCGTTTCAGATTCTTGAGCAGGAAGTTTTCGACTCAAATTAGGAATGAGCAATTAAACTAAAAGCGAAATTCTCACCGACGTATCTGAAAGAAATGTATTCTACCGCGTCTTGGGTGAATCCGTGGATCCTCAGGTAGAAATTCGTGGGATCGAAGACGTCTTGTCCGTTGGCCGGTAGAGGCGGGAACATTCCAGGTCGGACAAGGCCAGGACGACCTGAAAAAGTCACCGTTATTGAAGCAGATCAGCAAAAAACTCACCAAACGAGTTGGCGACGTAGTTGGACATAAGCATGGTTGAAGTGGCGAAGACGATGTAGGGAGTGCCTTTGTCCCTCTTGAGCACCGAGTTCAGAGCAAATTGGTGGACGCCGAAGAGCTCATCGCTGACCACCAGATCCCAAGAGGCGTTGGTCACAGAGTATAACTGAAATATTCGCTCTTAGTGGCTCAATTTTCAGCCACTAGATAACCCTTACAACCTTCAAATTAACCCCCACATCTCACGAACAGGTTTTTAATTGGGACTTATTTCCCAACAACATTCGTTTTCCTTGACATCGCTTTTAACTAAAGCACTCGCCGTTTCCGCATGATGATCCATGAACAGTCCGAGCACTTTGTCCATAATAGGCATGTAAATCATGAAGAAGAGCGTGTTCGTGTCCATTTTCCACTGGCGGTGTCCCATTTTTTCCAGAAAATTCTCTCCCACCAGCGCCGCAACTTGATCGGGGGAGATTCCGATGTGGACAACTTTCACCTTCGGTCCGAACATCTTGGGCTTGTCGGAATTGCTGGTGTCGAGGACTGTGACGTCATGGCCTTCTTCCGCTAATCTGAAATTGATTTTGTCAACGCGTGGGTTAAAATCATAAGCATTAGGATGAAAGAACGCACAACAAATCCCTAAACGATTCACCGATCAAAGGTCAACGGATATATTTCGATTGTGGGTAACTCAGGACATCGTGCACCGCACTTCCACATAGCCAATCGATAATCAGCACGTTCTTACCTGACAAAAAATGGTTTTATGCTGTTGATGTGACTCGAGGAGTCGTGAGCCGACGTGATCAGAATCTTGGCTCCATTCGAAGCACAGAACAAGGCAAATATCAAAAACAAGGATACAAGTAACCGCATTTTAGCGAATAGCCGAGTGGAGTAATGAAGAGGAATTAGGAAGACTTAAAAGCGCGGCAGTTATCGGCGGCGACAGTCGGCGCGGATGATCAAAAGTGATGTCAGCGAAGTGAACACAAGCGTGAGGAAGAGTGATCGCTGTGCTTCGATTGTGTGCTGTGGTGCGGAAAGAGTTGGTTCGACGAGGGGCTTCCATGGCCGGGAGAGGTGGGGGAGGCGGAGCCGCTCGAGAGGATTAACCCTTCCGTCTCGGGCTTGAGCGCGTGATCCCAAATGAGGCAAATATTAATTGGAAAGGGATAAGAACGCGATTGAAACATAAATATCGTCAGTAAGTGAAAATCGGAATTCGAGGGTCTCGAACCCACTTCGACCGAACGCGGACCAAAACACTCTGCCGCTGTGGTATACCATCACTTGTCCTTAAAGACTCATTTTCAGCCATAAAACGTCATTTTAGACAGTTCGTTGTTCCAGGCAGTCAGTCTCAGACAAGCAGTGTCTGTCTGAAAACGGTTCGGGTTCGCAAACCAAAAATCTCGTTTTGTCCGACCGAACATATGACGACTCCATCGGGTCCCGTCACGATATTTCAAAACTAGTTTGTACAACTTTATGAATTCCTCACTCGCCATCTTCCGAAACCATCCGAAATGGGAGTCCCGGGCTTGTGGACGCTCTTGGAACCCACCGGGCAGCCGGTGTCCCTCGAATCCTTGGAAGGAAAGCGTCTGGCCATCGGTTTGTCCTTTTATCTCCGTTTTAAGCTAATGCAAGCTATCAGATGTTTCCCTGTGGCTGCATCAGGCAGCAGAAGGCTACCTACGCCACGAAACTCCAACCGGTGGCCGCAACCCGCATTTGGCGCTGCTGATCCACCGCATCTCAAAGCTGCTTTACTATAAAGTTCGCCCGGTTTTCGTCTTCGATGGCGATCGCGTTCCCGTCTTCAAGCAGCAGCTTTTGGTGAGTTTTTTTCTTGATATCGTTTTTTGTTTCCTGGAGCTGAATGAACACTTCGCGTCGAAAAGTCCTTCTGAGAACTCTATTCATATTTCCGTAAATCTCCCACTCAACTTATTATATTTTCAGCGAGAACGCCGTCTGAAGCAGCATATGGAGGAGATGACCGTGAGCCGGGAGCAGCACCGGATACTCTCCACGATCATCGATAATCAGCGCGAATCTTCACCAAAGAAGAAACTCCCTCGCAAGGCGACTACGGAACGCGAAGAACTCTTCGCCCTCCCCTCCACAAGCGGGGTCAAGGATGAGTAAGAAGGCGCTTGGATTTTACGGATCTTAATGACAATTTGTTAGAGCGACTACAAATGTTTCGGACTCAACGGACATGGGAACCTTCGTGGAATCTCTCTCCGCTGATGACCGCATTCGACTGCTTTTGGACTCTCGGGACCACGCGAGGAATGAGAGGCTCACCCCAGCGCAGATTCCTAACGATTCGCAGGATTTTAGTCATTTCCAAATGAAGCGCCTGTTGCAGAGAAACAAGATAACTTTACAGCTGGATATGGTGAGTCTTGAATGTGAACTTTTGATTAATATATCTTACTGTCCCATTTCCAGCTTTGCAAAGAAAAAGAACAACAATACGCGAAACCTTTCACGAAATGCGAAGAAAGCCAAGTTATGTTCGACGCTGGAAACAGAGGCCACATGCTCACTCGACACGAAGAAGTTCAAGTAATGCTGTGAAAGAGGTCTTCTCTTCTCAATTTACGGTATTTGAGATTATAAACCCAGAGCAAGAAGAGCGAAAACGCGTTATAAAGGATAGCCTGTCCTGGCCAGCGATCTTAGAACAGATGCGCGAAGAATACGAAGGAAGACCCGAGCCTAAGCCGTCCACCTCGAGTCAGATCGAGCGCATGGAAGTGGATTCCAGCAGTGGACAATCAAGCGGCGATGACAACGCGTTCCAAGAGGCGATTTTGCAATCCTTGCACGAAGAGCAGCGTTTTAAGGTGGCCCATGGAAGCAGTAGCTTCGTGTTCCCGTTCAGCAAAACGTCGGCCATTGAGGAAACAACGAAAAAAATTGCTGGATCGAGGGCCAAAGCAGGTAGAGTTATAGGTCTTCCTGGCTGGATTCTACTAACATTTATTTAGAAGCGATACAGCGGAACAAATGGTCGGAGTCTTCGGATTCGGACGACTTTGTTGACGTCCCAGATCTCCCACCTTCCAGTTCCCTGAATCTGCCATCGTTCATTGCCTTTGACGTTCCCAGCGACCCGAAACCTTCGACGTCCCAGCAAGGCCAATCTCGGGAGAACGAAGAGGGTGTTTACGCAGACTGCCAGAAGCTCTTGGAACTCTGCGGGATCCCGTATGTTTTGGCTCCGGGTGAAGCCGAAGCTCAGTGTGCCGAACTGGAGAAACTGGGCCTGGTGGACGGCGTCGTGACTGACGATTCCGATATTTGGCTCTTTGGGGGGAATACGATCTACCGCAACATGTTCAACCAGAAGAAACGCGTCCAGAAGTATGGCAGCGGCACCGTGAAGGAGGTTTTCGGCCTGACGAAGCCCGAATTCATCCAACTGGCAATGCTTTCTGGAGGCGATTATTCGCGAGGTTTCGACGGAGTCGGAATCGTAACTGCACTCGAGCTGATTGCGGAGTTTGCTTCCGCTGAAGGAAATTGTAAGGTGTGATTATGAACCATATCTAACAGCTCTCAATCGCTCCCTTTCAGGGCCTAGAAGTTCTGACCCAGATCCGCCAATGGCTGGATTCGAAAGCTGGATCGAATGAGAAGAACTTTATTGAATCGAAAGTTAGGATCAGGCTCCGAAGATATCTCGAAACCAACAACAACCGTGACGCTATCCAGAAGGTTATTCATTATCTCAAACTCTCAACTCGTATTCATATTTCGTAGTTTCAGTTCCCAAACGAAGCCATCTTCGACGCTTATCGTAATCCTCTGGTCGACTCCTCTTCGGAACGCTTCAAATGGGGTGTCGTTTCCTTCGACCCGATGTTCGGTTTTGTTTGGGAGAAGCTGGGATGGAGCGATGCAAAGATGACCGCGATTACGAATCGCGCCTTCGAGCGATGGTCGGAGTTCCTGAAGGGCGACGTGCGGCGATATCAAACCAGGATTACGGCGTTTATGGAGGTGCCGCTGACGAAGTTGGCGTCAGAGCAGCGGCTGACGCCTTCTGTGCGCGCCCAGGCCGCGCTCAAGAAGCTCATGGAGAAAAAAGGTAGGCAATCTTCGCCATTCCTCAAACTGACCTTTTCTGTTTAGGAGTCAAACTCTCCCAAATGGTCCTCGAAAAGCCCGCTCCGAAGCCGTCAAAATCGGACCCAGCAGAAGCATACGACTCGTTCAACGAAAGCGATGACGACTGGCTCGTGGTACCCTCTTCATCCCAAGAAAGTACCGCCTCAGGATCATCCTCCCAAGAACTCAGGAAGCGCATGGTGACCATTGCGAACAAAAAATTCGACATTTCCACGGTGGCGAAGCTTCATGCTGCCGTTAAAGATCTGGAAACGGACGTGAAGATCCCTGAGAGCGTAGAACCAAGGATGCTCCGGGTTAGGAAGAAGCCGACGAAGAAGGGCGCGACGAATAAGAAGAAGAAAGTGGTCGAGGAAGAGGAGGAGTTGAAGTTGTCGGAGGATTCCGAAGACTGATTAAGCGATAAATTTTTATTTTCTCGATTGTTGCCTTGTAAACATGGTTTAGGGAAGCGTTCACTTGGATGAAGTGACTGGTTTTTAACTTTTGCGATTTACGTAAAGTATCGAAGAACCAACATTGTGTCAAAAGGTGACGTTAAAGGACTCACATAATCGCTAACCCTCTACCACGCTTATTTATTAGCCTCCAAAAAAAGAGGAGGCCTCCAAAAATTGTACTACGAGTCTTACTATAAGACTCTGATAGTGATTGGCTAAAAGCCTCGGTCGACTTGAACCCGTCGTCCTTTCGACCGCATCCCGAGGCGAACCGTTCGTCGCACTGGTACGATAAAGCTCAGGCGACCAGAGTAATTTGCCTCTAATCGGATGACTCTTTAAGCGAACTCTATCTATCTAGCCTCGCCCTTCTCGACCTCCTCCTTCAGAATCGAACTTTATTCCTGTCACGGGCGAAGAAGACGTGTTTCACGTCAAGTTTTATTGGAATAGTTGAGCATAGGACTTTCTGGGAAAATTTCATAACAAGACAACAAAGAATTCTCATCATTATTTTACATAAACTGCGCTTTAAGGCAATCTTCTTTCTCACGTCGTTTGCATAGATGGGGCTGGTGACTAAGTTTTCTTGAGCTAGATTTAAACAGAACAAGGGCACGAGGAGGAGGATATGACACATGAAGCGAATCGGAGTTGGGATCACCACTTGTCGAAGGGGAGTTCCTTGTCCTGCTGCTGCCTCTGGTTCCCGGACTGGGGCATCTGCAGAGGCACCGGGTGGGCGAGCGCCTGGGAGCCGTGGTTCATCGCGCACGCGTCGTTCTCGCTCTGGATGCCACCGGCGGAGTACGGTAGCGTGAACTCGAAGTTGGGCATGTAGTCGGCGGTCTGTTGGCACTGGTTGGCGGACATGAGGAGGCTGGGGTCCATCTGCAACAGATTACGGTAACTCTTCGGTCTTTGTACATGCTTATCAGGTCCCACAGAATCTCAATCTCTCAATCCACCGTACCTGTTGATGATAGGAGGGAACGGGTTGATTGAGAACAAGTTCGTTTTGAGCGGAAGCGGGGGGAATGTTGAAGTGGGAAGATTGTTTCGGCGGCGACTGTTGCGCGTGGAGGTTGTCGCCGCAGTGTAGCGAGGCGTAGTCGGGCGACGTCGCCAGATGATGCATGTGCTGTTGCTGAAAACGAGGAATAAGTTTTGTTTATCTAGCGGTGATCGACGAGCTGCCGTTAGGTCCTCCTGACGTGCTACAAGCTTACCTGCTGCAGACGGTTGTTTCCGTTGTGGAAGTGGTTCAGGTGCAGACCGATGTCGCCCCCGATCATCGTGTTCAGCAGCGGAATGCGGACGTTGAGGGCCGACGGCGCCGTGGACGCGCCCATCGGCGACTGCATCGCCCCGTTTTGCATAATCGACTGCGCTTGGCTGTAGGAGATCTGAAAAACGAGCAGATAAGGTTTATGGAATTGTGGGAAGCGCTTAATGGGGGTGATGGATTTTTGATAAGTGGTCTTAGGAAATAGAATCTAGATCAGTCGTTCTAGGAAAATACTCACATCGGGTTTTGTGTCCAGCAGGTGTCCTCCGAACATATTTGAACTGTCCTCGAACTGCGACAGCAGTTGGGACGTCGCCTGCCGGGAGCGGAGATCAAGTTGGTTCAGATCAATGGCGTTCGGATCGATCATGTCGCCGTTGCAGATCGCCTGCATCAAAATGCTGTTGTTCGTGTTGTTTACCAGCGTGTCGATGCCCTGCGTGTCCAGAAGGTCGAACTGATGATCGCTAGGAGGTCCCAGCAGGACATTCTACAAATTCAACGAATTCAGAGGATATTTTGGAAGATTCTACTTACGGCGTTGAGAGGTTGATGTAAATTGTGGTGGTGGGACGTTAAGGGCATCTGGCCACTACAGCTGGAGGCGGTGGTCGTGGGCATGCAGAGGGGGAGCGAGGACATCGAAGAGGTGCTCGAAGGAATCGCGGCGGAACCGTTGCGGCCGCCGTTCTGCGCGGCGGCAGGGGGGGGAGCCGCCGTCGCTGTGTGGATGCTGCCTTTGGCCTTTTTCTTGGACTGCGTGGTGGTGATTAGCGCGGTTGATGAGCTTGTGGAAGCGGTTCCGTTTGCCTCCTCGGCTTCGAGCTGAAAAAGCGCAAAATGAGGAAGAAATTAGTCATCCAGCCAATCAGTCACAAAACGCGAGAGACTGAGATCAATCTCATGATAACAACAGCGCTTCCTAGTGTAGCAGGAAATGAATCATCGGCTAATAAGACAACAAAAACAGAATCTTCTTTCAATTTCATTCCCCGTGAACCCTAACACGCAACTCCTCTACCGTAACCCGGCACTCACCAGCTTCCTCTTCGCCGCCGTCGCGTAAGTCAACTGCCTGAGATCGCTGTTCTGGATCGCTTCGCTACTCTCGTTCTTCCTCAGATGCATCTCCTTGTGGCATTTCAGCGAATTCTTCCATTTGAAGGTCATCTGGCACACGGGACACACGAAAGGCTTCGCGTCGCTGTGGATCCGTTTGTGGTTCCAGAGCGTCGAACGTCTGTTGAAACGCGATTTGCAGACCTGGAACGAAGGCCGTAAATCAACGGAATTCTAAGAGAATTGTCACTCACGTCGCACTCGAAGGGTTTCTGGCCGGTATGCGAGTTCTGGTGCTCCTCGAGTTCCATTTTCGACCCGAATTTTGAGGGACACAGGTTGCACGGATACGGACGCTTGCGGTCAGCTGTAAGAGCACGATCTAAATTTATGCGAACAATGAGGGTTAGTCGGATTAATGGTTTAAATTTGAAAGGTTAAGAGATCATAACAGGCTTTAGCCTAAAGTACTCCCTACAAACGTCCCTACAAACCACCCGCTACAGTATCAATTACCGAAACCACTTACACTTTGCACTCCTTCCCAGGACCATCTTATCGCTTACTCTTCTCAGTTTTCCCTTCTCAATGAGTCTCGCGCCGCTCTCCTAATCTGCTACAAACCGCTCGCAGCGAGCACCTCCCCTTGTGAGGTCTGTTGACCTAAGCCCGAAACCAAACAGTCCTGGTCATCGCCGGTTATGCAATCCACGCCAGGCGCGTCGGCTTTTGGCCTCTCGCCTGAAAGCGGCGCTCGAGATTCGCATGGATTAGTCCCGAGGCCCACTCGAAAGAGATACTAATTGAGTTGCATAAGGTGGAATTCCTTTGTCGACCGAGATTAGGCTTACTTTTGGAGCTGTTGGACGACTTTCCGGAGCCGCGGATAGGCGCCGACTGCGTCAAGTGGATCGTCATCGCGCCGCCGTTAGGAGTGGGCATGCCCGAGTTGGGGGTTACGGTAGCCATGTCGAAGAGATTCTCTTCGTAGAGGTGCTCCGACTTCTCCGAGGAGCAGGACGACGAAGACGTCGACTCTGGAAAGGACGCATTGAGGGGAGGTCCTAATCTTCTTCGGTGATAATTTTGTTAATATTAGAATTGATTCAAAATCTAATTAAGAGCCTCAAAAAGCACGTGACGCAACGTGTTTGCCAGCCAAATTCCGATTTTGTTAGCTTTCGCTTTCGTCTGCCCGTGATCGATCATTACGCCGCCGCCGCTTTTGACCTTATGAAGCAGGTTCAGTTCCGACGTGAGAACTGGTATGATTGATCCAGTTTACCTTCGTCTGCTTGTTTTACGAGTTCACAAGCGGGAGATCAAGATTTGGCGCAATCAGAAAAAGCTCGTACTTCTGCAGTTTCGGATCTCCTGCAAATCTCTGCCTCAAAAGCTCCTCTGCGCTTCTCTTCTCCGACCACCCTCAGACCTCTTACACTGCAAAACACCGTTCCTCACCAAAAAACCCATTTTTCTGCATTTTGTCGTTCTCGCTCCCTTAATTAATGAGTCCGTCAGCGGCTCCTCTGCAGCCGGCTGCCATCCGCAAAACTCCAACTGTTCTTCCGAGCTGCTGACAAATAAGCATCGGATTACCAAAATTTACTGCCTCTCGCTCGCTGTTGAGGCGGCAACAAGCTCTGGAGCAATTTGCTCGCTTAATTTATGCGCCGTTCCGGGAAGAAGCTACTCGTGTGGTTTCACTTTCGGCCGCGCAATTTGTCAGTTTTGAATAAATTGCGGCGACAGGCGTCCGAGGTCACGGTGGCCGCGCAAAGGTGCGCGAGTTGATGGCGGTCGAGATCGAAACGGAGATAATCTCTGACGGGAAAGGGTGCTAATTGACCTCGATTCAAAGTTTTTTCGAGTTTCTTTTGGACGCTTTTTGAAGCGAATGTTTTCGAATTTTGAAGGTGGAGGTCCGGAAGGGGACGCGAGCGCGAGGGTGGCCAGGTGAAGGCCGGCCGAGGAACTGGAGCACCCGGGAACTGGTTTAGGAAACAAACAAATTTGGGTAAATCAGCTTGGCTTCGAACCCATAATATTCAAGTTTTGAGAAATTAAAGAAAATCCTCACTCACCGTTCTTGATGGTCTTGCCGGGCGACATCCCGGACGGGTCGGTCAAGTCCATCTCGGTCTTGATGTGGTAATCCGCAAAATGCGGATGGTGGAGGTGGTGGATATGTTGATGCACTTCCATCAGGGCCTATATCTGCTATACTTCCTAGGAACAACGAAGATCTGACGGCAAGAATGGATTAGAGGTGAAGAGGCGAGGAGTCAGTGGAACGGTTTCATATGGCACGCTGAGGGTCCAGAAGTGAAGCTAAGAATAAGCGAAATCTGAAAAATCGATTTTAGGAGGTGAATCGATGGAGTTTCGAGTTCCAACGCGTCTCGCCCGCCGCCTAACCTTCGCGCACCGGTGGAGATAAGATCTCCTTGTAACATATGCTCTTAAAAACACACCCGGGGTGTTAGGATCAATAGGGTCTGAAAACGACCTTTTGGGGTTTACAGAAATCCCAGAAGGGTTTGATCACCTACATGAAATTACGAAATGTGAGAACAGAAACCATGGACAGAACTATCCATGTCCAAATGACTAAATAATTACAGTTTAAAACACGGAACTTCAGAGTTCTTGAAACTTCAAAGGCACATTTGTTGAAGATAGAGTCGAAGACAGTCTGGAGAATACTGTATGCAAATCTACAAATCCGCAAAGAGCGAGTGCGTCTAGAAGCTACAGTATCCTTGAAGCAAAAGACAAAACAAAGTGCGTCATGCGATCACCACACGGTCACAAAAAATGGCCAGCGACAGACGGCGAAGAACGGCGATCTCCCAGATTTCCCCAACCTTTCCCAATGAATTTCGAGAAACGAAATGCGTCTAAATAATCCCCCAGTATTATTCAAACAGAGCACTCAATCTACCCTCACTTTCGAGAAAGTTTTAAATTTTGGACCCAAAAGAGTTCAGAGGAGATCTATGAAGGTGTTGCAGAAGATGCTAGCCGGGGCGGAAACGGGAGCAAAGAGCTGGAGCCCTGAGGGGCAGCAAAGGTTGCGCAAGGGCGAGGAGCGCCGCCTCTTTGCTCGACTGCTGATCCCACCTGCTCAAGAAGGAAGCGGCAAGCCGGTCCTCCCGGCGGCGCCCGTCCTATGACCCCTCGGGGCGGTTGTGATCGTATCACTGATAGCGTCTTCTTCGCGCACATCTTCCCCGCTCGGCGGCGGCGTCGGCGGCGCTTCGCTAATTAATCAAATGTGACGAAGCACGTTGCGGCGTGCCTGAGGCAGGTTTGGAGGCGGCGGCGGAAGGTGGCGAGCGAGAGGCGATCACTTGACGACGACGCACTACTGTACGCGGCCAGCGGCGACGGCGCCGAAAGCGAGAAGAGGAAGAGGAGAACCGGTGCAGGCGACGATGATCGGCGGTGACCCTGCGCGCCCAATCGAGAACGAAGACGGCTCAATTATCGACCAACCAACTAATGAACGAAGAACGAACCTGCCGACCGCCGACAACAGCCTGATAGCGGTTTTGATGAACTCGGCGGAAAGCGCTTTTTGAGCCAGTTTGAAGAGTTGCTTTCGATTTCGATTTGGAATTTTGGGGCGAAAAATGAACAGGAATTTAGAAAATAAAACGCGGTTTGCAGAATATGATTCAGTTATGGAAGGATAAAACATGGGATTCTAAGACAAATAGCGAGTTGTGGTGTCAATTCTGAGTAATTGATAGAAGTTCGTTCCGCGAAAAAGGTCGATTTTTGATCGGCGAATCGACGAGGCGCTGGAAAACTCACGGAGCGCACAAACAACTTTTGGCACACCACGGATAGTAAACACATAAACGTGAAACCGATTCAAAATCTTGGCGAATCATGCTGCGGAGGACTTTCAAAGTACACATAAAACTATCAAGTCGTAAAAAGAACGTATCGGAGTTTCTAAAAGTAACAAATCCTCGTTTCCAAGAGGAAAACAGATCCATCGCGACCTCCTGGAAACCCAAAACACCGATTGACCTCCGCGGATTCGAAAGATTAACTTTTGTGTTTTGTCCTCAGCGAACCCACTCAAGCAGCCCTGCAACAACAACTCGCTCCGAGATTCACGGCAATCGAAAACCTATCACTTTCCCTCCACGCTACCAAAAACACTTACTCACAATAACAACGCGATCAATAAAAGTTGCAAATTCTTACACTCCCGGGCTTCCCCAAATGTAAAAATGACGTCTTCGGTTTACACAAAATCGGCAGAAAAATTGGCAGTTGGCTGGTTACTGCAGAGACCGCGGTGGTCAATCTCGGCTCCTTAAACGTGCATTTGCTGTAATTCTGTGCTACCTTTTAGGAGGAAGGGTCAGGTTGGGGGTCGAAAAGGTGCTAATATGATTAGCTTAAAACGGAAGGTAAAGCGAGTTTAAGAGCGAAAACTGACGGAAATTCTTATGAATTTTTTGTGGTGAATTCTTTCATGTTCTTCTCAGATCTCCGCTAGTCGACCTGCCGACGCGTACCTTTCGGCCAGGCAGAAAAAGAGAATCTCGAATTTTACACACGCGACACGCAAACACATTACATCCACATCCCGAAGCGTTTTGTAATCCGCGCCCCCGAGAGAGGAGATTCTTACAACAGCGGAGCCGGGAGCGCTGGTCCCACATTCTCATACACTCGGTTCGCGAGATTGGTTCGAAGACGGTGGTTAGGTCCGTTTGGGTCTCCGTTACGTGTGCGCGTTTGTACTTTCAGAGAGGGAAGGTAGAAGGATCGTCTCAGCCAATCTGCTGGGGTACTGTATTTGAGAGATGTGTGCTTTAAGAATTAAAGACCCGCTTGATACTGCTTCTAGAAACTTTCGAAGCACAAATCAACCGAAACGAGTTTTCTCTAAATTCCTAAAGTCAACATAACTCTGATTACTGTATTTCCTACGCCTCAAATAAATCTAATTTATAAATTTATGTTACATTAGTTCTCCGCGGCTAATAACGTAGATTCTAGAATGAGTCTCTAGCAATAAAATTGACAGTCTGACATAGATACAAGTCCTATCCTATAAAGTACAAGTCCTATTCTGAACCAGTTGGTCCAGGAAGTCAACTCCCTATTTGAGCAACCCTAAAACGGTACCTCATCACAGTACAGTACCCCATCCTCCTCCCCCCTCCACCTCCCTCTTGCCCAAAAAGACCGAAAGTCCACTCGCCCTGGAATCGTCTCCCTGTGGGGACAACTCCGACGCCGGCGACGAGTCGACGGGCGCGTGCGGCACATTATTACAGCGAAGGACGAGAATTCTTCTCGCCGTTGGCGTGGTTGTTCCAACCGCCCGACGCTCCTCCGGGGCGTCGTGTTTGGTCGCCGGCGGTCGAAGGAAGTCGGCGGCGCCGCCCCGAGCGCTGCGGCGAGGAAGAAGCGGCGGGCGGATTATTGTAGTGGGCGTTCCTCCGCCGATTCTTCCTGGAGGGGAGCTAAGGACAGCCTGGAAGGGACTCTCGGGCCGCTTAGAGGCTCTAGGAGCTGCCAGAGAAGCGCCTGTAGCTCTGTGAAATCCTCCCACACACGAAGACGCTGACGGGGACGCTGACGTTGGCCCTGGGACAAAACGCGCCTGTCAGAAACTCGAGGCAGAAAGCAAATAGCAGCGGCGGAACGCGCGCTCAGATCACCTCCGCGGCGGCCCGATCGATCCCAACAGATCGGGACAAGTCTTCGGGGAGCGAGATGATCTACTACATCCCTCCGGTGGCCGCGAGCGAGCGGGAGGGGGCGCTGGATCCCGTTGCTGCTGTTCCCAGGTGGAGGAGGGAGCTAAGGACAACACTCTCGAAATGTGAGAACGGAACTGGTTCGCGCGGGACGCCTAAAGGGCAGATCCGGTTGATCGCTTAGGGGACAGACGGGACTCTGGAGGAAATGGGATATGGGTTCTAGAAAGGGTTAACTATGTGCTGGAAGAAGCGCCTTGGAAGTTATATATTTAGCCAGCTCATTTTGAATTTATTGAATGCGAAAAGGTCGGAAAAAGTCGGAAAAATACAAATGACCCATTTAAAAATGTGCGCATTAAGATTGTCAGCATACGAGGTTCTAATCTTGAACTTCCAGTTTCACTTCTAACTACTGCTGATCACCGAAAGTCATTGGCTAAAAATATCAAATTTCCTGTTCAAAGTACCTCTGTGGGTCATGCACCAAGTTATTTAGCCAAGCCTCCATTTCCTGTACTTTTCATCGGTGTAAAAAAGCCGCTGGTTTATGCTCCGAGAGGACATTTTGTAATAGGGCGGAGTTCTAGTTTTACAATATTTACGCTGATTACACTGATTTCCCACGTGGTTTTGGGTCATTTGCTTGGGAAAGGCATTCCCCGACTGGAACTCACCTGCTAGAGGTGTTTTCAAGTCATTTTACTTTTGTTAATCTCGCGTTTTGAGAACCAAAAATTTTCATAACGTTAATATTAACTAGCTTGAAAAGCTGAAGTTTGTCTTTCATTTCTAAGCCATTTCAAGTCATCAAATTTGGTCGGTTTTCCAGATTCGATTTATTCTCTAAACGCTTGAGCCTCGTGAACCTTTAAAGATTCTTTAAACTACCACTCGCTGACGTAAAATCAGTGTAAATATGGTAAACTTGGACCCGCCTTATTACAAACTGTTTCGTGGTGGTTAATCCACCTCCTTCGCCGGCAGTTCGCCTTTTCTTTGAGGTCGTTTAGGTATTTTTGGCAAGCCCATATTTTAGGTCTTGTTTTCAAAAGCTGTCAGAGTTATTCTGCAGCTGTCCACAAGTTAGCTAATAAGTGACCGCGAATCGCTTTTTTGGCTACAGTACCCTCCTTCGTCTTCGCCACCTGCCGTGTCCATTCATTTCGGAGATTTCAAATCGAGTGTGACAAATATTCAAAAGTTGATGGATCTGCGTTTCGGACAACTTCTTGGGTATCTCGGACCGCAAGCGGCCCTCGGTCCATCCGTTGGCCGGGCGGACAGGGCAGCTGCCGCTCATCGCGGCCCTGAATCTCTGACCCGCGGCAGCGGGGGTCCGAACAGTTGCCCTTGCGGAGTTCGCGCGTTCTGCCGGTGGCGATTAGCCGAGGAGGCCATTGGTCTTGGACTCGCTGGACAGTTGTACTCTGAAGCGCCGCGATCGGGAGTATAATATATTGCCCCAGAAGCACCTCGCGAACGGGACGGATTGGGCAATAAAACGAGGGACGGGAGAGGGAAAAGACCTGAGCTGAATGGTCTTTTCGCTTTTGCTACTAAACCCAAAAAGATAAAATATTGTTCAGTATTATGAAGAATCAATATGGGCAAACCACCAACTTTCGCAATCTCATTTACAGGGCCAATCAAAAGCTTTAAGCACCTGCTGCATCCAACCTACACACATACTAAAAGACCCGAAACCCATCGAATCAGAGCTTGTTTTGACTCAATAAAATACCCATCAGCGATCACGGTCAGAACCACCTGGAAACGCAAACTTTGCAAAATTGGTGGGCGGCTGGAGGATGACCGAGTCTGGCCCATAAATCTCGGAAGATTCATGGGAACAAAGGTGTTTACATAGTTACGTTGAATGGGACACTTCTTCTTGCCCGTTCCCATAGATCAACTTCCGTCACCTTCGGTAGCATAACGAAATCAATTATTTTGAAGCTGTTGTTGCTACCGGTGACGAGGTGGTCGCTGCCGACTTTCTGGAAGTTTTCAGTTTTACACTGATTGACGATTGACGTCTGCTTGAGAATGTTTTTTGAAGGTGGGATGAGCCTTGATCGCTTGGGTGGAAAGAGAAAGGGCAATGTGCAAAAAACCTGGAATATTTGCTCTCTGAGTACCTAATTGTAAAGTAGTCTATCCTCCCGCCCAATTATCATCCAATAGTCACCTCTGAACCACATTTCGACCACTATTCCCACTTTTTCCAATCCCATTTCAGATCCTCACCCGAATCCCAGCGGCCCTCCTCTGACCCCATCCGTCTCCACCGAAACTACATCCATAAATCCGCTTCCTCGATCCACGCCGTCCCACTAAACAACGCGCAAACTCTTCTTTGCTTTACCGTAGCCGCCGCTTTCCGCCGAGGGGTTAAAGTACCTCCGCGCCTGACCGGACGATAAATTTTGAATCCCTTTTTCGTGCCGCCGAGGCGGATGAAAACAGGCGCCAGCTGACGTGAGCGAGGCGCCGAGTTTTCGCGCAATTTGAGAAGTTCTGAGAGGTCGAGGAACGGAAATACTCAATTATAGAGAATTGAAAAGCGTCTTTTTTCAACTTGAAAAATTCAACGCATTTTGAACGTAGCCATCCTGTCCTAAACCCTTAGATCAGTTTCTTTTCGGGCCTCCACGCAGAAAGAAACCGACCCAGCTCGGCTCTATTTCGCGCACTCGCGAAAGCGAAAGTTCGACCGAAAACCGGCCCCGCGTGGGGTTACGTAACCCGGTTGCATGCTCCGCTACCCAAGGCAAGGCTGCGGGGTGCACCGCGCCACCGCAATCGGTCTTCGCAGTGCAAAACTTCTTCTTCTTCTTCAAAACTTCGCGACGCGGTGACACAATTGATCTTTATTAATTTGTGCGCTAATCACGTTAAGTCGTCGTCGCTCGGAAGCGGCCGCGCGCCTCCAAACGGGTTCCGGCGCCCAGGAGCAGCCGAAGGTGAAAGTGACACCGCACGAAAAAATTGGGAATCTCCGCGTAACAAGTTGCGTTCCGACGTTTCCTTCGGAGTTCTAAAGCGGCCGGAAAGGTACCGAAAAGGGAAAATACAGAGGTTCTCGAAGTGGAGAAAATGTCCTTAGAAAGTAGTTGAGCGGGACGCCGCAAGATGGACAGCGGCGGTGGATCAGGCGCCGCAAGCAAGGTCAATGTCACATTATTCAAATAATCATCCGACCGCGCGCAATTAATTGCGCAGTACAATCAGGTGCGTGATTAGCGGTCCGTTTTGTACTCACTCGAAGACACGTTTTTGAAGGAAAGGGGAACGAAATTAGAACGGAGGATTTAGGGAAGAACGACTGCTGGGTTTGGAGTTAACGAAAGAATCGAAAGATCTTCGGTAAGGTATTCAAAAGAAACTAACGTGAAAGATAATCGGGCAACTTCTAACGCATCAAGGAAGCCAAAAAAGCTACAGCAAAAATGTCCTATTCTAGAGAATCTAGTATTTAACAATCTCGTCCGATTAGGTTGAATAATCACAGAAAAGAGGACAGTACAAAATGAGATACGAGAACGTCTCAGGTTATGAAAATGTTCTATCTTCTTCGCGTCAGAAATAAACCAAAAATTCGCATAATGAAGCATTCAAGAAACACGACAAAACCAAACCAGTCTAAAAAATTTCCTTCCTTCTAACAGCCAAATAGAAAACGAAAATCACTTCATAATCAAATCGATCGCTCACCTCACGCGAACGTTAATCAGGAATGAATTAATCGCAACATTTGTGACTCACTTAACTCCAGCTTCGCGGGTCATTTCTGCACTTTGCAGCAAACGAGGGAAAAATAGCGTTTTGCGGTCCGATTGGGGAAGCTAACGGAAGTTGGCGGACGTTCCGCACGTTAAAGTGCGAATCGCCCGTTTCACATCGTTGGAGAGAAAATTCATGTTGCAGAGAGGAAAGAATCTGGGCCAGAGACGGGGTGGCCGCAGAGGCTATCGTAAGCGACGAGGCGGGACTGGGAAAGAGCGGGAAAGGAAGAGCGATGGATTCGGAAAAATGCTTTTCTATTCCAATTTTCAGATTCTTATCTCCAGGTGGGTCATCCCAAGCCGATTTCCCACGTTCCTCTCACTCGCCGCGAACATTACAACTTTTACGCATTGCATTAAACACGTGTTTATTCTTGAACGAGTGACAAATCTTGATGTTTGTGTTACTAGCACTTTAAAGATTGAAATGTCTTAAAACTAAACTTTTAGATGTGTCGCCTCATACCGTACTTCGTCATCAACTCATAGCTATCGACCCCACTTCTCCCTTCTTATCTCACAAATCCAGCATTCCAGCCTAGAGATTAATGTCCAGCACACGAAAAATCTTTTGTTTTGATGATTAACACTTCTGGGAGTCAACCCTAACTCAATGAATGACTCTGTTATGATAACAACGCTGCAGGATCTGATTTATTGGCGCCAAAAGTGTCTGAAATGAAGAGGATAAATAGCGAGCCGTCTCCATGAATCTTGTGAGATTTATAAGCTTCAGATTCGTGTTACAAATTTGAGGCATTTGTGATGAGGAAGACATGTTGTTTGTTGAGATGTAGTGTCACGTGAGATGATGGAGGAGAGGTGGGCGAGGGGATTAAGGATCATTTATAAGGGGATTCGAGGAGTTCTGCAGTTTTACAGTTTTTGGAAGTTGTTTTGTGGGCCTTGACCTGTTCTTGGAAAACTTGAACATTGAGTAATCAATTGGAAAAACGCGCTTTCGAAAAACTCCAATTTTTCAAAAAAAATTTGAGAATTCAGTGTGCCAGAAACCAAGCCCATGTCCTCAACCAACTCCAGACGAACTCTCAGAACTACGAGGCACCATAAAACCCTCCCATTCACTCGGGGGCACATAGTTAGGCCATCTGGCGACCAAATTAACATAATGTTCGAATTGCGCAGGCCACATTCCTGGGACCACATGTCAAAGAGCGTCCCGCGGTCGAGGGCGCGAGAAATCGCCTCGCGCGCTTTATCGCGCTGGATCTGAAGACGACAAAACGCACATCGACGAAGAAAGCTAATGAAAACATCTCGCGCGCTATCTGCGGCAGAAATCTTCGCCGGCAAAAGTGGCGACCGCGTGAGGATAGGAGCGTCGAGGTGTCTGTGGTAAGAAATGCTTTTAGCCTACTGAAAACATCGCTAAGGGATCAGCATGAACATCGAGAAGCTAGAGGGTGTGCGATCCAAAAAATCTAAACAAATTTAAATTTTTAGCGCATGTTTTGGAACGATCTTGGTTCTTAGAAGGTTCCAGAATCCAGTCGGGTGTCCTTGAAAGGGTTAAAAGTCGCTTCGTCTTCACGTGCTCCCACAGCCTTCGATCTACGGTAGTTATGGCGATCAGTAACGTGAAGTCTTGAATGGCCGAGAGCGGCTGACGTGTGGTCGGAGTTCGCCCGTCAGGGGTGCGCAGGAGTCGATTGATCACGGGTGCCTGGAGAAGAGGCGATGATGGAAGCAATTAATCAAGCGTGCCACAGCGCCAAATATTGACAACTCAGGGCTGCTCTTCGATCGCGCGATGCGTCAGAAATCGTTTTTACCGATTAGGAAGTGACTGGGGAAGGAAACTCGGATTCTTAGAGACTCAAAATGCAGAAAAGTTAACATGAAAAACACTTCGAAGCCTCTTACGTCTGGAGCCAAGGTTGAACCTGCACGAGACCCTTGCGGCGCAGATGCGCAGCGGTATAGTACATAGTAGAACTAAGAGGAAAAAGTCAAATACTCTTGAAATGAAATTCTCAAGTACGGTCAGCAGGAGCTCCCTCGCATCGTTAGGAGAGCGGCGCGAGATGAGCGCAAACATTGACGCTTTAGCGAGCGAGAGCGCGCGAGCAGCTCCAAGGGTTCGAACACTCATAATTGTATTATAAAGTGAAACCTAATCACGCTCACGACGACGTGGCCACGTGACGAAATGTGGGAAGTGGCTGGGTTTCAGGTCCGCTCTGCTTGATCACTTCATCCAAAGAATTTTTCCTTATTATCACCCGTTGAATTTCATGAATTTCTTATCCAGATGGCCATCACCTCCTATCACGACCCAAACTCTAAACAGAAAAAGTTGAAACGTTAATGAAGCGAATATGTGAGGTCTCTAAGGTCTAAAGAGCCAAGCAAGGGGAAGCGTACTTAACCTAATCGAAAAGACATTCGCCTCATTCAATTTTAATGCGCGCTCTATTGAAATTCTTTGAACTGTCCGAGCGACTTCCCGGAACCGACGGAACCGCCAAAACCACCTTCGAAGAGGCTTTACAGCAACCAGCTAAAGACTAAAAGAATTTACACATTATTGGGCAATCGCGAACAAGAACACCGTAACCCTCAAGAGAAACATTGGACAACGTGAAGCTTGGAACAGCTTTTCAGGATTCAAAAAAGGCTTAGAGGGAGCTGAGAAGGCGGCCGGAGGCTTCGTCGATGAACCAGATGACCGGGTTGCGGGTTGGCTGAACCAAGGCGACCGGGAACTGGGTGTCCTTTTGCTCGATCACAGCCTAAAATTCCGAAGGCCACAGGGTTACGGTAACTCCAAAACCCACCTTGATGATCTCCTCCTTGCCAGCGCCCGTGGCTATGAAGGCGACCTGCTTGGCGCTGTTGATCACCGGCAGCGTGATCGTGATCCTGCGTGGAGGAGACTTGGGAGAATCCTCGATCGGAGCGATCCACACGCTTTGCTCTTCAAGCAAAGTATGACCTGGGAACAGCGAGCAGGTGTGTCCGTCAGGTCCCATTCCCAGAAGCAGAAGGTCGAAAACAGGCCAGGATCCATCGGTTTTCGGGTTCCACGCTCGCAGAACCTTCTCGTAGAGGACCGCGCTTTTCCTTGCTGCAAGTAGTTCCTGTTACCGTAATCCTCGGGTATTGACAATACCGTCTTCGTCGTTCACGAAAGAAGCGAAGTTGCGCTTTAGTTCTTCGGGAAGTCGCTGGAGGTAGCTGCCGGTGTTCGAATCGCCGGCTTCCAGGGAAACAAGACGTTCGTCGCAGGCGAAAAGAAAGATTTTGCTCAGTGGATAGCCGGTGTCCTTCTCCGTGATCGTGGCCAGGACGCCGCAGACCAGTTTCGGCATCGAACCGCCTGCAAAAAAAATCACAATGATCCACAGTATTCCTTATCCTCTCCAGTAAGTCCTTAAAGGGACACGGTCAGCGTTTTTTCGTGGCATCATGGATGGTGCTCATTTCTGGGGGATAGGGAAGTGGGGTTTTCGGGAGCGCTGACCACGATTCCGGCGTCCAAATGGCGAGAAACGGCTTCAAGCCTGCGCAATTTGGCAAAGTTCAAATAATTGAAAAAGTAGAATTTGACCAGTTCTAATTCCAATACTAACCGGATACTCCGATAGTCATTTTCTCCTGCTGCGCCGCGGCCGCCACCTTGATCTGCGCTACGAGGAATTCACGGAACTTCGCCTGCAAATCCTCCGGCGACGTCGCCTTCACAACGATCGGCTTCGAGTCCATTCTAAGCTAAACTTGGTACTAATGCGTTAGCTCAAGATCCCACTTAAAATATAGAAAAAAGGCACCGACCGTCATCTACACTTCAACCCGCCTTATCCGCACTTTTATGGAACTCAGAAATGTCATAACAAGAAACTGTAACAAACAAAAACAACAACAACTGACTCAATAATCGTCACTCTGCAACGCAAATAATACTTCTTGGACGATCTGCGTAGCCACGTCCCGTTGGATCAACTCTTTAGGCTGAAAAGGAAACGTTTCAGAATTGCAGAACCAAGGAAAATTACCTCGAAATCCTTGGAAGCGTCGTAGGCCTTAATTATACTTGTTTCGAAGATCGGGACGCTATTGTCGGCCAAAAGCTTGATGCAGTTGGCGACCTTCACAATGTCGACTCGCTGATCAGCCGGAACGACTTCTTCGAGGTTCTGGACAAAGCCGCCGGTTGCGCCGGAGCCTTCCGAGGGGATCTGGGAAACAAAAATGTTTCCGTTGCAGCCGATGATGACAGAGACGCCGCAAGGAAGCTGGTGGAAGTGCGATTTTCGGCGTTTGACCAGGAACGCCGGAATTTGGACGAGGATTCCTTGTGGCAGCTTTCCATAGCGGAGATTACGGGTGTGCAGAGAAAGGGAGCCGTCGTGGAACATCGTTTGAACTTCGGCCTAAACGTGAAGAGGGTGGAAGCAATACAGGGTGATTCAAAAAAAGGGCTGGCCAGACAGGGGGATGGAGGCATGTCTGGAAATCACGCCACGCGTCTGGAAAAGTCATTCATTTGTTAGCAAAACCGACCGGTCGTTCCCGGCTCCGCATTTCCAGACATGCCTTCATTCCAATGTCTGGTCTAAGTTGTTTTTTTTGAATCATCCTGTATGGATTTGATCTCGTTGCTCTCGGACAGAGGTCGGCGAGGGCGTCCAATTTAGACGCCGAAAATTGGCCGGACCCTCTTGCAGACCCCATTTTTGAGCTATTTTCAGTCACCCTCCCGTCAAAAATGGGACTCAATTTGAGCTAAATAGAAGTGGGTCGAACCCGCGACCTCGTCAACTTACGACGACCAGCCCCATTACACTCGTCCACTTATGCCACACCTTTAGGGACGTTTGTAGGCCAAAACGATGGGGTGCGGCAGGAGTGCGATGGGGTCACAACGATTCAGGACGTCGAGACAAACATTTAGAATGGTCACAAGCTATACTTTCAACGTAAATTTGATGCTACGTCCAGGTCGGACGCGCTCACTACAGGGTCTTCGTTTTATGCTTTCTACCGTCGAAAATCGCCGATTTTGTGTTTTTCGCGCGTCTTGGGTGCCGACCCTCCCGCAGCGAAGGGTCGCTAGGTCCCCTCATCCAACCTCTGTTCTCGGAGCGTCCGATCTCCCGTTCAACCCTAAAAGCCAGCAAAGTGGACTCACACTGATGAGATCGCCTTCCTTCAGGTACTCCCTCATTGCCATTTCGTCTTCGGCGGACTTCCTCCGCAGTTCTCCGCCTCGGAGATTGATGGAGCTGAGAAGAAGAGCGCTGTCCAGTCGGCTGTTCGTGTCCACTTTCCATCGGCGCTGTTGAACGGTCGTGATTCTTCCGACGACGACGTCGCCGACCTCGCCGGTGTATCTTGTCTTCAGGGGCTTCACGCTGATGAGTTTGCTGACTTGGTGGACGGTTCCCGCGACGGCTGCTTGGACGGTTCCCTCATGGAGGAATGTACCGTGGCCTCTGAAGCAAAATGAGCTGACCGAGAGATGCTGATAATAACTAACCTCAAATATCCTTCGCCCTCACAAATCGGGTTTCCGGGCACGACCAAGCGATACGAAAGGTCGTCGCCCTCTTCCTCGGCGGGTGGCTGTGCGTTCCGTGGCAAGCAGGAATTAACGTGGATCGACATAAAAGGTCTGGAAAGAGTAAAAATGGCTAAAAGGTTGCAAAATAACGAAATGAAAGAGATTGCTGACAGATGCAAGCTTCGAATTGTAATTTGCGTTTAAAAACGACAGTTGCGAATAAGTCGCCCGCAAGGTCATCGTGGTGGGACCCAAATTAGAGGCGAGTGAGATGAGCTCTGCGAAGTGGGCTGGGAAGCGTTGAATCCCGAATGACGATTCTTCTTCACATAACTGTACACCTCAGTTTGTAAACAGTAGCATGTACTTATAGGGTTTCAAACCGATTTCAGTATCACGGAATCACACGCAACTTTATTTCAATTTTGCTTTATTTCAATTTCAACTTTATTTCAAATTTCGTCGGGCTCCGATCCGCTGCTCTCCGAGGAATCGGCTTCCTTCTTCTTAGCGTCCGCCTCAACGTCGTAGTCCTCGTCCTCGCTATCGCTTTCGTCGCTTTCTCCTCCAAGGCGCTGCTTTGACGGCTTCCTTGTAGGGGTCGAGCTCATCGTCACTGCCGGCAAATTTGTCTTCCTTGAAATTGGGGTTTCCGGCACGCTTCGCGTTCCGAATCTTGATTCCCTTCTGCTGGACAAAGTCGAACAGGCGGTTGTACTCATCCCTGAATGCACAAACTGAATATCTCGAAAGTGTTCAATTGCCAACTTTTCGACGCTGTTGAAGACAAACGAGTTTCCGTTCTTGAGGTCCACTTCAAAGTCAAATGAGCGTGTGGAGACGTCAGAACGCGCAAAATTGACGTTGGAGACCTCCTCGAAGCGGATGTACATGGGAGGCTTGTGAATGTAGAGGAATCCTTTCTCGAGGGGGTATAGGAACCCGGAGGCCTGCTTGTGAGCACACGAGATCACTGGAGTTCCGCTGTGCCTAAATCAACCCACTTACAAGTTTGTTCCACTATCGACCACAATTACCCAATAAACATTCCAGGAACGGTGATACGCATGTTCACCATGGTACGGAAAAGCTTGGCGACGTTTTCGTACACGGCTCCACTCAGATCTTTTTCGAGTTTTCCGTTGTACTCTGCGAGTTGCTCATCAGTGAGGTTGAGATGGATGTCGAGTTCCTCCTCTTTGGCAAACTCGAGAACTAGGTAATGGTACCTTGTCTGACCCTGTCGGATTGGAGGGTTTACATTAAGCTGAAATTTGTCATGTTTTTACTGATTATGTGTAACCTTTCTCAGTTACCACAAAGAACATGTGGCGTCCATTGTGATGCGGAAGAAGGAACATGCGGGTGATGGTCTTGATAGGGATCTTGTAGTCGTAAGTCTTTCCATGGAGCGAAAGGTAGTTCGGGTACACCTTGATGTCGTAGCGGCCACTAAAGAGCTTGTTTTAGATCTTTTCGGCTGACAAGAACGTACCGAGGAGTGGTGCAGAGGATCTGGGAGAGCATGCAGATGGGACGGTCGGCCTCGGTTTCGATTCCGGCGTAGCGCATGACGGCCCTGCGGAACTCCTCGACGTGATCTAAGTCCTCGCCAGCGTCGGGGTCCTGGGGGATGTGCAGTCGCATTTCAATCAGTGACACAGGGCACTCGTCGTTCACGTGGAATTCGAGCGTCGCCTCTTGCTTCCCAGGGCGGCAATTGCTTACGTTCGAAAGCGGAATCTCGAAGATGGGCTTCTCGTCCACGATGAACTCCATCGCCTGACCCTTCATGTCGCAGCGGCCGTAGTTCCAGCCCTTCAAGCAGAGATCAAGAGCTCCACAGTCGATTTCCCAATGTTTCTTGGCGTGGTCTTTGATGCTGGTAAACTCCTGAACTTTGAATATGATCCTCGAATCATCAATTCAACGTACGGTTTCCTTGAATCCTCCAAATCTGTTGGCGACGCCGTTCTTCATCATGACGCGGAGACCGGGTTTGTTTCCCAGACGCGTCCAGCAGATCTCCTCGACGTCGCTGGCGTTTAGGGTGACGAGTTTGCCCGTGCTCAGGTTCTTCACGTGGATGAAGCGCTCCGAGAGCTTCATTCGACAAGGCGTCTAAAGACACAATCGTTAGAAATGAAAGAATGATGGGAAACTCACCAAAGCACCCATTTCTTCGACAAAGAGATCCGAGAATTCTAACGTGGACATATCCTGGACTGAAAACAGCGCCAAATTAGGAAACGAAGTGAGTTTGAAAAGGGATGTAACACGAATCTCGCCTAAAAAGCACGAGGAACGCAGAAATTCCGAACTCACTGCAAAACGAGAAACACCGGTTTCGATGGGCCAAACTTTGCCCACACCGAGGATCGAAAACAAAGTACAAAATTCAAAAAATCGCCTGGAGAGTCCCGCACTTTGGTATTTGTAAACCGTTCGTCCTTCAAATGGAATTCAGCGCGTTTTTCGCGCGATGAATTTCGTTGAGCGCCGGTCTTCTTCCTGTTCGAGCCCGAACATGCCCTCAGAATGTGAGCCAAGCATCCCAAACATGTTTATTAATTACATTTTTATATTAAACAAAATCAATGGGTGCACCGAATGTTGATCACGTTATCCGAGAAATTAATCGCGATGAGTCCGTCACGGTTGCGGAAATACATCGCGTTCGATCCACTGCTGCAAAGCGACTCCTCGTCTTCGCGCTCCCTCATCCCAGAAAGTGGCATCGGCTCCAGGCAGCTGGCCATGCGGGTGATCTCGGCGTCCAGTTCCTCCACGCATCCTTCGTCCACGGAGATCGACATGGTGTTGAAGCGTAGAGGGCGTTCTTCGGTGATGAGGGAGGAGACAAAATTCCAAACGGATTCCTGGGAAATGCCGGTCTTCCCAATCAAGACAATGTTCTTCAGCTCGGTGTAGCTCGAACGCAGCAGTTCCAAGATATTTGCCGGGTTCACCGGCTGCTCGTCGATGCGCGTGCACGCTCGAAGCACGATATTCTGAAGCCACACACTTTAAATCAGAGACATGCTAAACGACGGTCTTACCTGAAGAACACCTTTTTGGATGAGAACTTTCAGCTGATAGGTTATGGAGACCGGGAAGCTGAGGTCGTTTTCCAGCTGCAAGTCGCGGATGCTTGCGGGGATGCAGGTGAGGAAAAAGTGAACGAAGTTGCTTTGGTTTACCTGAAAAGCTACACTTGAAACCCTGAATCAACGACCCAATTACCTCACGGAAATCCATGTTGATGATGGAAGCCGCTGAGGCAGTCTTGTAGTCGACCGGAGCAAAGGTGACCTTGCCTATGATGTCCATCAGGTCGTTCTTGTGTACGGCAGTGGCGGTCTTCGCGTTGATGGTGATGCGGCGAGCTTCGGTCTTCTCGGCCTGGTGGTGGCTTGGTTCTTCCGTGACTTCGACGATGTAGGTCTCATCGGCGATGCTCCCCTCAACGCCAAACGCGTTTCCATCAATGCTGAAAATGGAATTCCTTATTTTGAAAACAGCCTTTTCTGGAACGACCGCAAAGTTTTGAGCGACGATCTGCACACAAAAACGGCAAAAGCTAACGAATTCTGAAGAATGCGTCTTCAACTCAAACGAAAAACTCGAAACTCACTTAAAGTTCTGGTCCACGACGGTCTTCGTCTTTACCAACGCGACCCTTCGCAGGTCGGGGGCGTCGCCGTCGTTGTCCACGGGTTTTGGCACATTCGGGTGGCGCGACGTGAGCACCTTGCGTTTCCGCTCCGTTCGCGGGTGGTCCATCGTTGGCTTCTTTGCGCGATTCTTTGAATGCGTCGGGCGCTGAAGGTTCTCCGACTTCGACGGCGATTCACGGGGACGAATGACGTCGCCACCTCTCGCTCGCCTCCTTTTATGTAAGACGCCAGACGCTGCAGTCTCCCAGACATCTGCAAATTGCAGAAGTCTAGTTGTGACAGCTGTTACTGATTCGTTTGAAAGATCTGAGTCCAGACGGGCATCGAGACGAAGTGTGTCTGAACGAAATCATTTTGAGCGGCTACAAAACGGAAGTGATCGGTCGTGACGGTGTCAGGCATTCAAATCGATTTGCTGGTGCACTGGAGGACAATTCTAAGTCCTTTTTGCACATAATTTGGTCATTTTAAAGCCGAAATTTGCATTTCGAACGACACTTTGCTGCAAAATTGAAGCGAACCTTCCCAGGTCCGCCCATTTCCTGATCGTTCACTCACCGGTTACGGTATTTCGAACTTTCAAATTTCATATTTTTAACAACCGTCGAACTCGTTTTTGCCCAGATTCATTTTCACGCCATTTCGGAGTCGAAATGATCCGCAGAAGCCAATTCCTGCGCTTTCTGTGCCACGACCTTCCCGCATGCTCATACCGCCGGGGTTTCGGCGTCGGAATGCCACCACCGACGCGCGGCGAAGGATTCGAGAAGGACTCTGGCTCCAAATTCGAGGTTTTCGGGGACAAACTTAACGTGGAACTCCCCACGGCCGTGCTTCCTCCCAAGGAACTCATCGACAGTCTCAAGAAAACTGTCCAGCAAGAGCGACTCGCGCAGCTGATATCAGAGCTCACGGTGTGTGATTTCAGCTGATTTCTAGGCAAAGTTTGTCTATTTTCAGCTGATTTATAAATTGTCGCCAGAAGTCCCGAGGAAATTAACCCTCTCACAGTGGCAGCGATACTACGGACTCGTGGATCTGCGGGAGAGAGAAGATTTCCTGTACACGCTGCATTACGAAGAAATCGACGAGAAGCGGCGGAGGCAGCTTGAAGCGGAGGATAAGGAGAATCGGGAAAGGGTGAGGGAATAAGACGCGAATTTTGCTAATCAAAATACATTGCAGATTTCCGAGAAACAGCAGGTTCTCTACGACAACGGCGAAATGGTTTACGCGAGAAGATTCCACGAGCTCCACGACATCCGAGGCCAAGAATTTCGAAGTCAACCGTCTCTTTCCCCATTTCAGCTATTCAACCTTGCATTGTAGAACAAATCGACCATATGTACGGAAGCAGATTATTAGCTCAAGAGAGAACGGACGAAAGGATGCCCCAGCTCATCGTGGACTGCCAGTTCCTATCCGGACTTCAAGAGAAGCAGATGTCCTCCTTCGTGCGCCAGATCCAGTCGCTCCACGACCGAAACTGGTTCCATAGGAATCCGTTCAGGATCACTCTGGCTAATATGACGCCTCATCACAACGTCGCCAGGCTCATGAAGAGGTATTGGACGTTCCATTTCGGTCCTCAGAAGGCCGCAGACTTGTCCTTTGCTGAAATGGACGAAATGAACTTTGACATGGAGATGATGAAAGCAGATGCTAACTTTAAAGCGCATCCGATGGCCCCGAGGATTACTTCGCTTAGGATGAAAGAGGCCATCGACAGCGGCGTCCATCGCTCCCAGATTGCTTATATCAGCTCCACGGCGAACAATTACCTCGATGGGCCGTTGGATCGGTTCAAGACCTTTATCCTCTGCACCAGCTTGGATCACAATTCATGGACTTCTTCTCTCCATGCGGCGTTGGGGGACAAGATTCCAGCTTATCGACTTCCTTTCGATCGTTACGTCAGGTAAGCCCAGTCTTGGATCTTTTTCACTCCATTCATAACCTCAGATGGCGCAAAGGAGGCAAAGTTCTGCCTCTCTGCAACCAAGCCGAGATCCTGCGCGATGTATATACGGGTGCCAGGGACTGGAAGTCAGCGATCCTAACTCACGTCCCCGAATACCATCTAGCGAAACAGGACGAGCTGCCGCCTCCAGTTCCCAACAGCAAATTAACCCCCGATAGGGTGAAGAAGTTGGAGAGACAGCAGCGATTAGAGGTAAGAGCGGCTTACTACATGCTAGAGATTGAACAGAATCTTCAGATCATTGACAACATTATGAAGAGTTCCTCGCTTCGGAAAATGGACGCCTCAGCACCCAAGAAACCGCGTCGTGACGAAGAACGCGCCGCGAAACCACCCAGGATCATGGTGCACCGATACTCGCGAGAAGAGCGAAATCGCCGCAGGAAGGCAGAAGCTGAGGCCAAGGCGAGCTCCAATGCTTCGAATTAAGAATGTTTGATTGTTACTTGTTGACATTTTGTCACTTTGTTACCAACCCAAAAAGGACCACGAAATCTCAACCCGCTCAAGCTTTACTGCGTTCATAACAAACAGGAAGAATCTGAAAACAGCAACTGCGCATTCCTATGGAACCTTTATTTTAGTAGAGACCTAAAAAGTGCCGAGTTAGTGGTCGTCGTCGGATCGACGCCTCTTTGTCTCCTCTAGGGGCACCTTCACGAAGTTCGCTGCACCGGGAATAACTCCGATTCTTTCGGCAATCTTCTGCGCTGTCGTCTTCTCTTGACGCAAGCGAGAGTCGTCAGGCATCGTCTGAGAGAAATATTTAGGCTAAGAATAAGGGATCGAACTCACCTTCTGAATTGTGAACTTGTACACCAATCCGTCTCCGTCGACGTGGAAAACCGAATACCCGTCGTACCATTTCAGCTGGAAGACATCAAATAAGCTTATCCATGAGCTCGTTCGCCTACATTTTTGACTCTATAGTCGTACTTGAAGAACTTCGGATTCAGCGCTCGCAAGAAGGACAGATAGCTGATCCTCCATCGAAGTCTTACGGTGCCGTCTTCGAGGATTGGCAGAATATTTAAAGCGGACATCTCAATATGAGGGAAGCAAACTTGTCCCAAGACGCTGAACGTGCCTAGATGGCCCATCACATCTTGAAGACCTCTGAAATGGATGATTCGAGGATAGCACGCATGAATTAAGAACTTACTGTCTCTGGACTTGGATGATCTTGTTATCCACGATCACGTCCCTGTGATAAAACGTGAAATCTAGGCGTTCTCGGAACATCAGCGGGACGGTGTGTTCAAGACGCTTCTGCACATGCTCAAGCTGAAACATTTCCGGTTTCTGGTTTGCGCGGTCCGTGGATCCAACGCCCGGCGCTTCGCTGGCGAACATCCTCGACGTCGAAGCGTTCCAAAAAGTCAGTCGAGAAGAGCCGCGACGCGCTGCCACCTGCATCTTAGGCTCTTCTGATCTCTGAAAACAAGCCCAAATTTGGCATCAAAAAAACAAAATTGTTTGAAGATACGTCGTCCACGGACACGGAAGCACACCACACACGAACCATTCACAAAGAATCCAAAAAATCAAAGTTAAAACTACGTAAAATCCTAATAACAACACAGGCAGTTGCATCTCACATAAAGCCGTTTTTCTTGTCTTCTTCCACCATTTCCTTCAGCTCCTTTTCGGCTTCTTTTTTCTCTCGCTTCTCGCGGAGTTCTTTCTGTTCTTGCTTCATTTCTGCCATTAGTTTCGAACCATTCAAGTCTTCTTTCGTGATCTAAACGAAGCGCAAATTAAGAAATTCGCGCGCTTTAAAGCGATCACTATTGTGTGAACGAATCAATGGCGTTGCTTGACTCGCTTCAACTCACCTTTCTGTTAACCAATTTGTAGATTTCGCCATTCGGTGTCACATGAATATCAAGCGCGCCTTCTTTCACATCTATCACTTCCTAAAAAAACTCGTTGTGAACGTGATCTCAAGCAATCCTTTCTGTACCTTCTTCTGAGTCATAAACTTCGGTAAGTAGGACCAAATATCGGATTTCAGCGTCGACAGCTTCCAAAGTACGACAATCACGTCTTCGCCCTCGTAAACGCACGATCCTTGATACTAAAAAATGGATTCATTCGGTCGCTGTCTTCCTGCCTACCTCCATTTTGTTGCACGGCGACATGTACCGATAGTACATCCTGACTTTGGCCACGTGCGTGTGCAGCTCCGCGCGACCCTGGACGTTGTATTTAAAAATCTCGTCATCGAGCTTCACGTTGCTGCTCACGGTCTCGAAGAATGGCCTCAGGCGTGCCTTCATAAACCCTGGGACCTAGATTGCACACAATAAAATCAGTTCATGCTAACCGAGTTCATACCAAGGACTCCATCATCCAATCGACTTGCAAAAGGAGCTCCTTCGAAGGCAATTCCTTGCGAACGGCTGGAGTGGAACACCACCTGACGAACTGCGTTGCCGATCTCATCTAAAGACCGGCGTTGACTCGGATTTCTGCAATTTCTGTACAAATAAACTAGGATTAGGAAACCCATAAGAGCCACATCGAACCCGCGGACTCCCAGCTCGGATCAACAAATTTTATTCAGTGTTTTCGGTTCAGAATATCAACAACAATAACAACGATAAAAAAGTGTAACAACAAGTTTGAGGTTAACGGCGCTTGCGGGTGCGTCCCTTGCGGCCCGCCGTGACCTTCTGACCCTTAGCCGCCTTCTTGAGCTTGTAGATCTTCTTCTGGTTCAGCCACTTCGGGTAGGATCCGTCCGCAAGCTTCATCGTCTTCAGGTTGATGGTGCTGTTCGAGGTCGCCTCCATGGGGGTCGCGTCATCGACGTCTTCCATCTTGATGTCCTCGCCGTTCTCCTTCTTATGCACCTTGCGGGGCAGAGGAACGATGCCCTGGGTGTTCGACAGGGTCTCCGCCAGCTGCTTCAGGACCTTCGGCTGGAGCTGCTCGCGCTTCACGGCGCGGGCACGTCTCCTCGACTTGGCGCGGATGCTCTTTGCCATTTCGGGTCTGAAAAATACGTTCCGCTTGGAATGATTCATTGAAAAAATGACGCTATCACGTTCAGCACGGCAGAAATGACCGAAATCGCAAAAAACTGGATCTTGAAAGCCCAGCATTAATTAGCTCGATAAATCACGAAAATCATATGCAGGACACGGAGCTGAATCTCGACTCGAATTTGGTACCAAATGCGGTCAATTCTTATTCGATCAGCACCGTCACTCCTGAAATGTGCCGTAAATGCAAAAACAAATCAGAACCGATCTCAAAAACGCTCTACAACGGTAAGCAACTTCAAAACGCAAAAGTAGGGACGACGAAACCACCAAAACATGATTGTAGAAATACCGTAACCGACAAATGCTCGCTCAGGGAACGGGTATTAGGAGGACGGCGAGTGTGCTTTCATAACCTAATTTACGATCTCTTTCTCCAGTGGCCTCGTGGCGCAATGGATAACGCGTCGGTCTACGGAACCGAAGATTGCAGGTTCGAATCCTGCCGAGGTCTATTTTAGCGTTTCTGAAAATGCCAAAATCATTTCTTTTTAGATACGAACTGACGTGAGTTTCAGATACGTGAGTCTTGCGCTAGAAAACAAACGAAATAAGTATTTATTTAAATTAAGAATCATAACTTTACCCGCACTCTATCTACAATAATTCCAAGACTTGCTTGTCAGTGTCAATGACTCGCTCATTGATGTACTGGGCACAGTTCTTCGGCACCCTATCAACGTAATACCTGTAGTTGACCATGAGTCCAAGGCTGTTCTTCAGGCCTCTGACGCTTGTGTCGCCCTTCCAGTTGATCCTATGTAGCTGGGCCCCGTTTCGAAGATGGAAATTGGCCACAGGATCAAGGGCTCCGCCGGAGGTGTTCTTCTCCAAGAAGAGGTATTCGGCGGCCAGATTCATCAAAAGAGGCTTGGCGTCTTCGTAGGCTTCGAAGTCGTTGGACTCAACGAGTTTTATCAGGTCTTCGGGGTTCGCTTTTCTGAAAGAATAAGATGAAAACGAAAAACATAAGATGAAATACTCACTTCAATCCTCCCATCCTGAGCGTTCTCAGCAGCCAAGATCTGAATCCCGGGATGGGCGAGAGGGTGCTGTAACGCTTCACGAACGGTACGTCGACCCGCAGCTCCCCGACGACGCGCTTGATAAGCAAATTTCCCAGGTCGATTCCTTTGAGTCCAGGCTGCATCGAAGAGATCGAGTAGAAGATAGCCGTGTCGTGGTTGTGCTCGTCGCCCAAGAGCGAGTCCTGCTTCACAATCGCTTGGATGCTCGACGAAATGTTGTCCGTGAGGGCCACGTGCACGACGATCAGAGGCTCCCTTGGGAGAGCTTCGTGGCTGAAATAGAAGCATCTGCGGTGCTCCCCGACTCGCCTCCGGATATCCACCAGTCCTTGGACGGGGTGCACTGCTTCTCTACTGGCAATCTTCTGCAGGATGTCGGCCGGAGATTCCCAAGTGAGCCGGTGGAGGCGCAGATTGCTGAGGCAGAACCACAGTGTCAGGACTTCGCGGAGCGAGCGTTCCATTGTCCTCAGAGGCGCGGAGCTCTCCTTCTTCATCAAGCTCAGAAGATCGGCGCGCAGATCGCAGGCGAAGTTGATCCCGTTTCTCTTGTTTCCCATTGATTGGAACAGCGAGCGATATTTCGGCGTCGAAGAGCGAAAAACGTCCCCGACAGCGGCTTCATTTCGCTCGTAGAGTTTAATCGCCGATTTGAGCTTCGAATGGTCGACTCCGAAGTTGCTGGCCAAATGGTTGAGCGCTCCATTCTTGGAATCCACGTCAACTGATTTATAGAAATCGACGAACGCGTTCGTGTGTTGTATCAGCTGGTCGGGACTCGAAGAAGCGGAGATTCGGTCGCAGATTCCGAGGAGTTTCGCGGACCTTCGGAGTGTGGATAACCGCATCGCGGAGTCTGGAAAGAGGCGAACGTGAGATTGGCGAAGAAAACGAACAAATTACAATCGGGTCATCACACGGAAATCGATAATGAAAGCGGGCAGCAAACGCGTTCTTTAGGGATCAAACTGCAACCGAGAACAAGTCCGGGGCGAAGGTGAGAAGAAGTGGGCGAATTTGGACAAAATAGGTGCCAAATGGACTTCGGGAGAAAATCACCCAATTCCCAGTTCGGAGTGCTCAAACTCACAGATTCCGATAAGCCTGGCTCAAAAACCCTCGTTTCCAATCCGATGAAAAAATGAAAATTACGCGATTCAGCAAAAGCGACGTGCGAAACCCAAAATTCGCACTCGCTTCCGACGATTTTTGGAATTTTCGTGAAATTTCGCGTTTTTCACGAAATCCCGTCGAATTAGACGAGCGAGTTGTCTAGACGTCTTTCGGAGACGCGTCTGAAAACGACCCATGTCTCCTCCACTCCGACCCTCATTCCACGGCTTCGACTCTTCCTGGTGCGGTCGTGTTTCGAAATGTCGTCCGCAGAAGCCCCCCATGTCGCTGTTAGCACCACGTATATCACTCAAACTCCGTCCAGTCGAGGGAATATATTGTTCGTATTTCAGCGAATACGAAGCCGCCCTCAAGCGCAACCGGGAACTGACGCGCCAGCTGAAGACCGAATTACGGGAAGCCAAGTTGGACGCGAGGAGATTCTACGCCGAGGCGTTCCGAAAAATTCAAGGAATTTCGAAGAAGCGCGTGATGGTCGAGGACTACTTCATGGAGGCCACTTCGTCGATGAGGAGTTTGTGATTATGCCTGATCTCAAATGAATGCTTTTGCTATTTCTGACAGCTTGAACTACTTTTATTGAATTAAAAATGAGTTTTTCAAATCCTATACAGCACATCCTTAAGAACGGACATCGATACCTGCTCTTTGAGAATGCCGATGTGGTCAGCCCCGCTCACTTCATACGTCTTCACTTGCTTGCCGCCATTGTTTCCAGCATTCCACCTTTTGCACGCCTGCAGCGACTTCAAATTGACCGTGCCGTCGCCGTCCCCGTGGACCTCCGTCGGTGAACTCTTCGGGAAGGTGCTCCAGTAGCCGTTCTTGCTCCATTCGAACTTCTCCGGGGTCTTCACGCCAGTTCCATACACGCAATGAATTTCGACTCCGGGTGGATCGAGGGTGCTCACTCCCTTATACTGAGTCCAGTTATACTGCGCCATCCCGATCGGGTATCCGATGTCCTCGAAGAATTCCCCGATGTTGGAAACGGTGTAGTTCTTGCCGTCGAACGAGGCGTAGGGCTCCGTCGGTCCCCAAACGGCCCTGGACGGGAATAAGAAGGCCGAGGAGGTGAGGGTTCGCTCCATCGGAAGCAGGTCTCCCGGAGCCAGGACGACTTGGAACTGATTCAGGTTATAGCCGGTGGTGTACATGCGAATGATCTGCGCGGCGCCGGCCCACGGAGCGCCGAGGGAAACGTGCGACTTGATGAACTTCTGCTTCCAGTCGGCGGACACGACGTTTGTGTAGAAGTAGAGCTGGAACAAGATCCGAGGTCATAAGTGGTTTGAATGGCGGTGCTTACCATGACAGGGTTGCCGAGACTGTGTCCCACGATCACCACTGGCTTGTTGTCGTTTACCGAGTACGTCTTCTCGATTCTAGTTCTTAGGAGGTCGTAGAATCCAATAAGTTCATCTGAAATACTTCCGTAAGTTCCCTTCAAAACTAGTTCAATCTTACGAGGCGCCCTCCTCCAGTCGTAGGGAGCGGCGATGATGTCCTTCTCCTTCGTGTAGCCCCACTTTTCGAGCTCCTCCACAATATGCGCGAAATAGGCGGATTTGGCGTATTTGTGAATATCCAAGTATTCTAAGGATTCAACCGATGAGGGAACGCGGGTCTCGACCCCCGGGGCATCTGAAGATAAGCCCGTTTTGGGGTCGAAGACGAGCTTCAGGCTGTCCACGGTGCAGTCGACCACAAATTTGCCGAGGAGGTAGATGTCGAGCCAGAGGGTGAAATAGTCGTTCGTATTCTGAAAAGGGATTCTAATCAGCGAATTCTTCAAATAAGCTGTCCTACCTTTGCGCATAACCTATGAGGGGCCGTCAGCTTCCCAGTGAGCTTCGCCTCAATCCGACTTGCGCCATCGCCGGGAACTATGACCACCGGATTTCCCGGACGCACTCGATCCCGAAGTTTGGCGTTTAGGTGTTGGTACTCGTCGAACCCATAACACTGTGAGAAGGGAATCAAAAGGCTTAAAACTAGGAAGCGGAAGAAGAGCGACATTTCGCGACAAACTATTACAGCGACATTTCACAGATATCCCGACGCGCTTGTACACAGTGCGATAAGAAAAGCGATGCGATTGTAAAAGAATGCACCGCTTATTTCCGTGGTTTTAAGCATCATTTTTCAAAGGTCTCGTAAAAACTTGATATGGTAATGAGTGCGTAATATTGACAAGGAGATTACAGAGACCATAAATCGTTCGAGATCGAGCCAAGGAATCGTGCGCTCTTAATTTACAAGCGAGGCGATTCGGACTCGAATCAGTCAATCATCCAACACATCATAAAACAAGGAATTATATTCAAACTGACACATTTCAAGCATCAAGCGCTCACAAAGGGTATAAAAGAGGTTGACATAATAAAACAAGGTTCCTAAGAAAGAAGTAACTATGGCTGTTTCTGTGTTTGCAACTCTCCCTAGGAGTTCAACTCTTATAAAACGACCTGAACATTCCGCTCTCCGATTTCCTCCGAACATGTGATTCAAGACCGGAAGATATCACCGTCTTGTAGGTCGCCCTACAAACTACATTTCACTTTTCCGTCGTTCTTCCAGGTTTCGAATCTCTTTTCGCTGTTTTTGCACCCCCGCTCCTTTCTTCCTTCCACTTTCCTCCGTAATTGGTCATTGCGCGCCTCGCAACAATCGCGGTCGCTCTGCGGTCACCGTGATCCCCGCTGATCGGCGGCCGCCCTCTTGCGTAACCCCATTTTGGAGTCCACGACGTCCCCTCAGCCGCCGACGCGCCGACTGACCGCAATCCATCCCGGACTGTATCCACCATTCGCCGTATCCCTTATCCTTTCCACTCATGACCACGATCTCGTCGTCGCCTTCGACGACGTTCGTCGAGGATGAGTTCAAGCCAACCACACTGCTTAAGGAGAAATGCGAGGATTCCACGAGTTCCACGAGTTTGGACTCGCAAGCCGGGGTCCATGGCGCCGGCTCCGGAAAAACTTCGAGGCCGATTGTGTTCAAGGAGAAGGAATTTAAGACCCGACCTTCCCTGCTAACGTGAGTGCTTATAGAGCAAAGATTGTGATATAATTCTTTGGCTTTAATTCTTAATGATTTCTGATAAACTTGGATTTTTTGTTGTTTTGCACCTGATGTAGATTCCCTTTTCAGCACGCTCCTCGACGGCTCCGCGGGCGTCGTGTTCAACCTCTTCGTTGCTTTCTTTGTCCTCCTCACAATGGCGACAATGCTCAAGGACTCCTTCGAGCAGCGAAAGTGAGTCCACTTGACTTCAGGTCATTCCACGATCTCGGATCCGTTTTAGCCCATTCAATCACTTCTGGCTTATTCTATGGAACTTCCGGGCACTCCCTCAAACCATGTTCATCTGGTCCCTGATGTTCCTCTCCACGATCATCTTCCCCTATGCCGCTTTCAAAATGTGGGCGCATATTCCGACGAAGACGGTGACGACGAGAACCGAGTTGCCGTATATTGCTGCTTACGTGGGATATCTGGCTTCGTTGTTCTACTTTCCACTAAAGTTCCTGTTTTACATGAATCTGAACCCGGCTTGCTCCTTCATTATTACTTGCGAAAATGTGAGTTTTAGGGGATGTTAGCAGTTTTGATTGTGGTATTGCAGACTCGCTTTGCCATGAAGGTCCACGCATTTATCCGAGAAAACGCTTATCGAGGAGTCCAGAAGAAGCTGAAGCAAGAAAAGCTCAAGGTAATTTGCATTTCTAGCTTTCATAATTTAACTTCGATTCTTTCCAGCTGGGCGAAACCTCCGACTGGCCTTCCGTAGAGCAGTTCGCGTACTACATGTTCTGTCCCTCGCTGATCTACCGCGACAGTTACCCACGCGCTCCCACGCGCGATTGGAACGTCGTCCTCAAATATTTCCTCCAATGCCTCGCCTGCATCTATCACACGAATCTCGTCTTCATCCAATTTGTGGAGCCCTACTTCAGCGGCCTTGATTATAAACAGATCGGCTGGAAGGACATCGTTTACTCGTTCTTCCCGGCGATTCTCCCTGGAATGTACTGCCTCCTCATGCTGTTCTACGGCCTCCTCCACTGCTGGCTGAATATGTTCAGCGAGGCGATGCAGTTCGGAGACAGGCTGTTCTATGTGGTGAGTGTTGGAATTTTGTGAAAGAAGAAAGAAATTGTTCTTGTAGAATTGGTGGAACTCGAAGAACATGGCCGAATACTACCGAAACTGGAACCTCGTGGTCCACGAGTGGCTTTACGCGTATATCTACAAGGATATTGCTACGGTACTTTCAAGAGATTAGATTCATTACATACTCATATCTCCCATTTCAGCTTATCGGTGGCAAGAAAGGCCTCAAAGTAGCCCAAACCATCGTTTTTTTCCTCTCGGCCGCTTTCCACGAGTACTGGTTCGGAGTCAGTCTCCGCATCTTCTATCCCATCATGTTCTCCCTTTATTTCATCTTCGGAGGCATCTTCTACTCGGTTTCCCGCGTCATCCGCATGGATTACATCTGGAACACTCTCCTTTTCTTCAATCTTCTCATTGGAACTGGGATGTTTATTGCTTGCTACAGTCTCGAATGGTACGCGAGACAACGTTGTGGACCGACGGTGGACAATTCCGTTCTGGATGTCCTCATTCCCAGGCATTGGTTCTGTTATTAAACGCAGAACGAGAGAATTAATAAATATGATTTTTGAAATAGTGGGTGAAATGTAAACAGCATTGCACTTTGTCAAAAGGTCTGTAATGATTTATGAAGCGTTCAGCCCAAAAAGGGAGGAACTCATGCATAAATAAAGTCGGATTTTTGTAATACTTACGCTTGAGGATTGATAAGGGGTTAAAACTCCTCCAATCTCATTTTATCGCACTCTTCCAAATAAACGCCCGCTGTTTAAACAAAGTGGCTCCGAACGGGCTCTCGCTTCACGCTTCCAAAAACCCGATTTTTCGTAAAATCGATCGTTCGGTTTCGATTTACATTCGGATGCTCTGAAACAATATAAACATGCGCTTTGTTGTAAACAGGCGACGCGATAGTTGTCTGTCAGGTAGCGAGATTGCTTAATTTGCTCCTTTCACATTTTTGTTTAGGGTTATCCTCGCTAAGAACATATCACGTTTTTGTAATTTTCGCTTTGCTGCTGTTCGGCTACTTTTGGTTTGTTCGATATGCTGCAAACCTTATTCCATCTGTTCCCTTCAAAACACCGTTCAAGGGGTAAGACAAGCAAGTTTACTGAAATCCATTTTTTGATTTTCAGTTTTTTGATAATTGATTCAAACTGTTTGGAACGCGTGAAGGATTATCGGTCCTGTGAATCATCAAAAATCCAAATTGCTGACTTTTCCGATACAAAATTAGTGAACAAAGTACATATTTCCAAAGGAGTCGACGATCCCACCAAGGATTACTTTATCTTTATCACAAAAGGAGCAAAACGAGCAGTAAGAAAGTGCATCGAGTGCATCTTTTCGGTTATTTTACGTTCTTTTTAGGTTTGAGCCAGTTCGTCATGAGCTTCCTGGCTTCGATTATTCGCCTGTTTTCATTCCTTCGAATATTTCTGGGTTTCTGTGGGAGTTGGAACGCGCGCAGTTTGTCGACTGTTTGGGAATCGATATGCACAGGAGCATGTGGTCAAACAGGCAAATCTCTCTTTCGTTCATAGAGCACATAGCAGCCATGAGAGATTTGTTGATCAACTATGGGATCACGCCTATTTTGTTCGGTGGCACCGTACTGGGTACAACATCTGAACGCAACGATTTCATACCCGAAAAGTTGTAGGTTGGTTCCGCGAATGCTCCGTTATATCCCACACAAAAGATGTCGACTTTGGAATTCTGGCGACGGAATATAATCCTAATTTGTTGGAAAGTTTAAAGGTGTCAACGCAGTTTGAGCTTTACTGGACGCTAGGACAGGTACCGGTACATTTTTGAGATTAGTTTCGAGGCTAAGCTTTAGCTCACCAACAATTTCGAAATTAGCGTTTACGCTCAAAACACCAAAATTGATCTCTTTCTTCTGTATCCTCTCAACGATTCCATCTCGATCTACACTGGCGGCTTTGATTTGGACTCACAACAAAAGATTCTTTACGTTTATCCAAACATAAAGACGATCTGCTCTGGAGACCTTTTCGGAAGACTCGTCTTCGTGCCTTGCAACTCCGTTCAGATAATTGAGGTACGTTTATTTTGAAGTGCAAAATTTGATTATTTCAGGCTGATCATGGAAGAGATTGGCTAACGGATGTGTCGAGTAGCAGTTACGTGTGGTATAAGACTCCCAAATCTATCTACAACGTGACCAAAATGTCGAAAGAAGAAACGAGCAAAGTGACGACGTGTTATGCAGTGGATGGATGTGATCGGTGAAATATAAAGACATCAAGAGACCAGTCCAAATCCACTCCTTGTCAGTTGCGGACCAACTGACAAGGGAACCTCTCGAAGTGTCATTCTCAAATCAAGCAGAAAATTTGTGAGCAGATAGATCTCGACGCGCTGATTCCGAAAAATATAGGACTTGTCTGCGCATGCGAGGTCAAAAGTGCCTATAAGGGCATGTCTAGAACGGGAAAACCGACCGCTCAGCAGCCGTCCCCCAGGTTGAAGATGCATTTTGCAGGACCAGACAGGAGCCATTTCAGTCTCAGGCCTTCAACCTGGGGGACGGCTGCTGAGCGGTCGGTTTTCCCGTTCTAGACATGCCCTTTTAGGCACTTTAGACCTCGCATGCGCAGACGAGTCCTATATTTTTCGGAATCAGCTCGTCGAGATCTACCTGCTCACAAATTTTCAGCTTGATTTGAGAATGACACTTCGAGAGGTTCCCCTGTGAGTGTAATCGAGATTAATTTGAAATCTCTAAAACGAATTTCTGTCGAATGCTTTTTAAATATGGTGCTTTTCAGAAATTTCTTAACAATAGCGATTGAAACGTAAAACGTACTGGAACAGTCCAGGAACATCAAAAGAAAGCGGTTTAGGCTGAAATTGGAAACGTTTCGTGTAGGGGAAGTTCTTTCGATGAATTAGAATAGTTTTAAAATGAAAATTAAACCCGCAATTATAGGGTCATCGCCACCCTCAAACCATTCCACACGTCTCTAACCCCTCATCACTTTTTGGAGCTTTCCTAACCTGATTTTGCGAACCGATAATCCCACTTCGTCATTGGTTTTAACCGAAACTCCATTCCAAATTCAATTTCCTGCTTCCCCCACGAATTTCTAGCCTCGACGTCATTTTATGTGCACAGTCCCCATGTAACTGCGAATCACTTAAAGGCTTTCCAGAGATAAGGGCAATTAACGAGCCGACGCCAGATCACCACAATCGATAACCGGCGTCCGTCGCCTTAAGCGTCGGCTGCCTGAGGCCCTTAAGAGTGCACCATCTATCAGTCGTAGCTACTCTTCTTCCCCATGGACGGTCGCGGTTGTGTCTGGGTTTCGCTCAGGATTCTCGCATTCTGGGCGTTGACCCTCGTGGCTCTGAGTCAAGCGGCTACGAAAGACGACGATCTTATCGAAGGGCTCCCCGGCCTCACTTTCTCGCCTAACTTCAAGCAGTATTCTGGGTATCTCCAGACCCAATCGAAGAATCAGTTGCACTACTGGTAAGGGTTTATGTGGAGGGTTCTATGACTCACGAACCAATGTCGTGTTATCTAATAACGATAACGAAGTGTCATTAATTGTGTAATTAATTGTAAACCTGGATTTTTTTAGATTTGTGCTTTTTCAAAAGTCAGACGTTTCACGACTTTCGTACTAATCAGTTTGCTTAAACACTTAATCTTCTTATCACCGTCTAAACCGATTTGCAAACAGTCTGAAGTGGACACCCGCTAAGCGCTAATGTGCTTCGTTTGGATTATTGGTAGTTGGCGGAGGAATCTCTGTTCAAAGTGCAAATTCTATTTTAAAATTTTATATTTTCGCATTTTAAAATCTTGGAATTTTAACGTGATTTTCAGCATCCGTAAAAATACTTCAAGGGAATTTTTAGGACTGTTTTGCCGCTGAATTAGTTTGCTTTGAGATTAGCGCTAACGCTTTAATCAGTGATTGACATCGGGAGCGTGATGATCGGCCGGCTTCTTGTGATGAGGATTACAAGTGAACAGAAGACTAAATTTGAAGCTTAAAAAACACGCGCTTGTCGTCGTGGAAAAGCGAAAATCGCCCGAAATTCGAAAAGCGAAAAATCTCCGCTACTCAAATTCGCTATTTCGTAAAACCTTTTCTTTCGGCTTTCGCAAGGTGTGGCTTTTGAATTTCGGTGTTGACAGTTTAGTCTGCCCGATTTAGACCAATCGCTGGTCTAAATTGGTCTGTCCCAATCAGACCACGTGAGATTTAGACCAATTAACGGGGCCGCGCACGCTGTTGCGCAAAACAGTTCGGTACTTCGCGCATCGCAATATTTATGACGCAATTTTTTGGTTGCAGATCCTTTTAGCTCAAGCGCTTCCGTGAAACCGCGTTTGCTGCCTCAAAATTCTCTGCGTTGCTCATCCACTGGCGCTCAAAATACCGCGTCGTTCGTCGCTCTCCGCGTGCGAAAGTGCGACAAACAACAATCGGAAAACTACCGTACACCGCCTTTCACCGATCAGGGAGCGACATGATTTCGTGACGGACGGACGTGTCTGGATCCTTCTCCTTTATTCAATGGAGGGGATAAAGGTCAACCACAGCGGGTCCGGTCTGGCCGTTGGTGTAAATTATCTGGTTTGAAATCGAGTCCAGGTGAACGAATGAAGCACTGTTTTTGTGTTTTCATGTCCGGAATCATTTACTTAAAGAAGCCCGCACGCTTGAAAACTAAGCCACGAACCTAAAAGTCAAGCCTGTATGCGATACAGATTAAGGATTCCGTGGAGTTGTAAGGAATCCAACTTAAAGTTCCCCTGACGGCCTTTGGGCCCATGGAGAGGCTTAGGATTGGAACCGTGTAGTGAACGAAAACACAAAAACAGTGCTTTATTTGTTCATCTGTGGACGTTTTCGACCAAACCGTGGACGACAGACCAATTTAGACCAGCTGCGAGACCGAACCTTTTACAAGCAGACGTTTCCTGGTCTATGTAAATCGCGCTTGGTCTGACAGACTGTCGCCGGTGAGTTTGAACGCAGTGACAATCTGGCAGACTAAAGGGGGTTTTATAGTTCTGCGCGCGCGCGCGTTTCCAAGCTAACGCCATACAAATTTGGGGAATTTTTGACGCGCGCGCGCGAGGACCACCACGACGACGAGTAGTGGTGTTTATAGTTGCAAAGTGCGTTCCGAGTTGCGTTTGAAGCGCGCAGCAAAAGCGAAATCGGCGCAGCAAAAGCCACCCACGACGAATGAAGCGAGCGTCACAAAATGTTGCTGCCGCCTCCGACCGGCAGCAAATCTGGAGAACTTTTGACTCCACTTTTGACGCGCGCATCGAACTAAAAATCGCGTCAGCAGGCGAAATCTCGATTTGCTGCTGCGTTTTTTGAATTTGCAGCTTGCGCGTAGTTCGGTTGGCGCGAGCGCGTTCCGGAAATAAAGCGGCAGCAAAACAGCAAAAAATGCTTGACGCGCGCGCGCAGAACTATAAAACCCCCTTAAACTGGACGCACCTTGAATTTCTGATCGAATCCGACGATTCGCGAATGCGTTTTTCCTATTCACTGAACTTGTTTACCCTTTTTCCTAGTCAAACGTTTCTTCCAGGTTCACCGAGTCCCAACGGGACCCCTCCACGGACCCTCTCGTCCTCTGGCTCAACGGCGGCCCCGGCTGCTCGTCGCTCATTTCGCTCTTCAACGAAATCGGCCCCTTCCACGCCGACCCCGACAACACCACGCTTTTCGAAAACGTTTATTCCTGGAACAAGGTAAGTTTCTCTTCCTTGCTGCCATTTATGCATCGTAATTTCTTAGATCGCGAACGTGATTTACCTGGAATCGCCCCACAACGTCGGTTTCTCTTATCGTCCGGCTAGCGAAGGTCCCGACGACCTTTACAACGATGCGAAGACGGCTTCGGACAACGCGGACGCGGTAGCCGAATTTATAAAGCGCTTTCCAGAGTACCAGAACAGACCTTTCTACATCACCGGAGAATCGTATGCCGGAGTGTATATTCCTACCCTGGCGAGAGAGCTGATCAACAGAATTCAGGTGCCAGCGAAGAGGAAATTCGGATAATAATGGTTTTTGTTTAGAAGAAATCGCTGACTCTGAATCTCGCCGGTGTGGCGATCGGAAACGGAGAACTGAACTTGTTCGACTCGATCAATTCAGGAGTCGACCTCGTTTACTACCGAGGAATCATCGGGAAGACGTGCGTTTGTCGGAATGTTGAGCACATTGAAATTCATGATTTTCAGTGAATTTGAGAGCCTCCGCTCATGCTGTAGCGACAATTACGGACTTCCGCTCAGCGAATGCAACTTTTCGCAGTTTATTTCCCTCGACGAGCAAGGCTTCCCTCATCCTACGGGAAACAACACCGGCTGCTCCGAGATGGTCATCAAATATGGCTGGCAAAACATCTGGCAAAGCGCGAACGACGTGTACAACACCTATCAGGACTGCTACGAAATTACGCCGACGTCGTCCGATACCGTGCTCAACGGCCTGAAGTGGTGGGAGTTCCAAACCGAGGCGCTCCAAGCGCATCCCGACTTTGCCGCCAACGCCGCGAAGTCGCCGATCAACGACGGAAGACACGTTTTCATCGACCAGGGCGCTAAGATCAACACCCTCTCCACGGATCAGCTCATGGGATTCCCGTGTTACGCGAGCACCTACAGGAACATCTACTTGCAGCGAGCGGACGTCCGCAAGGCGTTGCACATTCCCGACGAAGCCCCCGAGTTCTCGGGATGCAAGTGAGTTTGCGGATTTCGCGAAGATCAAATTGGGATAATTGTTACAGTGGCACGATCGGAGATCACATCTACATCCAGCAGAACCATAACATGGGACCCGTTTTCGACGATATCTTCAAGTCCAGTAAGACTAACCTCACGTAGCTATTCCATAAACTGTACTTTGAAGAGTATCCCATCCGCATGCTGATCTACAACGGCGACGCCGATATGGCTTGCGACTTCCTCGCCGATCAGCGTTTTGTGGAACGAATGGCCGACAAATACGACTTTGAAGTTACCTCGGAATACCAAGTGTGGACGTACACCCAAACCGCTGGAAAAGCCCATACCCCCGCTGGAAACGCCAAGATGTTCCAGTACGGCGATTACACCATCGATCTGCTGACTGTAAAGGTTGGCTGCTTGAGGTTTTTTGGGTTTTTTGAAAATTCGAAGGATTCGTTTAGGGAGCAGGTCACTTTGTTCCAATGAACCGTCCTGGACCCGCACTTCAGATGATCGAGAACTTTATCGCAAAAACCGGAAATTACAGTCTCATGACCACGGTTTCCACTGATCCCAAACCTCTGTTGGAAGACTACGCTCCTTGGGTTCCCCCACCACGTACGCGCACTGCTAATGCCGTCGACTGATTTCCGTTTTTAGTTTCTCGCAAGGATGCCGATCAGATCATCAGCCTCCCGGGGCTATCGTACAACCTGGACCTGCAGAAGCACAAGCAGTACTCTGGATACCTCCAGGCATCCAAGGGCAACTTCCTCCACTACTGGCTGGTGGAGTCCTTGCAGAATCCTGCCTCGGACCCTCTTGTCCTGTGGCTCAACGGAGGTCCCGGCTGTTCTTCGCTCGGAGGATTCCTTACCGAGCTGGGTCCGTTCCACGTGAACAGGGACAACACAACCCTCTTCGAGAACATCTACGGCTGGAACAAGGGCGCCAACGTCCTCTTCCTCGAGGGACCCCGAAACGTCGGTTTCTCCTACCAGGACAAGTCAGCGAACCCCGACACGACCTACGACGACGAAAAGACGGCCAACGACAACTTCCTGGCCATTATGGACTTCCTGACTGTGTACCCTGAGTACAAGAACCGACCATTCTACGTTACGGGAGAATCCTATGGTGGCGTCTACGTGCCAACCCTCACCTCGCTCCTCATCGACAAAATCCAGGGCGGCCAGGCTCCCGGCCTGAACCTCGTGGGTATGGCCGTGGGCAACGGAGAGCTTAGCGCTATCCAGCAGATCAACTCGGCCATCTCACTTCTTTACTTCCACGGTATCTACGGAAAAGAGTATGTTAACTGTGGAATCTCTTCACCAACCCTCTTATTTGCAGCGACTGGGACGTGTTCGCACTCCAGTGCTGCCCCAACGTGTCCACCTACCAGGAGCTCTACAAGTGCGACTTTACGCAGTACATCTATCTGGACTCGGCTGGAAACGCCCACTCTAAGAACGACGAAAAGGGATGCGGAGACAAAATCGCAAGTGATGGTCAGACCTACTTCTGGGGTCTTAGTGCCATGTAAGCTATCTAGCTTATATCCTGTTTCAAGATTATTTTTCAGGCAAGACGTGTACAACCTCTACCAGGACTGCTATAAGCAGACCACGCAGGCTTTCGGTGCCTACAGGGACTACAACGAGTACCAAATGATGCTGAAGAGCGCTCTCTACCAGAAGGCGCGCGTGCACAACTACCCAGGAGTAGGTTTCTGGGAGTATAACGTGTAGATAATGCTGGATTCAGTTCAATGACTATTCGACCGACAACCAAGGCGGATACCAATGCTTCGCGTCGACCGCCGCCGCCGCGTGGCTCAACTCCGACGACGTCCGCGAGGCGCTCCACATCCCAACCTACGTCCAGAGTTGGACCGATTGCGAGTGGGTTTCAGGAAATCTTGAGCTTTAAATTGACTGTTCTTTCAGTGATAACATCAACGCCCAATACATCCAGCAGCACAACGACACAGGTGCCGTATTCGACCACATGATCGCCTCGAATTACCATCTCCGAGTCCTGATCTACAACGGCGACGTGGACACCGCGTGCAACTTCCTCGGCGACCAGTGGTTCGTCGAGGGGACCGCCAAGCGAAACGGCCTGAACGAAACCAAGAAATACGGCCAATGGATGTACGAGAGCCAGATTGGAGGCTACTGGAAGCGCTTCGCTGGAGCCAACATGACCCTGGATCTGCTCACGGTCAAGGGCGCCGGTCATCTTGTGCCTACGGACCGCCCCGGACCCGCGCTGCAGATGATAAATAACTTTCTGAGCAGCCAGGACTATAATCTCACATCGCCCTTCAGCACTGCTCTTGCTCATCTTAAAGACAAATATCAGATCATGGAAAAGGTTCAGTTAAATGTTAATCTTCTTTTTCAAACGACCCTAGTTTAGATCGCCGCGAGCGCTTACGGACAGATCCCCGCTATAAAGCAAGCAGCCGCTGAGATGGGAATCGAATTTGAGGTCCCAGAAGAGATCCAGATCGACGCCAAAGACGTTCCCAAGAGTTCCAAGGACGCCGACCTCATCGCCAGTCTGCCCGGACTCACGTTCAAACCGTCTTTCAAGCAGTATTCCGGATTCCTCGACGTCCACAGCAACGTGCACATACACTACTGGCTTTTAGAGGCGCAGTCCAACCCCGAAACGGCTCCGATCGTTCTATGGCTACAAGGAGGACCGGGCTGTTCTTCGCTTCTGAGTCTAATGACCGAAATCGGTCCCTTCCGGCCTTCCCGGGACGGACAGCTTCTCCTCGAGAATCCTTACGCCTGGAACAAAGTGAGTAGTGGTGTGAAAAGAAGTTTTGACGATTTCGCGTTTAGTACGCGAACATCTTCTTCCTCGAATCACCCAGGAACGTCGGATTCTCCTACCAGGATAATGGGAACGCGGTTACGGATAAGTACACTTACAACGACACTTTTGTGGGTTTAGGATATGCGAAACACTTCTAACGATCTTGTGGTTCTTAGACCGCCGAACAGAACCTTTTAGCCGTCAAGCGATTCTTCGAGCGCTTTCCCGAATACCAAAACCGTCCTTTCTACATTACGGGCGAGTCCTACGGCGGCGTTTACATTCCGACCCTCACGCAGCTTCTCGTCGAAGAACTCTCCCAACCCAACTCTCTCCACATCAACTTCCAGGGAGTCGCCATCGGAAACGGAATCCTCAACTGGCGCGATCAGCTCAACTCGGCCGTCGACCTCCTCTACTTCCGCGGTATCATCGACAAAAAGTGAGTTCAAGTTTTCATTGTATTAGCTACAATCTCTCGTTTCAGCACCATTGACGGACTGAATCAATGCTGTGCCAAGGCGGATCCCCAAGACGCGAACCCCCGAAACGGAACGACGCAGTGCAACTTCTCGCGATTCATCGATTTTGACGGAAGCTGGCCTACGTTGTCAAAGAATGTGACGGACTTCCAGAAGAATTGCGCGGAGATGGCTGCGGGTGTTGGCGAGATGATGGTTTGGATGTCCACGAATGACGTGTACAACACCTACCAAGATTGTTACGTTCCCGGAGGAGCTGCGAAGCCCGCTAAGAAGGATGAGAGCCAGCAGAGGTCGAAGCGAGCAGCTCCGGCCTACGGAAACCAGGTTCTAAGCGACATTTTGCCGTTTGTGGATCAAGCTGTGAGTTCTAAAAGAACAAATCGAACAAGCATTGTCCAATTGCACCTTTAGGGTCAGATCAACTACCTCTCAACCGACGCCATGAAGGGTTTCTCTTGCTGGGCTCAGCCAGCCTCGGCCTCCTACTTCCAAAGAGCGGACGTTATGGAATCGATTCACATTCCACAACAGCTTCAGAAAAACGTCAGATGGACCGCCTGCAAGTGAGTCCGTCCTTGAAGCGCTTTTTCTGATTGCGTCATCTAGCGGTCTCATCAACAACGTCACCTACCACCAAACGAATCAGGACTTGGGCCCGGTGTTTGAAAAGATCCTGAGTCACAACGTGAATCTAAGGTTCCTGATCTACAACGGAGATGCGGATATGGCGTGCCAGTTCATGGGCGACGAGGTCTTCATCGAGCGCTTAATGAGAAAAAACAGCGCGATTCCTGGAAAAAGGACCTTCTGGAACTACACCCAGCCAGGGTGAACTAAGAACATTTCTAGGTTCAAAGACTAAACTCACGTTTCCAGATTTAACCCCCGCACAGGCGGTTTCCAGAAGAAGTTCAACCTGCACAACAAATTCTTTATCGACCAGCTGACCGTCAAGGGCTCTGGCCACATGGTGCCCATGGACCGCCCCGGCCCCGCTCTTCAGATGTTCCGCAACTTCCTTAGCAACATCGACTATAGTACTCCTCTGCCAACGATCCAGCCTCAGCCAATCCTGCCTGCGTTCCAACCTAAGACTCCGAAACCCCCAAGCCGCATGAAGGCCGACCAAGTCTTCGATCTGCCGGGCGTCACTTTTAAAGTCGACTTCAACCACTACGCCGGATATCTGAATACAGCTACAAAGGGCAACTATCTTCATTACTGGTTTGTGGAATCTCAAATGAAACCTGAAACGGCTCCCGTGCTTCTGTGGCTTACCGGAGGTCCTGGTTGTTCCTCGCTGGGAGCGATGATGACAGAGTTGGGTCCGTTCCACCCAAACCCCGATGGTTCGACTTTGTTCGAGAATGTGTACGCCTGGAACAAGGTGGGAATCGAGAGATTAGGACAGTTTCAAAAGCTCCATTTCAGGGCTTCAACGTGCTTTTCCTCGAGTCGCCCCGAGGAGTCGGCTTCTCCTACCAGGACAAGTCCGTGAACAGCGACCCCAACTACGACGATAACAAGACCACCAAGGACTCCCTCGCCGCCGTCAAAGACTTTTTTAGCGCTTATCCGCATTTGAGCAAGAACGACTTCTACGTTACCGGAGAATCTTACGGTGGTGTTTACGTGCCCACCTTGGTCTATGCCATGATGCAGGTGAGACTAACACTTAAGAGCTTTAATCTTTATTTTGGGTTTGTAGGATGGAGGCGTGCCAAACTTGAAGGGAATGTCGATCGGAAACGGACTCCTCAGCGCCGTCCAGAACGTCCGTTCAATGCCCGACTTCTTGTATTACCACGCCCAGGTTGACTACAGGTATTTGGGATGTTAGAGAGCGGAGGACAAAGAAGTGTTCAGGAAGTGGTATGATTTGAAGAACTGCTGCCGCAACAAGGACGGCCTGGCAACGGCTGACTGCCACTACGACGATTTCGTGGTGATCGAGGGTGACGATATCTATAAGAAAAACTCGACTAATCCTCGGGATGACAACTGCGGAAAACTTGTGAAAGAATTGTCGGACACCTTTTTCGGCCAAACCACGTAAGACCTTAGCGCCATGATTTGTTTTGCGTGATATATAGCGATTTTGTTGCAGTATGGACATTTACAACTTCTACCAAGAGTGCTACCAGAATCTGGAGGCGGATAGCTACATCGACGCGGCCAAGCATCTCAAGTACTCGACCGCGAAATTCCGCTTCGACAAGAAGTCGACGATCATCAATCTCCTTTCGCAGGTCAACTACGGCAGCACCGACGCCCTCGGCGGCTTCCAGTGCTACTCGGTCCCAGCGGCGAAGAAGTACCTGAATCATCCACACGTGCGTGCCGCTCTTCACGTGCCCAGCTACGTGCAGGAATGGGAGTTCTGCACTGACAGCATTAACGGTCCCTACAAGCGCGGTGCCAACGACAGCGCGTGGCTCTGGAACCAGATCTTGGATACTGCGGACAGGAGCTATCCGAACTTCAAGGTCCTCGTGTACAACGGAGATCTGGACACCGCCTGTGGCCTCTTCGAGGACCAGTGGTTCATCGAGGAACTCTTCACCCTCCGCAAGAACGTCCCTGGCACTAGAGTTATCACGAATGATCAGAATGTCGGTCACGGTCCTTGGGCCTACGGTCAACAGAACGCGGGGTACCAGAAGGAGTTCATGTTCGGAAAGACTCGCTTGGAGCTGCTCAGCGTCAAGGTAGGCAGGATTTGGGAACTTTTAGATTGAAAGAGGGTTATTTCAGGGAGCCGGCCACATGGTGCCGACGGACCGCCCGGGACCCGCGCTCCAGATGATCAACAACTTTGTCACTATGCACGCCACCGCGCCAGCATTCAACTTCTCGCGTCCTTTCACCTTTAACACAGATAGGAAGCCGCTCCTTCCTTACTACAAGAACATCACTGCTCCCTGGAATCCGAAAGTCGCCAAAACCACACCTCCTCCGCTCACGAGCACTCCCTTGACCACGACGACAACCCCAAAACCGAAGTCTTCTACCACGACGGCCAGCGACGAAAAGGGCGACGCAACCTCGGATTTCATAAAAACCTCCATCCTTGGCCTTCTCTTTGTTGTTGTGTATCTCCTTTGATTGTTTGTAAATTTCAAATTGTATTTGTCCTTAAACTATACAGGACACTGAGGACCACCCTAAACGGTGACCACGGTGGCGGCGAATTACCCTAAACGGCGACCACGGCGGCGGCCGATGATTTGTGTGGCGTCCGCGCCTTGTACCTGTTTCCACACTTCAGACCGGTTGCTGTGCCTTAAAACGATGTCCACTGCCTGTGGCCGCCCGGAAACGGCGGCCAAATTCGAGAATCGGCGGCCGTGGACACGGCAACAACCAAACCCAAAACCGACGCCCTCGGCGGCTTCCAGTGCTACTCGGTCCCAGCGGCGAAGAAGTACCTGAATCATCCACACGTGCGTGCCGCTCTTCACGTGCCCAGCTACGTGCAGGAATGGGAGTTCTGCACTGACAGCATTAACGGTCCCTACAAGCGCGGTGCCAACGACAGCGCGTGGCTCTGGAACCAGATCTTGGATACTGCGGACAGGAGCTATCCGAACTTCAAGGTCCTCGTGTACAACGGAGATCTGGACACCGCCTGTGGCCTCTTCGAGGACCAGTGGTTCATCGAGGAACTCTTCACCCTCCGCAAGAACGTCCCTGGCACTAGAGTTATCACGAATGATCAGAATGTCGGTCACGGTCCTTGGGCCTACGGTCAACAGAACGCGGGGGTACCAGAAGGAGTTCATGTTCGGAAAGACTCGCTTGAGCTGCTCAGCGTCAAGGTAGGCAGGATTTGGGAACTTTTAGATTGAAAGAGGTTATTTCAGGGAGCCGGCCACATGGTGCCGACGGACCGCCCGGGACCCGCGCTCCAGATGATCAACAACTTTGTCACTATGCACGCCACCGCGCCAGCATTCAACTTCTCGCGTCCTTTCACCTTTAACACAGATAGGAAGCCGCTCCTTCCTTACTACAAGAACATCACTGCTCCCTGGAATCCGAAAGTCGCCAAAACCACACCTCCTCCGCTCACGAGCACTCCCTTGACCACGACGACAACCCCAAAACCGAAGTCTTCTACCACGACGGCCAGCGACGAAAAGGGCGACGCAACCTCGGATTTCAAAAAACCTCCATCCTTGGCCTTCTCTTTGTTGTTGTGTATCTCCTTTGATTGTTGTAAATTTCAAATTGTATTTGTCCTTAAACTATACAGGACACTGAGGACCACCCTAAACGGTGACCACGGTGGCGGCGAATTACCCTAAACGGCGACCACGGCGGCGGCCGATGATTTGGTGGCGTCCGCGCCTTGTACCTGTTTCCACACTTCAGACCGGTTGCTGTGCCTTAAAACGATGTCCACTGCCTGTGCCCCCGGAAACGGCGGCCAAATTCGAGAATCGGCGGCCGTGGACACGGCAACAACCAAACCAAAACCGCCAACCGCCAATGGACAAAATTGCCAAATCCAATCCAACTGCGCCAATTTTTTTGCGTCCATTTTCCCCACCAAAAAATTCAAAAGCTTTTCATCCCTCCGCAAGGCGCCTTAGGCGCGGGACGCGCCTTCGGCGCTTTCAAAAAAAACAATAAAATGTCCAAACCTAAGCCCAGCCGCGTTTCCAGGATTCTCCGATCGGCCACACACGACGGCCACCGATTCCCGGCCGCCGATTTCCGAATTTGGCCGCCGTTCCGAGGCGGCCGCCACACAAATCATCCGCCGCCGCATTGGCCGCCGTTTAGGGTAGTTGGCCGTGGCCGTCGAAGGAAAGTACTACCGGACCAGTACAAACCCACTCACAAGGGAAACCTTCAAAGTTGTTAACACCCAAAATGAGCGAGCTTAGTCAATTCTGGTAGTACTCGACGCGCTGAAACAACGTGGTATAGGTCACTCGCGTGCATTTTGACCAAAAAGGCCCTAAAAACGCGTTTAAAAATGCAAAAATTGCCGAGGCGGCCGCCACACAAATCATCCGCCGCCGCATTGGCCGCCGTTTAGGGTAGTTGGCCGTGGCCGTCGTTTAGGGTGGTCCGACACTAAAGGAAAGTACTACCGGGACCAGTACAAACCCACTCAGTTGCGGACTTACTGACAAGGGACAATTCAACCGACAATTCAAGTCCTTTTACCGCCGCGTAACCGAGATCCTGCTGCGGGAACGTCCTGATTTCGTTGTCTCACAGCGAGCCTCCATCGCACGCCTCCTCAACATCACAATCAAGCAGTTCTCGGCCCCGCGATTTGAACCTATGTTGAAGTACGCTTGGTTCGCCGCTGGACTGCTGTTAGAGCGGCCACCTCGTTTCGAAGTTCCAGAGCAGTTTTGCTTCCAGTTAGCTATCACCGACGAAACCTGCGGCTGCGAAGAACCTCCAATGGCGCGATGCGCTGATTGTGAGCGTAATTTGTGCGTCCAGCATTTTGTTTTTGTCGATCATTTATGTGTTTCTGATGTTGCGTGAGTTCTCGTGTTAGTATAACTGTTTTCGCTGCCATTTTAAGTGAACTAACACCGAAAACTCGTGAAAAATGGAGTTAAAAACATTCTAACAAGAATGGCTTCGAGGGGGATTCAAAAAGTGGGAGCCGGGATGCATAACCACTCGGCCAAACAGGCGATGCATATCATTGTTCAGTATCGTTATATGTGAGTGAGGGAAAACCAAAAACGGCCGTTTCAGGTCTTTTTTGCTCATTTTGCACCGCAAGTATGGGGGTCCACGTTGATCAGCGCCTCAAACTCTACCAGTATGCAAATTTTCAGCCTGATCTGAATGTGTCACCTTTGACACCTTCCTTGTGAGTGTAATAACTTTTAACTTTTTATACTCAGTCCACGCGATCATAAATGTACATCTCAATTTAAGAGATAGTTGACTAGAAGAACCGTAACAAGGCACAAGACCGTCGGTCTCAAAGTAGGAACGGATCCGTTATTTTTTTTGGGTGAACCTCCCTGAGTCGTCGTGGGATTCGCGGGAAACGTGGGGGGCGCCGTGGGCGGCGGCGTTCCGCGAGTTGCCCCTCCGTTGTTCTGAACCGTGGGCGGCTAAAATTAGATTTGTTTTTAATTAATTCTACGACTACCGTACCTGGAACTGTGGCTTAAGAGGTTTCCTATTCACGCTGTACGAAACGAGGTTGCTGAACGGTACGGGCGTGCTCTGGCTGGAGGCATTCAGCTTGAATTGGATAAAATTATCGATCATCTGGAGCGCCGGACCGGGGCGGTCCATGGGTACCATGTGACCGGAGCCCTTGACAGTCACAAACTCGACGCGAGTCGTGTTGTATTGGAAAGACCTTTGGTATCCCGCAATCTTACGCTCAAACTGCGGGCCAAGAGAGTATTTCCAGGCTTCATGCTCCAGCACTACCTTAGTTCCCTTCTTCCGCTTCATTTGAGCGTAGAGTGTTTCCAGGAACCACTGGGTTTCCATCAGGGGACACGCGCTATCGACGTCGCCAACGAAGAAGAGAATCTTGAAGTTGGGCGGCGCATTAGCCAAGATGTTCTTGAAGAGCGCGGTTTCGTCCAGGAGATTTTGAGGATAGGAGTTGATGCCGGCGTCGTCCGTGCAGCCTGTGTAGTCTTGCACGTAGTCAGGGACGTGGAGAGCCTTCCGGACGTGGGGCAGGTTCAGATACTTCTTGGTCGCCTTCTCCACATAGCACGGAAAGCCGTTGAAGCTGTCCGTGGAAACGAGGTTCAGCTGGGAGAGCTGATTCCTTAGGTACTTCGAAGCGGCCATTTTGCCGTCCGGTTTCCTAAGAAGGCTCTCGATCTTGTCCAGGAACTCGTGCTGGTGGGACTCGTCGGCTTCACGCTTGAACTTGTGTTTGTCAGTCCAACTGTAGCAGTCCTGGTAGAAGTTGTAGTAGTCGTTTCCGTCGTTACTCACGCGCTGGACGCTCAGGTCGACGACAATCTTGGCGCACTTCTGGAACGTGGAATCGTTCGAGGGCTTCGGCGTCAGGGTGTTGCCGCCGTCGGCCACCGTGACAAATCGGTCGTAGTCGCAGAAGGCCGTGGCCAAACCGTCTTTGTTGGGACAGCAGTTCTTGAGGAAGTCCCATTCCTGCTTCCCGACTTGACCTCGGAAGTAGATGAAATCGGGGAGAGAACGGACGTTCTGGATGGCGCTGACGAGGCCGTTTCCGATCGCGATTCCCTTGAAGTTGAAGTTCAGGCTTTTTATCTAAATTCTGAAATAGCTCAAATCTAAGAACGAAACCTGAGCTCACGTTTTGGAACAAGAGCTGAGTGAGTGTCGGAATGTAAATGCCCGCGTAGGACTCTCCAGCAATGTAGAACTCATTCTTCTGGTACTGGTAAAACACGTTGAAGAAGTCTTTGAGAGCATCCATGTTATCATTTCGCGTGACATTATCGTTCTGCGTCCAGTCTTTGTCAATGGAAGTGTCTTGATAGGACAAGCCGACGCCTCTGGGCGATTCCAAGAACAGGACATTGTAACCCTGAAATCGCAAATTCTTCTTCAATTCCAGTAAGACTACAGTATACCTTATTCCAAGAAAAGACGTTCTCAAAAAGAGTTAGGCCGTCGGGGTTAGGAAAGAAAGGACCCAGTTCTCCAAACAATCCGCCCATCGAAGAGCAGCCAGGACCACCATTCAACCAGAGGATCACCGGATCGTTGTCCGGGTCGTTCTGCGACTCCATGAACCAGTAGTGGAGGTAGTGACTGGAGGTGTTTGTGCGCAGATACCCGGAGAAGTGCTTGAATCCAGGATCGAAGGTCAGGCCGGGAAGGTCGTACACGCGGTCCAATCGCCTGCGGTCAGCTGAGGATTGCTTAGATTGCACAGCTGCCTTAGATTCTGGTTTCTGTGGACGTTTGGTTTGCTCAGCTTTAGCCGATTTATCATCTCCATAATCTGGCCAACTCGGGTCAACTGTGGGTTGAGCGGTTATGACAGGCAATGTGGTGCTGTAATCCTGGTCGCTGAAGTAGTTCTGAATCATCTGAAGAGCGGGCCCAGGTCGGTCCATGGGCACAAAGTGACCAGATCCCTTGATGGTGACTTGATCAAAAACGACCTTGAACTGAGGCATCATGTTGAAGCGCCGCTGGAAGCCGCCTGTGCGGGGCAGATTCCTGGAAAGTTGTGGCTTGAGATTACGGTAACACTTGGGTATCTTACGGGTTGCTGGCGTTCCCGCTGTTAAGAGTATACATCCAAGGAGCCCTCTTCGTGCCTTCGACACCGTGTTTCGCCATAAGGCGCTCCACGAACCACTCGTCGCCGAGGAACTGGCACACCATGTCCACGTCGCCGTTATAGATCAGGATCCTCAGCGATTGTCCACTGCTCAGGATCTCCTCGAAGGTGTCCGCCATGTCATAGTATTTTGGCTGGTGGTGGTAGCGAAGGTCGTTGCCACAATCGCTCCACGTGACGCCCGTCAGCTCGGGTCGCTCCACATGCAGAGCGCCGCGTACCTCGGGTCGATTCAGATACGCGGCGGCGCCGTCGCCGGTGTAGCACGAGGCGGTGCCAAAAGCGTCCGTCGACTCGTAGTTCAGCTTCTCCTCCTGGTTCACGAACGGCACCGCATCGCTCAGAACCTGGCCTCCGTAAGAAGGAGCGGCGCGTTTCAATCTGCGGCTATCGTAGTTGCTCGGCGAAGCGCCCACATAGCAGTCTTGGTATGTGTTGTAGGCGTCATTTCTGAAAGATTAAAGATAGAATCTGATTTTTTTGGCAAAATATTACAGCGAATGGTCGATCAGTTCTTCGCCCAATCGGACGACGAGCGCGTTGCATCTGATCTCCTTTCCAGAAGCAGTGTTGGCGTCGAAGCCAAACGTGTACTTGGAAAGGTTGCAAGGCTTGTTGTCGAGGATCGGGTTCATACCATCACAACAACTCGTAAGGTTTACAAAGTCCCTGAAAAACGTTGTGTCAGCAGTTGGTTTAGCTCTCTCTCTCTCTACTCACTCTTTTCCGTAAATTCCTCGGAAGTACATCAGATTGGCGGCCGAATTCAGCTGATCGTACTCGCTGAGAATTCCGTTGCCAATGGCGAATCCGGCAAAGGTGATGTTTGCGCTGTTTCCGTTCTGGAACACATCTCGATTAAAGTTCATCTGCTGTAATCCCCACCTTGATGTCGTTGAGAAGGTCCCTCGCGAGCGTAGGAATGTAAACGCCTCCGAAGGACTCGCCGGTGATGAAGAACTGGCGGTTTTGGTACTCGGGGAACTTCACGAAGAAGGACTTGATGGCCCGCAGGTTGTCCTGGGCGGTCTAAAAGGGATACTGTAGGTCAGGATTGCAAGGATTATTTCTACCATGTCGTCGCTGTAGACTACGGTGTTATTAGGATCGAACTCGTTGTAGGAGAATCCGACGGCGCGCGGCGACTCCAGAAACAAGACGTTGGCAAACTTGTTCCAAGAGTAAGGATTCTCGAGAAGGAACTGGCCGTCGGCGGTGGGACGGAAGGGGCCGAGCTCGGTCATGAGGCCTCCGAGCGAGGAGCAGCCTGGACCGCCATTGAGCCAGAGGACGATCGGGGCGTTCGTAGGGTCGTTCTGGGACTCTACCAGCCAGTAGTGCATGTGGGTGCCGTTAGAAGCGTCCAAGAAGCCGGAAAACTGTTTGAAGTTCAGCTTGAAGGCGACTCCGGGCAACCCGAAGATCTGATCGCTGGCTCGGTCTTCAGGGTACGGCTTTCGACTCTTCAACAAAATCCTTCTTTTGCTTTCCGTTTTCACGTGGCGTTCCGCCTTGGGTTTAAGTCCCTTTCGTTCGAGGAATTCTTTAACTTTCGGGATCGCAGCGAGTTTCCTCGAAATGCTGGATCCGGATTTACTTCCAGCAATTTCCTCCAGAATCTTATATTGCTGCTTCAACGGTGTTCGCGAGTTTTTCAACGCCATTAGATCGTTTCCGTAATCCCGGTGGGCCAAGTAGTTGTTGATCATCTGGAAGGAGGGCCCAGGGCGATCCGTGGGAACCAGATGGCCGGCACCCTTGACCGTCAGAAGGTCGATCTCGATGTTTCCTCCCGCGAACCGCTTCCAGTAGCCTCCGATCTGACTCTTGTAGAGCCACTGGTCGTATTTCTTGACCGTGGGGAGCGCGTTACGAGCCGCGGCGTCCTCGACGAACCACTGGTCGCCCAGAAAGTTGCAAACGGTGTCCACGTCGCCGTTGTAAATGAGCATACGAAGGGGAAAGCCGGAGCCGATGATGTGGTCGAAGACGGCGCCGGTGTCGTTGTATTGCTGCACGTAGGCGCCGTTGATGTTGTCGCTAGAACGGATTCGATAGGCAATGATAAGGAGAACAGTGCCTACTTGCAGTCGGTCCAGTTCTGGACGTAGTCAGGGATGTGCAGCGCCCAGCGGACGTCGTTAGTGTTGAGCCACGTTTGAGTGGCGGAAGAGGCGAAGCACGGGAATCCGCCTTGGTTGTCCGTCGAGACCGTGTTGATCTAAAGGTTATTCATTGAAATAGGTCGAAATGGAGAATCATACGTTGGGGTTGTTCTCAATGTTCAGGTTGAGTTGTTGGCGAAGCGCCTCCTTGTGAGGCCGAAGGTTGCGGGAACCGAAAATATGGCTCTTCTGCTGGTAGCAGTCTTGGTACATGTTGTACACATCCTGCACCTCCTGCATGTTCCAAACGTCACTCTGACCTAACTGAACCACGAGGTCTCCGCAAGTGGTGCTATTGTTCACGCGCTTTGCCACAGCGTTTCCGTAGTTATCGAGAGAGATGTAGCGCGTAAAGTCGCAGAGCGGCAGTTCCTGGTAGCTGGAGGCGCTTGGACAGCACTGGCGCAGCTGATCCCACTCCTGCTTGCCGTAGATGCCGTGGAAGTAGAGCAGCGAGATGGCCGACTTGATCTGGTCGATGCGGCTCAGCTCTCCGTTGCCAACGGCCATACCGACAAGGTTCAAACCGGGAGCTTGGCCGCCTTGGATTTTGTCGATGAGGAGCGAGGTGAGCGTAGGAACGTAGACACCGCCGTAGGATTCTCCTGTGACGTAGAATGGGCGGTTCTTGTACTCAGGATATACCGCCAGAAAGTCCATAATGGCCAGAAAGTTGTCGTAAGCGGTCTTTGCGTCGTCGTAGTTTCCGTCAGAGTTCTGGCTCTTGTCCTGGAAGGAGAAGCCGACGTTGCGGGGTCCCTCGAGGAAGAGCACGTTGGCGGCCTTGTTCCAGGAGTACACGTTCTCGAAGAGCGTCTTGCCGTCGGGATTCACGTGGAATGGACCGAGTTCGGTCAGAAATCCTCCGAGCGAAGAACAGCCGGGACCTCCGTTGAGCCACAGGATCAAAGGATCTGTGCTGGGGTTGTTCTGGGATTCCACTAGCCAGTAGTGGAGGTAGTTTCCCTTGGAGGCTTGCAGGTATCCCGAGAACTGGTTGAAATTTATCGGGAACGTCAGCCCAGGAAGCGTATAAATCTTATCAGCCTGTTTTCGAGTTACTGCAACACAAATTCCAATATTGATCGAAATAATAACTCCTACTTGGCACGTGTGGCTTCTGGAACTGAGGCAGCAGAGGCTGCGGAGCCAGAGAAGCGCTAACTGGGTTGCTGTAGTTGGACTGAAGCATGAAGTTAGTGATCATTTGAAGAGCTTGAGCGGGTCTGTCGGTTGGAACAAAGTGTCCAGCTCCCTAAATAATCAAGAGTTAAAAACCAGGCATCAGAGGTGTATATATTTGCCTTCACAGTCAATTGATCTAGTTTGACGTTGTTGTACGTGAATTTCTTCTGATATCCAGCGACGTTGTGTCGACGGCCGGGTTGGTAGACGTAGAACCATTCGGAGAAATTTCCGACTACGGTGAAGTTGTACTGATCGGCCAGGGCTTCGATGAACCACTGATCTCCCATAAAATTACACGCCATGTCCGCATCGCCGTTATAAATGAGGACTTTCAGAGCGTATCCTAAAACACGACTCCACTATAGCATAAAATTGATGACAGAAGTCCATACCGGAGTTAAGAATCGACTGAAAGATGGGAGTGGTGTCGTGGTTCTGCTGGTAGTAGTGGTCACCAACGTAGCCACTGCAGTCGGTCCACGCGGGGACCTCTTCGGGAATGTGAAGCGCTTGCCTCACGTTCGGTTGATTCAGGTATTGCCGGCTGGCTGTGTCCATGTAGCATTGGAATCCGCCTTCGGAATCTGTCGATGCAGTATTCCGGGTAGCCTGAACCTTCAGGTTAACAGCGTCAGGGCTGGAATGCTTACTCCGAAATCCACGAAAGGAGTTGTTCCGTCGAGGATTGGCGAGCTGAAGGAGGCACTGGCATCTGCGCGTCTCTTCAATCTCCTATTCGACTTTGCGAAGGCCGGCAAAATCTGCGGCTCCATACTAACGTTGTAACAATCCTGGTACGTGTTGTACACGTCATTCTGCGTCATCCACACTTTGTTGAATCCAAATTTGACCACGTTATTGGCGCACTGCCTGAAGGTTTCATTGTCAAAGGTAATTTTCTGAATTGCGTTTCCCCATTGGTCAAAAGTGATAAACTGGCTGAAATCGCATTTGGAAAGCGGAAGTCCGTTGGGGTCGCTGCAACAGCTTTTGAGTTGTTCGAATTGCCTAAATTCCAGTAATTAACGGGAAGGAAATGATGCGCTAACGGTTTGGAGATAAGACCGCGGTAGTAGTTAAGGTCGATGGCCGAGTTGACTTGCTGGAATTCGCTGAGTTCGCCGTTACCGACGACCATTCCCACGAGGTTCGCCTGGAGCTGACCACCTTGAATTCGCTTGATGAGAGCGTCCGTGAGAGTCGGAACGTACACGCCTCCGTAGGACTCGCCGGTCACGTAGAAGTCCCGAGTTTTGTATTGCGGGAACCGATCGAGAAAAACTTGAACGGCGTCCGCGTTGTCCTGCGCGGTCTTGGTGTCGTTCCAGAGGTTGTCGACAGGGAGGCTTTTAGGACGGTAGGAGAAGCCGACGTCTCTGGGAGCTTCCAGGTAGAGCACATTGGCTACCTGTAATAAGAGTTCAAGAAACTTTAGAGAAGAGGGTTAGATACCTTGTTCCAGCTAAACACATTTTCGAAAAGTGTTTGCCCATCGCTGTTAGGATGGAAAGGTCCATGTTCGGTCATGAATCCACCAAGAGCCGAACATCCAGGCCCTCCATTGAGCCACAGAAGTAGAGGGTCGCTTGAGGGATCCGCTTGCGATTCGACGAGCCTGAAATCGATCTAATGCATCTGAATCTTTCGTCTCTCCTTACCAGTAATGTAGCTTGTTGTCACTTGGAACAGTCAGGTATCCGGAATATTGCTTGAAGGTCGGGGTGAAGGAGAGTCCAGGGAGATCGACGACCAAATCGGCGTCCGCTTCAGGCGTCGCCCTTCCTAGCGCCAGGAAACAAGCGACAGCCAGGAGAAGCTGCCACCCATCCATAGTCAATGCAATTGCTCAGAATACCCCGGCTTCCCATTCAATCTTCTGAAAAGCAATAAAGATAAGCAAGAGACTACAGGCTGCGTTGAGGAGTCGCAATATCTCGTTTATGAGCTTCACTCTCGCTGCAAACTGATTACGGGTCATAATTTAATTACCTTGGACGATCAGAAATGAATCTCTTTTAGGGACCTAACGACTTTTAACATAGAAAAACGGGGGTCAGCTACCGTAATGAGAGAGCCATATAGTCCCTGGCGTGTACGGAAATTCGCGGTACTCGTCCAGGTATGAAATAGAGGCGTGCGTATGTATGTATCTCCTTTTAGTGACTTCATGCACCCAAATTTAATTACCTTCTCGCACATTACTTCGGCGAAGTCATTTAGGAACTCGTTAAGGATGCTGATACACATGTCAATGATGTCATGTGATCGAAAAGGATCTCAAACCCAAAAACAAAAAAGCCAAATTTTATTCTCGTCGAAATCAGCTAATATAAAACATTTGCCAGGTTAACACAGGCCTGATACGATCGCACAATACACACGGCTGATCAGAAACTACAGAGTACAACATTATCTACAACATCATCGTACGAAATGTACCCAGATTGAAGGTTTCTGAGGTGTCGGCAATAACGTTTAAAACAAGGGTATCAAGACGCGAGCGAACATTCGATTTGAAAGCGACTGATAACAGAATCTAAAAACAATATCGCGAGCCATCACGCGAAATAATTCGGGCATTTGAAAAGCGTGAAACTGGAGGTGAAAACACGCACTCGTGCGTAACCAACGGCCATTTGGGCTTATGGGTTCACTTCGCTTAAAGGGACACAGACATCGCATTTTTCGTCGTTTTTTGGGTGCACGGATCGCGCTCATTTCTGGGGCAGGGGGGTTTTCGAAGGCGCTGATCACGATTCTGGCGTCAGAATGGCGAGAAACGGTTTCAGGACTGCGCAATATGGCAAAGTTAGAATAAGACAAAAAGGAGAATTTTACCAGTCGTTGAGCGGTCCAAATCGGATTTGGGTTTGCATTTCTTTCTGTCGGCGAAATCGTCGTTTTGCGCCGCAAGTTGAATTTCACGCCGAAATGCGCCCCGGTTTCACGAATTTTTGGAGCTTCACGTTTTGGTCAGTCGATTTTATTAGAATACGATGCTTTGTGGTTAATTGTCTTTCATTTCAGGGGCGGCGAGCTGAGCAGGCGAGGGTGAAGCGTGCTGGGACTGCGGTGCGATGATTTTCTTGTGTTGAAGCATTTTAGAACTTATTGAATCCAGCCCTACTGATCGGTAAAATGAGTGTAGACGTGATTTGGATCACCTTCCGGACATAAGTCGATGATGTATTTTCGGACACATGCTGGGATTTCGACTCTGTTGTTGCATCCCAGGACGCCGTGGGCGTACGCAGTCCAGATGCGGTAGAGTTCTTTGCGCATAGCCTTTCGGCTAGGGTTACTGGCCTCTTTGCTTACGTTCGACCTACGGCTCGCGACAAGATCCATACTATTACAGCTGAAATATTGATAGCCTCTTTGAATCCTGGCTCGTTGATTATGCAAGTATGCTGTCCTTTCAGCCTTTTCTAGAGACTGACTGAGGAAACGGTGTTGCTCTGTGAGCTTTCCCTGTCGCAGAAATATTCGCGAGCGAAAGATCCATTTGTAAAGCCACAATTGTTACAACTGCAGTAGCTCCGGGCATCTTGATTTTGGGCTAGGTTGCACAAAACCATATTGCCTATGCCGTACGTCGAAGCCATTAATAGGCCATATACCTTCTCAAAGCTCAGATCAGCCCCTCCTCCCCCTATTCCCGATGCTTCTAATGGCGATTCTCCATCTAGCAAGCAGGCTAGAGAATGCTCTCCGGAAGTCAGCATAGAAATCGTCGTGAACGCCATTTCGGTCGACTTCTCGCCACTAACAGCTCTGGACACTCTTTTGATAATATTTCGGTTCTATCCACGATTGAGGAGGAATTTCACGAGAGCATTCCAAAACCAGCGACTACTTCAAGAACAGACAAAAAGAAGTTTTTCCTCGTGGAATGGACGCAGATACAACAGCTTCTCCAACTGGCGCACTGCCCTGCATGCAGAAAGCGCCTGATGGACGAAAGTTCTTCGCCTAATGTTCATCGGAAAAGATCTGCGATCGTCGTGCGTTGCTCTTGCGAAATATGGAAATGGAGCAGCCTCTCTCAGGTTCAGGGAGTAGCTATCTGCTCCGGTGATTTCGTTCTTTCCGTGGGATGCTACACGGCTGGAATCCCTCGAGACGCTTCACTGTGGCACTGACCTTCACGAGCACATTGAAGAAACCCAGGAGTTTGAAGATAGCTTCCTGGACTTTGAATGAGAGAGTGCGATCGCGAATAAATGAGTCCGCTTGTAAATCCATAAAACTCGCTTCAACACCAGATAATCATCGCACATCAGTCCCAGCACGCGTCACCCTCGCCTGCCCAGCTCGCCGCCCCTGAAATGAAAGACAATTAACCACAAAGCATCGTATTCTAATAAAATCGACTGACCAAAACGCGAAGCTCCAAAAATTCGTGAAATCGGGGCGCATTTCAGCGTGAAATTCAACTTGCGGCGCAAAACGACGATTTCGCCGACAGAAGGAAATGCAAACTCGAATCCGATTTCACCGTAAGCGGGTGCGTCTTGATCAGGATTGTCGCGTCGGGATCGCTCAATGACTGGTAAAATTCTCTTTTTTGTCTTATCCTAACTTTGCCATATTGCGCAGTCCTGAAGCCGTTTCTCGCCATTCTGACGCCAGAATCGTGATCAGCGCGATCTGTGATGGTGCGAAAAAACGGTGACCGTGTCCCTTTAAGTAAATGAACGTCGCGTGACGCAGATAGTTATCGTCCATTTCAAAATCTTCCTCCGATTTTTTGAGCGCGTTTTCCGATTTTCCAATTTTTTTGAAATGCGATGCTAAGCGCGACGGGAAGAAAACACGAAGATTTGTCCGCGAAACGCAATAAATCCACGCGAATCGAGCGACTTTCCCTGGCTACTACCGCATTCCAGGGTCCCGAGCGGAATACCCTCCGTGTCTGAACGCGCCTACTGTAATCGCGCTTAGCATCGCTTTTCAGAAATTTGAAAAGTTGAAAAAAAAATCGGAAGAAGATTTTGAAATAGAGTATATAAACGGCGTTCAGACTCGCAGGGCCTTCTCTTCGGCCTTTCTTAATTGAACCCCACAATTTACCAGCTGTGGGCAAATTTGCGACCCCTCATCGACAAACCTTTTCGACAGAACGGGTTCTCCTTCGTTTTTATCGTAAGTGCTCAGCATAGCAACTTTCTGGGCGACCAGTGGTTCGTCGAGGACGCCGCGGCTCGTAACGCGCTCCCCACGGTCAAGAAATACGACCAGTGGCTCTACAAGAGTCAGATCGGAGGCTACTGGAAGCGGTTCGCGGGAGGAAACATCGAGATCGACCTTTTGACGGTCAAGGGTGCCGGCCATCTGGTTCCCACGGATCGCCCTGGGCCCTCCTACCAGATGATTTACAACTACTTGGTTCACCGGGATTACGGAAACGATCTAATGGCGTTGAAAAACTCGCGAACACCGTTGAAGCAGCAATATAAGATTCTGGAGGAAATTGCTGGAAGTAAATCCGGATCCAGCATTTCGAGGAAACTCGCTGCGATCCCGAAAGTTAAAGAATTCCTCGAACGAAAGGGACTTAAACCCAAGGCGGAACGCCACGTGAAAACGGAAAGCAAAAGAAGGATTTTGTTGAAGAGTCGAAAGCCGTACCCTGAAGACCGAGCCAGCGATCAGATCTTCGGGTTGCCCGGAGTCGCCTTCAAGCTGAACTTCAAACAGTTTTCCGGCTTCTTGGACGCTTCTAACGGCACCCACATGCACTACTGGCTGGTAGAGTCCCAGAACGACCCTACGAACGCCCCGATCGTCCTCTGGCTCAATGGCGGTCCCGGCTGCTCCTCGCTTGGAGGCCTCATTCAGAAGATGAAGAAGGTTTCGGAGGCCTCATTCAGAAGATGAAGAAGGTTTCGGAGGCTCACGATCGACTCAACGCTTTGAAACTCCTTAAGCAAAGGAAACACCGTTGAACGTTCCGATTGGTCCTGTCACGACAGCTCGAGGAGAGTGCGTCCAGGTTTATCAACTGAAAAACCTGTGGGAGGATGAACTTTGCGGATCCATTGACAAACCTGGCATCACCAGGAGAGGGATTTTCGAATCGCAATTTTTAGATTTCGTCTTTTCTGATTTTTTCGCTTTGTCTTCGGGTATTCTTTTAGACAATGAATTCGTGTGCTGTTTCGACTTGCGCACGGATAGAATTGCTCATCGATTGTGCCTCATTCTGTAATTAACGGGGCTGAGCGCGCTATCGCGCGAGGTTTCAGTTTCAAACTATATATGTTCCAATTCGGCGCTTCGCGCCTCCAAGGAGCCATGAGCGCAGCGATTTCGTGTTTTCATGAATTTTTTCGAAATAGCGCAAATTATACATCATTTGGTTACAATTTTTGTGCATGGTCGTTTGAGCCCAAAAACACCCGCAACGGTGGCCAATTTGGCGTTTTCGGCACCGATTTCGGCGCTGTCGCGGTTGCAAAACCGACCGCTCCGCGACGGCGACGGACCGAACGTGCGAAAAACGTTACACGGACACAAAAGCGTTACGAACGCATCTGGATCCTCCTTTATTTAATAGAGTATTTTGTTTCCAGGAAAAGATGACATCGCTTCCGTCGTCCGACCTGAACGAGCTCGTCACGCTGCTCATCTCTCAGAGCCAAGAAAAGGAGAAGAAGAACAAGGTATGCAATTTGAAGCCTTTGTTTTGCAATTGGAAGCATTTACGTCCTTTTTCCAGCTTCCTGACATGGACTATCTTTACCAAGTGCTCGACAACCTCGAATTCCTCCGGTTCGGCAAGAACATTCTCGACCCCGAAGGCAAGGCGGCGCAGAAGACATATCCGTGGATGGCTGGACTTCACAAGGTTGTGATGGGGATCCTAAGGACTAAATATTTGAGTGGGACCAGTACGCCTCACTTGCTTGGATTCATCGACCTTTTCAGCCCCGGAATACACGGACATCTCGCTGGAAATTGCGAACGCGGCATCTTTGATCGTCGGTAAGGCGTGGTTCAACGAAGACAAGAAGGTGCTGCCGCTATTCGCCGGCCTCGTGGCCGTGCAGCTCCGATTGGTGCTCCAGGACGAGGAGAACGTGGACGCCGGGAAGGTCGACTGTTGCGCATCGCTGATGAAGAGCCTCATCGACATGGCAGAGGACGACGACGATCTGGACGATGACATGTGAGTGCTTAAATCTTGCAAAATGAAACTGTCCATGCTTGGAGGGCTATCGTTTGTTCACAACGACACGGAGCGTCCGAGGTGCGACCGGTTAAGAGGAAGTTGTGTCACGCAAATTACTGAAAGCGGTGACTGCTTATGTCTAGACACAATCCTTTTGAAAGCTTCTTTATGGAAATCGTTACATAATTGGCCTTGTCGTCCGTTTTCAGCGCCGGAATGATGGGAGCGCAGATCCACGAAGGCCTCACCTTTCTTATCGAAACCCTCCTGAAGGCCGAGGCGCAGTTGAACCCAGAAGCAAAGCGTCCCCTCTTCCTGATCATCAGCTTCTACCTCATGACCGGCGCCCACGCCATATTCGAACGCGAGAAGATGATCTACGTGAAACGATGCCTGAAGCACATCTACGGTAAGCGATTGAAGATGTGTTTGAAACTCTTGATTGCTTTTTCAGAACAAGCACCGGAAAAAGAAGGCATGAAGGAATTGATGGAAGAAATCGAAGAAACGCTGCCTTGATCTCATGTAAAATATCCGGTTTCAGTTGTTGCGTTTGTTGTTGTTGTTCTTATCGTTGATGTAAAGTTTTATTTTCAGGATTTCAAGTTTTGAGACTTAAGTTGACTGAAAATCGTACGCCGAAAATGCCGTGCTTTGAAACCGCGTTCTTGTCACTCTTATCGCGCTCTTGGATGCTTGAACTCCGAACATGTGTATCCTTAAACACATCGCAAAACGTCGTCCACTATTGATCCGCTCGTCAAGTACAACGTCAGGTCCAACTGCTACTTTCAACCACTGCACTGATAAGAGTCCCCACACGGTTCTGTGTCCGATCCGGGAGCCGTCGTGGTGTTATCTCGAATGGCGGCTATTTTCCTTTTTCTATGGGATTGAGGAGATAGCAAGCGTTCCCGCAATCCGCTTATGCAGCACTTAAACTGGAAACGGTGGCAAGTGTCATTATCGAAAGACTGAAAGAGGAGAAGGGTGTAGGAAAGCCTTCAATCTTGAAAAGGAGAAAGGAGTGTTTGCACTATCGAACATAACTTATTGGCAACTACAGGCGTAGGAAGTTTTCGCTATGCCCGTTTGAGCTTTGTAATCTGAGTTCTATCGATCGAAATCTTACGCAACGTTACATCATCCGCTCCGCTTCAGAACAAATTGTAGTTAGTCAGTGAACTTTGATGTCTGCTTTTAAAGAGCACTCGAGATCGTCGCTTTCCTGCACCAAACCGAAAGCAAAAGCAGCCCATGTGACCTAATTTTATTGCTTCGCGAAGGCTGTTTCGACAAGCGACGTCACCGGGAGAAGGTCGAAAGTGCCATCTTGGGTGGAGGAAAACTTTGCAGTTTTACGACTTTGTCGGTAGCGAGGCCTTTAGGGCGCTTTGGAGGTCCGTATAGTGGCGAGATGTCACAAATTTATGTTAATTAACGTCAAATTTATGTCACAAAAAGGAAGATTTGAGGAATGCCTGATAAGGAAGATGGGTTTGCTGGAAAGCTGACTCAAGCCTAACAGAACGATGCTTGGAATGTTTATTTACGGTGTTTTGCACAAATATATGTATGATGGGTTTAGCAAATGTGCCCAGGAGGGGATTCTGTGAGACTCGGGTTCTGCGATTTTAACTCTTATATTTGTTGATACCAACTTTCTCCGTAAGACGTATCAGCACATTTTCGTAAAATCGAGTTTGTGCATCATACTCTCGATTTAAATCTTGAGGTGCAATGAGAGGATGATCACTCATTTAGGAAACTAGTAGAAAAGCTTAATGATTTCGTCATTCGAGAATGGAGATAAGGTGCAGAAGGAGTCAGAGAGTAATGATCTTGCGTTAATCGCTTTGCGATTAAAGGTCTATGTTAGAATTTCAGGTGCATGGGATTTCAAAAGAAACAGATCTGAGTGCAGACAATTGTAAAAACGATGGGTGTACTTGAACTAAACAAGATTCATTTTTAGATTCAAAGCACCGATCGCTTCTTAACAACCATGATTGTGTTCACACAAACATTTACATTAGTCAGCTGTTTCTCTTCTTTCAACGAATTTTTAAACAAACGTATCAACACTTGAATCGCTACCAAAAGCTTTTTCAGCGTGACTTCTTCAACGTCTCCAAAACAATATCTGCTTACAAAGCGGAACAAAACGTTCCAGTTACATCCTCAGACCTATACGCTTACTCGCACACTTCCGCTACGATTAGTCTCTCGTAGGGGGATCTCGCCTATCTATGTCACGCGGGTCTTTCCTGGGTGTCCTAGCAATTGTCTCCTGCGGACACACTTGCAACACAAATACGGACTTTATTACGTTCTTTAACACACTAATTAACGGGTGATAATGGTGGACGTCGAAGCACGAGGCTAACGACGGCTTCTTGGACGCAATGAATGTCCGCGAAGCTCTGCAACGGAAGGGCGCTTCTTGCCGACCGCGCAACAACCACCAAACGGAGCGAGGCGATGTTAGCCTTATTGAGGGAATTTAGGCCGGTCCTGGCGAGCGAGAGGTTTCTGCAATTTGCCCGCGGCAAGACCTGAGATTTAAACCTCTGCAAACGACGAACTTCACACATTCGTCCACTCCTTCGATCTTCGTTGACGGCGGCGTTGTGCGGATAATGCAATCGCACGTGACGACGCAACTGACGTGGAGAAGCGATGCTTGAAGCATCCGGCGATCTGGAATTCCTGGAAACGTCGTGGCGGAGGATCGGCTCAAGTTCGAGTGCACGTGGCACGACACATAAGGCTTCGAGACCTTGCAACACATAGAACAGACCTAATATACCGACGGCAAGTTCCAATCCTAAGCACGAGGCATTGTCATGGCTTGAGTTCAGCGGTGAACGGGTCGTGGATCGGGGATGCACGACATTTGTTGCCGTGGCTAGTCGCTTCTTCGAGTCTCTAAAAACCAAAACCGTTGGTTCCTCCAACTTCTAATCTTCTTAACTACCACAAACTAGAAAATTCGAACGTCAGATTTTGCCGTTGATCTGTGAAGGCACATTTTGCAGCCTGCAAAAAGCATCTTTTCCAGGCTTAATGCGCTCTCTGACCTGCATTTAAGGGTCCAACACGGACGTTACATCAGCGGCGTCCCCTCGCTTACAAGTTCTTTATCTCTCCTGCTTTCGCTTCCCCTTCTTATCGCAATCCGCCGTTGCAGGAAGCCGCGACCGTCCATCAGTTGTCCTGCGATGACGGACTACCGAGCGGCGGTGGCCCTTCTAGTGGCTCTCTTGGCCCTTTTCTTGGGCGTCGCCTCGGTGAAAAGCCCAGCGAGCGCGGATTTGGTGCGTGATTTGCCCGGACTCACCTGGAACGCCAACTTCAAGCAGTACTCGGGATATTTCAACTTGACCTCTGGAAACCGATTCCATTACTGGTGAGTATTGTTCAGGTTCGCCCTTCAGGGTCTTCTGAGAAAGGTAGACCCTCGAGATTCAGTAGATAAATATAACGCTTAAAACTAAAGGCCACCGAAAAGCTTTCGAGTGTCCAACTCGGGGCCTTTTATGGTTAGAGAGTTTTTTTGCTCTAATTCAATGCTTGCTTGGAGCAAACCCAGAAGCCTTCTGATTTACGATCTTTTAAACTTCTTGGGTTTCAGGTTTGTCGAATCCCAAAAGGATCCTATCAATGATCCCGTGATCCTGTGGCTGAACGGAGGTCCAGGATGCTCCTCACTCGGAGGAATGTTCACCGAACTCGGCCCCTTCCGCCCGAACCCTGACGGAGAAACGATCTACGAGAACATCTATTCTTGGAACAAGGTAAGTGCGCCTGTGGAGAAAAGATAAGAGTCCCTGCCGCTTGTGTGCAAACAGTTGCGGAGGCTACTGAAATTTGCAGTTATCAGTTTTAAAGGAGTTCCTTGAACGGACTTTTGTAGGGACTTTTTAAACTTAATGTATGCTCATTTCAGAACGCAAACGTGTTCTTCTTGGAATCGCCCCACAACGTCGGCTTCTCATATCGTCCGGCCAGCGAAAAACCCGACGACGACTACAATGACGATAAGACCGTCGCCGACAACTCGGAAGCCGTCAAGATGTTCTTCGAACGTCATCCGAAGATGGCGGACAACGACTTCTACGTGACCGGAGAATCTTACGGCGGCGTCTACGTCCCCACGCTGACCAACAAACTCATTCAGATGATCCAAGGCGGCCAACTGAAGATAAACCTCGTCGGAATGGCCGTCGGAAACGGCGAACTGAACAGCTACGACCAGGTGAACTCCGGAATCGACCTCAACTACTACCGCGGAGTCATTGGCAAGACGTGAGTTTCCTTGGAATTTGGGGTTGAGACAACGCGAGGGACGACAAAGAAGATTTTGAATTGTTCAAAGTCGTACGTTCGTACGAAAAGCCGTGGCGAGAGCAGGCGACGAGGAACGGCGGACGAAAGCATCGAATTTCGAAAACATTTGATTTCGAATTAATTTAGGCAATTCGAGTCGGTGAAGGCTTGCTGCAACAAGACCAGCGAACCGGCGCCGCTCTCCAGATGCAACGTTTCCGCGCAGATCTACTTCGACTCCGCCGGAAACGCGCATCCCCGCAATTTTTCGAGCCCCGCTCTTCAGCAATGCGCTGTGAAGGTTGTCGAATACGGATTCCACGATGTGTGGGAGACCAAAAACGACGTTTACAACACTTACCAGGACTGCTACGGCCATCCGCAGCAAAGCCGCCGCATGGCGATCAAGATGAAGATCCAGTCGGGCAGCCCCATTTCCTACGGGGCCAGCGGATTCGTCGACCAGGGAGCGAAGCAGAACACCTTCTCGACCGACGCCCAGTGGGGTTTCTACTGCTACCAGGACGGCGCTTTGTCCAAGTACCTCAATCTTCCCAAGGTCCGCAAGGCTCTCCACATCCCCGACGAGGTGCCCGTTTGGCAGGGATGCAAGTGAGTTTTTGAATACATTTCGACATGATCAATATTGCTCTTAGTGACACGATCAACGACAACTACGTGCAGCAGCACCACGACATGGCCCCCATATTCCAGTCCATCTTCGACTCGAAGTACAACCTCAGCATGCTGATCTACAACGGCGACGTTGACGAGGCTTGCAACTTCATGGGCGACAAGTGGTTCATCGAGCGCTTCACCGCCGCCAACGGCTTTTCCGTGTCGACCGACTACACCGAGTGGGACTTTGCCACCGCCCTCGCTGGCTTTCAGCAGTCCTTCAGCTCTCCCCACCTCTCTATTGATCAGCTCACCGTCAAGGGCGCCGGCCACTTTGTGCCCATGGACCGCCCCGGCCCAGCGCTCCAGATGATCCAGAACTTTATTGCCCAACAGACCTACAGCACTCCGATCGGTTCGGACCTGACGCCGCAGCCTCTGAAGCCCCAGTACCAAGCTCCGCCGCCGAAGCAGATCACCCGCAAGCAGGCTGATCAGATCATCGACCTGCCCGGACTTACGTTCCCGATCAATTTCAACCAGTTCTCGGGTACCTGCAAGCCTCCGAGGGCAACTACCTTCACTACTGGCTGGTCGAATCTCAGAACAAGCCCTCCAGCGACCCTCTCGTCCTGTGGCTCAACGGTGGACCTGGCTGCTCCTCGCTCGGAGGACTCTTGACCGAACTTGGACCTTTCCACGTGAACCCCGACAACTATACCCTCTTCGAGAACATTTACTCGTGGAACAAGGGCGCCAACGTCCTCTTCCTCGAGGGACCCCGCAACGTCGGATTCTCCTACCAAGACACCACTCAGAACCCCGACTCAACCTACAACGACGTCAAGACCGCCAGCGACAACTTCCTGGCCATCATGGACTTTTTGACCGTCTTTCCCGAATACGTCAACCGTCCATTCTACGTCACGGGAGAATCCTACGGTGGCGTCTACGTGCCAACGCTCACCTCACTCCTCATCGACAAAATCCAAGGCGGCCAAGCTCCCGGTTTGAACCTTGTCGGTATGGCCGTTGGCAACGGAGAGCTCAGCGCCGTCCAGCAGATCAACTCTGCTATCTCGCTCCTCTACTACCACGGAATGTACGGAAAAACGTAGGTTTAAAATTACAGCTCCGGTGGACTGATTATTTTATTTCAGCGAATGGGACCAGCTGCTCGCGTGCTGCCCTGATATCAAGAACTATCAGGAACTCGCCTTCTGCAACTTCGCCCGCTACATCACCCTCGACTCCGCCGGAAACGCTCATCCGATCGGGAACAGCGTTTGTGGAAATCTTGTCGCCAGCATGGGACAAGGCCGCGTGTGGGGATCCAACACCATGTGAGAACCTCTCTTGGAAATCTTGTTTCTAATATTCCGGATTACAGCCAAGACGTGTACAACATGTACCAAGACTGTTACCAGCAGAAGGCCACCGTCTTCGGAGCGAAGCGCTACAACAAGCACGTCGGCGAGTTCATGGCCAACAAGGTCGAAGTGGTGAAGAAGAACACCAACGTAAGGATTTTGACGTAAACTTGTATTATTTCGTTGTTTTAGTTCAACCCCGTATCCACGGACAACCAGGGCGGCTTCCCGTGCTTCGCCTCTACCGCCGCCGATACGTGGCTGAACTCGAAGGCCGTGCGCGAGGCTCTCCACATTCCCAACTACGTCCAAAAGTGGCAAGATTGCAAGTAAGCGAATCCTGGGAGTTTCGACTTTATTTGACATTATTAGTGACGAAATCAACGAACAGTACATCCAACAGCACAATGACACTGGCTCCGTCTTCGACCACATCGCTTACACCGGCTATCCACTCCGCGTCCTGATCTACAACGGCGACATCGACACCGCCTGCAACTTCCTCGGAGACCAGTGGTTCGTCGAGACCTTCGCCAAGCGAAGCGGCCTCAACGAGGTCAAGAAGTACGGCGAGTGGGACTTCGAGAGCGTTATCGCCGGATACTGGAAGCGCTACAACGGTGGCAGTCTCCAAGTCGACCTTCTCACCGTCAAGGGCGCCGGCCACTTGGTGCCCATGGACCGTCCCGGACCCGCTTTTCAGATGTTTAACGCTTTCCTCAACAACGTCACCTACAACGCAACCACATCGCTTTCCGTTGGGCGCACTCCTTTGAAGCCTCAGTATCAGGTTAAAGCACAGGTATTGAGCGTATCTCTGAATCCAATTCCTATCAACCACTTCATTCAGATTGCCGACTCCGTGAAGGTCAGCAAACTGCGCTCGCGCACGGCCAACTTCATCGAACGTCGCAATGGAAACTTCCAGAAGTCCTTGGTAGCTCAGGCTTCCGAACCCCAGCTGACCCAGAACGCTTACAACTACCCCAGCTCAAAGGAAGACGACCTTATTAAAGACCTGCCCGGACTCACTTACGAGGCTGGATTCAAGATGTATTCTGGATTCTTGGATGCCACAAAGGGAACTCACCTCCACTACTGGTATGTAGTTCTGATCATTTCCCTGTTCAATTGATTTTATTTATTCAGGCTCGTGGAATCGGAACGCGACCCTGCGAACGACCCGATTGTCCTCTGGCTCAACGGAGGTCCGGGCTGCTCTTCGATCGTAGGGCTCATGACCGAACTCGGCCCCTTCCGCCCCTCCGCTGACGGATCCGAACTTCTGGAGAACCCGTACTCTTGGAACAAGTTTGCCAACGTCTTCTTTCTGGAAGCCCCACGCGCCGTAGGCTACTCCTACAACGAGAACGACCCCAACAACACCGTCCTCTTCACCGACGACTCGACCGCCGACGACAACGCCGCCGCGGTGATCAACTTCTTCGCCAAGTTCTCCGAGTACCAAAACCGTCCGTTCTTTATCACCGGGGAGTCCTACGGTGGCGTGTACATCCCGACGCTCACCGACCGCCTTCTCGCCTACGTCAACGCGGGCAACAAGAACCAGATCAACTTCCAAGGAGTCGCTATCGGGAACGGCATCCTCAGCGAGTACGACCAGCGGAATTCCGCCGTGGATCTGATGTATTTCCGCGGAATCTACGACCGCCACTACTTTGAGGAGGTGGCCCAGTGCTGTGTGAGCCCCAACCCCATGGCTCCCGTTCCCTGCAACTTCTCGATGTACGACTACCTGGAGAATCCGCCAGCCGGCATGAACCTGACCTTCTTCAACAGATGCAAGGAGCTCGTCGATTATCTGGGAGGCGACCTTGTCGACGGCACAACCAACGACGCCTACAACACCTACCAGGATTGCTACAACGGCCAGGTTGGCACTCTGGGCAACTTTCAGCGCAGCATCCTCCGCTCACGCTCCAGCGCCAAGAAGACCTCCACCGCCCACACTCGCGCCAAGCGCGAGGCCTACAACTACGGAGGCCAGGTGATGCAGAACAAGAACCCTTTCGTGAACCATGAGGCGCTTTTGAACTACGAGTCCACCGACGCGATCTACGGATTCCCGTGTTGGGGCGACGGCGGCGCCGCAAAGTACATGAATAGAGCCGACGTGAAGAAGGCTATCCACGTGGACCGCGCGGAGCTGAGGAACGTGCGCTGGACCGAATGCAGCCGCACACTGAAGTACAACGGCCAGCACAAGTACGACGACATGAGCGGAGTGTTCCAGAGCATTTTCAGCCGCAACCAGCAGTTCAGGTGGGGGTGTTTTGTTTCATCAGTGTTTTGAGATGGGAAATGGGACCTTGTAGAATGCTGATCTACAACGGAGACGTGGACATGCAGTGCCAGTTCCTGGGGGACGAGTGGTTCATCGAGCGCCTGATGAAGAACGTCGAAGCCCAAGGCACCCAGCGCTCTCCCTGGAACTACACCGAGCCCGGTTACAACCCCAGAATCGGCGGCTACCAGCGCAAGTTCTCCCTCATGCAAGGATCGATCCTCTTGGACCAGCTGACCATCAAGGGCTCCGGCCACATGGTGCCCATGGACCGCCCTGGCCCAGCTCTCCAGATGTTGACGAACTTTCTCACCAAGAAGGACTACAGCACCCCTCTTCCGGTGATTGCTCCCAAGCCTCTGAAGCCTCAGTACACACCCGAGCAGCCTTCCAACGTGCCTCGCAAGAAGGCTGATCAGGTGTTCGATCTCCCCGGCCTCACCTTTGACATCAACTTCAAGCAGTACTCCGGCTTTCTCAAGGCTAACCTCAACGGCCATTACCTCCACTACTGGTACGTAGAGTCCCAGCGCTCGCCCTCTACGGACCCCGTTCTCCTCTGGCTTAACGGCGGCCCTGGGTGCTCCTCGCTGATGGGTCTCCTCTCTGAGAACGGTCCCTTCCGTCCCAACCCCGACGGGAAGACTCTCTTCGAGAACGTTTACTCCTGGAACAAGGGCTATAACATGCTCTTCCTCGAGGGTCCCCGCGACGTCGGATTCTCCTACCAGGACCCCAACAAGTCCAACAGCACCGACTTCAACGACTACTTAACCGTCATCGACAACTACAACGCTCTCCTCGACTTCTTCTCCATCTATCCAGAGCTCCAGAACCGCGATTTCTACGTTACTGGAGAGTCTTATGGTGGTGTTTACGTGCCCACGCTGGTCAGGAAAATCCTCATCGACCAGAACGTAAGCGTTACAAATCGAACTCTCATGTAAAGTTGTATGTTTAGCCTATGTTCGCCAATTTCAAGGGAATGATAGTCGGCAACGGACTCACCAGCTCGATCCAGAACGTCCGCTCGCTGCCCGACTACATGTACTACCACGGAATGGTCTCCTCTGCCAAGTGGAACCAGCTGGCCGAATGCTGCAGGAACACCGGCGGCCTCCAGAACTCCGACTGCCACTACGACGACTTCGTCGCGATTCCGCGCTTCGGAACCTTTATCCCGAAGACGAACCATTCCGATCCTCAAGTGCACAAGTGCGGAGTCATTATCCAGGAAATCGCCCAGAACCTCGTTTGGAACTCGCTGTAAGCCACATTGATTCAAGCCAAGTACGCATGATTTCGAATTCCAGGAACGACGTGTACAACTTGTACCAGGACTGTTACAACGGCGACGCCATGGGCGACGTTTCCTCCAACGAAATCCTCTCGCAGATGTTCCAAATCGCGCGGAGCTTCCCCGGCGCTCTCGGTCTCAAACGCGCCAGCACCTTCGTGAACAACGCCGCTCGGGTCAACCTCTTCTCCACCGACAACACTGGCGGATTCCAGTGCTACAGCGGCGGCGCCCTCGAGAACTACCTGAACCTCGACCGCGTGCGCGATAGCATCCACGTTCCCACCTACGTGCAACGTTGGACTGGCTGCAGCGGAGTGGCCGGCGACAACTACAACGTTACCCGCATCGACATGACCGACGTCTACCAAGACATCTTCGCCCTCGCACCTAAGAATTTCAAGGTCATGCTCTACAACGGCGACGTCGACACTGCGTGCGGCTTCATGGAGGCGGAGTGGTTTGTCGAGGCCCTCTTCGCGTCTTACAACGCTTCTGGAAATGCCAAGGTGCTCCAAGATCACAAGGCTTGGTACTACGCTATCAACGACAAGTTCGAAACCCAGATCGGAGGCTACCAGAAGTCGTTCCTCTTCGGCTCCACCCACTTCGAGCTGGTCACCGTCAAGGGCGCCGGACACATGGTTCCCGTGGATCGTCCCGGACCTTCGCTCCAGATGATCGCCAACTTCGTCGACTTCGACCCCCGCAGGCAGGGTCCGGTGAACTTCAGCGAGTACGGACAGTTTGACATCACCCGGAAGCCGCTCAAGGCTCCTTATGTAAATCTTGTTTAAACGTTTTTTGTGGTTAAGTGTAGAGAATAAAGAAAAGGTCTTAAAATGGATATTTTGAGTTACAGTTCCTTCCTAAAATAGCTTTCGGAAGACCCAATTAAGCCGCTTATGGCTGCAAAACCAGCGGAAACGGTCGACTTTGTTTACAATCGGCTTTCTGTCGCCTCGACCGGCAATTCTCGAGTTTCTCTGGCTTTCGCTTTCTCCCAGGCAGCTTCTTCTGCGCCACTCTTGCTTGTGTTTGCACATTCTATCTTCTTCTTCTTCTCTTAGAAGAAGCGCGCGGCCACTCTTGAGCCACATCGCGTCGTCCGCTTGCTCGAAGTTGCTTCATTATTCGCGGAGAAACTTTTTCAATTTCTTGATTTTCAGTCCTTGGACCAAACAACGACAAACGAAGAAATGCGACCAAATAGCGAAAACGAACAACTCCATCGAATTAAAGTTGACGGGGAGCAGTTTAGGACGTTCCGCAGGAGCACGATGGAAAAGGTCGCTTTCGGCTTCCAAGCGAGCGAGAGCAGCAGAATATTTGCTTTGAGGAGAGACCAGCCGTCGATAAGTATGCATAGGAGGATTGGAGAGTTTAAGGAGTGGTAGTCAAAAGTTTTAATTATGACAAATACATTTTATTCACATTTTGCGTTTCGTTGTTTGATTGAGTACTCTTATTGTAGATGCTGCTAAACTAATTCCGTTTTACAAAATGACAGTAATTGTCTAATTTACCCAAAAGACCATATTTCATGTCAATGCAAAAATTATGTTTAAAACACTTTTCAACGTATTCTAAGCCGCCGTTCACGGAAATGTCTTTGATTTCAGAAAGTCCTTTTCTAATCTGTCAAATTTACCGCCAAATTACGGCTGTCAACAAAAGCCGAAATCTTTGTCCCTTATTTACCCACCTCCTTCAGCCATTCATTCTCCAATCCGCAAACAAAAACAACTGGAACGCCACTTTGCCTCCAATAGTAAATTCCCGATTAGGTTCGATCTCCGACACGCCTCCAAACACACCATCAAGCTTCGACGGCGGAAGTTCCACGACGAGTTTGGCGATTTCTTCGTCCGACGGGACCCTTGTAGCGGCTTGTTCGATCGCGGACGACATTCGGGCGGCTTCGCGGCAGCCAGGCGCAGGCGCCCCAGGTACGTCGACGTCCTGATTCACGTGTCAAAACATCGCTTGATTCATCGAACGACGAATACGCAGCAACCGTAAAACTTTGGCGATTTTCAGGGTCGTTGAGGGGAATTACGGCTACTTTTCGTAATGTGTTCTTTATCAAATTTGAAGAATTAGTTTTATTAGGCTTGATTTAGGGCGAAAACTGTTTGTTTTTGTATTTTTAGGTTATCTCGTTAAGGGACACCTTGAAACTACAATAATCTTTTTGAAATTTAGCGCTAAAATTTTTGGTTGCTTACCCTTAGTGTATGAACCATAGTACTTTAGATTTACCTTAGTCAAAATCTAAGCCGGCCCACCTCTTTCCGACCATGTACTCCCCAATAACCCCAATGTTCGCGCGCACCTCGTAATGACACAAGGTTGTCAAAAGCACCCGAGTGCTGAGTCAATAAGCACCGGGCAACGTGACAGAAAACGCCAACTAAGCGCCAAGGCGCGACGCTTTTCGGTTCTCGCGCTCGTACAAACTTGTCGAGTGTTACTCAATGGTTCCTTGAGTGCTTGCTCATCAGGTCGTTTAGGTGTCGGAACGGACAATTTCTGGATCGGTCAGCGGCTTGCTGGTAAGCAGACCTCGAATCGCCCGATGATTAAACGATACTGGGAAGATAACATCCGCAAGGAGGAGACAGAGAAGGTGAGTGGGTGAGTGGGAATCTGGAATTTGCATCTCCTTCGCTTAGGCTCGACAAGCTGCCGCCGCTGGTCAGAAGAAGACTTATGGATTCCCGAGATGGCGCTCCAACGACGCAATGTCCGCTTCTCTCGTCGCCTCGGCGAAGTCCACCGAAATGATTCCGAAGGATAGCCGAATTCCACAGCACAGGAGGAAGAAGATGGAGCAGACCGAGCGTGAGGCCGAAGTCGAAAAGGTGTCTTTTTATATATATTGCCTTTTTGTGTTTTTCATTGTTATTCTATGTGGCAACCTCCAAGTTTTTGTTCTTAAATGCTCCTTTCCAGCACCAGATTAAACTCGACGCAGAACCTCCGAAACAAATCCCAAAAGGCAAATCGCTGGACTCGATCAACCTGCAGATGCATCTCGACCACCGACCTTGGTATGACCGAGGGCAAATCCGGCAAGCGATCAGCCGAGAATCGATCGCCAACACGACGGCAACCAAGAGCAAATTTGAGCGTGGCGCTTCGCCAGGTCCACTTGGACCCCAGCAGCACCAGGATCGTCGTCCGGACCCTCAACAACTCCATCGCCGACCCCAGCAGCTGCAGAACGGCTGGTCGCATGAGGTCCCAATGGCTCATCCCATCAGCAAACAACCGGCGAGAGTGAGTTACAAGTGCTTCGTTTTTTGAGACGTGCACACATTCCAGCAGCTCTTCTCGCCCCCGCAGAACGGAAGCCACAACGGAGAATCTTCTTCGTGCCATGAAAGCGCGCCATCGGAGGAGTTTCTCGAATATGCGCTGGACACGGATCAGTTCTTGTTTCTACAGATGCTGAGGCAGAATATGCATATGGTTCAAGGTGGGATGGACTTGAAGAGATCTTTATTTTGGTTTTTATTTCCAGATTTTGGGATAATCCTTCCCGCGAAGGTCAAGAACCTGATCAACGAACTCCATCCGGTCAGCGTCGAAATCCGGCAAATTGTCGAAGTGGCGTCGATCCTGAGTCCTTGCAGCCGCAGCCACACGCCGAACCAGACTAGCGGCCGCTACGTGAAGAGCCACACGAGCTCCACCACGAATCACCCCAAATTCCGACGCCTCTACGACATGTCGATGAAGGATTTGCCCGAGAACAAGCGGCAGTCCTTGCAAGAACTCGACCAGATACGCTCAGGAGAGTCGCTGATCGCGGCCGAAATAAGGAATTTCAAGGAGCGCGAAGACGAATTAAAGCGAAGCCGCAGCGAACTCGGACTTCCGAACCTCGAAGACACGTTTCAGCAATGGAGGCACGGCTACGACAAGCGGCCGATGTCCCAGAATTCTCTTCAGTCGGCCGTCAGTTATGACCAACTTCACCAGGTCGTGGCTCAGAACGGAGACAGATTCGCGAAGGCCGGAAGCATGGACCACCTTGAGGAGAGTTCTCTCAATTACACCCAGGTAGCTTCGAAGGTTTAAAATCTCTTTAGAACCGTTATTAATTCAGAACGCCGTTTCCTCCCAGAACCGCCTCCAGAGATATCGACTTCACCGGTCTGAGGATCCAGATGTGGTAAGTTCTTGATGCGGCTTGAGAAACGCTGAAGCTGAGTTTCAGATGATCTACGGACCGTCGACGAACCAGCAAAGAATGAACACCGATTCTGCCATTCGCATCGTCACTAGCCCAACCTACAATAACCACCATGATTAATTTGAAAAGGACCTTAACTGAAATGAAAGCAAGCGCTCGTGAGACGCTTTAAGGGTGATGAAGATCTGGAATTCAAAATCTATTCACCGACATAATCACAATAACAACAAAACAAAAACGAAAACAACAAATTCACCAGTCGTCGTCCCGTTCAATGTCACCCGCTTCTTCGCTACCGTAGTAATCTAAACCAAAACCGAAATTATCATGATATCCGACTTCGACTCACCATAAAATCCATCTCGTCCATGCCTGTACCCGTAGGTGTCCATTCGAAACTCATCGTCGATCCCTCTTTCTTCGCTCTCATCTTCCGGATAGTCGTTGCTGTAGTGATTCTCCGCGTTGGAATCCTCCGATTGGTGGCTGGCCTCCTCTTGCTCCCGATCGTAGTAGGTGGAGAGGTCGCTGACGAAGTTGATCTCGTCTTTATTCCGGAGCATCTGCACTTCGAAAAGGGTGAGGTCCAAGGGAGTGCCGCTCGTGTGCGGCGTATTTCTGTTCCTGGCGTAGTAGAAATCGTAGATGTAATCTAAAAGGAAAAATGAAAAAAGCAAGGAGTTATAGCTCACCCAATTCGCGATCCGAAGAATCCTTCACTGTCTCCAAAGATTCTGAGGAAGGACCATTTTCGTGAGATTCTAAGCTTGAAGAGCCCTCTTCGGAGAGGCCGATTTCTTCCAAGTCCTTCATGACCTCGTCCACGCACGGCACTTCGCCCGCGTCGTCCTCCCGCGGCGTGAATTCCACGAATTTCACGTTGTCCGGCACGGTGACGCCATTGTCGAGGCTTCCGACCGAATTCGCTTCGTGCGAAGATCCGACGCGACAGAAGAAGAACTGCGGCGAAGGAGCGTTGCAGGGCTCATCCCCGAAGCAGCGCTTCTTGGAGAGGACCAACCCTTTGAGGGAGAAGCCGATCGCTTGCGCCGGATCCGGATAAGGGTGTTGACGTCCATGCTTGAAACACGTTAAGAATGCTTATAATCGACTTGAGAACGCGACTGAGAATGGCACGCGAGCAAAGTGCAGGAACGAGGATAAATAGACATGCGTGGCGCGACAAACAGACGAGACAGGCAGATTAGACACGAAAAACGCATTTCTTTTGTTCGTCTTGCAACGAGCGGTAGAATTTTCTGTCTGTCACGCGATTTCAGGCGCGAAAATAGACAAGATCAGGCCGGCGTCGTGTCTGCCAGACATTTTCCACTGGATTTTCTCCTTTACCAGTGATTCCCGAATCCAGACCAGACAGACTCCACACGAGACACGGCGGCTCTTGTCTCATTTCATCGGCTTCCCGCAAGCATCGAATTCCAGCGCTCGCAGCTTCTTCCGCCTCGAAACCAGACTCTCGATCGATCAAGTCTATTTAAGCACGCCGCAGCGCTGACCTCGCATCACTTCTGAACACGTTTAAAAGCTAAACCCGTTGACTTCAAAGATATGCATTGCATAAACAGAGATCAAAACAGACACCAAACGAGCCTAGCAAAATTCAATTATTAGCCTCTGGGAGATACTGCTACAAATATCAAAGGTACGCCAGGAGCTGTGCATAAACTTCTCCTACGTACTCCACGGCGTCGAGAGGGAACGCCAGAGCCACGCAGCCCTCGAAGTACCCGGCTACAACGCCTGAAAATACAATTTGGACTATTTTTAGGAATGCAATTGAATAACCCACCTCCAAGGACGTCAGCGACGTAGTGGCGGCCCATCATCACTCTCGACGACCCCAAGACGATCGGATAAGCGATTATGAGGACTTGGTAGAAAGCGTTTTGGGGATGGAGGAGACCAAGCCCGACCACGGCCAGCATTGTCGACCTGGACGCGTGTCCGGAAGGAAACGAGAACTTGTCCGCTACAGGAGCATCCAAAACCTGAAACAAGTTGAATAAAAACATCACTCTCTAGCAAACCTGATCATTTGTCTTGTTGTAAGGCGGCCTAGGACGACGGAAATAGAGCTTGAGGATACCCGTAATTAGCAGATCGAAGAAAATACCTTAATCACTCACTCGGAACTCTTCTCATCAAGGATTCACTTACCGAAGACTAGAACGCATGCTTTCCATTGCTCGTCGAGAGGATACCCGTAGTGTAATGAACGACATGCGGCAATTACGGTGCCGACGATCCAAGGAATGCCGTGAGCGGTCCATTCGAGGAAGAGAAAGAAGAGGCGGATGCTGAAGACGCTAGATCGGTGGTGCTCGGAGGTGAGCACGAGTTTCGTGCTCAAAGTGGCATCTAAGCTCGCGATCGAAGCCATCGGTCCATCTCGCATACCGATTCACTGATATAGTTTTTAGATCAGATACGCTTTAAGAACTGCGATTACAAACACAACTCCGCACAAATAGTAACTTCGTTTACAATTAGCCTTAAGGTTAGTACCCAGAAACACAGAACAACACTTCAGACAAATAATACTTTATTTCAAACTTCCACTTTACTTTACACGCGCCGTACAGAACGCTCGCTTCAGCGTGGAACGGCAACACTTGTAACCCCACTGGCCGTTCTCCCAATGCGAACCCCAGACGGAGTTGTGGTTTCCTGGGAAGACGTCTTCGTCGAAGCGACTTTGGACAGTCGGCTTCTCGGCGCCCTTGACGACGTTTCCGGTTCTGCTGTACTCCACGTAGTGCTCCGTTTGCGCTCCCAGCAGGTCTTGTTCTGGCGCTTCCAAATGCTCCTAAAGACCAAAGGTCAGCAAATGCCCTGGAACCGAGCTTCTCACCTTTCCTCCGTACTTCTCGAGCAGCTTTTCCATATGCTCCTTCTTGGATTTTTCCTTCTCCTTTTCGAAATCACGTTTGTACTGCTCGAGCTTGGTCGGTTCAGCCAAAGCGTGAACATCGACACCTGAAATCAGGCAGTTCAGTATTCAATAACCTAACGATCCAAAACGTACCTTGGCAACGGGCGTTCCAAGCGAACACCTGCGCCTCGTTGGCGTCCACGACTTCTCCGGTGTATCGGACGAAGTTCTCTCCGGAGAACTTCGCGGCCTCTTTTTCCTTTCCAGGCACGCCTTGAAACGGATTCTCGCGCATCGAACGACTCTTCGGGTCGTAGTGAGGTCCGTTGGGGTCGAGGTTGTACAGGTATTTGGCCGTGTCTTCGCGGATGCGTAGGTTTCTGACCGTGATGCGAGTCCGGGAATCCATATCCACGGAAACTCCGGCCATATCCGCGTCGTCCGCGTACTTGTCCTCGTCCTCGGTCGGGTCTTCGGCGGCCTCCAACTCGCCGTCCTTGATCTGCTGCTCACGATGTAGGCGACGCAGTTCTTCGGTCTGCTTGTACTGTTCGATGGTTTCCTGGTGAGCCTTGGGATCATATCCGTTCCAGCGATCTCTCTTCGCGTCGTATCCAAGGTCTAAGTCTCCCTAAACATTCTGGTTTACCATCCTAAACTAAACGAGAAGCTACTTACGGCATTAATGTCATCTGGAGCGATATCTCGGCTAGTAAAACGCGCCTTTTTCGCTCTGGGGCGTTCTAAGCAGTCGCGTTCCTTGTGCCCCATCGCTCCGCAGTTGTCGCAGGCGCCCTTGCGGAACTTCGTGGCCTTCTTTCCCGTCGCTCCTCGCGCGTACCACTGGTCGATCTCCGCAATGTCCTTCTGGCGCTCCGGGTGTGGTCTCTGATGCTTCAACGTGGGTCCGCTGCTTGGCACATACCACGGATTCTGCGAGATGAACTGCGGGATGTGGGGGTTGATATCGCGACCGGAGTCGACGTCGACCATCGCAGGCGCTTGACCGGCCTTTCGCTGCTCCTCCAGATCCTTTTGCTTCCGATATTCTTGCTTGCTCTTCCGCGATTCGTCCAGTTCTTCGCTGTGGCCGCCTTTGCGGATCATATCCGATACGGCAAACGAAGGGTTAAAGGCTGCCATCTTGCCTGAAAGGAAGAAAACATTGAAATCACAGTCCGAATTCGGTTTACATGAAGCGCCGCGCGCGATTTGTAATGCCAGGCGAGTTTAGCATTGGTCGCAAACGGATATTTAATCGCAGTAGCAGAATGTCAGACTATCTAAAACACGGAAGCATTCGAGGAACAAGCAGAAAATCACGATTAATCCTCAAGGCAACAACCTAGACAAGCATACAAAATACAACATCTGATTGATTCAAATTTATACATACAGGCATCAACAACGGTTTTCTTCGTAATTTCGAGAGTTAGTCGTGGCGGGACCTCTTGGACTTCACGGCCTTGTTTCCCGTCGCCGCTTTCCGCTTCACCATGCGCTGCTGAACGCCATGAAATTCCCTTTTCAGCTTCTCCAGGTCCTTCTTGAGTTCTTCTTCAGTGTGCGTGTTTGGCAGGACGCACTTGGGCGTTCCGCATTGGCAGCAGCTGACGTAGCCTTTTTGAAAGGCGTCGATCCACCAGTCCCATCCGTAGTGGATGGTCAGTTCCTCGTTCTTCTCGATGTCGCGGCTCGCGTAGAATCCGAGGTGCGGGTGTAGCTTCCGCCGGTGAACCTTGTAGAAGCGGAACGGGGCCAGGTTGCTCTCGCACGAGTGGTTGAAGAACCTCGTCACGTTGCCCAAGTAGTACGGGTCAACGATGATGTCACGGCCCTAAAGATTTTTCCTTTATTCTTGTTAATGCAAAGCAAACCTTGCCGGAACTTGGCACTTCATCCGGAACGCGTAGCTGATCGTCTTCCGCTCCTCGCCTTTCTCTTCCGTATTGAGGTGCTCGCCGACGAACTCGTCGACGTAGGTGCCGGCAGGGATCCTCTCGCGCGTGATGACGGTGAAGCCGGCATGCTTCGTCATTTCGATGTCGCACTTGAACTGCAGCGAGGTAATCACTTTATCGCGACGGCACCTGCCTTTGCAGGCGCACTCTGCGGAGCACTCGACCAGGAGCTGCTCGTCGCAGTTCACCTCCACGGTGAAGTCGATTTTGCCTCTCAGAAATGCTCGCTGTTATTCTCCGATTTTCGCAAATCAAGCTTACTTTGACTTTGATCGATGTTTGCTGAACGCATAGGCATGTCCTTCGGACGCAGCGACCGTCCGTACAGCCACAGAAGCTCTATAAGAATATTGCAATTTACAATGGGCTATAAGTTCTCTAAACTAACCGTGAAGGGTTCCTTGTCCACCTTCTCTGCTTCGTAGACGCACTTCGTGACGTACGCGTAGTTCCTCGGCCTGATCCCGTCGCCGTTGAATCGGTTAATCAACCGAACCGGGTGCTTCGGAGCAGCATTGCCCAACCGCTTACGTTCCGAACAAGGCACGAGATCTCTAACCCAAGAATAAGAAGGCGGATCCATATGCAAACACTTACTCGACGACGTATTTCTTCCCGCAGTCTTCGAGTTCTGCGAATCCTTCGAATTCGTCGTCCGATTCGAGCGTGATGACGTCGATTGCAGGGCCATCTTCTTTTTCTTCTGTCTCTTCTTCGATGATTTCGATTTCAGAGTCATCTTCTTCTTCTTCCGCTTCTTCTTCGATGACGTAGATTGCAGCGTCATCTTCTTCCTGGGACTCAGTCGCCGCGAATTCGTCGTCCGAGTCGATCGTAATGAGCTCTATCTCGGAAACGCTCATCTGGAACGAAGGTTTCTTGAAATTCAGTTATATAACCAATCAACAACAACGTAAGCCGCGCGTCCATCCTTTATTAACGTCCGTGTGTCACGCGAGTTGCCTGATTAAGCGGGTTACGGTAGCGGCGCCATTTGCGTTTGCACGTGTTTCGCGGTCGCCGCGAACCGGTCGGTTTTGCAACTACGTCGGCGCCTAAATTGGTGCCGCAAACGCCAAATTGGCCACAGTTGCGGGTGTTTTTGGGCTCAATCGAATATGCGCAAAATTTCGAACCAAATTATATATAATTTACGGTATTTCGAAAAAATTTAAGAAACTGCGAAATCGGTGCGCTTTCTTTTTAAAGGCGCGAAGCGCCGACTTGAAACATATCTTGATAGATCACGAGAATCGATGCGACCAAAAATAAATGTATGAGCGCCCCCAGAATTGAAACTCAAATCCGCGCGGCCTTCGGCCGCGCGCAAAAGAAACCTCGCGCAATAGCGCGCACAGCCCCGTTGATATATATAAATCCAAAAATTCGCTCGCCGAAGCCTGGAAAAGTCGACTTCGTTTGAATCATCGTGCAAAGACCTGACTAAACGTTCCCAACTTTGTTAGCTTCTCAACCAAACGGTTCCGGTTTAGAGAACGATTTTGCAGTTCAGGATGTCCGCACTTTGCGCCGTTCTGTCGTCACTTGATTTCTTGGCTCTTTCGGTTTCAAGATTAGTGTGCGGGTTCATTTCTCAAGGGTTCATGTCCGGTTCTGTGCTCTACTATTTTGTCGACTGTTTCAAACGAATTTCGAATTCACGCGTGACTTTTAGTACGTTTTTCTGTGCGTTCGCGACCGCATATTTTCGCGATTTTCGCTGTTCGCGTTCAGTTTTCATTTCTCTCTCCTTTCAGCATGACCAACGAAACGACATCACAAGCCGTCCGTGACGAGGGAATGTCGACCGTTACGTTGGTTCAAACTGTGGAAGAACATGTAAGTTCGGTTTTGTTGATTTTGTTTAATTTCTTTCGTTTTAGCAACCCGAAGAATTGGTCCTGCGACTTCGCACCGAGCCACAGCAACAGCGACCAAGGTGAGGTATTTTCGGAATAGAAGGAAAATTGAAGCTTCAAATCCAATGAGCCTTGTTTTGAAGCAGAGCATTTTCTGTTTTTGTTGTGTTGAGGGGAAATCGTTTTTTCTTATCGTTTGAAGCGACCACTGATTGGGCCAATTGTGCGCCGAAATGAAATTTCCGGGTATATATGAAAATCAAGTGGGTCTAAAGAGATCCAAATTGGGCTTTTGGATCGAAGTGCTTCGATCGGCGAAGAGGGAAACCACCAAAAGAGCGCTTGGACAAAGTCCAGTCGGGTTTTTCGTAAACATGGAAAATTGAAGCAGGATGGTCCCCTTTTCAAACCGCTATTTTCAGAGTGCGATGGACAAACGACACCGTGGACAACGAAGGCCTGGGACGTGCGAAATCGAAGTGTTGCTGCATCTACAAGAAACCTAAAAAGTGGGACGAATCCTCGTCGGACGAAGACGACGTAAGCTCTTCCTTCAGTCTTCCTTGCTCAGCTTTTTTTTAGTGCTGCGAAACCGGCCGCTGCCGAGGTCACGTCGAGAAGCGCCACGACGAACCCGGACCCAGCGGAGGCGGGCAAACGGCTTAAACTTAATGTTGTTGATAAATTATAAATTTATTCCGAAATAAGATTCACATAAACATCAAGCGGATTATTCAGTGTTTTTCTTCTGCGATTCTTCGAGGTCACGCTGCCTTCTGCGCAGCGCCCTTTCTTCCCTTTGTTTCAGTTTATCGGCTTGAAGGCGCTGCCTGTCCTTTTCTTTCTTCTCCCGCTCTTCTTTCCTCCGCCGCTTCACTTCCAGCTGCTCCAAACTCGGCCTATTCTTCAGCCTAATCTGCTTCTTCAGATGCTTCACCATCTTCTTCAGCTTTGCGATGTCGCTTTCCAGAGTCGCGATTTCCTTGTGCATCTGGACGTCGGTAAGTTGAAGCCGATTTTTGGAGGGGAGGATGCAGTAGTCCGACGTACATCGACAGCAATTGATTCCTACAGGATTGTGGTTCATGGTTTGTTCAAATGCAAGCTTATCTTACCTGTTCGAATGTTTTCAATCCACCAGTCGAGGCCGTAATCGATGGTCAACTCTTCGCCTTCGACGATCTGACGTTCGGCGAAGAAGCCAATGTGGGGGCAGTCGAGCCAGCGCTTCGCTTTGTAGAAGCGGAATGGAAGGAGATTGTTATCACAGGCATGGTTGAAGAAGCGCGACGCGTTTCCGTAGTAGTAGGGGTCGATGACGTGATCGAGGTTATTCTGAAAAGCGAACACCTCAATATCCCTTTTTAATCACTGTAAACTTACGTCGGCAACATTGTTGTAATTGGTGTACATGAAGCTTTGCTCCTTGCGTTCAAGGGCTTCTGCTTTCTTGATCACTTCGCCCACAAATTCACAAACGAACGCGCCTTGTTGGATCTTCTCAAGCGTCCGACATCCGAATCCAACCATTTTCCGGCGAAAGATTTCGTATTTGTACGGCATCGACTTCGAAGAGAACGTGTGACCACATTGGCCTTTGCATCCACATTCCTCCGAGCACTCGATGAGCACGTGGTCGTAGTAGGTGACCTTGCCGTCGAGAGAGAGCCTTCCGTCCTAAAACAGGAGTATTCAAGAAATTCCCATGGTGTTAATTAAAGTTTCGCATGTTAGAAGGACTTCATAGAGATCCAGCTTATCTTATAAGTATCGCACCGGTATCTAGGTTGCATGAGCACATAAGAAACATTAACTCACCTTCAAACGAATCGTGCTGTTCTTGATACATTTGCACGTCTTCGGATCGCATCGGCCTCCTGTGCACTGGCAAAACGCCTAAAATCTCCAGATGATGAAATAGATTTCAGAAATTCTGACTCACCACAAAATTCCGCTTCTCGGCAATTCTATAAATGTTGACATCAGTGTAGGTGAACACTTCAGCACCGTAGTCCTCATCGTCATACGAATTGATAACCCGAACAGGGATTTTCGAGAGGCCTTCGGATACATCCCTGAAATCCAAAAATCATTTAAATCCTATCGACCAAATGAATTCACAAACTTTATATAATACGGCCTTTTCTTGTCCGGTCCATCTGTGAATTTCATGACGTCCTTCCGCAGGGTGACGACATCCGCGTTGCTCACCATCTCGACCACTTGGATGTCGTCCTCGTTGCCTTCTGAAAGCGGAACTGGACGTTTCCTCACCGGCGCTAGAATCCAACCATCAAAAACCCAAAAATAGCTTTCAACTTACTTGAAACTGGAATGGGTGTGAGTGACAAGGACGACGCTGACGAGGAAGATGAAGACGAAGATGAAGATGAGGAAGACGATGAAGAGGACGATGACGAAGAGGACACCGAGGAAACGCTGGTGGAATCGGAGCTGATCGATAAAACAGACGGAGATCGATGAGGATCAGGCTGCCCGGAAAAAGAAGCCATTTTGGGCGAAAGCCGAGGGCGACGACGCGAAACCGAACGTTGTCCGTATTCTGATGTCGGTGGTCGCTGCGGCGGTGGCGAGCGAGAGGCGAAAGCGGGAAAGCGAGTGTGCACGAGAAAGAAGAGGAGATCGATGCAATGCGAATGGCGTGTGAATAGTAGTTGGTACGCATTAGGTGGATTTGTTTGTTTGGAGGCTGCTTTCGGAACCCGCGAGAGTACCGTAGGCTCGCTGGCGTAGCGTTTCTGCATGAAGAAGATAAGCCAAGAGATCTGATGTGGCTGGAGGAGATAAACAAAAGTTTTAACCAAAAGGGCCTTGACGAAATGGTATTCGAATTACAGTATCTGTCCGGTAAGTGGCCGAGACGTTGAAACAGGTGTTGTTTAATATCATTTAAATTCATACGAAGTAGTTCTAGGCTCGGTCGGATACGATACTAAAATGGCAAGCATTACCGCGTCTGTCAACGTCAATGACCTTTTTGACTATTCGGGTTCGATTCTACTTAAGAGGACTTTCAGAGTTCTTTACGGAAGAAGCTTTCTACAACAAAACCACACAAAGAGGCCGGTTCCATCAATCAATCAAAGCTGCCTTTTAGCATGCCACAATCGCGCCAAAAGCTGTCACAACCATTCTCAACGTTTTGTAATCGCAACTAGCTCCTCCCCTACATTTGGTTCTGATAAGGGCGCCATTGACTTCAGGCTCTTGAAGCGACCTGCCACACTGGTTTAAACCACCTTATTCAAATTACACTATTGTGATGGGCACAAGTCACACTGAATCAGAAGAATGCTAAATAAATCGATTAAATAACAGATCTCTTGATGTTTGTAAAAACGAAATTCAGCTTTTCCGATTAACAAACGCAACTAAATGTCCTGAAGAGGGCCTCCTCCGCAATAACGACCAGATGTGGAATAGTCATCACAAAGAACCAATGTAGTAAGAGAAGGATATAGCCTGTCGAAAAAGCACGTCGGTTTGCGTTGTTTCCGTACGACAAGCAAGGAAAGTTATCTTTTCCTTTATATGCCGTTGTCTTTGAGTATTCAAAGGCACCTCATCAGTGTTAAGATACATGAAGCTCGACTGTTTGGTGTCCCTATTTCAACCTCAACTTGTTTCCCGGTTATCCAGGAATCGTCCGATCAAAGAACCATTCAGCGGAGTCGGTTCTGCTCGTTTTGTTCCACGGATCTGAGAAGTTGGAGCGTCATCGGATGTGAAACTATCCCCTTTCCTTGGCTTGCTGAAATATCGAACATGTAAACACCTCGCACTCAAGAAACAACGAGGCTCTGTCGGTCCAAAACGCGATCACTGCCACTTTCGGACGAGGGATCAAAGTTCTCCGTGCAAAATCGCAAAAGAACCACTGAACGGGTCTCGACGCGATGTTTCTGAATCGTGCCGATGGCGATTCTTTCGCCGGAGCTTTCCGATATTCGAAATTCTTTCTATTTCGTTTCTCGTTGATACTCGCGATTTTTTTTTCTTGGGGTTGTGCAAATTCTCGTGTTCTGTCGCTCACAACGTAATTGACTCCGTATTTCTTTCAGTTGACGTCACTCCAGCTTGAATTTCGCAGCGGAAATGTACTTCCGCCCTCAGCCGCTCGCGAAGAAGACGCCGGTCATCGGTCAGCAGAAGCCCTCTTCCCCAGTGGCAACACCTCCGTAAGATATTTTCCGCCATCTTGTTTTTATTGGAATTGAAATTCTGAAGAACCGAGGTTGAACAGAAGTCAGAACTGTGGCGGCGCGACCGGACGCTGGCCGACGAAATTCCAAAAATGAATTCCCGTATCGAATCAGTCGAAATTCTAGACCGATCATTTCTGCGTTGATTCCTACCGAAAAGCGGTTGTCCTAAAGCGGTTATCCGTTCCAGGAACCAGTACAGCGGTGTGGCCGTCTCCTACAACAGCAACGCATACAGCACCGGCGTTCCGTCAGGTCTCTTCAACCCTTCGGCAGTCCTGCAAACGAACCAGTTCGACGCTCAGGCTATCCAGCAGCAGGCCGCGCAATATGCGGCTGCCTACGCCGCTTTCCAGAACTCCGCCGTGGCCCAGAACGTCCAATACGTGGACCAGAACGCCGCCACGGCTCAGAACGCCCCATACGTGGGTCAGTTCGCCGCGGCCGGCAACAGCGCTCCACCCGCTGCTCATGCTAAGGACGATTCGGACAGCTTGCCTCAGCTGAATCGCGTGCTGAAGGAGGATAACGAGCAACTCAAGCACCAGTTACAGGTTCTCCAGCGAGAGAACAGCGAAGCGCAGAGGCGACACGAAGAAGGCGTCCGGCAGTTCTCCTTGCTGCGGAACGCGCATCAAGATGCCGTCGCGGAAATCTACCGACTTCAGGAAGCTCTGCGCCGCATCTCCTCGCAGTCTCCACAGCAGAAGCCTTGCAACAAGCAGGCCGGTAACTTGACTCAACGATGGTCGAACCAGCGGATGCAGTGGCAGAAGAAGCGCAACAAGCGGAGCTCCGGATGTGGCGGTCACCCATACATCGCCGGGAGCAACAGTGCCGTGAAGAACGAACAGAGCGCCGTGAGAAATGAAGATGATGTCGTCTTTGTTTACGGCGACGAGGTAAACTCTGACGTGTAGAATGACGCTGATGATCTCATATTTAGCCGGACGAAGACATGCGGGCGTACGCCTTCGACGTCCAGCCTGATGCTGCGTCGCACCAGAAGGACAAGGTGAATCCGTACGCCAGCAGCGACTCCCAGCTCTACCCTGAATCGCCTGGATCGCCCCCGCAAGATGAGGAAGAAACGTGCTTCCTCAAACTTGGTGCTTCGACACCGCCTACCTCCCAGGAAACCGCGATAGAGAAGCCGAAGACCCTTGCGGAATAGAAGCCTCTCCCTTCCGAAACGAAATTGGCCTACTAGATAGTTGTTATTTTCCACGATAAACAATTCAGAGCTCAGCAATATTTTGATCCATCGTATGACTTGAACGGATTGTTTGTCGATTTCAGGTGGTCTTTCTTCGGTGACTTCGCGTAGTCCTTGATCGGTGTTTTCGATGTCTTCGTTATGACGGAATGGATGGATGAGAACTTTTCCGACTGGGTCTTCTCTGCGTTGGATTGCTTACTGTCCGATGTTCTTGTGTTTGACGGATTCTTCGGCGTTGGGGACTTCTTGGGAGGCTGCTTTTTCGGACTCGCTGTCGGTTTCGGCTTCACCTTTTCCGAGCAAGACTGCGTTTTCTCCTGAGGTTCGACGGTCTTTTCTTGCTGCTTCTGCATCTTCGCCGGAAGTTTCGCTCGGTCCGCTTCTCCCACATTCATCGCTAGGACGGACACCTAAAAACACAGACTGAATTTTGAAAAGCGCCTGGACTCACTCCATCGTTGGGACCGATGTACATGCTTAGTCTGTCCTCTTTGGTGCCACCTTTGGCCATCCGCTCCAAGCGCCTTCGTCGAGATTCGCTGGATTCGTCCGGAATGGATCGTAGATCGGTATGATCTTCTTTTTCATCAGTGTTTTTCGAGTTAAATCTGAAGTGACACTGATCAGCTTAAGACGAACACTCAAAGGGGTAGCAGGTCGCAATGACCAAGACTTTCAGAATCTCTCACCTCTTATGGTCGCTGCTGCTCTTTAAATCAGGATCGTCGGAGTTCAAGCCGGATTTTAAATTGCACTGTTTACTCTTGTCGAGGGTGTCCACAGGCGTTGCAGGAGTCGCTGGAGCTGGAGTCTCCGGCGACTGCGTGTCAGCGCTCGGGTTTCCGGGTGCAGGCAACAGTGGAGCCGAAAGGGTCTTCGTCGGGGAACCTACCGTCTTTCGACTCTTCTTCTTCTTGGTACAACACATCGGCAAAGAGACGACGACAAGCAGCGTGGCAGCGAGCGCGAAGATCGCGAGCATCGTTTCCACCATCGTCTCCGGAATCATGAAAACACCGACTCACGCAGTAAGCGCACGACCGCACGCCGTAAACGGATAACGATGAATGAGGGAGACGACCAGAATCCCCCAGACAGAGAGTGGAACAGACAAGTTCGAGACAAAAAAATGAGTCAGTTGAGAAAAATTGCCAAACGGTGTCTAGGACTTGGCGGCGTCCGGTCGGTCTTCTTTTCCGGCCGCCTTCAAAAGCTTCGCGCGTTCCGAATCCCACTGGAAAAAGTGTTTAGAACTCAAGGCTTCACGAAGCTTCACGAAGCTCAGGACCCTGTTGTAGAAGAACTCCGTGCTGGAGGACAGAGGATGCTGGAACGGAGTTGGAGGCCGCGTCCGAGGATCGAAGGCGTTCGGAAACATCGTCTGCGGGCTTCCGAAGGGCGGTCCGAAGCTTCCTCGTTGTCCGGCCGCATTGATTCAGCAGAAAGCTGGTGGCTGAAGGCTTTCGTCCTTGAGTGCTTGAAGGACTAGCCGCCAAACTGCGGCGTGTTCAGGTCGTTCCTTCGCCAGGATTGGCTGCGCTTGGCACCTCTGAATTCACTGGCGGTGTCCATCCCTCCAATCTGGAACAAAAGAAAAGGTGAATTTTAGAAAATTGGAACATGAAGAGGCGCGGAGAAGAACGTGTAAGAAAAGCCAAAAGGGAGACAATCGAAACAATCTTAAAAACCTCTTGGAATCGAAATAAGATTTTCTTCGATGCAGAATTCGAACGAAGTGAAAAGCGGGACTACAGGTTGCGTCTTACTTCAGGGTCCGATTTCACAACACGCAATTGCGTCGCAATTCCGCAATTTCAGAATGTTACCTGTTTCACAAGATGCAATTGCAAAATGCTGCAATTCAAACCGATTTCTGAACATGCAATTGCGAAAACGCCGAACGCGCTTGCAATCTCGCGAAGCGTTTTCCTGTTTTGCAGAATTGCCGAAATTAAAGTCGATTTCACAACATGCAATTGCAACTCCAAAAACCCGCAATTGCGAGAAATTTCCCCACGTGCACGAGAGCGGAGGGTTTTTTCTGCAATTCTGCATTGCGTGTGGGAATTGCGGATTGCAAAATTGCTGTTTTGAATCGCGTGCGTGTGGATTGCAGAATTGTGGATTGCATGTTGTGAAATCGGCCCCAGCAGTAAAAAACGGCGTCATCGTGGGGGTCCCCGGCCACGTACACAATTTGTTACGAGATGAAAACGTCTACTCGAGTACGCGGTTTTGCTGCGTCTTCGTGGGTGGGCTTGCCTAGATTGGCCATTTTGACCGGAATTTCGGAATTTTCTGCCAAAATAAGTGATTTTACATGAAGAACAACGTCTGCCTGTTTTTGTAAATTTAACACATTTTTTGCTGCTGCATGCGGCGCGATGTGTGGATTTTGCTCAGAATTGTGTTTTCGAATTTAGAATTTGGCCAATTTTGTTTCCTGTAGCGTTTGAAAGCCAAAAACGTCCAAAAATGGACCCAAAAATGAGAAGAAAATATTCAAAAATTTACTAAAATCATCCAAATTTTTCCTCGTTTTGCATTCTGCAACTATTCAGGTCCCCAAACCACCAAAAACACATTTTCTTCACATCGAAAGAGGTAAGTTTCAATTTAAAATTCAGCAAAAATCCGTATTTTCCTGTTTTGATCCTCGATTTCCACCAAAACACCCAACGATCCCTCAATTTTCATAATCGCCGCAGCAGGGGTGGTCAAACGTCACCCCAGCCGCACTTTTCGCTGTCGCCGCAGCCGCAAGAAAATGCGTAACGTGGCCGCAACGTGGCCACCGAGAGCAAAAACGCCGCCGCAGACGCAACCGCTGCCACAACCGTCACCGCACGTAGATGGCCACGTACGCTCAAAAAACGTCGCCGCAGCCGCACGTGTATACGTGACTGAAGCTTCTCTTCTGTGGATCACCCACTTCTCACCTTTCATTCCATTCTCGAAACTCACCCACAACTCCCCTAACCACAGCTTCTCCTGTGGCCTCCTTCTCCTGTTCTTCAATCCTCCTATAGAGCCATTCTAACCTCACCTTCTAACCAACCACTCACCTATGTCTGTATCTCTCCTGTGGATTTGCCGCGGGACAAATTTAGCTATTTGTTTTTTGTTCTGTTGTTAATAGGAGCAGCGTTCGAAAATGGAAATTCGGACTGCGAGTGGTTTTGAGGGTCTGTTTTGTGTCTAATCGATCACGCTGCTCGACCGCTTTCGAGAGTCGGAAAGCTCCGAAATGAGGATTTTGATCTTGCGTCTGACGCGTGTGTTTCTGGCTGCCGATGGCCACAGACAGTCTCCGCCTGCAATATCAAAAGTTCGCATTTTCGACTTCTCGCTTTGCGAGGATCGGTCGACGCCGCTCCGCGCTCACCGTGACTCCCTTCTCCGGCTCCGGTCGTTTTATCTAAAAAATAGTGCACGCTACAAACTACATAGTTTGCTGTCGATCGATGTGCACGCTTTCTTCTCCGCGTTATTTTGATGCTGGTCGTTGTTGACTTCGGTGGAGCTGCAAATCGCCGTGTTTGTTGCGTGGAATTGTGTTGCTATTTATCGATTAAACCTTGTGGATTTTGCAGAATGCTGGCGAAGCAAGCGTTGAGGCGCTCAGGAGTCCAAGCGCGATTCTTATCGAGCCGCGTGGACGTCGGAAGCCGGGAGTATCAGTTCCTGCAAGAGAGCGAGATCCCGTCGTACCACTTCCAGAAGAGCCTTCGCCGGCTGCCGATTCCGAAGCTTGACAAGACTTGCGACCGGTATCTGGCCGCCGTGAAGGCCATCTTCAGCGAGGAGGACTATAAGAACACTGAAAAGATCGTCCGCGTGTTCCAGGATGGAGAGGGAGAAGGTGAGGATTTTGAACCCATTCAATTGTTCGGTCAATGAAGTTTATATTTGGACCTTATTGTTCGCATTTCCTATACTTCTATCCTCTTAACATGAGTCGGTTTAGAACTCCAGAAGAGCCTCATCGCGATGGACAACGAGAACAAGCACACCAGCTACATCTCGGAACCCTGGTTCGACATGTACCTGCGCTCCCGAGTACCCGTGCCCGTCAACTTCAACCCCTTCATGGTGTACGCTGCGGACCCAAACCCTTCCTACAACACCCAGGTAAGCATTTCCTTGACTTTTTTCCTCTATTCTCTGGTTTCAGGCGATCAGAGCAACGAACTTCATCATCTCTTTCGCGCGGTTCAAGCGCTCCCTGGACTCTAACCTGCTGAACCCCGAAGTGTTCCACCTGAACCCGAAGAAGTCGGATACGAAGTTCTTCCGGACCGTCTGCAGGTCTCTTCCCAGCAATCTTAGCTGGTTCGGAGCTGTGGCTTTCAAGGCTTTTCCCCTTGACATGAGCCAATACACTTCCCTCTTCAACGGCTCCCGCATCCCAAAGAAGGACAAGGACGTTCTTCACAACTGTCCGGGTGCGAAGCACTTTGTCGTTCTGCGCGGAGGTCGATTTTACGCCGTTGATCTCTTCGACGACAGTGGTAGGTTTGCATAGCTTGAATCATTTCTGACTTATCTCTTTTAGGCAACGTTTTGCCCCCAGAAGAAGTCTACAGCTCCATCAAGCGCATCCTTAGCGACACTTCGGAGGTCTCCAACGACTCCTGTGTCGGATCCTTAACGACTCTAGAGCGCGATTCCTGGGCGGCGGTCCGTAACGAGCTCATCTCTTCGTCCACGGAGAATCTCCGTTCGATCCAAGCTGTCGACGACGCGCTCTTCGCGATTTGCCTGGACTCCAACACGGACACTGACCCCAAGCGACTCGTCCAGAGTCTCCTGATCGGCGACGAAGGCCGCAATCGCTGGTTCGACAAGTGCTTCCAGCTGATCGTCGACGGAAACGGACAAGCCACGATAAACTTCGAGCACTCCTGGGGAGATGGAGTCGCCGTCCTCCGGCTGATGGAGGAATCTTTCAAGGACACCAACTTGAAACACTTTGTGGGACCGGACAGCCACGCGTCAAGTGAAGGCCACGTCAAGGAGCTCACCTTCAAGCTCTCGCATTCCCTGAAGTCGCACATCACGGATGCGCAGAAGAAACATGTGGCTTCGAACGCGGATATCGACTTCGCTACGGTCGAGTACTTCAACATGAATCGCGACTCGATCAAAAAGTGCAAGGTTTCGCCGGACTCGATCATGCAGCTGGCCATCCAGCTCGCCTTCTACCGCCAGTTCAAGGAGTTCGTGCCGACCTACGAATCCTGCTCCACGGCCGCCTACAAGAAGGGAAGAACTGAGGTTGTCCGCTCGGCAACCTGTGCCACCCGGGACACGGTGCTGGCCATCGAAGCCGGAAACCTCGCCAACATCAACGAGCTGATCGCTAAATGCTCGAAGGACCACACGGCGCTCGTAACCGAAGCCGCCATGGGACAAGGATTCGATCGTCACTTGCTGGGACTGAAGATTATGGCCGAGCGACAAGGACAGCAGCTTCCGGAGCTGTTCGAGGACAAGATCTACAAGCGTATGGGTCACTTCGTCCTCTCGACGTCGACCCTTGGAACCGAGACCCTCCAATTCGGAGGATTTGGTCCCGTTGTACCCGATGGCTACGGCATTGGGTACAACGTGGTCCCGTCGAAGTTGGGAGCAGTCATCACGTCCAGGAAGGTAAGCTGTTGTTCAAAATGCTTCCAAGCTAACATTCGCATTCCAGGGTCAGCGTGACGCGACCGCCCTATCCCACAAGATGGTGGAAAGCTTGGACACGCTGAAGGCCATCATCGAGAAAAAATAGGTCGAAGATCTATCTATGTAACTTTATTTTAAAACGTGTAAATAAATTGCAGACTATAGTTGGTGTGATGTTTCAGCTCTAATTTGGTTCAAAGCAATCGCTCAAGGGTGGGGAAGATACAAGCATTCTAGTTTAAATGACGTGAATTATGATTGGAACGGAGTGAAACGTCTTATTCTTGATAGCCGTGTCAGTCATCTTTTTCTAGTTGATCTATCCGTTACCGCTTTTTCCGAATCTCGAGTTTTTGGGACCCCTGCTGAGCTCGTTTCCTGATAGGATGAAATTCCCTAAGGCGGATCACTGTTTGGCTGCAGTGAAAGTACAGTCGAACCAGTTCAAACAAATTTGGGTGGTTCCATATTGATCTCTCGTAACCGATCGCTTTCTGGCTTCTCTTAGGAATGGCGCGGAGAGAAGCTCCCTTTTCCCAAACCGGTTCCTTGTGTTTGTGCAAAAACAGCCGATAATTATGACGATTTGTTTCAAGCGAACACTTTCGCCGCGTGTGACCCTTCGCAGCCGCTTCTCCTGATCCTCGTGCACCCGAAACCCCAAGCAACGCCGCTTTTTCGAGCTGTTTCTCCTGAAAAAAACGGTATAAAACCGAGAAAAATTCGACTTTGCTCTTCTCGATCGTTCCACCCGCTTGGCCACACGGATTAGCGTCTGAGGAGAGTCGCTTGCCGCGATTAACCTTTGGAGGCCGTTTGTTGTTTGTGTGAGAGGCGGATTATTTATGCGACCCTGTAAGAAGCGGCGCTTGATGGCGACCTTGAGGGAGAAATTGAAATCGCCGGTTTGAAAGAGAGAGTCTTCGAGCAGTAGCGGCGACGGCGCCTTGAACGGCAAAAAACCGGGCGAGATCGCGTCTCCACCACTCATTCCCGTTCCCGTGCTTCCTTTCCCACACGGAGGAACACAAGCGATTAGATGGAGAAGAAGATGATGATGGTCAGATTGTCCGTGTCGAGTTTTGGGTCCTTTTCGAGTGCCTCTGGAATGAGGAACGGGATGGAGGGCGTGGAGAGGATTCTTTTTGCATCTTACTTTAATAACGGTCCAGCGTTTCACATATGCTCGCTTTCCGATGTCAGATAGTGGTTAACTACTATAACACATTTTTATAACGCTTTTAAGGCCTTTAGCTTGAACATATCTCCCGGATTACTGTAGCTGTGTCAAGTTCGCTTTTATTTCCACCCATTTCCCAGGTTCATCTCTTATCCACAGCTGCTGGTGAACGCCTTCAAAAGTTTAATTGGCTTCCTGCCGTTTAATGGGGCAAGTTTCGACCTTAATTGCCAAAAATCATACAGTTTAAACTTGACATTGCTCAGCTTCAATGTGTAGCACTAATGTTGTTTGTCCTAAAACTGAAAAGGTCAACTGTTTGTTTTCCTTTGACTCACCCAATGTTTCACTTCTCCATTCATGATTCCTACTCAGTCCAGATGATGAGCACTTTCATCCGCACATTTCCGTCTTTTTCTCCTTCCAAACCACAAAAGCGCCATTCACAACCCCTCGGAGCCCATTCGCCTCTTCCTTCTTTGTTCTCTCAATGTAGCCGGTTAGTTGCGCGCTTTTTTCGAGTTTTGCGAAGCTTTCGACGCGTGAATTAAGGGGCGATCATGAACGCGCACACGTAAAAAACTGGTTAGTTATGTAAATCGGCGGTTGATTGAATTAGGAGGAGTTGACCATCTGGAAAAGATTTTGCGCATCCCCTTTATTCAGATAATGATCGAAAAGCGGTGAATTCAAGGGTACGCAAGAAAAAGGTCCGCTGGCCGTCGTCGCTGCAACTGTGATCATAAATTCTAATGAAGTTTACGGCGATTTCGGAACAGAAATTGATTGATTTTGAAGAGAAATTGATTTAGCTTTGTTGGATTTTTTTAATCGGTTGAGGGTTGTTTGCTTGATGATCCAGCCTGAATGAATCGCTTTGATTTGGGTTCGTCGAGAATTTCATTGCAAAACAAGCGTTTTTATCAATCAAAAATGGATCGACCGTTTTTTGCTTACCGTAATCCATTTACGCGGATCTTCTGTTTACGATCGATGGGCATAAAAAACGCTTTGTTTATTCTTCACGTGCGTAAACTCTCGCTCTTGAACTATTTATGGAGTCGTTTGCGTCGAAGGAGGATGTGGGTTTATGAAGATCTCAGTGGATGTTTTCAATGGGATTTTTGTAGTCTCATCGAAACGTTTGATATCTATTCGCTTCAATAGCTGTAGTTTTAGTAAAACTACATGAAAGAGTGTTAACCCCTAATCGGAAGCTTTTGTTTGCTTTCGGTAATCTTATTGGTTCGTAAAATAGCGAATCGCGGTTACAGACGGAAACGTGAATATCCGCAACCTGATTATAATCATCCTTTCATTTTAAGTTTTAAATCGGTCAGTTTCAACACCCACTTCAACATCTCGGTGTGCTTTCTACTCTACTATTTAAATATCTCCATTAATATTTTTGATTCCTACCTAAGAATCTTCCCTCGGCCTCCTCGGTCTTTGTCGCCGCGCGTGTCTTCTTTAATCACACAATTTGACACGACTGAACGAGATGCGAGATGTGACACAAATAGACCTTCTTTTGTCAAAAGTGGAGCTAGCGTGAGCTCGCGTCGGGCGGCGAAACTCACTCCAACGCTTTTTTGTGCCGAATAATCATGTAAACTAGGCCGCCAACAACAAAGTACATTTTGAAGGCCGTTGCGCAACTCCTCGCCTCCTTCTTCTCGGCACCTAATTCGATTACGACTTAATTAGCGCGTTCGGTGTCCCGGTGGACAGCCGAAGACAGACCGTCGCCGCTGCTTTCAACCGCGAAATGTACAAAACAAGAGCGTCTTAGATTTTGAAAATCGACCCAGATCTGGGTCACTTTCGGTCGATTCGCAGTCTGCACGCGCTCGCGTAACAATCGACTGTTGCGACGATGGCAACGTGTTTGAGCAGTCCTAAACAATGGTAATCCGCGCCGCGGGCTCTAAGGGTGGTCGCCGTTTTGTGCTACGCGTTTTTGGCTTTGATTAACCTTTCAAACTCGACCGAGTTCATTTTTCGTGATGCAGTGGGCGTATGTTTTGCGTTAACGTTTTGGGCTTGAGAGGATGCTGTAGAGAGATTCAATTTTGTTTGTTGATCTCGAGGATAAACCCTCCAAACAACGCTGGATTTTTTACTTGCAGTGCTATTGTCATTAACGCTTGCAGCTTATCAACACAATATTTGTAACGTTCCTAAAATGCCCACGTTGCCATCTACCCCGTCCATACACTCATCCCCTAATAAGCCTGAGCTGTAAAGAGCTAAATTAAGACATCCAATCCATCCTCAACCATCTGCTCCCAAATCCCAGCCTTACCGCGTTCCTTCATTCATGAGATCCTCGACGGTCCACCGATGGTCACTCGAGGTCCTGCCTGCGCCTCCGGTCGATATCCGTCGTCGTCGCCTGGAATCGCCATCGCGGCTGTTAATCCCGCTCGCGGCTCGCTCTGAATGCGCGCCAGCGAGAGGTGAACTGTGCGAGCGCATGCACCCCTAACATAATTGGGCATCGCGACAGCCTTCTTTGTATGTTGCTCCAACTGCTTCTGCCGCCGCCGTTTGGGCATTGTTGCATTCAGCTGCGGCTGCTGCATCCTGTTTTTGGTCTTCCTGTTTGTGCTCACGGCTCTGATCTCCGCGTCCATCATTATTTGCGGTCCGAGGCGAGATCGCCGGCGACCTTCGCGCTTTATGATGATGGGTACCCTTCTTTGACACATCGGAGTCTGTCACCAGTGCAAGTTGACTCGATCTTGTTTATTTTGAACGAAAAATGCCGAAAATGTAATTGTGGATTGGAATGTGGTGACGACCCCTAGGATTTTGTGTGCTTATGTCGATTAATCGATCAGTTAGTCATTCAGTTATTCAAAGACAGCTGAGTCTTAACTGTTCGAGCATTTTCAGGTTGTGAACTATTGATTAAAAACTCTAATGATCCAAAAATCTCTGATTCCAACTGTATTTTCCCAAACAAGTCACAATCCTCATAAGCCATTTTCCTCACTTTATCAACTGCGGGATTTCGCGCATAAGCAGATTATTACCGTAATCTTTGATATTCCATAGTCTAAAAACTGTTCATGCTGAATTTTTAATACAGATTTAGGACCAAAGAACGCTTCTCAGATATAGAAATAGTTTTGTCAAAAAGTTGTTGTTTTCAGGACGCAAACCTTGAGGAGCTCCGCTTCAAAGCGATGCAGGCCTTGAAAGGTTCCGCCGTGATAGGTTGAACCTGTTTCGATTTCCCATCACGCCTCGGTAAATACGCATCAAAAATGCGCATTTTGTGACCATGAGCTTTTGAACTGCTAAAGGTGTGCAAGCATGAATGATCCTAAAAGAATGAGTGATCCTGAACGATCATCGCTTCTAAATTTAGACCATACCTTTTATTTTTTGTACATTTCAAATTAACATTTTGTTCTTCTAAACTGTGCTCGTTCAGATCCTCGACTCTGAGTCCACAGGCCACCTGTCAGAAACACAAAAAACTTAAACCGATGTCAATTCGTCAAAACCGATCTCGCGTCCCTCTCGCTCGTATTTCAATCGGCTCCTCCCCGTTTTTTCTGTTTGTCGTCCGCTTTTTCAGGTTTGGAAAAATCGCCTGCGAGTTCAATTATCCCGCCGTTGACTTAAAGCTGTTAACAAAGCTAACGCGTTCGGTGTCGTCGACGACCGCTCTGAATTCTTTGGAACCTTTGTAGTGCCGGTGTTCTAAAAATTGGTTTATCTGTTAACGCCTTATCTCAAAGCGATCGTGTACTTTCTAAAAGATCCATTTACTTTACAGCTTACAGCTTAACCACATCGAACATAACCTCGACCGGAATTCCTTCAAAACCTCTTAAACTCCGAAATTCCTTGCTCTCAAAAAGGTGCCTTAATCTTCAGATTCAAAAGTGGAACAAACGCCACTTTTGATCTCCGCTTCTGTTTCAGCAGCGCGGCAAATCGTGGAGGAAAGCGAAAGGAAGACCTCAATTTCGAGTGACAGTCGGGTTTAATCGGTCAGCGTACGCACGCGTGGCATTCCAGTGGTCACTCGGAGTAACTCAACAGGCGCACGCGCTGCGGATTCCGCATCCACGATTTCCACTTTCGCACTCGATATCCTTTTATACGATTGCAGTCTCCAGTGTGGGCGCATTAGTTTTGAGTAGATCCTGCTCGTTGGTATTTAGAGATTTTAAGGGTTTTCTTCGGTTTCCCTCGATAGCTTAAATTTCATACTGCTCGCAAAGGTCATGCTTTCAAACCTTATACAAATCCGAAAATCACGCTTGTAACCTTGAAAATCTTTGCCTAATCGTTTATATCCGATAATCCTTTAATGGTAAGATTAATTCAGCCGCAGATCAAGTGGGCTGTGTGCTATGGGTGGCTACTGTAACCCATATTTTAGACGGACATGTCTTATCGTGTGAAGATTTGAAAACCCGAGTTTTTAGCGGACGTCAAAGGGTCAACGAATGAAGATCCAGCTCGCTTCTGCAATCTTTCTTTATTTGGTGTCGTTTGCAACCACTTCCATGCCAGAATTCCGGTTTCCTTATACAAACAAGCTCCTATCCCTGGTTACCGTAACCCGTCACAACATCGAACCGTTCGCGTGCTTGGGCAAACAAGCGCTGCACTCCATCACCCGTTCTGTTCTGCTTCTGTTTGCACTCTTCGGTGTGCAAACGACCCAATCAGACGCGTTTAGCATGTCTGACAGACTCGGCGGTCGGTCTCCTCTGTCCGGGCCGCCGAGTTGAACATGTGATTCAACGTTCTTCGCTGTTCTAAGGGTCAACATCTACTCATTAGGTTCACTTCTTCCGGAACAATTCTTCTGAGTTTTTTTTCTCGCGTTTCGCCGATTTCCTCAAGCTGGTCTCTGTTGTTTACGCGGCACGCCTGTAAATCGATAGCACCCACCTTTAGGTGCTCTCCTCCTACTGGTCCTCTTTGCGCTTAATCCAACCGCCGTGGCGCCTCTTTTCGCCTTCTTCCGACGCTTAAAAAGTTGTTTTCGTGCGTTCCGCGGCTTGTCGATCGTCCATCTTGTCGACCTTGTCATTCTTCTTAATCCTGAGCTCCTTTCAGATGGCTGCACCTCCCGTGCTAGCGCTTATCTTCGCCTTCGCGTTGTCTTCCACCTTGGCGGGTCCCGAGAAGTTGACCCTCGGCGATCTTCTGGCGGCCAGCGATTCGCAGGTGGACAAAAAGGTCATCGAGCTGAGCTTCCGCCTCGCCGACGTGGACAACGACAAGCAGCTCGATGCCAAAGGTAAGGCCCTGCAACCCTCGAATCTTGATCCTCAAGATCATATTTCAGAAGCCCGCCAAGCGACCCTCATCGGAATGCAGTTGAGCCAAGCGAAGGGCGGCGAAATTTCTGATGGTGACAAGAAGGAAGATAGACTCATCGACGTTGCGGAGTCCGATAAGCTTTTGGAGCATCCCGAGAAGCTGGACGAGTCTCAAATCCGCCGACTTCGAACTGATCTCGAGCTTTTAAACGGTAAATCCTACTCACATCTGTCCCTCTCAAGACGCTAATTTCAGAAGGCGAAAACGGAAACGAAGCGCCTACGGAAGTGCCAATCCCACTCCTCGCCGACAGCCTCACTCTCGAAGAAATCAAGCCATAGAAGTTCAAGATTACCACCGCCAGTCACATAGGAATTTTGTATATACAACTAATAACAATCGGGTACTGCCTAAATAAACGGTTTAATTTATATCTCGCTATCCTGGAACAGATTTAGGCACATCTTGTAGTAAACTAACAATGAATGTGTGCGGCTGTTCTTAGTGGCTCTTGTCCTGCTTGATCCAGAAGCCGGGCACGATGCCGGAGGAATTGACGCGCTCCTTCTTCTCGGCTTCGACTTCGTCAAGATAGGGTTTCAGGTACCAGGTTTCCTTAAACAAGCGATTCAGACTTGAAACGACTTCAGAAATGCGCTTACGTCTTCCCACTTGGTCCACTTGTCCTTGGGAAGCTTCTCGCCGTGGAGTGCCAAGGTGTGCGCGTGGGAGAGGCGGATCTTGCGCTGGTCGAAGAGCCAGGGTTCCTTCAGGTTGAGACGGCGGAGGGCTTCTTGAACTTCCGGAGCGGGTTCGAAGTATTGGTCATGGAACTGGAGTCCGAGCTGCTTGCCGGACCAGAAGTACTGCCAGGACACATACCGGGCCATCTTGGCTAATGCGCCTGAAATCGACGGTCAGGAGAGGAAAAGAGAAGTTGGGAGGTTTACCGTTATAGTAGAACTTGATTCCTTTGGGAAGAGCGATATTCCAGGGCTGGGCCATGGTGGTTTTCTAAAAAGAGATAACGCAAATTAGTTATTGTCAGAGGTAGATATCGAGAGGAATCACGAAAATCCAAATCTGGCATGTAAGAATGATCAGCTGGAGAATTTCGATAGTTGGAAGGAGCTGGAAAGTCAATAAAATGCAAAGAACCACAAGTTCTAAGCAAATTATTGGTCGAATCTCAAAAGCGACCGGTAAATAAATCTCAATTCGTTTGTAGTGATCAGCTTGTTAGCTTCCCAGACATTCTGTCTGAATGGTCATTTCAGACGAATCCATGTCGCTAACGCAACATATGTATACAGGGTGTTTCAGAAAGAAAAAAGGACAGGCCAGGCAGGGGGACGGGGCATGTCTGGAAATCGCGGAAAGACCGGTCGGTTTCGCGTTATGTTAGCGAAACCGACCGGTCGTTCCCGGCGAGGGAGCTTGAAATGACTCCGCTCCGCGATTTCCAGACATGCCCCCGTCCGGTCCTTTTCTCTGGCCGGTCCTTTGTTTCTGAAACATCCTTTATAACCAGAGACAAGTCTAGACAAACACCGTCAAAACGTTTCACATTCAAGATTTTCCAAAAATCACGTCAACAGCAGATCAAATCGTGATCGAGTAATAAGCCATCATTTTTCTCACTCAAAACTCAAAATTTCCGTGTTTCTTGGGCGCAATCGAAACCGCAAACTTCAGGTGGAATCTCCCCAATTTCGCGTGCACGAAGAAACTCAAATCTGCAAGAAACTTGAACTATTTTTGGCTGAAATCGCGAACGCGACGCGGCTCGCCGTTGCTCGCGTCGCACCTACCATCTCTTCGCTCCGGGACCCGCGTTTGAAATCTCCCAGGCGTCATTACCTCGGAAACCTCACACGTTCCGTCGCTCACTGGAAGCCCGTTTTCACAGCTGATTCTTTCCGAATTTCGTAATTTGCTGTTCACGCTTGCCCCCTCCTTGCAAGAATAGATTCTTAAGGCTCTGTTTTCGTTTGCCACCTCCAATCCGATTGCCTCCAACGAGATCTTCTTCACCAATTCCGACCTACTTCGATTTCTTCGATTTTCACCCTTTGCGATTTTGAAGAACTTGCGTTGCGCGGCGATTTTGGGTGTACGGGAGTGTGGTACATGTGAGTACTCCTTTGTGCTTCGGAAAGAGAGATAGGTGCCAGCAAGTGCTCTCCGGCCGCCATCAATTGATTCACGCCTTGATATTTTCATCGATTGGCGGCTGTCGTTATCTTTACCTCCTCCTAAGCGTCATTTGGGTTTTATGTGATGGTTTGTTGTGGTATTGGGAGGAGGCAAAGACGATGAGTGGCAATTGTTGGTAGGAGGTTGACGAGGAAACTTAAAAGTGCGGTATTGGATGAGCGCGAACCGTCAGGGAGCAATCTAGAGTGGCTCTAGGTGGTCAGGTGATCTCAAAATTCGGGATTTTTTCGATTTCAATGTGTGAATTTTACGCCATTTTGCTTGTGCAATATTTAAGCGTTTCTTCCGACCACGGTGATCCAAGCGCTTTCAATGAATTTCTCTCATGTTTCAGACACTTTATTTGTGATTCCACCTTAGCAGGCAGATTGGCCTATGTTTGAACAAAATCCAGACAAAAAGTCTTGTTTTCGACACGTGGAACTTGGCCGACCAGTCGCGAAATCGATCTGCCTGGTCAGTGCCTTCAGCTGCTGATCTTAGCTCTCCGGACAGTCCGTAGTTCCTGCTTATGCGTCACGCGCGTTATCTTTATGTTCTATTAATGGGGCCGCGCGCGCTATTGCGCGAGGTTTCAGTTTCAAAATGTGTTCTGACTCGGCGCTTCGCGCCTCCAAACAGCCATGAGCGCACCAATTTCGCAATTTCATAAATTTATCGAAATACTGCAAATTATATATTATTCGGTTCCAAATTTTGTGCATATTCGATTGAACCAAAAAAAACCCGCAACTGTGGCCAATTCGGCGTTTGTGACACCAATTTAGACGCTGACGCGGTTGCAAAACCGACCGGTCCGCGGCGACGAAAGCGAAACATCGGCGGAACGCGTGCAAACGCAAATGGCACTGTTACCGTAACCCGCGTTTGCCCAGTCAAGGACAGCGTTTCGGAGACGTGACACGGACGGACGCGCCTGGATTGTTCTCCGTTATTTAAAAGAGGGGATGGCTCTTTCGAAGTCTTCATGTGTTTATGAAGCACAAGCCCCTTTCCCAATGAAGCCTTCAATGATTAACATGTCATTTTTGACGCCTCTCGCACTCCGAGCACTCCGTGATTGATGATGTTCAACGACCTCGTTTCGTTCGAATTCGATCGCGAATCTGATAAAACTGCTCCTCATCATAGGCAATATTGTTTTGAACGTCTTAATGTTCCGTGTCACATATTGTCCTACAACACCTGCTCCTGAACTCCTATTGATTGTGCACCTTTTAGATTTTACAGATTTCTATGCTGCGTAACCTGACAGTCTCCTCGAATAGATTTCTATCTATTTCGCGTGCTTCATTAACAGTTATCAATTGTCGATCGTATTGCGCGCATGGTTTGCTTTTTGACCATTTTAGAAGCTCGGGTTTCATGGAATCTATTTTCAGTGAGAAAAGACGCATACCGTGCAAGGATGGAGGGAGCGACTCCCACCATGTCCGCGTCTTCGTCGAACTCCGTGCTCCAGCCGGTGCTCGAAGCTGAGATGGACTTCGAGTTCCCGCTGAAGCACCTTCTTCCAAAGAACGACACTCAGATCGAGGGATTCCTCAAGAAACATCCCGAATATGATGGCCGCGGCGTCCGCATCGCCATCCTGGACACGGGCGTTGATCCCGCGATTCCCACGCTGAGCGTAAGCTCGGAAGTTCTGTGCCAGCTAATAAATCTACTTCTTAAGACGACAACGACGGGTGAACCGAAATTTATCGATGTCATGGATCTCACAGGAGCTGGCGACGTCGTCACCACGACGATTCGCAAGCCGGACGAAAAGGGGTACATCACGGGTTTGACCGGAAGGAAGATGAAGATCCCCGAGAATTGGGTGAACCCGACCAAGGAATTCCGCGTCGGGATGAAGCCGATCTTTGAGCTGTACTCGAAGAGCCTCCAGAACCGCGTCAAGGTAAATTAGAGGAGTTCAACGAAGTAATCTAAATCCTTATTATTTCAGAAGGAGCGCCGGGAAGAATACTGGGAAACAGACCATCGCCTTTCCTCTGCCGACGCTCGCCGCCTCCTCGACAAGCACGAAACGGACATCGGTGGTCAATCGGACCAAATTAAGGACAAGTACGACCGAGAGAACCTGGCCTGCATGGTGGACTACTTGAAGCAGGCGGAGAAGTTCGAAGACGTTGGCCCGATCTCGGACTGCCTCGTGTGGAACGACGGCAAGAAATGGGTGGCCTGCGTGGACACGTCCTTCCGCGGAAAGCTCGGCCAGTGCAAGGTTATGTCCAACTTCCGGGAGAGCTTCGAGTACGACAGCTTCTCCACGAAGGACATGCTGACCTACGCGGTCACGATCCACAACAACGGCAACCTCCTGGAGATTATCGCCTGCTCCATGTCTCACGGATCGCACGTGGCGAACATCGCGGCCGGACATTGTCCAGAGGACCCCTCGAGGAACGGTTTGGCCCCCGGAGCGAGAATCGTTTCGATGTGCATCGGTGACCTTCGACTCAACGCCATGGAAACCGGAACTGCTTTGATGAGAGCTGTAAGATTTCTCTGAGACTCGAGCGTATCTTAATATCCGCGTTCCAGTTCCAAAAGTGTGTTGATCTCAAAGTCGACATTGTCAATTACTCCTTCGGTGAAGCTACGCATTTACCCAACCAAGGGTAACTTCGAATTCCTTAATAGCCTTCTCAAAACGATTTCTCTTTAGTCGCATTATCGAAGAATTGGCGAAGATGGTCAACCGCCACGGCATTATCTTTATGTCCTCCGCTGGAAACAATGGCCCCGCTCTGTCAACAGTTGGAGCTCCCGGAGCCACGAGCTCGGTTTCCATCGGCGTCGGCGCTTACGTTTCCGAGGCGATGATGGAGACCATGTACAGCCTTAGGGACAAGATCCCCGACACGTTGTATCCCTGGTCCTCGCGAGGTCCTGCTCAGGACGGGTCGCTCGGAGTGTCGATCTGCGCTCCTGGAGCCGCCATCACCGGCGTGCCTCGATCTAACTTGACCGGAACCCAGCTAATGAACGGAACCTCGATGTCCTCTCCCAACGCGACCGGCTCTACAGGTAGGATTTGACTTCATTCCTAAACTTAATCTCTTATTTTAGCTTGTCTCTTGAGCGCCATGAAGCAAAACGATCTTCCCATCTCTCCCTACAGTGTCAGGGCCGCACTCGAAAACACCGCCATCCCCACGAGAACCGGCGACACCTTCGTTATGGGCCAAGGTCTCGTGCAGATCGAATCTGCATTCGAATACCTGAAGAGCGACAACGCCCGTAGCGGATTTACTCCCGAACTCTACGGATTCAAGGTCGAAGTCGCGCCCAACGGCAACCGCGGAATCTACCTCCGCGAGTTCTTCGAGACTCGCAAGCCACAAGATTTTGCTATCACCGTTGAGCCGATGTTCATGGAATGCCCTGGTTGGATTGAACTTTCGAAGTTGTTTTACGTTGGGTGGTTTTAGACCTTAAAAAGGAGTGCAAGCTGGACTTCGAGCGTCATTTTCTTCTGGAATGCAACGCTGACTTTGTGGAATCTCCCAAGTGCCTCGAACTTGGAGCGCATTCAAGGAGCTTCTCCGTCCGCGTAGATCCCACCAAGTTGACTCCAGGACAAGCATATTACACCGAGGTAACCAAACTTATCTCGTGAATCCTCAGCTTATCGTCAAGTTTTAGATCCGCGGAATCGATGCTCGCCGCAAGAACCTCGGTCCCCTCTTCCGTGTACCGATCACCGTCATCACGCCCCTCACGGTCGACGCCTCGACGGACTACACGTTGACGGGAAAGAAGACGATGGAACCTTCGCATCCCGAGCGCACCTTCGTCAAGATCCCCGAAGGCGCCACCTACGCCGAAGTCAAGCTGAAATCCAACGATGCCCAGGACAAGACGCGCTACATTGCCCACATGGTTCAACTCCTCCCCAACCTGGCCTATCGTAACACCGAGAAGCATACGGTCGTCGAGCTGGAACCCCGCGCCGAGAAGTCGATCTTTCTGAAGGTCTTCAGCGGTCGAACGCTGGAGTTGTGCCTGACGAAGTGGTGGCAGAACCTCGGCAAGGCGGAATTGGAGTGGAGCGTCGCTTTCCGAGGCGCGCACCCCCTCGACAACCACATGACGATCCTCTCGACGTCGCCGATTTGGCGCTTCGACGTGGAGAACTCATTGGACCGCTACGAGGAAATCACGCCCGCGATCACGCTCAAGGAGCTGGCGATCCCTCTGAAGCCCCAGGACGTAAAGTTGATTCCTATGGGCCCTCGCGACACGATGATTAATGCTACGATCATCTGGGAACTCCTGCTGAACTATAACTTTACCGGTACGCTTTCCTCTTCTTGTCCTTCGCTTTCGCTTTCGCACTAATCTAATGCTTGCACACGCACTCACCTCCCCCTCTTTTAGTGAAAGACACAAAAGATTCCAAGGATTCTGATTCGGAGGGGTCCAAGAGTTCTGATGTTTCAGTTGGCGAAAAGAAGACAGTTGATTGCTTGTTCGAGCTTCCGTCCCTCTCTACGATGCTCTACGAGAACCCTATCGACAACATTCTTATCATGGTTTACTCCAAGGACAAGAAATACATGGGAACAGCTTCTTCGTACCCGCAGAGGGTAGTTGTATCTTATGAAACCTTTGCTCAAATTATGCCTTTCAGTACATTATGAAGCTTCCGAAGGGCGACTATGTGGCAAAGGTTCAAATCCGCAGTCACAGCGACGTGATCCTGGAGCGTTTCCGCGACATTTCGCTGATCTTCAGGCAAAGAATCAACCAAGTTTCCCTCAGCTGCTATGCGAACCCGGCTGGCGCCATCACCGGCGTTGGAACCAAGAAGATCACCGGCAAGGGAATCCGCTGCGGAGAGCGAATTCCGGTTTACGTGACTCCTCTCAGCGATGACAAGTAAGCTGAAGTGAAATCTCCGCTCACCTAATCGCGTTATCTTAGGGTTCCTAAGCAGGTCGTCGCTGGCGCGTACCTCTCTGGCCACCTGACACTGGCCAATGCCGACCAGGAGAACGTGAAGAAGACCGCGCTGTTCCCAGTTACCTACGTGTTCCCAGAATGGGGCAAACGCCAAAGCAAAGCGCTCTCAAAGGTCGAACTCGTCGCTCCTAAGAGCGACGATCGCGCCAGATCCGCGACTCCGCCGCCGAACAGCGAAGAGGCGATGAACGAAACCATCCGCGACGTGAAGATCGGTTTTCTCTCGAAGCTGACGGACGAGGTCGCCGCAGACCGCGTGTGGAGCGAGCTCTACGAGAGCTACCCGAACCACATCCCGCTCCTGACCGCCCAGCTGGTGCGCTTGTCGAAAGCTGGAATCTCGAAGCCTGGAGTAAGCTCAAAGTTTAAAGAAATTAAGAGTGAGTCAATCGCTGTTTAGCACGTCGATGCGATGGAGGGCCTTGTGGAGCACATCCTTGGCGTGTGCGAGCCTACCGAAGTCCTCATCTACCAGGGTACGAAACAGGAAAACAACGACGACCCGAAGCTGAAGCAAGACATGGATCAGCGCAAAAACGCCATCATCAACGCATTGGCGACGCGCGTCGAGTATCTGGGCGATTCGGTTCTCCGAATGTCCAAGGAAGTGATTCCTACGATGCTAAGGAAAGGCCTGAACATTACGGAAAGCGGACTCGTCGTCGTCGAGAGTAGCGCCTCCATGGACAAGAAACCATCGGTCGGGGATTTCCAGGTGAATATCACTTAAAATTTATTACGGGAATGAGGTCACAATCCTTGGGTGCTATTTCTGCTCCTTGCAGAACTTCTCAAGCTGCTCAGGGGTCATGTCGGGGCAGGCTTCATATCCGTCGCCCTCTTCGTCGTCCGGTTTGCCGGCGACGGACTGCGGCTTCTTAGATTTGACCTCCTTTTCTTTGTCAGACTTCTTCGCTTCTTTTTTCTCGCCATCTGGAGCGGTCTTCTTTTCGGGGTTCGCTTCTTCCTAAACAATTGAGTTAGGAAAGCAGCATCAACTTACAACACGAACCTCTTTGGTTGTCGTCTTTGTCTTTTCTTCTTCTTTCTTTTCCTTTTCGACTTCTTCCGTTTTCTCCTTTTTCTCTTCCTGAACGCATCAAGATTTAACAAAACTTGGTTAAGAGCCGAAAGCAACTAACAGCTGGCTTTTCTTCCTCCTTCTTTTGTTCCTTGGGGGTGGCTGAATTCACAGATAACGCAGAAACCTGTGAAGCTGCAGCAGGCGCTGAAGGTGGCAGGGCCGCCGGCTGAGCTGCTGGTTTCGCTGGAGCAGTGTTGACACTGCTAAGCATCGATTTCGTTGGTGGAGGTGGATCCTTCTTCTTCTTGCCGCACATGATAAGTGTCCATGGCAGAAGGACATAGAACACCAAACCGGCCACAATTTGCAACGCGAAGTTGGCGATGATCAGCGGACGTGCGTCGGTGATCAACGGAAAGTCGCTTGAAACGTTGTCCATGGCTGAATAAGCGAAATTGGAGATTACGCAAAGAGCGAAAGGGGCGACCGACCTTTCCTAACTTCGACTGTGGTGGACTCCTCTGTAGCACCCAACCGGTCGCTGCCGCTCACAGATCCAATAATGACAGTCCGCGCTCTGCCTAGACATCAAAAACTGACGCGTGGTTTCGAGTCTCAAATTACAAATGCGAAGGCCTAGACACCAGTCAGACAATATTTTTCAGATTGTCGGTGAGCAGGACCAGTCTGCCGCGACGCCGTCGGCCCAAAGCGAACCGGCTGATGCCGAGGTGCCTGATCAGCAGCTGCCTGAGCAGGTTGCTTACCATGGGGTCCGTGGAATATGCTAACCTCTTGATTTCAGTCAACCGTCACCCGGCAGCAGTTCGACGACGCCTACAACGAGCTGCTCAAGTGGGTTGATCCCCATGAGAAACCTCGTTTCAGCCTCCTGACCGCCAAGCATGCTATGGCGCACGGACATAACGGACGCGCCGCCAAGGCTCTCCAGAAGTGCATCGACGACAGGAATGGAATGTCAGGAGGCGCGCCGTTGGAAACCGTGCTTGCAGAGGTACTACGATGTGTTCGCTCAGCACCGAAATTCTACACCAAAGAGATGGTGCTGTGGCGACCCCAGTTCATAAACCCCTCTAAACTTGTAATTCAGGTCCTCGTCAACGTCGGGTGCGACTACATTGCGAGGAACATGCGGAACGCGTCCATCCTGAAGTACCCCAGTGACTTCCAGCCCTTCTAAAGTGATATCTATGTAATTTGGTGTATTGTAAGAATTTAAGGAAGAGTTTAATAAGATTTATCTTACCCACGTCACTTATGGGTCGCTGGACTTGTAGCCGGTTTCTTCTTTTCTTCGTTCTTGTTCTTGCGGTCTTTGTTAAGGGCGAAGAGCGTTCCCAGGCGCGTGCGATCCTGGTTATTAGCCTTCTCCTTCCGCACCGGAGCGCTGCCCGCCTTTCGCTTCTTCGAATGGGACTCCGAAGACTCTGAACACTCCGAACTCTTCCGGGTTCCGCCGCTCCGCTTCGGGCTCGACAAGTTCTTCTTCGGCCTCGGCAACTTCCGGTCCTTTTCTTTCGCTTTCGAATCCTTCTTTTCGCGCTTCTTCTGGTCCTTCAAGTGTCGATGTTCGTTGTTCTTCCTTTCTTCTTCGTGTTCGCTGTTCGATTGTGATCCTTCTGGTTCTAAATTCGTTGAAGTTAATTATCAAACTAAAAAACACATATTCACCTTTAGAAAGCTTTGGGATCAGCGTCTGCATCCGGCTGCCACCTTCCTTCGCCGCATTTTTGACTGTCAGCGCCTTTGCATCGTTAAAAGCGGCGTCTTCGGTGTTGTCGTCGCGGATCGAAATGTCCGACTCGCGGAGGTCGCGCAGTTCGTCCAGAATATCTAAAAACGGAGGATGAACGGGTGAAGGAGGACAAGTGATAAACGAACCCAAAGAATCTGAAGACGATCTTTCGAGCTCAGACTCGGTGGTGAAGCTGCGCAGGTCGTCGTCAATGTAACGTTCTCGTCTATTGAGCCGTTTTGCGCCCTTCTCGACGCTCATTTCGGGTTCGACCGTTCGATGCAAAGGGTAATGGAGCAATGAAGCGGGAGACCCTAGGAAGGCTTTTAATTAGACTTGCACACACGTTCTAGACGTTTTCTTCTACAGGGTGGTCCAAAAAAGGAGTTGGGCCACACAGCTCCGGAGTAGAGTCATTTCAAGCTCACTCGTCGCGAACGACCGGTCGGTTTCACTAACATAACGCGAAACCGACCGGTCGTTCGCGACGAGTGAGCTTGAAATGACTCTGCCTCGGAACTGTCTGGTCCACCTTTTTTTGGACCACCCTGTACAGTGTGTTTCAACTCAGACTCGATTTGTTTTCCGGCCATAACTTTCCATTATTAAAGGGACACCGCATTTTTCGTCGTTTTTTGAGTGCACGGATCGCGTTTTCTGGGGCAGGGGGTTTCAAAGGTGCTGATCACGATTCTGGCGTCAGAATGGCAATATCTCTCGTGCTTCAGCGAGTGTGCACGTCGGGACATAGGAGGAACGAATCTAGAGCACCCTGCGAGCATTTTGAGCCCGGGTTTGTTCAAATCGGTGCTTTCTAGAGAGAGTGCAAAAATTTCCTAGGCGATGAGCATTGGAATCGGGCGATTTGGCCGCGATGCGCTCGTGTTTTGGGCAAAATCTTGAGTTTTAGAGAGCGTGTGCACATCGAGACATAGGAGGAACGAATCTAGAGAATCTTGCGGGTCTTTTGAGCTTGGATTCGCTCAATTCGGTGCTGTATGGAGCACCATGCGTATAAATCGTCCACTGTTTCGCGAGTTATTCCTTATTTTCAGGTGTTTTTGGCTTTCTATTCGACTAATTATGTTTATTCAAAGGGCCTCATGGTTCGCAAGTCAAGAATAAGCGTTGTGGCGAAGAAACCCTACGAAACACGACGGAAGGAAAAAGGAGAACGCGGAGCTTTAAAAAACTCACAAGATTCTCTAGATTCGTTTCTTCTATGTCTCGACGTGCACACGCCCTCTGAAACTCAAGATTTTCCCCGAAACACGAGCCCTCTCTGCGAAATAGCCCGATTCCCATACTAAATCGCCCCAGACGTCTGGGGCGGTCTCGACCGAACGTGCGACGAATACCCGACAAGTGCGATGTTGGGCGCGCGAGACCGATAAAGCTATCTACATTTACAATTTAATTTACATTGGCCCGAATCAAATTATCACAACACAATATTACGGTATTCAGATCAAACTGTTGTAGCCGTCGCCCTCCCCAGTGCGACCAAACTTGTAGGCGAGCGAAGCAAGAAAAATCAGAAAATTGTGGAGGAAAAGAGAAACTCCGGGCCACACGGAGAAGCTGTCGGACTGAGGAACTACGTAGTCACCGAACATGACCCAGATGGAGGCCACGAGAGCGGCGAAGGAGAGGCAGAATCCGACCATCAGCCAAAGTTGGGCACCCCGAGGACCGCAAACGCCCTCTTCGAGCGAATCTCCCTGGATCTGTTCGTCGGAAACCGAGTTCACCATGAACATCGCCAGGGTGCTGAAGATGGTGATTATCACGTAAACGTTGTTCCACTCTTCGGTGCCATATTTGGCGGCTGTGTCGATGTAGAGCCACCAGGCGGAGAAGAAGAGCGTCGCGGAGCCGACGGAAACCAGCAGATTTCGCTTCCCTTCGAGGTTGAAGTCGATTTCCGGCATTTGGATCTGAAAGAACCACAAGGATTTGATATCAAACGACAGTAAATGGAGATGGAAACGAGGAAATCGATGCGAAAAGTGCGAACGGAGAGATAGCCATGCGAGCGGCACGGTCAGCGACAGGCGGCGCTGACCCCGAGTCAACTCGTTAAGTTGAGAGGTTGATCGGAGAAGTTCAGCTGAAAGGCCGAAATCGGACAACGAAGCATTTCAACGAAACAAAATCAGAAGCGCTTGAAGTCAAAGCACTAGCACAATCTTAGGCGAAAACCGGAAATCCAGGCAACAGTAACCATATGCGGACAGAATTACTAATTCAGCTGACCGAAGCGGCTTCGTTTTTGTCAGCCGAAAAGTGGGACCGTCGAATCGATCGCCGCCAGCGACCGGCGAGAGGAGCGACGGCATGACTCACGGACACCCTGTCGTTCTTCGCTTTGACGCGTTTATTTGCAAACGCAAACAAAAGCTAAGAAACACGACGGCTGTTTACACAGTAAATATGAGTGTTTGTAACTATCTGGAGGGAGGTTTATGGTGTTTGAGCGAATTCTTGAACAGTGCAATGAAATAAGCATGTTGCACGCAATTAGAGATATTGCGAAAATTCTAAGGAGACGTTATCGAGACGCTACGTCCGTTATCTCAGTGAATTACGACCGGCTGCTTTACGTTTTGTGATAAAATGTGACGCTATCGATAAGAATGCAGTTAATGATCAAGGTTTCAAGGCCCTTTGGATTACGAACGCTAAATGTAAACGGTTTCTTTTTATTTAACAGAATTAAGTACGGTCAGAAGTATGGTAAGTATGGTCTTCCACAAACGTTTGAAAATCAGTTTTAAGCTCAGTTTGACACCTAAACGCTCTGCACTACCTTTTAAGGACTATTTCGACTCATCAGCCTGAAAAGTGCATTCCTAGACAATTGCAGACTTGTCTGCAGCAAAGTCTGTCCTCAGCTCGCACTTCGTTCAGTTGTTGAGACTGGAGTGGTCGGTCGAAATGGTTCGAATCTCGACGAGTGCGTTGGCTTCCATTGTCGTCATTTGTCTTCTGAGCACCGCGGCTGCCGGGAAACCCGTCCTGCTCTCGGCAGAAACCGAGAAGCCTGCCCCGAACCCCCCTGCTCCAGTGAAGAACACCGGAAACGTTTACATCGTGCTACTTCCAGGTAAGCCGCTTTGAATCCTATAGTGTGTAACCTACAAAGCTATTTGAGGCGAAAAGGTCCTGGAACAAGACAAGGAGAAATGCGCCGACATCGAGATGGAGCGGAAGTTCTCGGCGAACGTTTGGCGGCCGATCATCTGCGCGTCGAAGAGAGAAGACGCACCCTCAAAGGGAACCGCCGGCGATATCGTGCTGCTTGTTTTGGGAGCAATTTTCTATTTTGTCGGCGTGGGCCTCTCGTTCATGGGCATCTTGGCAGGCAAGCAGATGGTTCTGGTGAGAACATAAGGTAAGAGTTAGTTCGCCTTTGTTGGATATTGTATCAGGATGGTTTTAAGGCCAAGAAACTGCAGTCGAGAGTCGGGATATTAGCAGCGTGTGAGGATTAAATAAAATATTCCTTGTAAGTTGTTCTCCGTTCCTTCTTCCAGCTCGAAATGCGGCATCCTTCCAGCTTTATGGGAAAATCCCTCCAGAGTGATATCCTTGACTTCGAATGCGACCGCTTTGCAGTATTCAGAATCCGTTGAATGAATTCAATGCGAACTCCCTCATATTAGCACTAGTCTAGACATGTAGCAGCCGAGTCTCCCAACGACGGCCTCCTCATTTCATGTCCGATGTGCACCTGAAACGCGGTTGAACGCGAAGGAGAGTGCTTGCAATGCTTTCTCTTGTAGCCGTTACTTTGTAAGTAATCCTCTTGCCTCATAGTTCTAGCTTCACTCTTCCTTCTAGCACAATCCACGTGTCAATGATTTGCGCAATCTGGATCCTGCCTCTGTGCTCCAAGCGAACAGCGGATACCGACACGCTGCGGCCGAGCAGTCCCAAGAATGGCCAACCGAGTCCCCATCGGATGATGTCCCAGCAGGAAGAGGAGGAGTTGCTGCAGAGGCTGAAGCCGAGGGTGATTGAGCCGAAGTCCGACGAGGAGAAGGTTTGTGGTGCCAGGGCAGTTCCTGAAAAACCAATTTCGATTTTAGAAGCAAATTGAAGCAATCAAAGCAGGACGTAAAGCACCGGGAACGAGTGAGAACACGCTGGACGATGCGCACGAAGATTTCACCAACAATTACTATATCGGTGAGCGATTTCGGTGGTGGGTCGGAGAAATATTTTTTGCGTTTCAGCTAAAAATCATACGTCCAGCAGGGAACGCCGACCGAAGAAACCGAACGAAGCGCGGCAGTCGAAGGAAGCGCAGTCGAAAGCGGTGAAAACTTGATTTTGCAGAACTGTTTAAATAAATGTTTAGTGGGTCCCGAAGAGAGTTGCCTGGAAGGAGAGAGGGGACGGGCGGTAGTGGGGTAATTTCGAATTTCCTTTTAGAAGTTCGTCACGGATTTGATCGCCTTGGAGCTCTAGGATCATCCGTCTAGCGACGGATGGACACGCTGCTGATTCTGTTTTTATTTTATCAACGGGGCCGCGCGCTATTGCACGAGGTTTCAGTTTCAAAATGTGTTCTGAGTCGACGCTTCGCGCCACCAAAGAGACATGAGCGCGCCGATTTCGCAGTTTCATAAATTTTTTCGAAACACTGCAAATTATATATTATTTGGTTTCAAATTGTGTGCATATTCGATTGAGCCTAAAACCACCCGCAACTGTGGCTAATTCGGCGTTTGCGGCACCAATTTAGGCGCCGACGCGGTTGCAAAACCTACCTGTTCGCGGCGACAGCAAAACGCGCGCGCAAACGCAAATAGCTCCGCTACCGTAACCCGCATGCGCTCAATCAGGCAACTCGCGTTTGGAAATTTCGTGACACGGACGGACACGTCTGGATCGTGCTCCTTAATTTAATGAAGGATTAACGCGGCCGCGCGCGCTATTGCGCGACAGTATTTTGTTTAAATTAGCATTGTTCGGCGCTTCGAGCCTCACAGATTAATATTTTGCAACAGCCTTGGCGCTACGTGCCTTGTTTGAGCAATTTTTCAGCTAAAGGAGATTTCGGCGCTTTGAGTTCCGCCAAAAACGCATATGATGTTTCACAATTTTCACCGTTGCTCTTCCACCGCCGCTCAACACGGCGTGCGAAACCACGAAAATCGAGATGGTGGCAAAATTCATGCAAACACAAATGGCGCCGCTACCGTAACCCGCGTTTGCTCAATTAGGGATGTAGCGTCTGGAAAATTTGTCATGTAAATGCTGGCACGCTGTGTGCGCTTTTTGAGTGGGCTTCAGTTTGCTAATTCCAAATCTGGCAATCGGTGTTCTGTTTTCGCACTCATTTCCCGCTGTGTTGTTCTCTTGACTATGTACATTCCAGCCCATTTCAGATGGAGTTCGAACGCGCAAACATTCCTCGCTCGCTCTGGGTGGACTCATCGTCGTCCGAAGACGAATCGGAGCCGACATCCCAAGTCCTTATCGAAGAAGTCCAGGAAGAAAGCGAAGCTCGCGGCGAAGGAGCCCAGGAAAAGGGCGAAGTCGAGGAAAGCGTCGAGGAAGTGGACCTGTTCCACACGGGAGATTCCGGCTACGGCACTCTGTCTGCTGAAAACGTCACCGTTTCGCCCAAGACCAACTCCGGACACTGCTGCGACTACCCCCGATTCACCGCCGAAATCAAGCAGATCTTCGCCGGAGAACGCGAGCGCCACCTACTGGAGGAAATCAAGAGCATGCGCTCGCTCCAAGTCATGATCTTCTCCGTCCAGCTCGTCCTTCTCGTCCTGTACATGCTCGTGGTCATCCGCATTATTTGACTTTCCCTTGTTCATGTTTGTTTATAAATTGCCAGTCTTTTGATTCTCGGTTTATTCTACTTCATTTCGAGTTGAAATCTATGGAAAACCCGTAAGGTGTCACAACTTTGCCTTAATAGGGCGAACCCTTGCGATTGGATTCGGTTTCGTCGATGGACGTGGATTCGGTGAACACCGATGGGATGCTGTTCCGGTAGGATCGGCAGTGGCTGATCCGCCCGGAAACGGTGTCCACGTAGCGCGTGTGCGGGTGAATGATCGAGGCCCGCTGGCTGACCACCTCGTCAAGGCTGTTGAGGTAGGACTCGTCTGAGGTGGATTCCCACATCTGAAGAGGGAAAATGAAGATGCGAAAAATGCGAAAGAACGATGTTGACAAAAGGCAAAAGCGTGTTTCCACCTCGGCAGGATTCGAACCTACAATCTTCAATTCCGTAGATCGACGCGTTATCCATTGCGCTACAAAGCCACCTGTTAGGCTTGGATCCAGCTTGACTATAGAGCGACCTGTGATCAAGGTAGAAGACAACCAGGATCACCACGCGGATTGTTTCGAACAATTCTGCGACCAATCCACATCTTCATTGTCTTTCAAACAAGATCAGCCTAGATGATAGGCTACTCCTTTAATATCGTAATAGATAGTTTTGTGGCGCACTGGATAACGCGTTGGTCTGCGGAGCTAAAGATTACAGGTTGGAATCCTGCCGAGGTCGAAACTCTTTTCTGCTTGTTTGTTCTTGTCACCCACCTCGTTGGCTATGTTGTTGAGATCATTTCGCGAGTGATTGAATGAGAGCGAATCCCAAGCGCTCGACTGCTCGGCGGCATCTTCAGCGCCCACGATCGTCGTCGCGGACGTCGACGAGGAGCCGTGTTTTGACGTTGACATGCGATTGTAACAAACAATCACAACTGCTGAAAGCGTCGTTTATTAAACGTGCGCAAATTAATATTTACCCAGTGTCATGACGCTCGCGAGGGTTAGCGCGCTGATCGTGACAAGGAAAATCGCCGGGATGCTGAAGTCGACGGCGTTGTTGCGATCTGCCGCTGCTGCCAAACCCGCCGGAATTTGGCGAGTGCGTTTCTCTTCCGGAGGATCGGCTGAAATCGAGGCAAATGTTAGAAGATTTACTAAATTTTGGTTCCAATTTGTTTAAAAAAACCGCTTGGTCTGACGTGCGTTGTCACATGTGTGATTCGATGAGAGAGTTCATTTATCTTCATTGCGGTCTTTGTCGGGCGCCGAACCCCCGTGATCTGAGTGGTGGCAGAGTGCTCTGCCGCTCTGCTACGCGCACATTAACTGGCGAGGACTCTAACGCGCACTATGAAGGTCTCCGTAAATGTTTGAACCTTTACACAGATGTCTTTTTTCGTTCATTTTTAACGTGCGAATCAACATTTTGATATTCTGATTTCAAAAATACGTTTAACATTCAAAAAAACTTTACACTTAAAGAATTCCTCTCTCATATACGATAACCCCTGGAGGAACCCCTGGAGGAAAGACGAATTCCGAGCTCGTGGTTCAAGTGCTCGAACCAGTTTTCTTGATGAAATCCACGCGCAATTAACTCGTGACAAAACTATTTGCGTATGCGAGACGTTTTGTAATTGTGTTAGGCGTGCGCCGAGTGCTTGTAAATGAGTGTGGAATGTCGGCGGCGGATCGACGATTATTGAAAAACACAAAAAGTGGTCGTCGATGGCGCTTGACGTTTAAAACAGGTTGAAAGAAGAGCTTTTTAAGACGGTTTTTATTGACCTGAGCCTATCTCATTCCTAAACAAGCATGGCTGAATTTCGAGGAACCCGTTTTGTGGTATTTTAGATTTGAAAGACGTAAATGCAAATCGTAAATTGCATGTTGCGAGTGTAAAGTGCAAGGCGGAGATCGATGGAGCGCGGTCGGGTGCTCAAAGACTAACGGTATCAGTTTCAAAAAGGCGATTTTAGTTAAGAACAGAAGGCTGGAAGATCGGATCTCAGAAATCCCTTCTTCTCCAGTTGCGCAAGACCAGCGTCCATTCATCAAGTGCATGCAATCAACAGCCATAAAAACGGATCTCTGCAGCCCTAACGACCCAATTGAACTTCTTCGAGTCGTTCAGCATATTAAACTGACACTGAACGGAATGATTCGCTTCGTATAAACAGTGCGCAGTTCGAAAAAGTGGTTTTCGGTTATTGGATGGCCGTGCGGCCCTGGCGTTCTTCTAAAGTCCTTCAAAAACAAATTTCGAGTTTTTTGGCAAACATAGAATTTAATAAAACGGCGTAGTTCAAACAATAACAAAGTGCTTCACCTCGAATCATTCCTTCTAGCATCATCAATCGCCCCTCTCTTCTTCCCTCTCTCAATCCTCCAAATCGACATCCAGATTCTTCTCTTCATTCCTAAAAAACGGACATTTCCCTCCTAATATTCCTAATAAGCCTGCCCGTAACAAGCCCTCTCGCAATTAGGATTAACAAAGAGACGTCTTAATCGAACAAAAGTGGATGAAACGCTGGAACCAGTTCGGGAACACGTGTATCCATAGAATCGAGTGGATTGTTCTTTATCTTATTATGCTCTCATCTTTTAAAATTTGTGGTTTGCGTATTTACGATGTGTTTATGTGCCAGAACCGCCGCCGAGGGGCTCGCGAAGATGCCGCTGGAAACCGGATCCGAGGACTAATTGAGCGGCACTTCATTGGCGCGAAGGAGTTATTGGAGGACGCGCCCGGGTCTTTGTCAAGGATTTCTGGTTCTTTGTGCATATCCACAAAGACAGAACAGTAAAAAATGGAACGAAAAAAGAGGACAACGGGGAGGCTGAAACGGCCGGGCCAAGGGTCCCAAAGTTTAGCGGTTTCTGAAAAAAAAAAAATGAATTTTGAAGTTTTAGTTTTTTTGTGACATGTCAAGAACATGCCAAACTTGTGCTGTTTCCAAAACTTGTTTTTGAGTGCACTTTCGAATTTGCAGGACCACTCGCAAACATCCAAACGAGGGTAATTTAAAAGAACATTGTTTACGCAATACATTTTCGCGTAGTTTAATGTCCAAGAACTTCACCTAGTGGCTTTGGGTTTTATGGTTTGCGACCGCAAAACCATTAGCTCGGATCGCTAAAATCAAAAATCGACTTTTTGCACGTGTTTCCGCTTTCCTCTGAAATAATCACGAGCGGACAAATTACGTTCGAAATGAAATTAGTTTAAGAACGCGCGTCAAAAATCGTAGTGCTCAATCGTAAAAGTTCGTACATAGTTTCATTTAACGAATGGAAGAAGGAAGCGAAGTCTTTGCATGACTTGCTCTCGTCACGTTCATTTAATCACACTTTTTCTATTGGCATTACTCCCCATTCCCTCAAAACCTTCTAAAGAACCAACCTCGCATCACAGAACCCACTCCTTCCTTCAGCCTTTCAAAAAGGCTCCGGGTCGCCTCGGCTTCGTTTTCCGGAACCGCATTCCGCTGTTGTTTGACTACGGTAGCATTCTCTTTGTGAAACTCCTCAGATTCCAAGAGGAATTCGACTTCGTCGGCCAGCGTGAAGCCGACGAGAGCCAGTAGAACCAAGAATTTTCGCGGTGGAGTCATCGTCGGCGCATCGCAGAAGTTGGGGCGGCGAAAATCTCTGAAAGCGGCACAAAAATTATTTAAAAAACAGCGAGATGGCCGCGGGCGGGTGCAGGCGGAGGAGGCAAATTAAGATGTGTCATCATCGTTTGTTCGAACGCGTCGCCTCGATTTATTATGCGAGAAGAGCGAATCTGAGAAGAGGGGAGCGAATCTGGGAGGGGAGGAGAGCGAGAGGTGAGCGGCGGGAACTGGTTCAGGAGCAAACAAAAGTTATATAGTTTAGGAGTGACGGTCGGGAGCGGATTAGATTGGATAATGCATTTTTGAGGAAGCGGGCGAGAGGAGGGAAAGTCAAAAACAAAAAACGCGAATAAACGGAAGCCGAGGAAATTAAGCGCAGCAAAAGTTGTTTTAGGGTGGAGAGAGGTGGAGATATGAAGAATAACGCATTTGAGTATTTTGGAGGCCTTTTAAGCTGAAGATAAATATAAACATAAACCCTGAAGTGACTTGGAAAAGCCGCTGAATCCGTTTTGGGATTAGCGGAATTGAGTTCAAAGACTTAGGGACACACGGAAGTGCCGCAAAAACACCGCTTTTGCAAATAAGCAAGACGAATTGCCTGAGGCTGCGCGTGCTCTTCTCGTTTTGAAAATATGAGGATTCCGAGTATAGCCATGCGGAGAGCCGTAGGTCCCAAAGCGACGTAATAGGAGAGGTCTGAGCATATTAAGGTCTATTAAGAGCAAGTTAGATGTTATATTCTGTAGAACTAGTTTCAAGATCGGTTTTGAGGATTAGAAAGATTGCGAGATTTTGAGATAACTGAAAGTGATGAGCAGAAAGTGTCTTAGGTTAAAGATTAACGGATTATGTGACTAAGAATGGGGTAATCGGAATAAGAACGGAGTGATGCTAAGCTGAGCATAGGTTAAGCCGAAATAAATAAAACTTGAGTCAGAAACCTGGTTAAGAAAAGCAAGCGGCTGCCGAGATTAACAGAGGATAAGCCGAAATAAATGAGACTCGATGCTTTCTATTCATGGACAGAAGCGACCACACAATAAGGTTTTGTAGCTGTCTGAGCTCGTAGAATTAAAAAAGACCGGCCGTTTACACAAAATCCAAAAAAGACAAAACATTCCACAAAACCGAAATAATTACATTCTCCTCCGATTTTCCGACGTTCTGTCCTTTAATTCCTCAAGAATTGAGTTTCAGTTGTCAGTCAAAGCACGTTTTAGGCTAATTGGGTCTGGCGGGCGTGCCCCATCGTGGATACGAAGAAGACACGTTTCCGAGTTTCCCATAAACGCCACTCAAGTTTTACTGCAATACATGTCACACCACTCTACAGTAACTTATCCTAAACCCTGTCAATCTCGTCCACACAGAGTATCCACAAAGATCTGTTTCCAGAAAGTTCGTATCTCCTTCCAAACCTGTTCTAATCAAAAACCAACAAACCCTGCAAATCCATAATTGGCGAACACATCAATTATCAGTTCTTCCTTCTGCAGCACAGATTAGCGTCGTCCGGTGCTCGGCAAACAAATACAAGATCTTCTTCGCTGACCGCAATCGGTCCTGTTTTCGCTTTTCGCCAACTCATTAAGTGACTCATCAAAATACCATTAAAAGTGGATTGTTTTGGGGTGCGACTTGTGCTGCACGACACAAACGAACGCTTTCTTTAATTGGGGAGATGCGATGACCGGATATTGCGTGGGGCGTAAATTTGGGAAAAGTTTGGTTTGGATAGAACTGAGTTTCGGCTTATCAAAGATTCTCGTGAAAATGTTTATCAAAACTGAAGCTTACAAAAATATCCTACTGTAATACTGTTTGTGACTTATAGTCCGGATGGTGAAGAAATTTTCACTCTATTCGAATTCGAATACTAAACATCAACTTACGTTTTGCGTTTATAACCGTGTCAAGTGACTTATTCGGAAAAAATGATGCGAGTCTGTTGTGATCGGAAATGGCAGTTGGCAACAACGAGCGAGAATACCGGTCAGTACAAAAATCTCCTACGAGTTTTTATCACACACCTAACCTATCCAAACAGTCGAGCAGCAGCAACTATCTAAACAGTTGCGAATTTCGGTTTGTGGATTCAAACATCACGTAAGTTATAAGACACTCGAAACCATTCCTGCTATAACTCAACCACACCTTCCTCGACTTTTTCTAAAGCGCCATTGTGTCGAACACGACCCCAGCAGCAAAACAACTCTTATCATGCCACCGAAATCCCATTTTGCCTCGAACTGACTTCATGAGTCACATATGTAAGCGCGACACGCAAACGACAAACGCGATTACGTCGCGCTCATCTCCGCGCGGAACTGGAAACAGATTCTCCAATTTGTTCGGACGCCTTTGACGGCGCGGATTAGCCGCAGCTGCGGCACGCGGAAGCAAAAAATTTCCAAAAAAGTCTTCCTAAAACGGTAACTTGCTGAGCGAAACCGTCGCTTGCGCCCTAAACGGCGGCCGCTTATCGCGGATGCCAAATTGCTCCCTTCTTCCAAACAAACATCCAGGACCCGAAAACTCGTCCTGCGGTGTCTTGGGTGCCTTTCGGAGGCAACCTCCTCTTCGCCTTCTTCGGGCTTGCAGCTGTCGCGTGCAATTAACGGCGTTTGGGGCGACTGGGAGTGTTTTGGGGTCAAAAACGAGTGATTTGTTTACTCCCAAAGTGACTAAAAAGTTGGACTTGAAATCTCTTCCGGAATCCGATTAAAGGGCAAAACGACGGCGGAGAAAGGCGCGTGAAGGTCGTCCTTTGAAGGTATTATGTTACACCGTGTGTGAAATCGAAAGTGGGCAGGTGAAGGGACGGCGAATGTGTTACAAATGGGCAAAAAGGACATGGGATGGTGACAAGAGAGCTTGATTGATCGAACGGAAGATAAGGAAAGAAGAATAAAGGACCGTTATTGGATGGACAAGGAAGGGAAGTTGGTTTGATTGGACAAGTTGTGGTCGGAGACAAGTTGAAACGATTTTGTGGAAGAGGAGTTTTTGAGAGAAAGAGCAGCTGGGAATCTGAATTGAGAATGGAAAAAGTGGAAACTTTGATCGGAGTATTGGACAAGGTGACCTTAGGAGTACTTGATAAGTTCAAAAACGAAAGGAGATGGACGACTCCGTATTCCGACTAAATCTAGTCCATTAGGATTCGCTGCCTAGCGCCAAATGTGATTTGGCGAAACTCAAATGCTTCCATCGGCAACAAAATCAACATTCAGAACGCAATTTCTCAATAGAGTTATCTCAATCGATGAATTTGGTCAATTCAGATGCTCGATGCGAAAATGCTTTTTATAAAGCATTTGCATAAAAATTAAAAACTGAATCAGAGAATCATGAGAATTCCGCATTCCAACCTCCAAACAAACCGCAACATAAACCGAACCCATTTTTGATGCTGAAGAGCGCCGACAGCCGATGGTGCCCATTTAAACATCCTCGGACCGTTGCGGCCTCCGCTCGTTTGTCGGAACTGAAACGAGGTAATCCGCCGGATGAGTCCGTGCTGACCCAAATGTAAATGAGGTACTACAAGTCGGTACTACGCGAGTAATCCTTACATAGTCGGTTTTTTTGTTAAACGGTAGCTTTGATGACATTGGATAGGACTATGACAGTCGAGTTAGCGACATGACACACATCAAGTATGGGAGAAAACGGTCGCTCGCATCGATTTGTGAGAAAGAACGAACAAATCTCAAGTTTATCTCTTTAGGCTTGCATTTCCAAATGCTTATCCAATGGAAGTAAGTGTTTTGTGTTATGCTGCAGTGAAAACCCCGCACCAGCACAGCTCAATCAGCTCTTTTCTCTCAAAAATGATCATTTCCACTTGCAGGTGCCCTTCCTGAGATCTCCACACCTCTCCAAATCTCAAGATTAATGACTTTGCAAACAGGAACGTTTCATATTTGTTTGCCTCTAACCCGGAGGTGCGGACGGCTCTCGCACCGGTTTCGGGTTTCACCCAAACCACATGAGGAGCTTTTCTTGGATACGGGTCAGTCTTGCACCCATGCGAGCAGCTGTTGGGTTCGTTATTCTTTTTGGGATGTGCGAGTGGGTTTCAGGTATTGAAACGGCGGAGACGCTGAGGATAAGTGAGTTAATCAGCAGCTTGAAAGTATTAAAAATGCTTTCTTTTAGGTGCTGTGTTCGACGATGTAACAAGCAAAGGCGCCCAGCGGGTCCTCCAGCACCTCAACGCGTCCCTCTTGTACCACAAAGGACTCAAAAACATAAGCGAATCGGAGATCTCCGTGATTCAGCTGACTCAAGGCGAGAAAATCGACGAAAGTATGCTTCAATTTTCTGTAATTTTTCATTAAAATTTAATATTTCAGTCCAGCGAAAGTTCCGCGAGGCGATCTTTCTCCTCAGTTTTGTCCAAAATCCTGATCTTCGGACTCTCGTCAAGGACGTTTCCTTGGCTCTTCGACTTCCGACCATCCAAACTGTGTGGTCCATGCCAAATATCAGCAAGTTTGCAAAAACTCGAAATTCCTACCTCCTATTTTCAGGCAACGAAGTGGACAACGTCACCATTGACCACGACAACTTCATCTCGCTCGTCCCGGCGTCGGCGGTCTTCGACAACATCATCCCGGAAGTCATCCCGAAACTGAACATCACGAGGGAGGCGACGGTGCTTTATGATGAGCACAGCGGTGAGGATTATTTTGGGAATCTGCGTCGATTTAAGGAAAATGTTTAGGCGGAAGCATGTCGCACTTCCAAAGGATGTTTGAGGAGATGCCGGTCAAAATAAAATTCGAGAAAATTGTGGCCAACGACGATGACATTTCCGCTCATCTGAGGAAGCTGCAGGAGACCACGAGCACCGTGATCTTCGTGGCGGTCACGAAAAACGTGGAGAGATATGTGCTGAAAGTGAGTTGTAATTCAAATCTCACCATCAAGTTCTGCTTAATTTCAGGCCGGCGGACAAATCAATCGCGGCCTCTTCCGCTGGGTCACCATCACAGAGGTTATTCAAATGTAGTTCTGTCATAAAATATCCGTATTTTCAGGACGTGCGCGCCTTCAAATGCGAGGACTGCTTCGCGGTGGAGATGTTCTGGGTGCGTCCTTATCCGTCTGGCAAAATCGAGGAGATCCGAGCCATAAACGAATTCATGAAACAGGACGGCCTCGACCTCATCCACAACTACACCATTAACACTTGGGAGGAGGTGAGGCGACCTTTTTCTAAACCAAAAATGTTATTTTTAGATCGACGTTTGCTACCTGCAAGACCTGATTCAGCTGGCCATTACCTATTTCCGGGAACTGAACAACACCCTCGTCAAAACCTCCCGCAACGGCATCTCGTCCTACTTCTACATAGGATACAACCATCCTCCGGCGAATTTGACCCTTTCAGATCTGATTCGTCGACTCGAACCCACAGAATATGGCGGATATAAGCATTTTGAGGAGCACTACTTTTACCAGGTTTGGACAAAATTGAGAAATTTAGTAAATGTTGAATTTTGAGGACGTGAAGGGGTACATTTTTAGGATTGATCGACATGCGGATGAACCGGACAAAAATATCAACAAACTCGTGAGTTTTAATTCAGTTTTGAATCTTAATAAGAAGTTTTAGATCGGTAACTGGACCAAAGAAACGGGGATCGTTCCTCTCTACAGCACGCTCGGGGTCAAGGTCCGGCAGATCAACCACTACAGGGTCGCTGTCCTGACCGTGAGAACATCCAAGAATTTTAATAATATTCCAGCTTCGTTTTCAGATGCCTCCGTTCATCGAGCGCTATCCGGACAAAATCAACGGACCTTATTTTGAAGGATACTGCATAGATCTGCTGAAGTTGATCCAGGAAAAGTTGAAATTCACCTACGACATTTTCGAAGTTGAAGACGGGAAATTCGGAAATATGGACGACAACGGAAACTGGAACGGCCTTATCGGAACCCTTGTTTCGGGTAGAACAATTCTGATTTAGAATTATTTGATGTTTTGCTTTTTAGGAACAGCGGACATCGCGCTGGCGCCCTTGAGTGTGATGGCAGAGCGGGAGAACGACGTCGACTTCACGGTTCCCTACTACGACCTTGTGGGGACCACGATCCTCATGAAAAAGCAGGACGTGGAGTACTCGCTCTTCAAGTTCATGAAGGTCCTGGAACTCCCCGTGTGGCTCTGCATCGTGGGCGCCTACCTCTTCACTTCTCTTCTCCTGTACATTTTCGAGCGCTTCAGTCCTTATTCGCTCTCCAACAACCGCTTGAAATACCACGCAGACCCCGAGCAGCGCGAGTTTACGCTTAAGGAGTGTCTTTGGTTCTGCATGACCTCGCTGACACCCCAAGGAGGCGGAGAGGCCCCTAAAAACATTTCTGGACGGCTTGTGGCGGCCACGTGGTGGCTGTTTGGCTTCATAATTATTGCGAGTTACACAGCGAATCTGGCTGCGTTCTTGACGGTTTCGAGGCTGGACAAACCGATCGAGTTAGTTCAGATTTGAATTCTCATTTTGTGTGTTCTTTAGCTCGCTGGACGACCTAGCCAAGCAGTACAAGATCGAATACGCGCCCATGGCCGGAACAGCGTCCGAGACGTATTTCAGGAGGATGGCCGACATCGAAGAAAAGTTCTACAAGTGAGTCCTTTTGCTTGATTTAGGTACAAGACCACATTTAGTATTTGGAAAAGGATGGCTTTGAACGAGTCGATGTCCCTCAAAGACCGATCGCAGCTGGCGATTTGGGACTATCCGGTCACGGACAAGTTCACCAACATGTGGCGCTACATGAAAGAGTCGCAGCTCCCGAAGACCTTCGAGGAAGCCGTGGATCGCGTGCTCAACAGCAAGGATGGATTTGCTTATATTGGTTCGATTTCGATTTTAAGAGTTCCACTGAACCTCCAAGTTTCAGGAGACGCGACGGAGATCAAATACGCCGCGTTGACCAACTGCAAACTGCAGCAAGTGGGCACCGAATTCTCCAGAAAACCTTACGCCATCGCGGTCCAAACTGGGAGTGCTTTGAAGGACGATATCTCTAAGACGTAGGAAAATTCAGAATCAGCTGTTCTGAAGACGTTTTCAGAATCTTACAACTCCTCAACAAGCGAAAATTGGAGATTCTCAAGGAAAAGTGGTGGGCGGAGAACCCGAACAAGATGGTTTGTCCGAGCCTCGAAGACGACTCCAACGGGATCTCAATCCAGAACATCGGCGGCGTCTTTATCGTGATCCTGGCCGGGATCGTCCTCGCGCTCATCACGCTTATCTTCGAGTACTTCTGCACCAGAAAACGAATCAAAAAGACCACGCGGCACCTTTCCCGAAAGCTGACTAGCGTGGGATTGCCGGGATTGTCGCGGGAGAACAGCGTCCAGGAGAAGCCGGAGGAACCCGTGCACACGCCGAACCCGATCACGGTCACCGACGAGAGCGCGTTCACGTTGGAACCGATGGGGAACGGAATCTTCCACCGGCGGGGGTCCACGGCCACCGAGAGGGTCGGCGAGGCGACCCGGAACGGAGCTTCTAACGCCGCTTTTGAGTTTTGAATCAATAAAGTTTTCCACTTTTCCTCTCCTTCTCGAACCCAAAATCAAAGGATTTCTCCTCCCATTCCACACCTAACCCAATTCACTTTCCCCCGATTCTCAGTTATTCTTACCCACTCGATTGCATAACGCGTTCGGTTCTTCGACCATCGTGTCCTGCGCCCCTCCTTGTCACGCATGTTCAAATCTCCGTTCGATTTATCAAATCCTCGCGCTATGCAGTCCTGGCTCATCCGTCCGGCCGCCGATCCGGCGAGATATCCATCGGCGACGTTGAATTCCCCGATCCTGGACAGCGTCTTGCGGGGTATCACAAGAATTGACCTATAATTGCCAGCGGATTGACAAAGGAAGAAATACTTGCCGGGCTGACCGGGTTCTCTTCCAGCTGAGTCACTTTCACGTCCGCCGCCGCCGGTTTTACCTTCATTCCGCGCTCCCTCGGGCATTGTTGCGATAATTTCTCCTTTTTCAACGTCGCTCGGCCTTTATGTAATTGCTCGTCTGACCTTACTTTCTAGGAGAACGCTGCAACGGTCCTTTAAGGGTGCTCGGAAGGAAATGCATAACCGGAAGGGTGCCCTGCTTTGGGGTTTTATCGCGTGTTTTGTGTCTTGACCCTTAATGGTTTTGAGCGGCTTGTAGTGGCAAAAGCATGGTATTAGTTTTTTCGTTTGTGCTAATTACAGTGTCTCCCAAATTTCTTGATAATTTCTAAATTTAACTCCTGTGTTTTTTCCGGTTTTAGTATAGCTCAATTTAATCAATTCCGTCGAATTCCATCACGGTCTCATTTTTAATTTGAAACGAAATTTTGGAACGGCAGCTACGCGCGTTACGGGGTCACTTTTTCCATTTCTTCTTGATGGATTGTCGGGATCCCGAATTCCGAATCACCCATCAATCGGTTTTTTTGCTTTCAAACCAACCCGTCTCTGCTTCTTCTCAATGCAGATAAAGCTACTTCTGTTTCCAGGATTATATTTTACCTTTTTTCTCCTCGACCTTGATCTAACGATCGACCTCCGCTCTCCTGACCACAATCCCTAATGTTCAATTAATTTTGGTTCCGAAAGGGAAACGGAAATTCCGCGCCGCTCTTTTCCGCTCATATCAATTCCGGTCGATCGGCGAACGGCGTGGCGGATCCACGCATAATTCAGGAAAACATCGTCTCCGCGGCGCGCACCAAACCCCGCCGGATTAGTGTGTACACGACCCCAATTCGACCTCAAGACACTCAAACAACACTTTTCGCGTGATTTACAAAAGAGTGAGATTCGATTTTGCGCGAAGTTTCATAATCTCGAGAGTGCTCTGAGGTGATTTATGGGTTTAGGGGAATGTGGTGATTTTCTTTTAAGTTAGGGTTGAGAACTCCGAGATTTAGTGCAAGGGTTTTGAGGAAACGAAATTGCAGTTTTTGGTGATTAGAATATGAAAAATGTGGGTGGACCTAACACCCGGTAAATGGGTCTGATGGTTATCGTCGCCTGGTTGAAAAGGTGACTTGCTCAGATTCCTTTTCTACATATTGGTCTTTTGGGTGTAGCGATCTGGTGTTTGAAGGCTTTTATCACCTTTCACCTAGTACCTTTCTATTTTTTTAATAAATGCTTAGCGCGCTATCGCGCAAGGTTTCAGTTTCAAACTATATATGTTCCAAGTCGGCGCTTCGCGCCTTCACGGAGCCATGAGCGCAGCGATTTCGCATTTTCATGAATTTTATCGAAATAGCGCAAATTGTAAATCATTTGGTTACAATTTTTGTGCATGGTCGTTTGAGCCTATAAACGCCCGCAACGGTGGCCAATTTGGCGTTTGCGGCACCGATTTCGGCCGCAAAAGCGTTACAAACACGTACGTTTTCCTTTATTATATAGAATTGTATCGTGTCGTTAAAGTCAAACTTTATGGCGTCCATACCGGGTCAACTTTAACCTCTTAACTTCCTCTTTTCAGATGAGAGAACTAATCCTATTACTCCTTTTTCTCCTCCCGCTGCTCCTTCGACCCTCCGCCGCCCAACTTACGATGAGCGACACGGTTCGCGCCGGTCTTTCGGTGTGGGGAAAAGTTCTGAACCGCCTTGCGGCGCCGAATCTTCGTCCCGGCGACAAACTCCCTTTCGAGGATTACGAATACGAGAGTCAGCCACAGATGAACGGCCCCGTTTCGAGCCTCATGCGGCCTATGATGCAGGCTACAGGCTGGGAAGGATACTCCGGGAGCGAGGGGTGCCTCCACCAGAACCCCTTATCTTCAACAGGCCGGAAATCTCGAGATTCGGACTGAGAAATCCATTGCCTGTGGCCCCCGAAGTGCAAGACAAGAACGATGGGATCATTAGCGAGAGGATGCTCTACCAGCTGCTTCCGAGGGTCCGCGGAGAACCCGCGTTCCCCACTCCGCTCACGACCACCGCCGAACCGACCACTTCGATTACTGCCACTGATTCCACTACTTTAGCTCCAACTAAAGAGAAATCCACAGCTTCCTCTGCAGCACCCTCTACTGTGCCTTCGACCACGCCTACCGTGACCCTCGTGACGGCCAACGTGACGACGGAAACCGTGAAAGTTCCCTTGAACAGCACCACCGTCGAGTTCAAGTCCACTGTGCCTCTGGAGGAGTTGATCCAGAAGACCGACGAGGAGATCGTGAAGATCATGAGCGCCTCCGAGGATTTCTCGACGGCTCCTTCTTCGACCACGGAATCCATGACTCCCTCGACCACTCAATCCACTACCACGACTACGATTAAGGCCTCAACCACTCCTTCCACAACCACCGTATCCAACACGCAGTCTACAACAACCACAACGACTACAAAGGCTTCCTCCACTTCCATGGTCACCACACCAACTCTCACGACTTCTTCAACAATGCTCACTACGACCACCGAAGTCCTGACTCCCAAGTCCACGTCGCTGCATATCACCGAAGCTCCTAGCGACGTCACCGTCATCAAATTCTCTTCCGGCTCCGGATCGGCAGAAAAACAGCAAAAAGCGATCGTCGAAAGGATTGCGGCGGCGACAGCGGCCGAAGTCGACGTTCCGGCGATTCCAGAAGCAGAAGAAGAGTCGGCTGGTGAGTTATCAAAGCTTAAATCAACCTGAAATATGGAATTTAGATGAAATCGCGTTTATACAAGAAGAAGTGACCACGGTGAAGCCCTCGCCCCGCGCCCAACAGGACGTTTTTAACCTGAACGTGGACGCGCATCCCGAATTGAGGCACATGATCGCGCCTGTGAGCACGCTCGTGGAGGGGATGATGCCGCTGTTCTTGAAGCCCTGGATCGGATACAGCAATGTGAGCAAGAATCTTACCTGTAACAAATCAACTTGTGCTCTTCTAGGCCGTAGCCGCAGGCGCCCCGCTCGCCACCGCGTCGAAGGCAGCTGGAGTGAACCAACTCGTCGACGTGAACCCGATCGCGCCTCCCGAGATGAACCAGCAGCAGCTGCTCCCGATGAACGACCAGAACAATGGCTTCGGCAGCGCCCTCGCCCATGTTCTCTCGCAGAATCCCGAGAATTCCGTCCGCCAGGCGCCCTCCGCTTCCCAACGCTACATTGCGCCTCAAGCCCGTCTTCAGCAATCTGACGGATCTTATCAAGGTTCGTCCTCATCATAAATTCGAGAACGTGGCTCAAGGATGCGCTTTCAGGCAATGTGATGCCCCATCAGCTACTGGGACAACTCGTGGGACCGCCGATCACCCCGGAACAATATTCGCAGATCTACAGCCGTCAAACTCCGGTGCAACGAGTGAACGTGGACCACCGCAAGTCAACGGACAGTTTCTGGTCGGCCGACGTGCAGAGCTTCAGTCCTCCGCTAAGCTCCTTCGGCGCCAGCTACGGTCACCCGGAACCTCTTTCTCAGCAGCCGCAATACGTGTCACCCTCGTTTGTCCAAAGGCAGCCACTGCCGACGGCCGAATCGTCCTTTCGACCAACGGCACCCCCGAGGTCACTACCGCAACCACAAGGTGAGTATATAAGGGTATACCAGGTTGGGAGGAGATATTCTTATCCTCAATCTTTGCAGAAATTCCGTCGGACTCGGGCCTCTTCATGATGGAGGCGACGCCGCCGTCGGGCAGCGGCAACCTCGGCTTCGGCGGCGGTCGGCAGCCGGACGTTAGTTTTGAGGACAACTTTGGCCCCTTCGGAAGACGCAACACGCAGGACGACGCAATCAACTTCTTCGGCCGATAGTGTCCGCCTCCCGCTTAATATGTAGACCATAGATGTGCCAAAGACCTTAACATAACGCCATATAAGAGCTTGTTAATTTCCTCCACAACTTAATAAATTAGCCAAGTGACCCGTGTGCAAACAAGCACGAAAATAGGAGCGCTTCAGTCGAACAAGTTGGGCTTGCGCTTCTCGAGGTACTTGACGATCGCGCGGAATTGGGAAACCATCCGCTCGTCCATGACTTCGAGGCACTGGTCGTCCATAAAAGCGATCCTGGCGGTCCGGAGAAGAAGCTTCGCCTGAAAACGACGAGATTAGCGAGGTTTCGAAGACGGCAACTCACCTGATTGGAACTCAGGCGTTTGTGCCCGCCTCCGGGAACAGAAGAAATCTTGGGACGCGAATGGTGCTCCATCTGGAAATAGGCGACGCGATTCAAGAGCTAGGAATACAGTCGACATCGCCATAGGGCGGGTGATATGAACTCCATCACAAGCAAATAAAATGTAAGCCAAGAAACAAGTCAAAATAGGAACTTGATGCGTCGTTAAATATTTATGAGCAAAGGATGTCCATACGAAATGCCACAAGTTAGATACAATAGATTCGACGATTTAGTCCGCACGCTGACGACTTCCGCTTCGGAATCGGCGAACTGGGGCAGTCTTCACTCCTGCCAAACCGGGAATGGGATCCTTGAACATCGAACGGCGCGTTAGAGGTTGAACTTGCCCTAAAAAAGGAATTCTCAAATAATTAATGAAAATGTTTTCAATCACGTACCGTCCTTCGGCTGCGCGAGGCGATCAAAGATCGTGGACCTCTTCGGCTGGGATCCCGCGACTGGAGGCTCCTTCGACCTGGCTCGAAGAGACGCCGTTTGAGATCCCGCGACCGGACGCTCCTTCGACATGGAACGAGGCGCCACGGACTGATGGTTCGTGACCCTTGGAATTCTGAGAAGAGGAGCTGCAGGGTAACGATCCTTGGGACTTGGGTGAATAGCACGTTCAGTGCTAAGACGCGGTCCTCCTGAAAATCGAGAAGCATAAAACCAATATTAAAAGCATAGAACGTACCCGTGCTGGTCTTCGGTTGCGCTAGACGGTCAAAGATGGAGGTTCTCTTCGATTCAGAAACCGGAACCGATCGCTCCTTTGACATGGAACGGGGTGCCACGGGTTGAGGCCTCGCAACTGGGCGCTCCTTTGACTTGGCCCGAAGAGACGCCGCTTGAGATCCCACTGCCGGCCGCTCCTTCGACATGGAACGAGGCGCTACGGACTGATGCTTCGTGACCCTTGGGATTCTGAGAAGAGAAGCTGCAAGGTGACGATCTTTGGGACTTGGGTGAATAGCACGTTCAGTGCTAAGACACGGTCCTCCTGAAAATCGAGAAGCATAAAACCAATATTAAAAGCATAGAACGTACCCGTGCTGGTCTTCGGTTGCGCTAGACGGTCAAAGATGGAGGTTCTCTTGGGTTGAGAAACCGGGACCGATCGCTCCTTCGACATGGAACGGGGTGCCACGGGTTGAGGCCTCGCAACTGGGCGCTCCTTTGACTTGGCCCGAAGAGACGCCGCTTGAGATCCCACTGCCGGCCGCTCCTTCGACATGGAACGAGGCGCCACGGACTCTTCCGTCGTCGCAGGTTTCTCCGGCTTTGCAGAATCCTCGAGCTTCACAGGTTCTTTCACGTTGGTCAGGTCCAACTTGGCCTCTTCCGGATGACTTGAAAAGAAGACGTCGTCGATGTGTCGGTTGCTCTCATCTGTTTGGTCGAGATGCCCGTTCTCGTTGAACGCTGTTTGAGATCCCACGGCCGGCCGCTCCTTCGACATGGAACGAGGCGCCACGGGCTCTTCCGTCATCGCAGGTTCATCAGGTTTCGCGGAATTCTCGAGCTTCGCATGCTCCTCCGGCTTCGCAGATTCCTCGAGCTTCGCAGGTTCCTCCGGCTCCACATGATCCTCGAGCTTCGCTGGTTCCTCCACGTTGGTCAGGTCCAACTTCGCCTCTTCCGGATGACTTGAAAAGAAGGCGTCGATGGGTCGGTCGCTCTCATCTGTTTGGTCGAGAGGCCCGTTCTCGTTGAACTCGAGGTAGCAGGGCACGGAGGGGAAGTTGTAGGGACTGTCCTCCTCCATGAAAACCCAGTCTGCGCTCATGTTTCCTCTGCAAACAAAGCGAGAAGTTAATAAAACGGTTTAATTCAACATAATCAAAGAACGTATTAGGAATCGCGCAACGAAAACAAAAACATATTTCATCCTCGCCTTCAAGTGGACACCAAACAGTCAACTCGATACACAATTTTGTAAACGAACAAGAAATTCAAAAGCATCGATGTTGCGCAACTCGCGACTGACAGCTAGAAAATACGCGGCGTAGCACTAAATTCACGACCCTCAATCAATCGCCATAATTAACATCCTTTATAAAATAGCCAATAAGCGGGTTGCGGTAGAGGCGCTATTTGCATTTGCACGCGTTTCGCCGTTGCCGCGGACCGGTCGGTATTTCCACCGCGATGTCGCCTAAATTATTGTCGCAAACGCCGAATTGTCAACAGTTGCAGGTGTTTTTGGTCTCAATCAGCTCTGCACAAAATTCCGAACCGACTAATATGTGATTTGAACTATTTTGAGAAAAATTATGAAACAGCGAAAACGGCGTTTGAGGTAATGAAGACTGAGCATCGAGTCAGGCTAACCACGCTCCTTGGAGGCGCGAAGCGCCGACTTAAAACGTATTTTGAAACAGATATTTCGCGCAATAGTTCGCAGTCCCGTTGATTCAGCAATGAATCAATTCAACAAAGAAGCACAAAGCGACCGGAGGCAGAGATGCGAAGCACTAAATCTGCAAAAGCGACGATGGAGAGCGACTTCGAATTGCAAACGTCCGCGCCACCCGAGTCTACTGCTAAGATCGCGGCGGGACCGCTGCTTTCGAATTCGCGAGCGGCGAACAACATCAGCTGATTCGGGGAAGCGCTCAAATGAATTTTGACGCTCGTTTCCATGTTCCGACTACGTCAGCATGGTCTGAAGCGGCGATCGGAATGACATCGCAGGTGAGTTCGACCATTTCGCGCTTGAGGTGGTCTCATAGGGCAGCAGCGGTGACCCGACCGATCTGCTGTTCGTCTTGGCGAGTGAATGATGTCAGATTGTTAGACCATCCGAAGCGACACCGATTCCATTAAGTCTAGACTCGTTTCGTCCCAACGAAATTCGTATTTGCCCATTTTAACCCTGAAAAAAAGGGAGGAATGGTCGGTCATCATGTCATGAGTTCTCTTTGGGGTGCGTTAATAACAAAATGCTCAACAATTAAGGCGCTATTACTTGATGAAGTGCTTCTTGTAGTACTTGAGCTCTTCGATGCTCTCTTTGATGTCCGCGAGCGCCAGATGTTGCTCCGTCTTGGGCGGCACTTGGCGGTATTCTTCCGGTTTCCAGCGTCGAATCATCTAAATTTAGTGGTTATTTCATGTACATCGACATAAGAACTCACCTCCTTGAAGCTCGAGACGTCCACTGTGCGGTAATGGAAGTGATGCCCCAGATCCGGCATGCACTTCTCGATGAAGCGACGGTCCATCCCGACCGTATTCCCGGCCAAGGGGCACTTCCCGGCCTCGGTGTACTCGCGGACGAAGGCCAAGACCTGCTTCTCCGCCTCATCCATGGAGATCTTGCTCTCCTCGATCCTTTTCGTGAGGCCGTTCTTCGCGAAGGTGTTCTTGCACCAGTCGGTCATGTTGTCCAGCGTTTCCTTGTTCTGGTGGATGACGATGCTGGGACCTTCGGCCACGATCTCCAAATCGCCTTCTGTGACGATGCACGCGATTTCTACGAGCGTGTTCTTCTCCAAATCCAAGCCGGTCATCTCGCAATCGATCCAGATGAGGCGGTCGCCCTTCTTTGCAGCGGAAGCCTGAGAAGCCATGCCTCTGATTAAGCGTGTACTGAAATTAAAACAAAAATGATTTAGGAACACGAGAAAAAAAGGATCAACGCTCACCACGCGGCAGAAAACGATCGAATTGGAAGCATTTGAACGACGGAAAATGGAGGTGGCAAGTTAAGGATAAGGAATCAAATACAACCAGAAACGGACGAAGCGAAACCCAGGGAATTCGTTGTAGGACACAATTGTCGGATGAACAGGTGCAAATGAGAGAGAACAAGAGAATTAAAGAAAGTTGGAGAACAATGTTTATTCTAAATAACAACTTTAAGAACAAACAATAAAAACAAATCAAGCAGTAGGTTCAGTACACGTAGTTGTAGTAGACGGGGTAGTTGTAGTAGACCGGGTAGGAAGGAGTGTTGTAGCTAGGCATCTGGGCGACCGGATAGCCGTAGTCGCAGTAGGGGTTGGGCAGCTGGGAGACCTCAGGAGGGTGGAGATCTTCGAGGACCTGGTAGCACCCGTGGCGGACCTCGAGCAGCATGATCTGCGCGAGGGGAAATATGAGATTAGGGAGCTGCGGTAGAAGGAACTTACCGAGAAGAGATCTCCGCCCGACGAGAAGTAGCGGTGATGCTTGAGGTCGTTCTCCCCGAAGATCGTGATCTGGATGCTTCAACGAGAGAGGGCAGGAACTATAGAATGTAGGAAAGAGGACTTACCGGAAGAGGTGGCTCAGCAAGCGGAGGCGGTCGTTGGCGGAGTCCGACTTGAGCGCGATGCCTTCGAGGGCGTAGCGTTCGTCACGGAGGCGGAGCGCATTCTCGACGGCCTCGGCGACGCGGCGGACGCGGCGAGGGCGGATCCCGACCTGGAACACTCAAAAGCGTTAGAAGGAACACCCAAGACGATCAAGACTCACCTTCTTGCAGATGATGCGATAGATTCGCATTGGACGGTCGCTGGTGGCGGCGTCGGGGCGGAAGCCGTTCTCCAGGAGCATCCGCGGGAAGTCGAGGCGCTCGACGGGGATGCCGTCGCTGTTGGTCCCCTTGCGGTTCTTGCGGTGGTGGCCGTTGCGATGGTTGAAGTACGCCATGGTTTCTGAAAACGGACGCAATTCGTCAGAAACAGATCCAGGAAAGTCAGCGAAACACTCAAGAAAGCGATAATTAGAGCTTAAAGTCGCAGTTAGGCCATGTTTCAAGTTGCACCGTAGCCTACCACTGAAATCGTGCCGGGACCAGAGAATTTTAAGTTTGCAGCGTTTGCAGCGCCTGAAAGAGTTTGCAGATTCAAATGCTGTGAATTTGCAAATTTGCAGAAGCAAAATTTCGAAATTCCGCGTTCGCCGCGAGCGATTATCAGGCGAAATCTCTCGAAGGTGAGTTCCGTAACAACGCTCACGACGAGGAGCTCTAGAATAAGACCAGGAAGAGTCTGAAGTTTGCACGGTCGACGTTGAAATCTTAGAAGCACTACTTTGAACGCGAATGAACGGATAAATCATGTCCGCAAACGGAGCAAACAACACAACTATGTAACAACACAATAACAGCCGTTTCGCCCTCATTTGAAACGGAGCTGCGGCAGTGCACCAAGAGCACGTTGATTCACGAGAAGTAAAACGAAAACCATCCGAAGAAGGTGCGTTTCCGGAGATTCGCACCTAAGGCATCTCCTCCTGAAACCAAACCGAGCGAACGTGAGAATTCCCTGCTCGATGTGACTGGCTGAGATCGCAAAAGTCGCACGTTATTTATGCAGATCGGCAAATAAATTCTCTGGTTCTTCGCTCAAGGCGTCGATCTCCACGTCGGCCTCCTGGGTCACGTCCTCCTGCGAATAGCTGCCCTTCCCTGTATTCTTCTTCGATTTGCTTTTCTTCGCCGTCTTCGACTTCGACACCGCTTCGTCATCTACGTCTTCCTCGTCGACCATAAATTGTTCACCTGCGTAGATTATCTAAATCAGTTCGCAAAAATTTTTACGAAACGAGAAAAGACGACCTACCAACGCATTAGCCGGAATCTGCGCCCTCTTCGACTGTTCGCATTCGATCAGCTTCGTCTCCCTCGCCTTCTTGAGTCGTGCTCTTCGCCTTTCGCTATTGAGGTCGCTCGGCTTCTTTTCGTCCTTTTTTCTTTCGCTAGTTTCATCCTTTGCAACGTCCGAGTTGCTCTGTGTAGGGTCTTCACGGAGCGGCTCATGAGACTTTTTAGCAGACTCTGTCGGCTTTTTGACGACGGGCTCTAAAATAAAGGGAATCATGTCGACATGAGCGCAGATCATTTCACATACGTTCCATACCTTCATCTTCCCAACTTTGCGTTTTGTCTAACGGCTTCTGCTGGAGTGGCGCTCCACAATTTTTCGCTTTTGATTGTTTCTTTTGAGGCTTCCGACCCTTCACCTGTGGATTCGCTTGTGGCTTCGCAATCGTTTCTTGGACCTTTGCTGGTCTCTTCTCCAAACTCTTATTATCTTTTGCAGCTTCAACTAGGCAGCCATCAGAACACGAATGAAGAGGAGGAGGGTGTAAAACTGAGACTGGCGAAAAGCTTTTTAAAAAGATCTTGGATTCAGATTCTGGATTACAACACTGTGAGTATCTTGGAGTCTTAACTTGAACTGAGGTTGAAGATAGGACGTGGAATGACGAAGAGCGTTCGCTCGATTCTTGAACTTCTGTTGTTCGGCGCTTCCTAGGGTATTCTGAACGATAAAATTAGGAATAAGAACTATTCAATATCCAACTTACTCATCCAAGCTGAAATGGTGAAAAGGCATAAGATCACGGATCCAATCAACACGATCATTGGAAGCAGTGAAATGATCGTTTGAGGACTTACATTCACCAGCGTTTTCTGAAACAAATCAGAATTAGGAGAAAGGGGGAAGTGATTGAACTCACCTTCACAGAATCAGCTCTGCATAGTACATGGAATATCGCGAACGCGACGACAGTGAGAATCTTGCACCGCATTGCGACCGACCGCCTCCGGAGTGCGAAAAATACAAAATGGAGGTGGATACAAGCAACGACTGCCGCAGAAGTCTAGACGGAATGTGCACGATGTGGTCTAGACTCTAGAGGGACTGTTTCAGACAAATTGTGCATGATCACGCGTCTAGACAGGCTACAATTATACTCTTTCGAGCAGTTGTTTGGAGAACGTAGCGGCACCACAGTGTGCTATGCAGAAAAAAAGGCAAGAATGTGGGTTTAACTTTTATTTGTGCGAGTCAACAAAAGAACGAACAACTCTAGAAATTCGCCTCGAAGGGATCACAGGCGCATCTGAGAAGATGAAACCGATCGTCTCTCGGGAAACGCCTTCGAGATTCTCCAGGAACTCCTTCAGCACCAAAACGTTGTCCATTTTGATCGTTTCGTGGATCGCCTCCTTCGTAATGTCGCTCGAGGCGTCGAGTGGGAATCCAACCAAAAGCATCGAGTAGGCCAGAGGGGTAACCCAACCCTGTTTCGCCAATTCCATCTTCACAAATCTGAAGGTGAGTTGGTCACGTTCGGAAAGCTTTTCGTAGAGCGCCTTTTTGTCGACGTTGACTCCGCTGAACATGGTAAGGAAGAGAAATTCGAGTGGCTCCATTGTCAATTGAACGTTCATCACGGTTGATTCAACGTCGACTTCGCCGTTTTGGGAGGGGCGGATTTCGGACTCCGGAATGTGGAAAAGCGGGTCGAAACGATTGGAAAACTTGCGATAAGACACGACGAAGTTGTCGCAGAGTTCCCTTTGGCGGCTGCCGGGAACGAAGAGGCTGGAGTAAGGCGTTTCAGGGTCGGAGACGAGTGCTATCAAGGCGAAGTCACGGAGTGAGCGAGCAGTGGGAGCCATTTTGCGGGATGTTCGAGAGAACAGTGCTTGAATGGTATGAGAAGATGACGCCTTATATCTACTGGGAAAGTGATGCACCGCAATGCACCTTACACCGCTTAAGCATCAGTTCCGAGCACTCCTGCAAACAGGTCGCTTCATTTATTTAGCATCATTTTCTCCACAAGTGGCATTATATTAAACGTAAATGAACTTGAGAAAATTTCGCAGAACGTCTAGACAGCGCTGTAAAGATCCATCCCCTCCCTCCAGATCCCGCTGTCTACAAGTGTTTCAAAAAAAACCCTGGCCGGACAGGGGGACGGAGGCATGTCTGGAAATCGCGGCGCGCGTCTGGAAAAGTCATTCCACGTTTTTCTTTTTGAAACACCCTGTACATGGTGGCCCAAAAAAACCCATTTTCCAGACACCGCGCCGGCCAGACACGCGACCGGTCGGTTGCACGTCATTTGTTAGCGAAACCGACCGGTCGTTCGCTACGAATGAGCTTGAAATGACTCCACTCTGCCTGGACCAGTGATGGATGGCGAGCCGGCTCGCCAAATCGCGAGCCGGGGTATGTGATATTTGTGAAGAGGGGAAGAAAACGACTTTTGAGCCCGGCCCGATGGGCGCTCTACAATTTGGGTGAAGGGCGCGATGGGTGCTCAACAATTTTCGAACTGCGAACGACTGGCAGTGCTGACTTGGATTGATAAACACGCTGTTATCCTACCTGTTACGACTGGTGAGAAGAGTACTTGTGCTTATCTAAGTCTAAGCATAATCTAATAGTAGTTATTAACTAAACCCAAGCCTCAAAACGTCCCAAGCCGTTAAAGTCAACCTCAATAAAGGTATTCAAATTACAGATAAGCCTAAGTCTCATCTAAGCGTAAGCTCAATCTAAGCCTAAGCCTCAAAATCCCCCAAGCTGTTAAAGTCGAACTCTATAAAAGTATCCAAATCATTTCTTTGGGAGAACCCAAATTGGTCATCTTAGAAACTCAGTGGTAAAACAGAATTTGTTTTCAAGGCTATTTTTGTCATTTTTGTTTTGCAAATAATGTTTTTGTTTGCCATTTTTCATTTTTTGTCCTATAAAAGATGAATTACAAAGTTTCACAAATGTTTGACATCACATATCTTCTGCTTTTCTGCTTCTTCACTGCTCTTTACACAAATGCAGCCAAAAACGCGAACGAACGTGCTTGCGAGATGCCCTCGCTAGCGAAAACACCCGGCTTGCAGCAAAACACGCCAACACTTCTCCCCCGGCTCGCCATCCGGCTCGGTTGGCTCGCGAATCCATCACTGGCCTGGACGGTGTCTGGCCGGCGCGGTGTCTGGAAAAAGGGTTTTTATGGGACCACTCTGTAGATCCCTACATTCCCCGCTTCAATCCACTTTCGAACCGGTCTTCCAAATGCCCATCGACGAAGTGCCGTCGCTTTCGGATTTTCCCATTTCGAAATCCCAAGTAAGAAGCCTTTTTTAGCTAATCTTTACAATACCCGTTTCAGCGCACTCTTCTTTTCACCGGAGCCGGCCTCTTCATATTCGGATTCCTCTCGTTCGGCGTTTTGCTCTTGATTGAAATGGTAGAAAGAGTTTGGGCGCATTCAAGCATTTTCCCTAATTTTCTAGGTCCTGAATATGCGCGCTCGAGTTAAAGCGATCGAGCTCTACGACGAGATGATCATCCCACCGCGCTGTGAGCAGAAGGCGATCGAGATAGATCTGACAAGGCAGCCGCCTTGGAAGGAGTACTTCTACCGAGAGGAGCCTTTCTTCAATGGCGCCGACTGAAGAATCTTGAAGGCCAACACTTGCAAGGTATTATGGTGAAATTATTTATAGCACAAATAACAGGTGGATTTTCCGGTCGAATATGGGTTATTCATTACTAAACTACTCCTTTTTAGTTCCACCCATAAAACACAAGCTCACCTTCTTTGCCTTGTTCTTATTCTTCTTCTTAGTACTCAACGGCAACTCCACAGCTTCGCCTTGCTCCTTCGTCTGCGGATTAAGTTCCCACGGCTCCTGCAACTTGTACATCACGCGGTTGGGGACGTTCGCGAACGCTCTTTCCATCGCGTCGTGGCGGTCGAAGTCCGTAGGCACGTTGGTCACGTCAATGTCTTCATAAACACTCAAGTCGATGTCGTCGTCGCAGAAATACGGGTCCGGACGAGGAGGAAGCAGGCCACAGGCTCGCAGGTCGTTCAGCCGCACCCGCCGTTTCCGGTAGTAGTGCACCTCGCGCGTGATCTTGTGGGTGAACGGGTTAAAGTCGTCGGCGTCGTTGAAGAACTCCCACTCTTCGTCGATCGAGTCCGACTCCGATCCCGAGCCGGCGTAGTCGGCGAAGTCGTAGCTCACACACTGTTCGTTGAACGCCTTGGGAACGGTGTTCTTGACGGCGTCGAGGCGGCGACGCATCACGCGGATGATCCGAATGTAGGTGAAGCAGAGGATCACACATACGATGCCGAGGCAGACCGTGGAGGCAATTTCAGCTACGAGGTCGCTGCTCTAAAGAAGGACAGGATCGAAAAGAAGAAGAACGACGGACTTACGGGACTGTAGACGAAGAGAGATCCGATTTCGATTTTCAAGTCGGCTCGATCGCTGGACATCTCGACGGTGGACCGACCGATTTCTATATGAACGGAAGGGAAGACTGATCTGAAGTTAGACAACAACGACAACAAGGCACCACGAACTGACTACTGAAAATCGATGGACAGTTATCCTCACGTGTTCCTAATATTCCCCGTTCCTCACTGGACGCAACAACATTTAAAAGTTATAAATTTACAAAAAGAGTTAGCATTAAAATCCGTAACCATATTCGCTCATTCCATATCCCAGGTCGTCCATCGCCATCAGATCCGAGAAGTCTCCATCGGCCGTTGGGCGGAGGAAGCCGTATTCAGATTGGGAACTTTCCGGACCAATGCATGTAGCATATTGGCTCTGGAAAATGTGTGGTTAACAAAGGAGGCAAAGTCGTTCTCACCTCGGATCCTTGGAAATACGCCATGTCAATGTCGTCCACATCTTTTCCTAGGGACGAGGCTTCTGAGAAGAGTTCGAGGTCAGGATCGGCGTACTGCAAGTCGTTAAGGTCCGGATCAGCGTATTGGAGTGCCCCGGTTTCGGTGCTCGAATTTCGTTGGGGACTCGCATGGCGTTGTTGAAGGTCCGTGGAGAAAAATTCAGACAGGCCCTAATTATGGAGACAGTGAGCCCTGAGCAACGCATTTCCCTCTTACCTGTATTGGGTTTCCGTCTCTCTCGAAGTGGTTCATATCCGGATTCACGTATTGCAGTTGGTTCAGCTGGGGGTCAGCGTACATCATTCCGACGTTCTGTCCAGCCTAATAAAAAAATCAACAAAAGCAAAGATTGCTGAACTTACAAGAACTTTGGGCGTACAATGGTTTATCAAGACGGGCCTCTCCTGACCGGTGGAACAACTTTTCCTAGCTTGCGTAGCGGTCCTCGATAAAGCGGTCACTTCGTTACCAAGCGGAGCGTAGCAGTAAAACGAGGATTGTGAGCCATGGTTGTGGTTCATAAATGTGGCCTTGTTCTGGATCAGCCGCTCAAACGCGGGCTCATAAGCCTGGAGGCATTTCAGCCACCTGAGGCTGTAGTCGCGGTTCAACTCGATGGCATGAACTTCAGTGCGAGCCAGCAAACCGTTCGTCGGATCCAGAACGTGACTCAATTCGTCTTCCGGAAGATGTGCTTGGCCTTTTTCATCCCATGGGCTGTTGAACGTTTTCAGCGGTTGTTTGACCTGAAAAGCGAACGTCAAGAGGAACAAAAGTAATCCACTCACCCTCATGTAGACCATTTTCTTGTCGAAACAAAGTGCGGTGACACTGTCGAAGGTTATTTCAATGGTGAATTGACGCGTCTTCCGCGGGACGGCTTCGACATATTGGAGTCCGTTCAGCTGAGGGTCTGCGTACTGGAGGCGGTTGAGACCTTCATTCGGAGCGTTCTTTTCGTTGACCTGGAATATAGATGACGTTTGAAAAGTTCTCGAAAACAAGCGGAAAGTTTGACAGATTTGTGGAGTGCTGAATGCGGCGAGCGAAATTAACAACAAAAAATAAGCGATCGCTCGACCGAACGTGCTGTTTTAACTGTTGGCACCCAAACGCTGCAAGTTTCGAAAAAACGGAGGAAGAAATGCTCACCGGGACGAGCTGCACGAGTTCTTGCAGGAAGCAGAACTGGAAGTTCCTCAGCGAAAAGTTGATCTTGACCTTGTTTCGGAAAGCGACGCCCTCGCCGTTCTGCGGCATCTGGAATTCGCCGATTGTGTAGTTGTCTACATCGTAGGTCCGTGGCCGCACGTAGTTGTCGCCTGCAAGAACTCTGCTCATTAATGCCTAGACGTGTCGGGTTCGGGTGCCCGAAGATTGGCGGGTTACACCTCTATTAATGCCTCAAAACAATTTCAACTCACTGTTTCGCTTCTTCCTAGACGCGATCTTCCGGGCTTCTTCTTGCGAAGGCATCGGTACGCCCATCTTCAGCATCAGGAGCTTCACATCCACCGTCGACATCAGCGTTTGCTTCACATTTTGCGGATTCTCCTCCAGCGCCCGTTGCAGGCGGCCCGCGATCGTCGCGCGAACCCTCGGGCGCATCTTCTCGATCAGCTTCTCGGCTTCCAAGTCTTCGGCACTCATCGCTGAAGACCGACCGCCTTCGAAGGATCAAACGGAGCAAATGAGAATTCATCAGACGATCGCAGATCGAGACACGTGTGGCCCAGACGTCTCGTGCCGCGAACTCCCTTTGAAGGCACGTGGAGGAGCTGTTTCAGACAGAGAAACGTTCAAGATTACGTCATTTCAGTGTCATTTAAAGGAGGTGAGCGGTCGGCTGCCGGCGGCAGTGCCGTGCAAGTTTTAAAGGTTTTTTGAGGTTTTGAGTTTTGGATTTTGACAAAAAAGTTTTGCCTTTGCACGACCCTTGTAGGCGGTGGCGCCGTTTCGGGTATTTTCCTATATGATTTCTTGACGAATCGCCGAATAAACGAATCGCTCTAATGTGTTATTTTCAGAAATATTGAAGTCGTTCTTCAAGTTCGCGATCTTTATTTACCAGTTCAAATGTTCGACATGTAATGTCAGCGATTCTCTCGGAGCAGTCCCTCACTGGATGGGCTGATTGAGGTACAACTTCTCGGTCGGTGTGTCCACGATCAGATGCCGCGAGTAGTGGTCGATGAGGCCGTCGATTGAGGCGAAGTTCATGTCACCGATGTGGAACATGCCGCCCTGGAAACGAATGAGGAAGTGTTTGCTGCCGCCCCTGGAGTGTACGGACATAGAGTAGTTCCCGGGCCGGGTCGCACTGTCCCTAATCAAATAATCCCCATAAGACCCTCCTTGCAGCACCTCGTCGACCAAATGGCGGTCGGGGTTGCCGTAGTACCACCGCTTGTTCGCGTATGGGCCGCGGAGGTTCGCCGTCAGCGACGCTCCCGTAGCCACCTGAATCGCGGAAATTGAGCGTTTCGAAGGAACACAGAGAGCACTTACACCTCGGACGTGGTTGTTGGGGATGAGGCCGACTTTACCGGCGACGTTGCGGGCTGTCCACCAATCCTTCGTGGAGTAGTCGAGGATGTCGAGGCGTTCGCCCTCGCAGAAGGAGAGTTCGTCGAGGGATTCGGCGGCGAAGGCGAACATCGCGATGACCACCTGGAGCGGCTTGGAGCTCTGCGTGGACGGAGGAGCCGAGGGTGTCGGGAACGAGGCCGCGGACTCGTTGTAGGCCGGCGGCTCCTCGATGGGTTCCGTATAGTTTCCCGGGAACCACCCGCTTCGGCCATTAATCTAGAAAGGAAGTCCTTCTTTATAAGCACAACAAAAGCTTCAAAAACCCACACACTTCGCACAAAAGACTCACCGATCCGCGCCACCAGCCGTCATCGCTCCGCTCCTCGACGCTGACCACGTCACCCTTCTGCAGCTGCAGTTCGTCACCTTTCGTGGGATCGAAGTTATACAAAGCGACCACTTTTCCCATCCTTACTCCTATTCCGAAGACCCGTCAGCGGGCAGCTAAACTCACAATGAATAGCACACGATCAATACTCCTTAACTTCGCTTCACGTTTCGACCGTAAATCGGCAAGAAAGACGACTGATAACGGACGCCGATTCCCTGCGGCTCCGCTCGCTCGCCGGTAAGTCGACGCCGTTCGATGACGAAGCGAAGCGCGCGAAGGCAAACATTTCCATGCTGGCCTCGATTTATGAGTAGCCTCGCTCAAGGTTCTGGTGTTCTATCTTCTGTGTTTGTAAGCCACTCCAGCTTTTGTTGATTTTGTGTTTGAAAATCGATTTATTATACAATAGATTCCATCTGTAGACATATGACCTTATAGGGAACAAGGGCGGCTGAACCAGTACTGAGGCTGATCGAAAGAACTTTGTTGTGCGCTGCGGAGCATTTCGTGGTTTGGAGCAATTTCGAGTGCGAAAGAGGCGGTTCGTTCAGTTTTTGGGCAGAGGTTTGACGAGAAAGAGACGCTCCTGATCGGAGCTGAAGATCGGAGAAGTCGTGTAGTGCTGCAGAAGGGAGTCCATCGAAGAGAACGTCCTGTTCCCGATCTTGAACTGGCCGGTGGAGGCGTCCACCTGCACCCAGAAGTGCTTGTTGCGGCCGGCGGCTTTCAGAGAGATCGAGTAGTCGCCGGGCTGGAATCGAAGAGATTAGGGGTTATTTACGGGTGGCAGGGAGGTTCTGAGACGCGTTGTCCGATAAGTCTTTGTGCCTCCCAAACTCACGTTGCTCTCGCTGTCGCGGACCAGATAATCCCCATCGATGCCCCTCGAGTTCAACTCCGTGTCGCTCTGGTCCCTCGTCAGGCGCCCGTAGTACCACGGCTCCCGGGCGTAGGGTCCTCCAAGGTTGTTCCAGCGACTCGAGCTCGATGTGGCCATTGTCGGCGGGGGCAAACTCCCGTTTCCTGCTGCGGTTCCGTTCGCAACTGGGTGAGGGTCCCAGTCGATGACCTGGATGTAGTTCCTGGGCACGAGTCCCACGTTTCCTTTCGGGTTCCTCGCTCTCCACCACTCGGGGTCGTGGACCGGATGCTCGACGATCTCCAGGGTTTCGCCTAGATAGCATTGATTAACATTCGGATCTTATGTCTCGATCTACCTTTCTTAAAGGAGAGTTCCACGTTGTTCTGTGCCTCGAACGCGTAGAGGGTAACCACGAGCTCCAGGACCTTGGGACTCGCGGGCGGAGGTTCGGCGGCGGGATATTTTAGCATTCCATTCCCGTTTCCGTTATGGGATATCACGGGCGACGCGGAGATCGCGGTCTCCTCGATGTAGTTCGAGGGGAACCAGCCGCTCTTCCCGTGACATTGTCCATTCCACCACCCGTCGGAGCTCTTTTCCAGCACCGTCACCACGTCGTTCTTCATCAGCCTCAGTTCGTCCTCTCGCTGCGGCTCGTAGTTATATTTAGCGATCGCGGTGGAGTTCATCCTGTCCGGGAACTGATTTCCGTTGCTTCTGGCGACCAAAACGGGACGGTATCGATTGTTGTTTGAGGAGGGCGATTCCACAGCGGCGAAACTGGTCTGAAACAAGGCGTTTGAGAATTTGGAATTGAAATGGATGCGTTTTTTAGAATTTCCGCTTTGCAAAAGTTCCAATACGTCATCGTAGATTTCTTGTTCTTACACCTCGAACCCCACTTTCTCGTTGCTTACCTGAGGAGACGGTGGCGGGAATTCCGGGAGCTTTCCCTTGGACTTGTTCGTCTTCCCCAATCCTTTGAGCGTCCCCTTCGCTTTGTCAACAAACGATTCCTTGCGCACGTAGTTCGAGGGAACGAAGCCGAGTTGTTGGTGCTCGTTCACGACCTGAAATTAATGAATTCAATAGATGAAAACGCAACAATTCGGGAGGAAGCGTTCCGCGGCCGCAACAATAAGAACGGAGAGCTCAAATAGCTTTCAAAGGCTCGCGGTTGGCACGTTGCAGGCGGCGATCGACGCTGGAACGAAGCCCACGCGCGGAGGACCGATCGATAAAACCAGAAAATGACTGCGCGGGCTGCTAAGATAACGAGGAGAAGGCTGTTGGATTGAAGAAAACGAGTCCGATTCAGGCCGTTTTATAATTAGGATGGGTCATATTGGCGGATTCGCAATTAGCGGCGAATCAAGAGGTGTGATGATCCGAGGAGACGAGGGTGACATGCAATTAGTGGTTTTGAATGGGTCAGATCGGAATGGGTTTTGGGAGATTGAAACTGGGAAAAAATTGGGCATTAGAAATCAGATTTTAGTTGATATTCTTTTAGTTTTAAGCTAAAAATATCAGAAAAGCAAATGGGAATCAAAAAATGTACGGAACTTTTAAAAGTGAACTCGTAAGAATATGAAGGAAACTACTCACTTTGATCAGAATTCAATCCAACTCGGTTCCGGAAAACTGATTTATCCAAAATCTGATCAGAAATACATTTTCGAGTCCCAAGATCCTAGTCCCCGCCCTAAAGCCGTTCTTTTCTCGCTCAATTCCAGTCTCTTTTCATTCAGTTAAACCCTAAAAACCAATTAAGAGCCCTCTCCCCAAAAGTCTTCATAAAAGCCTATTCAAAAATCCAGTTAATTCTTAATGATTCCTCGCGCCACAACGAAGCGCACGAGGCAGCCGTTCAATAGGGCTATGAATACCAAATCGATCAATAGGAGCGCGGAGCCGAAACCGAAAAACGGGTCCTCGAGAAGTGTTGCGAAGGCGAAGGCGCCGCTGTTTGCAGAAGATTCGGGGCGCGCAAGAGGGTCAACAATCGAGCGTCGTCGATGCAACCAACGTTCCTACGATTGCACGCCTGATCGGCGAGGATTATCTCGAATTATCGTCCGTTCGGCCACCACCTAACAGCGCCAGGTCCGGCGATAAACTAACTCCGGATGGCCCTTGGACACGAGTACAGTGTGATCTCCAATTGATGAGCAGCCCTAACAGCGGCAATTAATAGAAGAACACCTGCGGACGGCGGCGGACGCCCAGCACCGGCGGTCGTTCCTAGGGCGCAGTAAAAACACGAATGGACTTTGTTGATCCCTGCACGACGCGGAGGCGGCGAAACCGAATCTTCCCCAGCACACCTTATCGCGATGGCGATTAGGAGCGCGAGAATTTGTGAAGAGAACGAAAATGATGTGTCGAAAGATAAAAAAAAGCGAGAGAGTTTGTTTGGGAACAGATGGGGCAAGATTGCAGTGGATATTTATGCTATCAGAGCCGTTATAGTGCAAAACACATTTGCTAAAAATCTACGTTTTGATAACTATTTTGTAACAGTAACCTATTACATACTTAAGTTTAGCGTATTAGGAAACATCTCAACTAAATCTCTTAATAAAATATCGTTTTAACGTACTCAAGAAACAAGTCTAAAATGTGCTTGTAGCAAAACTTCCATGCTTCAAACCCTTGATTCCCAAGACTTAGCCATAAAGACCTCAAGATCCCGAAATAACCAAAAATCAATTGCCAGAAACATTCGGAATGTGTAGTAGAAAACCAGAAAGGACGACTGAAGACGCGTGGGGAGGAGACCAAAACGACGCCGATTGTTTACTTTGGGACGAAGGACGCAACACTTTGCGGGAGTCGTTAAGAGTTTCTTGTGTGGGGCACGCGATGATACCACAATCAGCTAGCTGGAGAGGAGGACTTCCTCAAGTATTTATGCGCCAAAGAAGGTTTGAAATTGACAGCGGTTTGGGGTCGAAGGGGAGTCATGGGTGGGCATCGATCAAGTGATGTAAGCAAATTTGTTTAGTTTCTTCCTAAAGACGCCATAAATCGCCATAGTTTCAAAATATCTGTTTTAGTTGAACTTTGAATTAGCTTTTGTCCTGAAAACTTTTCAACTCTAGCTCAAGCTTGAATTTAACGGCACTTTTTACAACTAGTTCTAAGCTGCGTATTCACATACGATTTTGTAATAAAAATAGTGCATCGACTTGATCTACAGATTTTGTAATCTATTTAAAATTGAAGTGATGTCCTCTGCGTTAAAGTACTTTAATTCTACATGGGGACTTCAACCACCCGAACACTGCTCTGAATTCCGCTTAAAAAAGTTAAGATTCTGACTCAGATTTTGACTCCGCTGTTTGATCAATGACCAATCCAGGATGGCCCAGCAAATAATTCCGGGTAAGAACCCACCTTCCACCAATTCTTGGAGTCGTCCATCAGTCTCAGCCGCTCGTTCTTCTTAATCGTCAGTTCCTGGTCCTCCTGTGCCAGGTAGTCGTACTTCACCACCACGAAAACATCTTCCGTGGACGTAGAATTCGTCAGACTCGCCATCGAAGACATTTTCGGGTTCTCCAAATATCGCCGATCGAATTCTTCGGGCAGTGAGAGTCGCCGATTGCGAAACGCATCGACGACCTGGACTTTCTCGGAAAGCGGGGCTCGGCTAAGGTCCTCGCTGACCCAACCTGCAATCGGGGAATCGTTAAAATGCGGACAATTAAACGTGGAATCGAGCCGCGGCACGTAAATGTTACGAAAACACGCGGAATATGACAAGGCTGTGTGAAAAAGTGACCCGAAAGGACGCGCGAGGGCGAAAGTGACCTTGACGACCGCGTTCGAACGTCCGTTAGGAGTGGACGCGAGAGGATTCTTGCGTAATTGGCCGAGTTCCGGTGGCAAGCGGCTCCTCGAAAGCGTCGCGCTCGGGCGCTAATAAGGAGTACCGGTAAGGCAAGCAAAAAACGATTTGCGAGAATATGGCAGATTGACTTGGGTGGGTCGAGCTGAAAAGCATGTTTCGGAAAGTTTCAACATTACACTGAAAAGACGGTTTTTGTAATCCTGACGCGGTGTAATGTGTGAATTTGGGATAGGTGTGACCGAGGTTGCTTGTTCATGTTCGCTTCTTGGAATCATTCTATCAGGACAAGCATGATTAGTCAAAACATAAAACTACCCTAAGAAAAACAGCCACCAAGGCTACAAAACCAATTAATGGACCCTCCTCGTCCAAACACACTCGCGAATTCCAAAAAGCGCCATTCCCACACAGTTAAACGAGGATTCCAATTAAATCTAGATGAATAGGGTCGTCGGGAAGAGGAGCGTTTAAAGGATTAGAATACTGCAAAAGTTTTTCTCTTCGCGCGGTTGCAAGAAACCGGGAAACGAAGTCTAGTGGCGCCCCAGGGAAACGGCCCTACGAGGAGCCGCTTGGGAGCACGAAAAAACGTTTGCCAAGAATTCGACTTTTTTTACCCACGGCGCACTTTGGGACGTTCCGCTTTGTCAAGGAGAGTTGAGGTCAGAAATGGGGCACTAAGCACGTTGCAGCTCTCGGAATAAGTAAGTTTGGGTTCTTTGTGGTCTTTGGAGACTTGGCTAAATTGAGATAAGTTGCGCTTTGAGAGGGGGTGATGAGAAGAGGTATGGAAATAGGGAAGAGCGAGAAGTCAAGCGGTAAGTTTGTTTAAGTGCAAACCTAATCGTGTGACAGATGGATGGGCAGAAGAGCACAGAGGATTGGGAGCGAGTTATTATGAGGTCAACGCAGAGGGCAAGCATATGGCGGAGTGGATTTGGACAAGAAATCAGTGGGTGGAAACAGTACAACATTTTAGCTTGATTAGATTTTGCAGGTTGAACATTTTGATTCAGCTGTAATCAATCGAAGCCAAAAAAGCAAATTCGTGCAACTGTAACACAAAAACAGCATTAAAACGTATTGCTTCAACTGGAAAAGTTGTGAAAAGGAATCACAACAAAGCCACTAATTCAAAATTTTGAAATCCGAAGGGTTGTCAATCCTTGCGTGACAGACAGTCGGATGGATATTCATCGAACACATTTGACAGAAAATAGTTTTAAATGTTCCAAAAAGCAGAATTTCGGAAATTTGCAAGTAAAATGCAAACACATCTTGAAAGTTAAATTCATCAATTTGAAGACTTTCTTTTAATGAGCAAAATGAACTTTTTATTGTCCAAGCTACTGAAGAATACGTTCGAAGTTGTTGTACTCTTACCAATCCCTTAAAATGTGTGTCTTCAAAACCGTAAAGTAACAAAACAGCGCCTAACAACTTACGCAGAGTATATCGGATCGATCTCTGCTCGAAATCAACGCCTCTTGCTGCCGCGTCGCCGGACGCGTCAACGGGGCAGATGACATGACAGAACCAAAGCTCGGCCACACCGGCGGCGAAGAGCAGATGAGGGCGATTAGCACGAAGGGCGCGAGGAGGACGTGGTCAGCGAGTGGCCAGCGCAGATCCAGCGCTCGCGCACCCTCGCTTCGATTGGGATCGACATATGGCGTTTGGCCCGTCGATCCATGCGGGAACGTTGAGTGACCAGAGGAGACCCCAAAACGGGGCCAGAGAGCTGGAAGAGCAGAAGTGAGGATGAGGAGGAGCACGAGTAGGAAGTTTGCTTTCTTGAGTTGCCAGGACGATGAACCACACGTTGTCTTTGTGGGAGTAAACAAAGGGGATCCAAGCACCTTTTGAGAATGATGATGGGAGTCATTAACGAGTGTGGTCGGCGACGGAAGCAGAAATGGGATTGATTTAGAGCGCTTTGTTATGCAAGACGATTATTCGGAGGACAGATGTGTTATGAACTGTAGAGAAAAGACGAGTGGCGTTTGTGGGTTTTCGGGTTGGAGATCGTGTCGCTGGATTTAAGCATTGTTGAGGTAAGTTGATAGGGTTTGTTAAACCCTTATAGTTAAAACTATAATCGTCAAAAGCGACGAAAATCAAATAAAAGAAATGCAGTACTGGTCATTTCAGGTTTTCTCCTTTCGTCTGACGTTCCTCACACCAGAGTGACGCCATCCGCAAACAGGCGGACGTTCTATAAAAATACATTCCACCACCCAACGCTCGTTCATTCCATAAACATATACTAAAGTTGGAACAATACAAAGAAGATTAGCATGGCCCCTGCGCAAGAATGACACGCAAAGTCGTAACACGCCCCAAATTTTCTGCGGTTTAATTTTTAAGAATCAACAGATTGTGAAACAGGCGAAAGCATCAACATTCTGATAGACCTGGGTGAACACCTTGCGAATAAAAATGTTAATTTAGCAGTTCTGTATCTAAATAATGTGGTAATAAAGGATTACAAACATCACTCGCCCATTAAATTTTTACACCAAGGGTTTAAAGCAGCAAATTAATTTTTTGTGTGCATAAATCTTAATTCCTCCAAACCTCATAAATCCGGCTATTCATCTCAACGGCAGCAACAAGGATCTGCCTCGAGGAAAACACTGAAAACGTCGTCAAAACATGAAAGGAGCAGACGAGGCTATTGCAAATTTGGGATGACGGGAAAGGCAAATAAACAAACAAGACACGCGTCTTAGGACTAAGTAAGCCGTGTGTGCACGCAGTAAACATTCGGATTTGATACATTTTTAGGGATTTAGTAATGATATAAATCTGGCAAATCTTCAGATTTCAGAATAGAAACATCCTTCCTTAGTGCGCCCTACGAATCAATACGGCCGTCCACTTCCACGTTTCCTACTTTCTTCCTCGCGTCACACCTCGCAAATCACAATCCTGTCTTCAAACAGGAAACAACCTGGGCGCGTAATTCCAAGCAATAAACAAATCCTCTTCGGGAGGTTCACCACAACGTCGCCCGTCGCCGGCGCATTGTTACCCGCGCGACTTCCCGAATGCATAATTCTTAGTACAACGCTGGATTATGCAAATTAGCCTCGCCGGACACGCGCCGCTTGCCGGCGACTCCCGAGAGCACTTAATGTCCTCGTGGTCGCGATCCTTGCTGGATCCAGCCGCGCTCGAAGGAGGCTAATCACAAATGACACGCGCACTCGCCGACGTTCGCTTGGCGCCATTAGAAAGCCAATCGTGGCCGAGAGAAGGCAGAGCCGTTATTAGCCTTCTTCGATGGAATTCGGGCTTTGATTTGAGTCTGGGGAACCAATTGGAGTTTGCTGAGCGATGGGAGAGTTTATTTGCAAAAAAGGTTTGATTTAATGGGATGGATATGGAGATGGCAGAGGAGTCGACTTGAAGTCATGTAAACTCTAAAAAGACTTTTGCTTTATACTCTGAATGCCGTAAATAGGATTCTGATTGATAGATGGGAAAAAGGTGGATACAACATTGTTATTTTCAATTGGAGACTGTTTATCCAACACAGATTCAGGACGCCACTACGTTAGAACCTTTAGGTAATAAAATAGGTAGTAAAAGACGAAAACAAAAATAAACTCAAACACAATGCTGATCAACATTAGACTCGCTTCTAAGGTGAATGAATCTAAGAAACTGTAATCTTGAAGATTTTGTTCTAAAAATTGTTGAAAATCTAAAGGCGATTCCAAGACCTCCCGGATAACGTGGAAACAGGATTGTGACTAACCGATGAAAACAAATTGGGCATCAGATCAATAGTTGAACTCACAAACCCATCTCGGCAACAATTTCCTCGCGCATCCACCGCCGCGGGTCGAACGACTCTTTCAAGAACCTCAAAAGCGAAATTTCGGCGCCCGCGTTCCTCGGTGACACGCGGTGATCGGCGTGACGACCACCGCCGATCCCGCGCGCGAAAATGTTAAATGAGTGCTGAAGGGGCGAAGAGGGCGCACTGGAAAGAATGGCCGCCGGGGGATGAGGGAGTATCACGCGAGTGCAGGCAAATTAGGCACGTTTTAGAGGGTATTTTGGAGAAGGGCGCAACGATTGTTTTGCTTGGGGTGGGATGTTAGGCTGGAAGAGGGGAGTACAAGGACAAGTGTCTTGACGCGAGCGACGACGAGTGGTTAGCAAGACATTGAAAGAGGAAGAATAAATTTGGTTACTGTAAGTGATGGAATCTGTACACCGTCGGGAAGGTGTACACAGTGGCAGTAATGATACTTAACAACATATTCTTCGCATTGAGTTCAGTTGCAAAAAATCTTTAGATTAGCCTGCTTTTAGGTTAAGAAAAGTGCAGTTTTCGATTTTGGTTAGGATCAAATTTGCGGCTACATGAGTTTAGACTTGATGCCCCAATTCCGATTCCCGTCTGGTTTAACTTTTCAGGTTTTACAAAAACTCTCTTCTTAAATGAGAATTCGTTTATGTCTGTAAATCGCACGTGTTCATTTTCGGTGTCTATTCTCAGTATCTGAGAATTTCAGTCTTTTTTCTTTTTTTAATTGCTTATTTTCAAACTTTTGTTCGAATTCGCTGCTTGCAAAATTAGTTGCCGTCTTAGATCTGAATTAGATTTGATTTCTCAGAATTATCACTTTACTCGAACTTCCACTTGAAGAGAAAGACCAAGCCGCAAAGCTACCAAGCTTCAAAAAGGTCTCACAGTCAGCTAAGAATGCGTTATGGTCAAGAAGGTCAATGTATTACTCCTAACCGAACCCAAGTCAATGAATGTGCTTCTCCAGGTAGTCACAACTACCTAGAAATGGTCAGACATAGAAACGGTTTCCTAAAGCCCGCACTGACGTGAGGATTGTGAGAATTGCGCACCTTCGTTGGATTCGAGTTACGCTATACGTTGCTCATCGATCACGACTGTTTTTTTTTGTTTTTGGTTTTTTGGTTTAAATAAACAAAGCTTAGAAAAAAGACTGAAATTCTCAGATACTGAGAATAGACACCGAAAATGAACACGTGTGATTTACAGACACAAACGAATTCTCATTTAAGAAGAGAGTTTTTGTAAAACCTGAAAGGAAACCAAAAGGGGATTGGGTTTGGAGCATCAAGTCTAAACTCATGTAGCCGCAAATTTGATCCTAGCCAAAATCGAAAACTGCACTTTTCTTAACCTAAAAGCAGACTAATCTAAAGATTTTTTGCAGCTGAACTCAATGCGAAGAATATGTTGTTAAGTATCGTGGCGGAAATCCCGCGGAAAACCCACTGCCACCAGCGGAAGACCCGCGAAAAGCCCGCAAACCCATCGGCGGAAAACCCACTGGCGGAAAGTCCACCAGCGGAAAACCCACTGCCACCAGCGGAAGACCCGCGAAAAGCCCGCAAACCCATCGGCGGAAAACCCACTGCCACCGGCGGAAAGTCCACCAGCGGAAAATCCACTGCCACTGGCGGAAAACCTACTACCACTTGCCACTTTTTCCACTGCCACTTGCCACTGCAGTGACAGTACTGCCACTACCACTGTTTACACCTGCCCTACACCGTCAAATTGTATTTTAATAGGCAAAAAAGCCAATATCTGCTATATTGTGGTGGTCACTTCAATTTGAAAGTGCGGGCAATCTTTTCCACAACTTGGCAAAACTCTCCAACTCACTCATTTCAATCATTTCAGTCCCTGCAAAAATGTCTTGTCTGCTTCGCTCCTCTAAGCCCTCACTCTTGCCTTCTCACGCGAGCCGAGCGGTCGTTCCTCTAAAGCGGTCCGATGACCTCCGCGCCTTCGAACACCGCACTCGTGCTCGTCGTGGACTCCAACGAAGCGCCCATTTGGGCGATCCGCCTCTGCCTCTGGGTGCTTATCGGCCTTACGATGATGTGGGCTGTTCTGGTTCTTTGATGTGGTATGAATAGGTTGAATGTTTTTAGAAGCAATGTGTTAATTAGCCTCAGAATCATTTACGGTGACTGCCTCTGTGGAACGCTTCTCTGGCGCCGTCGTAAGCGACTGATGGAGTCGATGACTTCGCTGAACTCCATCACCATAGAAGACCTCCACGATCGCCGCAAGAAGATTATCTCCGAGATCGAGGTGGAGCCGACGCAATTCGGCACCGAAGCAGCCCACGCGGACAGTAAAGCCACGATTAACGCTGTAAGAAGGGAGCAGAATGAATTTCCTATCAGTTTTTGTTTCAGACCTCTGCATCCGCCAACGATGAATCGACGGGTCAGAGCAGCGCCGCCTCCTCCGAAGCCACGAAGACCGAAGGCAACAAGGCAAAGAAGAAGCTCCGACGGACCATTTGAGAATCTGGATGGTACGCTTAACTCTTTATAAGTACACAGTATGCGAACTTCACAAATTATATAATCTAATTTACATGATCAGCGGCCATCACTTCTTCGATCGAAGCGACACAGCATTCGAGTTTGAGCATCATGACACCTGTAACGAGTAAATGAATCCAGGCTTAGTCATTCGCCTTCCTTTACCTCTTGAAGGGGTACAAATCCGGAACTGTCGATTAAGAGTTTCTTCTGAATCGATGGTTGTTCTCCTCGCGGTCGAAGCGAAGGTGCTACTGGTCTAAAAAACAGAAGAACTGCTTGCGAGAGTCCAACTTCAAGAAATATACCTGTCTTTTGGAGCTTCGTCGACTTGGTCATAGAACTGTTGCGTTCTCTGCTGCACTTCCGGATCATCGCAAAAAATCTGGAACGCCGGCTTCGCTGTGGGAATCTTCGGGGCGCTCGGGGTTTCATTCACGGTAAACTTCGATATCTCGCCGTGATTGTCTTCCTCCCCGAACATCCCGATTCCCTGCTCGGCTTGGAGGGGACCGAACAGGAGCATGAAGTCCTCGTCGTTCTGCATGTCGGAGGTGAAAATGCTGAACGAATCTGGGCCGCGATTAGAACGGCCGATCACTTGGTTCGGCTCCAGGCCTGTGATCTTTCCTAAACCGAGCATTTGAACACCTGAAGGTGCAAACTCATCCTACCAGCGGAACTGTGTGCTTGGCGGATGATGGGAGCGCGTTCGCGATCGACCGCCTGCAGCTGTCCAAGGACTTCGCGGCACTCCTCGACGTCTTCATCGTCCGAAACGTCGTTTTGGCGCTTCAGCGATTCACGCAGAATCAAGACTTCCAGTTGGCTGAAGTGAACGACTTATCTTCACTTCAGAGCTCCTGAGCTTACTCACTGGCGTCGTCCAACTCCTTCGTCGGTTCTGCCAAGTGGTTCTTCCCGAGCTTCAGCTTCTCACGCGCCGACTGGAAATCTTCGATGCACTCGAAAAGTTGCGCCCAGCGGACGTAGAATTGCGCCATTTTCGTGCAACAATGCTTGTCGAAGGCGTAGGCGATGATCGGGAAACAACGTTCGGGGCAGTTGTCGGCCTGAAAAGCATAAGACCAGCGACGAGAATATGAAGGAACAGAATTACCAGTTTGAACCAAAGCTTGAGCATTCGCTGCTCATTGCGGTAGCGTTCCGTGGTGGCGAAGCGGCGGACGATTTTCCAGAGAATCGGGTAGAAGATGTTCTGGCGCCCGCTGTGGAACGTTTCTTCAAACCAGCAAACGTAGCTAAAAGCAAGGGATAGATTGTTTGAGCTCATGTCGGAGTTATTCGCAGCCCTTACAATGCCCCGACAAGTCGCGCCCACAAATCCGTATCCTAAATGTCACTCACTCATAGAACGGCTTCAGTGGGTCCTCTTCTTCATCGTCCTTGTCGAAGAGCTCTTGGAATCGCCTAAAAAATCCTTTAAATCCAGTTGAAAGCCAAGTCCAAAAACTCACTCTTGAGCTTCGCGAGCCGAAACCGTCGGCCTGCTTCCGATGTGTTGCAGCGAAGCCGCGTGGCGTCCAGAGCGAAGCGGGCGGATGTTCTCGCGGTTCAGCTCCCACTCGAAATCTCCTTCTTCGGTCATTTTGAAGGCTGAATACGACGGCAAAAATTATAAAACGAACTGTGGGCGATCGCGAAGACGCGAGCGAGAGGCGGAAATTCAATTTTCGGATTTGCCGCGGAGCGACTGGCGATCGTTGCGGGAGTCGAAGGCGAGCGAGATGAGATGTTCGGGTTCGAACGCTTGTAGCGTTGATAGCAACCTAAAAGAGCTCGAAGGTTCAAAACCGACAAGAGGTGCCAAAAGTGATTTGCAGGTTGGAGAAGTGGATTCGAATTTCGAAAGAGCCAAAAGTTTTGCATAAGCCGGGAATCGAACCCGGACCGCCCGCGTGGCAGGTGAGCATTCTACCTCTACCAATCAACCACCCATGCTCGATGGAATTTCGTTCGAGTACGTCGCTGAGAACATTGCAACTTGTTTGCCATTTTTAAATTTGTTCGCTTTTGGCGCTCTCACATCGCTTCCTCAAAAATTCTCCTGTTTTGCGGCACTTTGTTTCTTTTAATTGCTTTGCCCATTGAGCTGATTGTAGAGGATGTCCTTATTTGGCTTCGTTTCTATTCACCGGGCATTCAAAACCGCAAACCTTATGTCTCACTAATTCTCGTTTGTCATTCTAGAGTTTCACCTCCGAGCTGTCGATATGTCAAACCGAAGCTCGTCTTGTGATCTCCCATCGATAAGGGGCACTTCCATGGACAACTGGAGTGAGTCCCAAGAACGCGAAACCAGCAGGTCCGAAGACGATGAGTCCGATTCCGATTCCAATTCCAGCATCGAGCCGGAAGAATACATCATCGAAGAAGTGATCGGACGCCGAATCACCGAGGACCACGTCAAATACTACCTCGTCCGCTGGGTCGGCTGGGACGATCCTTCGTGGATCCAGGAGAGCGCCTGCGACGCCGACAAGCTTATCATTGTGAGTTTGGCAATGGATTTCGAGTAGTGTTTATGGTATTCGGGTTAGGAGTTCGAGATGAAGATGCTGATAAGGAGGGCCGAGGAATATACCAACAAGTACTGCACCCGGCACATGTACCATCCGGAAACGCGGCTGCTCCGGATCGTCCACCGCCTGAAGTTGGATGGCGCAAAGGAACCCGACTTTCTGATGGCCTATATGGACGGCGTCGTCGAACTGGTCCCCTGCAAAGATGTCTTCAAGAAGTACCCAACAGAAGCGCTCAAGTTCATGATCGACTACGTCCGGCTCAACGTGAAGATCTCTGACAAGGTCGACGACGCCAAGATATGCGACATCGTTCGCGAAAGCATGTAACGGCACGACACGAAGATAGAGGTATTTGCATATACTGTTATTTACTGTTGCGCATGTTTCCATCGCGCTTTGATCTTATAAATTGTGTTTGTATCATTCTTGTCTTCAATGACTTAACGTGTTGTTCTGGTAATTAATTGAAGATTGTGACTGACCGACTGCTCATCGAAATTTCTACCGCGGCCAAAGTCTGCTGCGGAGAGTTATGACCGTCCGGAGGGCGTGGCAGGTAACCGTTCAGCGCTGTGCGGTAGAGCGTTGTCGAGGACCACTCATTTGGGGAGAACAGCGACCCTCTCACAACCGCTCACCACCGATAGAGAATGCCCTAATGGAAATCATCTGGCTGTCTGACGTGTGGTAGGGAAGTGTTAGGACCAGGGATAGACAAACAAGAACACCTAGACACATTGACTCATGAGTAGGTTCGAAGCAATAGTTGTGGAGATGAACGGTCGTGAGAGATTCCTGCTCTGGATCTAGAGTTCCTCCCTTCCAACTTCTGATCGAAACAATATCGCTGTATGTTAAACAAAGCATGGAATGGATATCAAGTTTTTATCATCTGTACGCAGACTATCAGTGAAACAAGATATTAATCGTAGTGACGACGCTGGCGCCTTCGGTCAGCGGGAGAGCGGGATCGTTTACGGTCACGGGAGCGCGATCGAGAGTGGCGCCGAGGACGAGTCGACCGGCGATCAGGGCTTCGGGATCGCGAACGCGTCGAGCGGCGATCCCCGTGGCGGCGGTCCGAACGGTGTTCCGACGAACGGCGATCCGAAGAATGGTGATCCGTCGAGTGACGATCCGAGCGGCGGAATCGGGATTGCATTTCCACCAGTTTATTCTAAATTTGAATATCAGAGGGAGAAGCACAGCTTCAGAGTTACCTGGAGGCTGAGTAACATGGATCGACATTCAGTTTCGTGGAGCATGTTGGACTGAGAGACGAGGTTTGCGGCCATCTGTAGGGTTTCCACGGCGCCGTGGACGTCGCCGTTATTGGCGCAGGCATCCGCCCGTCGTAGAGCGGTTTCGGCCACCAGGCGATTTCTGTCGATGATTTTGGCGATCTCCGCCTTGGAGTTCTCATCCTGTGGTCCTGAAATTAAGGTTGTAGAGAGAAAGTCCTTCAAAAATGATCTTACCAGAGTAGTACTGAGGGTTGACGCCCAATGGAGCGTTCTGCGCGTAAGGAGCAGATGGGGTACCGCCGTACATCGACTGCGGCTGCCCGTAGCCGTAAACCTGGCGAGGCGGTTGCTGTGGCTTCAACGCCACCGTTCCCAGAAACATGGGCGGCTTGTCGACCTTATCTTGGGTGGCCGAAGAAACCTTCTTCACGGTTTGGTGATCCAAGCGGTCCAGTGACGCTCGTGTGTATTGATGCACGAAGAGGATCTGGTTGTAGATCATCTTCTGCGGCAGCTGCTCCCACAGAACCTTCAGTGATTCTTCGCTGCCGCAGGAAACCATGGCAAATCCTTTGCTTTGTCCATTGGTGCGATTTATGTGGATGAGGACTTCAATGAGGTCGTGGACGCCGACGCTCTTGATCACTTCCTAAATAAGCATCAGGTAAATTTGGCTTAAATGAACAAAAACGCACCTCGATATCTGCATCCGTGGTCCACCAGGTCAATCCGCTAACGTAGCACGTGTAGCGGGGTCCGTGGCACTTCGGTGGGGTGGATTCGATCTTCACCGCGGTTTGGACGGGCTTCTGCCCCTGGAGAGTTTGGATGGGAGCTGGGGGCAGCGAAGAAACCACAGAAACTGTGTTGCTGTTGTAGTGGTAAGACCGCATCTCGCTGCTATCGGGCGCCAGGATGTCGTCGTAGAGGTCGCTTTCATCGCTAAAAATTGAGCATTTAGAAGCGAAAAATCGAGGAAGAACTCACTAATCCTCCATTTCGTATTCACGGTGGTCGAGGTGGTCAGGAGAACCCATCTTTACACCTGAAAAAAGCCGAAAATTAGGCGAAATTGCAAAGAGGATGGGGAAGAGAAGAGAGGAGCGTGGAGGAAGAAATCAGACAGGCGTAATCGAGAAATGCGACAGGAGACGAGCGAAATCAGACAAAACTTATAACCGAACGGTTGACGTTTATGAATAGACTCATTTCTTGTCGAGACCTGAGACGAGTTGGGATCGAGTGATTTGTAGACGATTTTATGATACAAGCGCTTTTTTCCAAAAGCGCTTTTTCCATTTGCGCTTTTTTCCAAAAGCGCTTTTTCCATTTGCGCCTTTTTCCAAAAGCGCTTTTTCCATTTGCGCCTTTTTCCAAAAGCGCTTTTTCCATTTGCGCCTTTTTCCAAAAGCGCTTTTTCCATTTGCGCCTTTTTCCAAAAGCGCTTTTTCCATTTGCGCCTTTTTCCAAAAGCGCTTTTTCCATTTGCGCTTCCACAGCTGTCTAAGTCGGTTCCCGGACAGAAGAGCCAAAATAAAAATAACCAAAAAAATGGCCAAAATCAAAACAGCCAACGACAAAACAGCCAAAAAAAGCCCCAGCCTGCACACACCGCTATCTTTGAAACTGTCGACCACAGCCTACTATCCCCGGTGCCAGGCGGCTTCTCCGCAAAAACCATATTGAAAAATGTCCAAGCCTAAGCCTAAGATGTCCCAGGAGGCCAGCCCCAGCCTACTATCCCCGCTGTTTGAAAAGAAGCCGCCTCGAGCCTACTATCCCCGGTGCCAGAAAAAAGCGCAAATGGAAAAAGCGCTTGTATCGGTACACCTTGTAGACTGGTCTACTCTAACGTTAGACAAGCCGAGAGATGAGCGTTAAGCCCCCCCCCCATAGTTCGAGACGCATGCGTCTTGCCAAGCTTTTTTTTTGGCCCACCCTGTACTTGTTTCTTGTACAATTGTTCTATTTCAAGCACGGATAACATGAGTTTCGACAGTTTCATGGATTCTCAGCCTCTGGAACCCGTAGACGACATGGCTGCGGGAGCGTGCGTGCGCTCCCCGCAGCTCTAGACGTGCGTGCGCTCCCCACAGCTCTAGACGCAGCGAACTATGGCACCCCTGCGTTTTACGCATGCGTCCTTCGAGTCGGACGCATGCGGAAAAACGGCCGAGGACGCCGGACGCATGTGTCTCGGATTATGGGGGCCTTTAGACGAGCTTTTGTTTTCGGTGAGTGAATTTGTCTTTTGGGAGTCTCATCTACTTATTTTAGACATTTTCGGACCTGTTTCTGGAGACCGAACTCTTAAATGACTGTTCTTAGCATCACTTTTAAGTGCATTACGATCATCGGAGAAGCAAAGTGATGCATTTTAGAAGCTTTCCAAGACTAGTTCGAGGTTAGTTCCTTTTTATAAATGATGTCTTGTTGTTTAATGCATGCTGTTTAAATCGCAGTTTGAAGCTTTTCTTCTACCACACGAGAGGATGCTTTGTTGATCTGTGTCTGTGCTACACAAACACCACAAAAGAGGAATTCCTACGAAAGAAATACAAAAATGGGAAAAAATACCGACCCTGACAGGATTCGAACCTGCAATCTTCGGATCCGAAGTCCGACGCCTTATCCATTAGGCCACAGGGCCACACATGCTCAGTGCCTGCAATGCGGCCATGATCCTCTGCAGCGCATCGTCTTTTCCACCGTATGCCGCCTCCTCCCGCATCTCTTGCGTCATCCGCGATTAGCGATTTCACAAGATCGACCGACTGCTGTTGCTGTTTTTCGTCGGGGCTCCCACGCGCTCACAGAAGATTGGAAAAGCGGGCTTCGCCGGGTGGGGAGAGGTTGCCCGGCATATGAATCATTAGGAAGACGATCGATACGATTGTTTCTTTGCGTTGTGCGTTCGAGGTTGTCGGCGCACGCGACTGTTCCTCCTCCCTGCAAGCGACTGGGTCAATAAGCCTCCACCCTCGACCGACCGACCCGTACTCAAACCTCCACCTCAAATGCCCGAAGGTCGGTTGTGTGCAGACTGAAGGATTCCAGACGCCCGCCTGTCTAGATTTGCAAGGAATCCCGGCTGGTGTTGCCTGATTTGGGACGGTTTTCTGTAATTTTTGAATTTGCAAAATGCGCGAGCGAGAGGCGAAATTTGCAGGAAAAAAACAGGAACTTTGGAGATTCAGCGAGTGATCGCCGTTGCGCATTTATTGGATTTTGTTGAGATGAACTGGAGGGTGCCGTGTTTTGGATTTTTAAAGTTTATTTCGAGAAGATTTCTGTTCAGTTATTTTGTTACTAATGGATCTCTTTTTGACCACTTCTCATATACCAACGCGCTGATGATTCACGTTTCCGCTTCCTTGTCGCTGTTTGCGCCCCCATCGCCCGCTTAGGTCATTCTCAACTTGCTCTCTTTATGATTTTCTAGGGCCTTTGGTCGAAATCGTGCGCTTTTTATGACATGATTTTCTATCACTCAAACGTAACCCAATTTATCTCCTTTTCAGAATTGCTTTTTCTTAATTGAAGCTGAGGGACAGCGGAAATCCACTCCCAAGCGCATCAACTCCTTCTCAAGGTCGACCGGAATTTCTTTTGCTGCTGAAAGACTTTTCTGCCCTTAATTTGGGAAGCTAATTTTCGGCGTTTTTAACCCAACTTTCGCTGACGCTCTGCTCCATCATCTTTCCTCGAGAACGGAGGCCTCTGTTTAATGTTGATTCATGTGATCACAGCGTTCCCACATGTATCGCTGACTAACGTTCTGTCAGGAGCTGTTTTTGCAAGGGCCGCACCTGCTCCAGGATCACATTATGCTTAACTGTAGTTTTATTACTGCCACGTTGCTATCTTGGATGCTAGTAGCTCTCATTTTGTGCTTCTGTGATCCTTTCCTCGAGGTGTTTTCGATCGTGTTTTTCTTATTTACACCCAGGACAGGTCTTTAATTGTGCCTTATTTTCAGATTATGGCCGATCATATGGAGAAACTCGTCACTCGCCTGGAAGCGGCGACCGCGCGACTCGAACTTCTCAGCGCGCAGAAACCCACGCTCGCACCGAAACCCTCAGGAATGGGCGCCGACGCTCCAGGTAAGGAATTTTGAAGCTTATTTGAATGCCGCTGCTTGCTCGCCTGCTTGCTTGCTATCTCCACCTCATTTGGGGTCATGGGTTGAACCAGATGTGTTTCGCTCTGAGTTTAAGACCTCAGGATCTTTGGGACTTGGACCGTAAACATATTTTATAGCTTCTCTGCAGCCTAGAAGTTCTATCACCTCACGCTGTTCAAAATGACTCCCGAAAGCTGACCAAGTCAGTTTCCTTAGATCGCGGTCCCTTCGTTTGAAGTTTCGAGGTGTCATTAGCGGCGCAGAACAATGCGGATTTGACAGCTGATTTGTGCTGCCCGCGCGCTCCCTCCGAACGCGTGCTCGGACATCAGCTTCGCTAATCGGGCTCAATTGTTATATCACCACTACCCTCAAACAATTTCGTCGTTGTCCTCCGCGCTTCGGGGTGTGTGATGAGAGGACCCATTGTTGTGTCGCAACGGCAGTTGATTTGCAGGCAGCCGAGATTTGAGCAACTTAACAGTTGCCACTCTCTGCCCTGCTTCTCTCGACCTCGCTGATCTATCTTCAGGGGATATCACTATTACCAGCCCACTTAGAACATTCTCTTCCAAGCGTCTGGCGACATTCACCTCCTTGCGGCTCGCTTGTAGAGGAGCACTTGTTCCTCGCTATTTTCGTTAATCGCTCAATGTTTACATCGCGCTAGGTGCTATTTCGGGTTTTGAACTCTCGCTGCTTTAGAACGAAACGAGATGAGATTTTGGGGCCAACGATGAACAGCAGCAGCGATTCTCTCTATCTGCGCACCCCGCGCCCGTACGGGTCGCACTCGCGAAACTACAAATTTATGAACGGAGGAGCGCCGCTACGGCACGCGTCCAGTCTGAGCCAGCTTATGACGCAGTCAATGGACTCGACCTTTGTCGTGGACATCCCGTTCGAGAACGACGACGTTATGTCCAGCAGCTATCATTCCCAGCCTTATTACCCGAATCCCTACTACCACCACCATCATCCTCAGACGCAGCAGCACCTGCGGCACCACTACGCTCATCACCGGCAGAGGGATCCCCGGGACGACTACCGAAGCCACTACAGGGACCAGCAGAAGTACCACCAGCCTCCACCGTATCCCTACCAGCAGCAGCATCCGCCGCAGCACTTGCAGCAGCAATACTCTCCTCAATACGAGTACGGACGACGGGAAAACCAGCACCAGTATCACTTCCGGGACAGGGAACCGCATCCCCAGCAGCAGCAGTACTACGACAACGTTTATCCCTACGAGCGCCCGCAGAAACCTTCGGCCGACGAGTTTTTGGAGAAGCTGCGACGTCACAAGGCGGAACTGGATCTGGAGAAGCAGCATCTGGGCCAAGTCGGAGGATATGGGTACCATCAAAGCGGAGGAGGAGGATATCCGTACCAGAGCGACGCTTATCAGCAGCCGGCGACGTCCAGGAAAGCACCGGCTCCGCTGCATCAAACCGTTTCGGACACGATTCTGCTCAATGGATCCGCCAACGACTACGTCCCCAAGAGACTTATCACGCCGATCTCCTCGGATGTCAAGATCCACCATCAGTCGAGGCAAGGACACCCCCAGCGAGGCGAGATGGTTAAACGGCCATTGTCCGTGGCACCGCCACAGTACAACGACAACTATGACAACGTTCCGGACTGCATCTCTCCCATTTTGGTCCCTCGGCAGCGGCACAGTTCCTATTCGGGCGTCGCTCCAGCCGCTCCTTCGCCGTTCCGCGCGGAGATCCAACCAGCTGTGATAAGGCGGCAAGGATCTCTACAGAATCTGGTGGATTTGTCGGCGAATTCTTCGGAATGTGGCGACTATAACGAGCATTGGCCTAAGGACCCATTCGAGAACAATGTGAGACGTTTCGCCTCGCCCAGGAACCTTCCGATGAGTCCTCCGCCTGTTTACCATTTGACTGCAGTTAAGGTTAACGGCTTTCAGTCGAGTTTCCCTCAAGTGGGTAGAGTGCTTACGCCGCAGGGGATTTTGGCGAAGAACGGAGGCGAGCCGAAGCCTCAGAAGAAGGTCGTTTTCCAGTGCGACGCAGATTTGGTGCGCAGGTTGAGCTTTGAGATTGGTGGACAGAGCAGCGGAGTCCAGGGTTGGGATGAAACTGCGATTTTCGGTTATGCCTAAATTTTGTCGCTTCAGCCGTCTCCAGCGATGAGGCTCCGGCATCCGTCAAGGAGTACGACGATGCGGTCGACGAACTGCTGCAAAAGTTCCTGAAGCTTTGCACGAAGATCGGAAGCGACGTGAACGCCATGGTGAGTTGCGGACATATTTGATCCGCTTTCAACTGTGCACTTATAGGGCGACAAGGTGAAGACCGCTTTCGAAATGCAACGCACGTTCTTATGGAACGCAGCGGGCGAAAAGGAACCCGACATGGCCGGTCTACAGAACCGCCTGAAGCCCCTGAGCGCCAAGATGATGGAAATTGCGGAATTCCGGGAGTCGAAGAGGAGCAACGAATTCTACAGCCACCTATCGGCGATCAGTGAAGGCATCCAGGGCCTTGGATGGGTCACTGTGGTAAGTCAACTCTTATCTAGAAGCTGGTCATGGCAACATATCTAGAAACCGACGCCGGCTCCCTTCATCAAGGAGATGATCGACGCTTCGATGTACTTCGTCAACCGCGTGTTGAAGGACTTCAAGGAAAAGGATCCTATGCACGCCGAATTCACGAAGACCTGGTGCGGCCTTCTGGGCGCGCTTCAAACGTACGTTCGCAAGACGCACACGACCGGCCTCGTTTGGAACTCGGCGCCTGGAACCGTTGTCCCCGGAGCTTTTCCTCCCGCCGCTCCCTCTGCCGGAGGACCACCGCCACCGCCGTCCGGGGCCGCGCCTCCCCCTCCTCCACCCCCACCAGCGGGTGAGTCAACGCCTAATCATCGACAATTTCATGAGAAACCGCATTTCAGGTCTTTTCGCCGATCTGCAAGCGAAGCCTGCCGCTCCGGACACCGACAGGCAAGCGTTGTTCGCCGAGCTGAACAAGGGCGAAGCCATCACCGCCGGCCTGAAGAAGGTCACCGCCGACATGCAGACCCACAAGAATCCTTCACTCCGGGAGAAGTCAACGGTTCCTGTGAAGGACGCCCCGAGAGCGGCCGCTTCTGCTGCTCCAAAGCAAGAAGTCGTCAAGCCGCCCCGCATCGAGCTCGAACAGGGCAAGCAGTGGAACGTCGTAAGTGATTTCGATCCTTTCAATGGTTCTGAGTCCTCCATTTCTTACAGGAATACTTCAAAAACAACAGGGAAATCGTCGTCGAAGTCAAGGATATGAAGCAAACCATTTACATCTACAAATGCGAAAACTCGGTTATCCAGGTCAAAGGAAAGCTCAACTCGATCACGCTGGACTCATGCAAGAAGACTAGCGTCGTCTTCGAAAACCTCCTCTCACAGGTTGAGGTCATCAACTGCCAGAGTGTACAAATCCAGGTGAGAGTTGGGTGGAAGACACAAACTTTGCATGTGCATCTTTAGACCCAGGGTCACATGCCTACGCTTTCGATCCAAAAGACCGACGGGTGCATGGTGTACCTCAGCAAGGAATCGATGGACGCGGAGATCGTCACAAGCAAGTCGTCCGAGATGAACGTACTGGTCCCACACGGCGAAGACGGTGAATTTGTAAGTGTCCTTTTCTTAATTCAAGCCTAAAAATTTTTGTTCTTAGGTGGAGTACCCGGTTCCCGAGCAGTTCAAGACCATTTTCAACCTGAACAAGAAGAAGCTCGAAACCTCCGTCAGCGACATCGTCTAAATTGGACCCAATTGAATTTTCGTGTTTATAAATAAACTTATTTAAATATAGCCCAACTAGCAACGAACCATTTCGATTAAGAGGTTTGCGCTTGTTTGCAGGTTAACAAACTTGGACGAGTCCATGGGAAGCTTCTTTCTCCGTACCTTCTGCCGTGTGCTGTTGATGATCAGACAAGGCGACCAATCGGACCAAGGATACTTCGCAGGATTTTTTAAGTCTTCGGCACGAATGCATTCGGCGGTTTCCTTCTTTTCCTTGCAACGATCCTCCTCGGACTTCCAAGCGACACGAAAGGTACTTTCACTGATGGTGCTCCCTCCCGCTACGCAGAAATCTGCGCAATTGGTCCAGTTCGATTGGTAGTAGAGACAGGTGGTATTTCCGCATTGCTGGCGGATCTGAAAAGTACAAAGTTCACGAAGAATTGAAAAAAGAGTGGCGTACAGTTTCGTCCATTGTGGCCAGTTTTTCGTAGTCGCTGACGATAATACCGCCCGTCCACAAAATGCCGGCAGCGGCGAGAATGAGGAGGATCACAAAGTAGATGACCAGAGGAAGGACGAAAGCACAGCGAGGGATGAGCGCTGGAATTTGCAAGAATTAGAACGAAAGAAACGAACTGGAGAACTTACGAGGTTCGGCCGGAGCGGCGGCTTCGTATCGCGAGCGGTCGTCGCAGAACTTGGGAACATTTTCGGCCTCGGACGCGCTTCTCTTCTTGCTTTTGCCGAGGAGAAGTCTAATGTCGTCCTCGTCAAGGCCGCCGCGGATCGTGTTGAAGAACGAAGAATCTGGCAATGGAACGGTTTCGGAAGACGGAGGCTGCATGGAGCAACCGGTCGCCTGAAAGTGAGATGATCCAGTGAGAAAGGGAGAGACAGGATGAGAGTGAGACGGAAAGGTGTCTAGAAACAAGTGCGAACGCAAATCAGACACGCTATTTTCAAGGAAAATCAGTACTGACGGTCAAATTGAGACAGTGTCGTCTTCGCTACTGTCTAGTTGACAAAAATGACTTCCGAACACCCTCTCAGCCACACTCCACGTAATCCCACGTTTCTCAATTAAATATTCTGCGACATTTGAACATATCAAACTTGTTTCCTGTTTTCCCTAAGATGTGTTACAGACTGGAAATGAAACTGGACGCAATATTCTTACTCGTAATTTTGGACTTTTGGACGTCCGTAAAGGTTAAGTTTTAAGTACATAAGTCTGGAATCTAACATATTGTTTCTGATTTCGTTAGCATCATCTTCTGACCTTTAATTGATCTGAGTCCTCCCATTTCGTTGTCCTGCTGCTGCAAACGATCGAGAGTGAACTCTATCAGGTCTTTTCGAGGTTTTGTGTAGTTGAACGATGTGTCCTTGAGGGAAATGGTCTCCTAAAAATAGTTTTCCTGTAAGACTGATGCTTAGGCTTCAGTCTTACAGGAAGACTGAAAAAAAGACCATGAACGCGTGAACGATGACCGGTTTTCAAAGAAATGCTTTCCTCGTAAAACAAGTGAGCAACGTAGCGCGCGGAAGGAGGAACTCTTCAGATCTTATCGCGTTATGAGTGTGAGTCATGCCTGCAACTTGAATTTTGAGATATGCTGTTTCCGGTCGTTTGCTTTTTTAACTTCCAGCCGGCGTTTGTGTAATTCTTCAAAGCCTTGATTACTCATCCCTTTTTTACAAATCCTCGCTTGTTATTTTTTGCTATTTTAGCAACACGCCTCTTATCGCGAGACGTCGCGTCGACTCTATACAGACTTTGCGTTTTACTACAATAGCTTCCTTTTTTCGAACGCCGAAATCGAAAACCTTTCTTGACCTCTCAAGTTCGGAAAGACTTCCATGTACGTTTCAATGAGCCCACTTCTCGAAACTTGACTTTTTGCCCATGTACTCTTATTTTCGAAAAGGCCATCTCTGAACATTTTAACAGCTTTGTTAAATTCTGTTATTTTAACCGAAACTGGTGAGCATTTAAGAAAATGGATCCATAAAATTCCGCCGCTTGCTCTGAAAATATCTTAAACAGATTCCTCCCGATCTGATCAATTTAGGCAGTTCCCCAATACGGTTTTTGAACGTTTCTGTCGCTTCGATGTCATCATTCTGAACGATTCTTCGTGCTTTTCTTCTTCGCTCTCTTGCCGTCGAAGTCCTAAAGGTCCAAAGCAAACACGATTCTCTTCGTGGAACCACTCACTGTTTATGGGCGATCTCCTTTTGTTGATGTAATCGACTGTTGCGTCTTCGCTACTGCTATATTTATGTCTGTTCTTACAGATGTAATCGTTTGAGAAGGGCAGTTTTGAGTCGTTTGGAGTATTTGAATTGTAAAAAATCATAAAATGAAGTGGTTTCCCGAGTGACAACAAAAAAAATGCTAAATTACGTTGTTTTGAAGACCTTGTGAGCCAATGACTACATTGCGAAAATGACTCAAACGTGGAATTATGTTTTTCTTTCAGTGAATGCAAGGATTCTTGAGAGAGATCTGAGGGGCTAACTGGGCCAGAATCCGTTTTTTCGAAATGGTCAAGCTTCAAATATCTTCCTTTTTGCGTTTTTCGCATGCGAATCTGCAACTTTGGCGAGCGAGAGGTGGATACCGCAATCCAACCACCACTCGCTTGCTGCCGGATTCGCGGAAACGCACCTGGCCGATCAACACACACACATATATATATATATATATGCCTCTCGTGTGTGTTCATTTGACCGCCGCAGAATTGTGATGCAATTAATACATTCCTAACACTTCGGTTCGTTTCCATAGGAACTCCTCCGAGCGCCCTCAAGCCTTCGCCAACTCGGGTTCCGCTGCAGCCGCTGGACTCCGAAGTCCGACCGACCGCTCGAAACGAAGATGATGTCGAAGAATAAAGTCGCCGATGGTGAGTTTTTGTCTGGAGTCTGTGTCTGAAATCGGATTGTCTGTTTTAGGAAGTGTAGAGAGCCACAAGGCTCTACAGGAATCGGATAAATCGAAGAACGAAGAATCGAAGGAGAAAAAAGAGAATTTGGGGAAGTTCGAGGCGCCGCCCAGGAATCTCGTTTCCGGAGGAAAAAGGTACGTTTTGTGATCTTGATGAGTTTAGGAAGACCGATCTGGCCGGTGGATCGGAGGCGATGGTGAGGATATGGACTCCAATTTGTAGGCGTTCAACTGCACAGACGTTAACCCTTGCTTGGACTTGTTCAATAGCGGCCCCTCTCCAGTGCATCACTTGCAGCGTCAAGTCTCCCTCTCTTCTTTCCAACTTTTGCCCTTTCACACTCACACACTTCTTGTTTGCTCTTTTTTATTTGTTCAGTCAGCAAAGCGCGTTTATTTAACTTTAAAATTACGTCTTGTTTACCTTCGGTTACCATGGAAGCTGTTTTCAGAAAGCGAAAATGACATGCGCGCCACGACACAAAGGAATTGTTTTGATTCCTGATAAAGGATCCAAATGAGCCAAAGAAAGGCGTGTTGTTTATTTGCCGATCGCTGTTTTGGATCATGATAAGATCGCTGCCGAAAGGCCGAACGATGGTTTGGAGGCGAAGGTTACGACGCATATGGTTGTCTGAAAGGAAAAGTCGGTTGAGCTGGATTAGAACGATTCTAGGCGACCGGTCTGCGAATAATGGGATCGGGTTTTTCAGGGATTGAGGGTCCAAATTTCGTCATGCGATCTGTGTTCATATTATGAGCATTAATTAGTTGCCTCGTCCCGGGGCAAAACTGTATCATCTAGTTTCAGCTCTTCATCGTTGTTCTCGGCTCTCAGAGCCCATAATTACCCTCATTTCCACTTCCGTGCCTTCAAGGCCACCAAAGTCCTTTGTATTTTCTACCAAAACTTCCGTTTTTTTTTGCTCTGAAACTCACTTTTTAGCGCATGTTTTATGATTGCAGAAGGTCATTGAATCCATTTACCCGCTAGTGATCGACAAAAACGGGTTCTCTTGTTCGTCTTCCCCGCTCCTTTCTTACCATTCCCGCAGCCAGCTGTTAGAAGCGCATTCTTCTTCGTTCGCTTTGTCGCTCTGTTACGTAAGCGAAACATGGTTCGGAAACACCCACTGCTGGAGACCATCTGACCTCGTAAAGCGCTGCGATCTTAAAAACGATCCTCGGTTGTGTCAACAACCTCACCTCCTCCCTCGCGCAGACCATCTACGCGTCCTCCGCTGCTCCTCGCTGACGTCGAAAGCGGTCATCAGTCGGAACGTCCGAGAATCGAACCAGATTTGGCGGGGCTGTTAGCGGCTGAATCTTGCGATCGCGTCCCTCTAAGCTCTCAAAATTCGATTTGCAGCGTTTGTAGGTCGCTTCCTAGTATGTTCCTCTTTTCCGTTTCGCTCGCTTAATTTATCCGCGTTTTTGCGCTCCGATTGAGGCGGAAAGTCCTTGTCTGGGAGGTCGCGTCTAATGACGCCGCATCCTGGGAGCAGCGTGGCTTTGTTTACGATTCCATTTGGACGTTTTTGGGCTAAAGTGTAAACATGAAGTTGCTTGTTTCAGACATTTTCTCGATGTTTTTTGAGTCTAGTTTTGTTGTCTGTAGATTTTGGTCTAAAATACCGTTTTGAGTCAAGCCATTTTTGTTGGAAAAGCTAAGCGGAGTTTAGCTAAACGAACCACCATTTTCAAACAATCAGGCTTCCTTTCAGACTCAAAAACACGCGCATTATGCTGGTACGCATATTGTTTTGGCATTTCAGCCTCAAAATGGCGAAGGTATGCCCAGGCGCGCTCGAATTCTTTGGTGCGAAAACAATCGATGACCATTTGTGCCGGTCACTCAAATTGTTCTGAGGACATTGTTGCTTTCTTGGCGTTTTCTTAGCTCAAAGAGTGCGCGTAGTATGACTTTTGGGTGGTCAGAACAGTGGTCCTAAAGTGGTCTCAGTTGTTTGCTTCTCAGTACTCAACTGGATATGTTTTTGCACGGCGATAGGATCTGCGATCTGTTCGCACTCGGTTCGGTGTTCTTAATCGCTGATGAGTCATTAATTGCTGTGGTCAAGTCGTGCGGGAAGGAGTTTGGAGGACGAATCGGCGGTTCTTTGCTCCATTTTTGGGTGATCATGGTGTTAATTAGCTCGCTTGTGTTCCGCACGTTTGCATCGCTTCATTTTAAAAGTGGAATCGCAGCTTCGTATTTTATGTCCCTGTCCTTCAATTTAGGTGCTGCTTAAGGACTTCTGAGATTCTTTTGTTTGCGTCGCACGCCTATCAAATTCCTTCTTGAAGGGTGTTCGTCATTTCATGTTTTCGCATATTTTCTTTTGCGCGAGTCTATTTATCAACGTTCTTCCATGTTTTCTTTCTCAGACGGCTTCGGGTGGCTGAATCCTATGGGGAAGTCGAAAGTTCAGCAGTCGCCGACTTTCTTCGCCGCGGCGGCCGCCGCGCAACTTCGGCCGCCTCCCTTCAATCCTCACCATCGGCCTCATGTTTATCCAACGGCGCCGCCGCTTTCGTTGGAGGAGCTTGAAGGCAGTCGCCTCCAGCAGCAGTTCTTCTACCCCGGAGCGATGCCGACTTACCGATCCCCCGGCCCAGATCCGTCCTCGCCTGAATCCATTTCCCGACTCCTTTCACCTCCGCCCTACGCCCCTCCGGTGGCTTCGGACGAGTTCCAGCTCATAGCCTCGGATGGCAACGGGAATAAGGAGCCGAGGAAACCGGCCAAGTTCAAATTCGGGGATAAGAAACCTCCCGGGAAGAATCCTATAACATCTACTCGTAGGGATGCACCGACGTCTTCTGCTGCCTCCTCGTTATGATCTTCATCGTTGGATGGGGATTTATCGCCGCCTACGGTAATTCAAGACCCTCTGACACTTCTAATTTCTTCAATTTCAGGTTTCAAGTGGGGAAAACCTGAAAGGATCATCCACCCGACCGACGATTTGGGAAGAATCTGCGGCACGCATCGACCTGGATTCTACGATCTGCGTTCCAAGCCGTATCTGTTCATCTTCGACCTTTCCAAGTGTTTCAAGTACTCCACGGTTCTCGCCGGATGTCAAACTCCACAGGTTGGTAAAGCACTTTAAGATCACCTATATCCGTTTTTAAACCTCGGAAACGTGCATTCGTCATGGTTCATTGGTTCTCCGAACACAAAACAACATCGAAACGAAAAATAAGAGGGAATGGAAAGGAAATTTGCATAGGACATTGTTTTGTCGCGTTGGGAATACCGATTGTCTTTCTATTTCCGTAATTTTCCAGCTGAGTGCTGTTGTTTTGCCTCAATTGCCTTAGTTAAGCGGATCTGAGTCCCAGAGTTAGTGAAGACGGTCTTTGGTCACTCCTATCCTCCTAAAATAGAAGCGATGCAAATGCAAAACAGAATTAAGTGAACTTTGAGGATGCTCGACTTTGACGCTTAGTTTTGGCTTCTTAGAGTACAAACTTTGAAAATGCTTTTCCTGGGAATTCGCCGCTCTAACACAAACAATCTTCAGATATGCGTGGAAGAATGTCCGAAGAAGTTCTACAGCTATCTGGGACTTCAAACGGTTCCTTCAGAAGAGCTCCGAGATACTGTCAACACGAAGGTCGTTTGCAAGGATTTGAAAACAAAGAAAAACATCACCTCCTTCAAAGACCTCCGCCAAGCCGTCGAACATGACCAGTGTGTCGCGTATACAGTACCCTCAACTCCCAGTATGTCCAAGTTGCTTCGATTAGTTTCTAAGCCCTATTTCAGTGTACGGTAGATGCGTGCCGAACATGATCGCCAACATCGGTGACACTCTGGATACTGTAAACAACGGTTGGGACCTCGACAAGCTTGTGGACACGTATGGGAAAACGTATGTCGGCGACAATGAAGAAAGAGTTCCCACTGAAAGAGAACTCAGGGAAGTGGCGACGTGAGTCAGATTGCAGCTTAGAACCGTGTTTGATTGCTATATCCAGGGTGGACCACTTCCGAAATCCTGTGAACCAGAAGGCGCCGCTTATCCCCAAACTCGCCCACGACCTCTCGGTGTCCTGGTGGCAGATGGTCGCTCTTCTTCTGATCGCCGCGGTTGTCAGCTTCGTGTGGATTCTCGTCCTCCGTCTTTTCGGCGGTTTCATGATATGGGCGAGCATCCTGATGCTCCTCTTAGTTCTAGTTGCTGGTATGTTTTGTTTCAGATTCCTACTTTCAAGAATTTTCTCTTAGGATCTGGATACTCGTGGTATCGCTACGTCCAGCTATCGGAGATAGGCGCCATCAACGACTATTCGTTCCAGCCGGACTTCAAATACTATCTGGAGATGCCGAGGACTTGGTTGATTCTGGGTAAGAAATATCTTTTCTTAATTGGTACTTACAAAACCGCCCTTTTACAGGCATAATTGCCTCCGTCCTCCTGGCAATCATGTTTGTGATCATTTGCTTCGTTCGTTCCCGGATCCGCCTCGCCACGAAGCTTATCACGGAGACCAGCAAAGCCCTCGGCCACATGACTTCTACTCTCTTCTTCCCCTTGGTTCCCTTTGTTATGCAGATCTGCGTTTTCATCCTCACGGGCTCCATCGCGATCTGGCTCGCGACCGCCGGCGAGGAACTGTGCACAAAGCGGATCGCTTCGGTTTTGCCGCGGAAAACTCCACCGAGTGCGACTGCGCCACGGCTTCCGATCCTTACAGCGATTGCGTCTTTGTCAAAGTGGAGCTGAAGAGGGACAAAGAGAGCTTCATCACTCCCATGCAAGCCTACAACCTCTTTGGGTTCTTCTGGCTCTCCTGTTTGGTCGCCGCGCTTTCTCAAACCACCCTCGCCGGAGCCTTCGCCAGCTACTATTGGGCTTTCCAGAAACCTCGCGACATTCCGAGCCTCCCGGTCCTGCGCTCGATGGGTCGAGCCGTCAGATACAACCTTGGATCCTTGGCGTTTGGGTCGCTCCTACTCGCCATCGTCAAGTTCATCCGCGCGATTCTCGAATTCTTACAGAAGCGGCTTTATGGAGCGGAGAACGTTGTACTGAAGTTCCTCTACAGGTGCGTTCCAAACATGGTTATTATCATTAGTTACCAATAACTAATTCAGGGCTCTTCAATGCTGGTTCTACATTCTGGAGAACTTCCTGAAGTTCCTAACGAAGCGTGCCTACATCATGATCGCGATGTACGGTAAAGGCTTCTGCCGATCGGCGCGGGATTCGTTCTCCCTGGTCGCTAGGAATGTCGTCCGCGTCGTCGTCCTCGATCGGGTGACCACATTCCTTCTCTTTACTGGAAAGGCCACCATCACCCTCGCAACGAGTAAGATTCGGTCGCTATCTTTCCAGATTTTCAATTCTGGTTGTTTCCAGCCGCTCTGGCGTTTTTCTACTTCACGGGCCGCGTGGAGGTGGACTCGCTCCCCAAGGTGCAGCTGTATTACGACTTCCTCCCAGTCATCATCGTGTTCATTGGCTCCTACTACATCTGTGACACCTTCTTCGACGTTTACGAAATGGGAGTCAACACCATTTTCCTCTGTTTCCGTAAGTCATAATAGCGGGTGGAATAAGAAGATTACTGTGCACATCGATTTAGTTGAGGACAGCGAAAACAACGACGGATCGGCCCAGAAGCCTTTTTACATGTCCGCGCCTTTGAAGAAGATCCTCGGCAAGAAAAACGAATTCTCAGACGTCGGTACCTAATTCTCCGCAGCTTTACTCCTCTCCAGTGGTCCTCCCGGGTGACTCGATTTCTTGAGTTCAAACGAATCCATCACACGTGTCATTCAACCGTCGTCCGACGAGTCTTCTTTAATTTGATCATAATTTTGAGTCTGTAAATAATGGTTTTTCTCGCTTGTACATAATAATATATGTGGCATTAAATCATCGATCAATGTAGCTCCTTGAATCTACAAAGCGCAAGATTCCCTTGCTGTCAGCGATGACAGATCCGCGATGAAGCACTCTTTTCGCCAATTTTTTGTGCCTTCCTGCGCACACATCCTATCTCCATTCATCATCTCTTTGTGTCGAAACAGCGCTTCTGTAGTTCGACGTTCCTGGCGTTGTTCCCGTTCTCCGCTTGATACAACATTACGAAATGCGAATAGAAACAAGCGACGCGCATAGAATAAATCAGCGCGTGTTTGTGCGCCTCAAATGAAATCGAGCTCGGCTTTCGGCCTTCATTTGGCATGACTACGTAATGAGGACTCGATTTGGAACGATTGATTTGGTTTCGGGTTTGGCCACTGGCGAGGAATACATTATTAATAGAGGCGGTACCGACCTAATCCAATTGCCCGGCCTCATATAGGCCGCGCTTCGGTCGCACCATCTGCGGTCTCAATGGGGTCGTTCCGTGGCACGTAAAAAAGCGAGCAAAACAAAAATTGGAGCGTCAGCTGCTTGAACCCAAAAACGTGAACTAGCCGTTTATATTCAGTTCTCCTCCTTCAGCACAACCTCTTTTCAAACCCTATCGCTCCTTTGTACAATTCCTTTAAAAGACAGATTTCGCAACGCCCTGCACTACCTTTTTCCAACTTCAGCACTGTTTCCATCCGTAATCAAGAAGTCTCTTCGTTCGTCCTACCGCCAGAAACACCATCTATCACAACGCGCGTAAACACGGTTTCAGATTACTGTAACACCATCTTTATTCCCACTTAATTGCTTTTTTCCCGTGAGGCGTCCCACCCAAACCATCAGCTACTGTTCGTCAATTCCTCCTTTAATTGCCTCGTCTTCGCCTGCAATCGATCCCCGACGCCACTCAACAGCTCGCGGGCATCCCTCAGCCCATCTTTCCCAATTTCCAACAATGGGAAAGAGCGTAAATGCGTAAATTGCGGCGTGTTGTTGCGATCCCGGCGTCAAACGCGAGGAGGCAAATCGACTTCCTACAGTCCACGCACACTCACCGGCGTCGGCGGCGCGCGCGTGATTCACGCCCCAGCGGCGTTCTCCCTTATCACGCCACAAAACAACATTTCGCTTTCGCCCCGCGTTGATCATCCGTCGACGACTTCATGCTCCCGCGTTCACTGCTGCTCCTAACGTTGTCATCGTGGAGCCGAAGACCGCATCTGCGTTCGCTGATTCATCGTGGGAGCGTGGCATCGGGCAAAGGATGATTAGTCAACTGCGGCGCAGCCGCGCGAGAGGATCTTCTGGGGTTGGGCCTAGTTAAGGGTATAGATTAGGACCTTGAAACCCATTTCACAATCAGTCGCGACCTGGCGAAGGCCGCCGTTCGCGCCTCTCCGTGGCGAACTATTCTGGGCGCGCTCCCGCATTTCGCAATCCGCTGACCCTCAAGGGGCCGCCGCTGTCGGGATCGCCTTCTGCCTACAATTGGATTCACGTTCGCTCGACCTACTCTTGTTTTCTTGCCAGTTCAGGATCCGCTTCCCACTTTCATTTTGGACCAATTCGCCTTCGCTCGTTTCGATTTTCAGATAAAAGCTGTCGACGTGAGTTTCCCATGTCAATCGGCGAATATTGTGTAGTTGCCTGCGTTCAAATCGGTCGATCCAAATTCTGCTTCTTGTGCGTCGTCTTCACTTGATCCTCAAAAAGCCCCTCAACAATTATTAGCGTCCACAGTTGTTGCCTTGCCGGTCCTTCGCTGACGGTCGTCGTTCTGAAAGCGCGCGGCTTTCGATTCTTCTCCCGCGTGTTCTTCTTCGCCTTGTTCTCCCCTCCGCCTCCTTCGCCGCTTCGCTTTCGGCGAGCGCAAGATCGTCGTCGCCGCCGCCGCCGCCACATTCGGCGTTTTTCAAATCGGCGACGCGGCTTGGGACCACAACAGGCAACAGGCAAGCGATCGACGTTTTTGTATGTGGCGCGCGAGAGGCGACGTTTGCAGCGCTGCAGCGGCCTCTCGCTCGCCCCTCATTTTGCATTTTCGACAGTCGCGGCCGCCGCGTGCTCCTCCGGTAGACGATGTCCGCTGCGGTGACAGCGGCCGGCGCGCATTAGGAAGAAGGAGCGCTGATTTTTTGTGTCGGAGGGCGCGCGCTGAGGGGCAAAGAGGGCATTTGGTTTTCGGAGCCCGCTGCGTTTCCCCACTTTACGTGTTCGGTTGCAAAAGGGCGCCCCAACTTCGCATCTCCCCTTACGCGTGTGTGGCTTTGCTGTGGTCGTTTTGTGGTTGATTATTCCGGCGATTTTTATTAGCAAAAAGTTGGTTCGACGGGTTTGTGTGCCCAAAAGATTAGCCAACGCGTCGCGGTGTCGATATGACTAGATTTTTGGGTTGAATTTCAGTCGCGAAACGTTGCAATTCTCGGAAATTTCGGTTCTTATGTGTGACTGATTTTGCAGATATAAAATTAACATGGCCTCCGGCTGGGACGCGTACATCGCCAACCTCATGGCGAGCTCCTCGTACATCCAGAGGGCCGCCATCGTCGGACTGAACGACGGATCGCTCTGGGCGAAGTCCACCGGAGAACAGGAATTCAAGGTAACTCTTTTGCTTCGATTTTCAAATCTAATTTTCTGCTAATTTCAGGGCACCGAAGCCGAGCTGACGGCTTTCGCCGCCCAATTCGCGAACACCATGGCCGTCCCCGCGGTCGGAACCGATCTTGAAGGCATCCACTACGTCGTCCCCGAGCGGAAGAAAGCCTCCTCTTCGGCAAGAAAGAGAAGAACGGATTCGTCGCCGCCAAGTCCGATACTGGTAAGTAACTATCTTGAGTCTCCTCGTTCTAAGCAGTACCTTTTTGCAGCCATTATCGTTGCCCTCTTCACCGGAGAAAATGCCGCCGGCGCCGGAGCTCGTGAAGCCGTCGAACGTCTCAGCAAGTACCTTATTGAGATCGGATATTGATTCGGCACCATCTAAATCAAATTTTGTAAGCCGCTGCAGCGATAAATAATTTTGTGTAATTTATTGATGTTTTCATTAAATTCGAGATTTTGTAACTTGTAGGGACAACATGTTATGGGCAACTTGGTTCGGATGGCATAATTGCAGCTTATGAAGGTGACCTGACCGTCAGAGATTACGAGGTTTTGATGGATCGCCGCGGTGGTCAGTGATCGCACAAACAAACACGGCGAGATCCTCCGCCCGAGATTGGCAAATCATTGGATTTGAGTTGAGGGTGCGCGGATCGCAGATTCGCCTCGTTCTACTTTCGATGTCGCGGTGGTTCTGCAAGAGTGGCTTGCAGGTTGTAAAGTCCACTAGTGAAGCGCTCGGGCGACGGCGGTCATTCGCATACAATTTGCAGGTTAATGACGACTTCCGTAACGGCGCCACGGTTGCAAAACGGAATGGGAATGCTTACGAGATGGGACGAAAGGAACCAACCGAAGGAGCGAAAGCGGACTACCGACCGTCTCCCGTGTGGTCAATATCGATCAAATGACGCTCGCAGACATGGTGTCTGAATCGTCGCTTCGAACGAAGACCGAGTGCATGTCTGAAAGTCTGCGAATGTCTGGATCCGTCATTTCACCACACCACGATCATCACTGAACGATTGGCTCTCCGTATTTGCTCCTTCGCCTCCCGTTTCAATGCTTCATCACGCTTCAAGCACCTCATTTTGAAAACCCCAATTTCGGTAACTAACCAGAACTCTGTATATGAGTCATTGTTTGGGTTTTCGCATCAATTCAGGTTACGCTTTTTGAGCAATCAATTTAATCGGGTCTTCACACTTTTTACCATATTTCGTCATGTGACTCATCATTTCCTGCCCGGGAGAAGAAAACGTAGCTGCTCGCTCGCGTGCTGCTATTACCATTGAAATCCTGAAAAGCACATTCTCAGAAACCCAGAAACTTCAGTTTGCGAAAACTGGCTTCAACGACAATATAAACTTCTTTCACACAACACACGGTTGGACCTTTCTAAGGGGTTTATTTAGAAAATGGAACGAATGGGTAAGAAATATAATACAAAGGGTGTAAGCAAAAGCGACGCATCTCTTCAGTCCGAACCGAAGAGTTCCTTGACGCGGTCGACGCCCACTTCGCTTTCCATGCGACGCAGCCGCGCACCCATGCGAAGGTTGTCACTCAGCAGCTTCTTGAGTCTCAGGTTCCTATCCATCAGGAGGGACTCCATCTGCTTCAGCCTGAAAAAGGGGAGTATCAGTACACAGAACAGGAGAGAGGCTTCCTTACTTGCTCGAGTAGATCTCATTCTTTTTGGTGAGCTGTTCGTTCTGCTTACGAACCTCTCGTAAAGCTACGTTCGCAGCGCTGAGCTGCTCGATCATGGCCTCGGTGTTCGGACTTCCGGAGAGCGGATTCCGTTTGAGGCAGGCGGCGAGTTCGTTGAACGAATTCGCTAGGGCAACGCTCTGAGGTCCGTCGTGGTCCAGATCGTCTTCGTAGTGCGTCGGTCGGTGGTGAATGCGCACCCTGGGAGATCCTATGTGAATGGGCGGCTTGCGGTCGTCCAGCGTCTCGTCCATGCCGCCCATGACATCGATGATTTCATCGTGCTGTGAATCTGACTCGTTTCCAGCTCCATCTGAAAAGTGGATGCCTTGAATTTTATGAACTTGAATACATAGCCATTATCCCCGAATCTTATATTAAACTGAACATACCTGCGACGTGAGCATTGGAGCTCGAAGGCTCGGGAGCGTTGATCTGCTGCGGACCACCAGATCCCGAAGCTTGAGGCGCCTTCCGAATCAAAATGCGCTTCGGGGGAGTCGCCGAATCCTGGGGTGGACGCAACTGCGAAGGACCTCCGCCACTGGTTCCAGGGCTTGTGGTGCCGGTGAGGCGTCGCTTGACGGCAGTGGTGGCCACGACGGGGGAAGCCGGAGAAGCGTTGGCTCCGGAGCGGATCAGGCGGAAGACGGGACGAGCGGGTTCGGCGCTAGAAGAAGCCGCAGCAATAGTGACGACGGGCGTTCCCTGGGCGTTGGGTCCAGCCCCGTTGGCCGGAATTCGGAGAAGTTCGCCATCCCCCACGCATCCCTTGGGGCGACGAGGACGATTGTCGATCAGCGGCTCCGTGGTCGGTTGCTGCGGCTGCGCTGGCTGCTGGGCCAAGTTCGGAGCGGCGCCGCTTCCGGAAGCTTCGCTCGTGCGTCGCTGCTGCTGTTGCTCTGCAACGAAAACAGCAATCGGGATGAGCTGGAATGTAATTTAAAACGAGAATCTTACTTTTAGCTCCTGCGCGCGACTTGATCATTGACGGCGTGTTGATGATGAACGGTGTGAACATTGGTGAAGACATCGGGGATCTTTGTCAGCAAATGTGCATTACCTGAAATCCATAAGCGTTTATAGCTGATCTCAGCTGCAAAAGAGCGAAGGCACGTTGCGAACACGCGAAATCTCGGCTACAGTCACACACGAAGCGTCTGGATTCAGGAAAACACACTGCGAAAGCGCGAAACCCGCGAAATGGCCGACGCGGCGGTGCATCGCTCGCACGCCGCGAAAACATGTGATCGTATTCGGTCGATCGCCCTATGGTGGAAGCGACTCCGTGCGGGACCCGCGCCGCGTTCGAACGTTCGCGCGCACCTCCGATAAACTCGCGATGTTCGGTCGCGTGTTTGGACGAATTTCGGAGACAAAATCGATGCGGAAATTGACGGATTTCCAAAACAAATAAGCAAAATCAAGGCCGATGGCGGTTTGCGTAACAAATCCAAAACGAATGCCCATGGCAGGAATCGAACCTGCTTTGCCACGGCCACAACGTGGAGTACTAACAACTATACGGACCGACAGTTCAGCACTGATATAATTGATATGACGACGATGTGTTCTGAAAATAGCGAATATTGGCAATTCTGAGGATTTCCAGTCCATTTCGTTTCGAACTTGCGTGACGTGACGATAGGATGTTTTGCAAGCTTTTAAGAAGCCCCATTCCTACCTTTAATCATAAATTATCAACTCGAAAATTCCTTCGTCGACCATTTCAAAATAAAATGTAACCATACAGTAGTTCAGTTTACTTCACCTAAGACAAATCACAATTTACATTTAAATTAACAGATCAATGAATTCTGCCTCCTTCGGAGGAACGGGGCACCGGCTTAGGCGTTGACGCGGAAGTTGGCGAGCGGAGTGCCGGCGAAGGAGAGCTTCGCGGTCATCTCGGTGAAGTCGACTTCGCCCTCCTCGTTTAGGAACTTTTCGTCTTTCCTGCGTGCCTCAACGGCGAGGACGCGGCCACGCTCGGCGTACTTGTCGGCGATGTAGGCGGGCGATGGAAGCGAAGTTGGGGAGCCGACGATCTCGTGGCCGAAGCTCCACATGTAGGTGGCCATCTCGTGGTCGGAGATGGGGGCCTGGAGGTCATCGACGAGTACGTTATAGCGCGGAGTGTTCGCGGTACCCTGAAAGCCGAGTTCTAAGAATCGAACACAGAATTTGAAATCTTGCCTGGAGGGTGCAGTGGGAGTTCAAGAAGAACTCGGGGAACTTCGGGTGGACGATCACCGAATCCACGACGACGCCGGGCTTCAGGTTCTGGAAGGACGCCTTGTCCTCCTTCTTGATCGTCTGTGGGAAGAGGCGGACGTTGTGGGTGCGCGAGGGACGATCAGCACCAACTTGGCGTTGCAGCCAGCTTCCTTGAGTCCCGCACGGATCTGGGGCACCTCTTGTTCGAGAATCGTGGCGTATTGGCCCTCAGAAGCGCCGACACGGTAGATCACTACCTCCTTAGGGATCACCTTCCGAATGTTCTTGAATTTGGTGGCGAGGTCGAAGAAGACCTTCTTGAGCGACTCGACCATCTTGTTCTCGCGGGGCTCCTGGAAGACGAAGGTTCCGGCGAGGGCCTGCGGGTGGGCGAGGTAGTTGCAGGAGATTCCGATCACGCTCGGCGAAGGCTTTACATTTCGGGCTCGCTGGGCGTCCGATATCGGCGAGGCGTGGGAGATTCCGAGGCCGACGTACATGCGGTCGGAGGCGAACACTTTTTCGTGACCCTGAGGGGGCTTGATGAAGTGGTTCAATCCACCGAACTAAAAGTGGACACTTTAAAACTGGTTCCGAAAACATTCAAATACCTTTACGTTCGTCTTGAGGCAGATGTTCTCCAAAGTCTGGCCCTTTCCGTAGCCCTGCGCCGGTCCGAGAGCGAAGTTGAATTGCTGTACAGTCGCCGAATCGGTCACCTGCGTGATGATCCTCCAGTTCTGCTCGTTCTTCTTGATCAGCGCTAAAACAATCTATTAATGATCTGATTGGAGCCACTCTACCCACCATGGATATACGCAGGGCTGCGCTCGTTCTCGATCACAAGGCAGAACTTGACTCGTGGAGTCATCTTTGTCAAATTTTCGAAGGTGTTGTTACGAGCATTTATCTCGATGTCCTCGTAGTTTGCTTGGATGACTGCAGAAGGATCTCCCATCTTAAGACCGCGGCTCTCGCATTCGGTTTTGACGGCTAGAGCGAAGGACTTCGCGGTGTCCTGAGTTCCCTGACCCACAAGGACCACGGCCCAGGGCATTGGATTTCCGGGCAGAGCAAAGGGGAGACGGGCGTTCCTGTTGACCCCCTTGGTGGCTTGCCACTTTCCGTTCGCGGGGTTCACGGAGACCGTTTGGTTTCCTCCGAAGACAATCGAGGGCTGCGGAAGCTGGCGTCCGGTGACCACGATCGGCTGCTGGTCTACGGTGATCGGGAGGTTCTTGTTGCCCCAAAAGCCGAGTTCCTTCACCTGTGTGTAGATCTGCTCCTTGCGGTCAGAGGGCAGCACGGCGCAGTAGCGGATCACGGCGGCGGTTTGCAGGGGCGTCTCCTGCTGCTTGCTGACCTTCTGGTTCGGGAGCACGGTGCAGATCTCCAGCGGGAGCATCATAGTGTTCCGCTTGCCCATGAAGAAGTTCTTGGCAATTGCCAGCGGCGCGTTGGGATGCATGAGATTCTTGTTATACTGCTTTTTGAAGTACTCAGCCACGGACATCTGCTTTCCGTTGTGATCAAACCTGGAAACAAGTTTTGGTTGAAAGAATAGATCAAACAGGTATACTCACTTGTGAGTATGGGCGCTGAACTCGCTAAGCCCAGCCAACTCGTATTCCTTGGTTTTCTGGTGCTCGGTCTTGATGCTGAGGCCCTTGAACTGCTGGCTGAGCGACTTTATCTCCCTGCGGTCCACCTGGTCGTTGCGGGGCCAGTTGCGAACACTGCTGATTGCCTTTTCGTAGAGGTTCTGGCCGCCCTTGTGGAAAACCGTCTTGGCGAGGTCGAGAACGAGGGTGGCTTCGGGCTTCCCCTGTCCTTCGATAAAGCGGACGGACTTCTGCACGCCGGTGATCAGCTGCTTCGAGGGCTCGTTGCGGACGGCTTCTCCGGTGGACATCAGGTAGCTGACGCCGCCGTCGTACACGCTGTGCTTCCTGTAAGCAAATAAATTTAAATTTGAATGACAATTTGACAATAAGAATGCTATTTACCCATTGAAGAGAGCGTTCTGCGAGGTGGCGACTTCGATGAACTGCGCCAAGTCGTGCTTGATTCCGTTGACCTCCTGGGTGCTGAGGAAGCCGAGGTCGTTGAGGGTCAGCTGGTACTTCTCGCGGACCGACTTGACAATGAAGTTGACGGAGTCGACGTGGCCGTAAACCTCGGGGAGATCGTTCGGCGAGAGCGTGAACTCCTGGCCCTTGTCCGAGATGTTCAGCTTGCGCAAGCTGAAGAGGATCGACTGGCAGTCGTAGAAGAGTTCCACGTTTCCGAAGACGTTAGGGAACTTCTGTACGGCCTTCTGGAAGGTCTTGCAGGCCTTGTTCTTGTTCTGGATGATGACGTGACTGAAAAGTTTGAATAGTCTATGAATCTTGCGTAAGATACACTTACTCGGCACGGTCCTTCTTGACCACCTTAACATCTTTTCCATTGGGAAGCTTCAACGTGATATCCACGTCGTAGCGGAAAATTGGGACTTGCGAGAGGCCAACTTTGTAAATATTCGTGGCGACTTGGAGAGGAGCGCCGGGGGCGTTGGCAATCTTCTTCTTTACGGGCATCGTCGCGGAGATCGAGATGGTCTCCATGCCGTTCTGGATCGTCTTCACGCGTTCGTTGTTAGACATCTTCGAAGGGACTTGAGGAGGAGCGGTGGATTTCAAGATCTGAAATTGGAGAAACAAGACTTGGGTGGGAGATTAGGGGCAGGAGATACGCGGAATGAACGTGAAAGAACGCGGAGTAAGGAGAATACAGTCGCGCGAATAAAAGTTCAGAGCTGCTTAGAACGGGTGAGAGGCTTCTCCCAGCGGCGACCAGAAGACCTCGTCGTGTCCAGTCGGGTCCGACAATGGCACGTCGACGGGTTCTCAAGCGAAGAAGCGCAAAAAGGGCGGAGCGACTGCGGCGAGGCGACGACGCAAGGAAACTGTTTCCCGGCGTTGCGAACGCGTTTCGAACGTCCAGCGCGACCAGTAACTGTGACTGAAAAATTTATGAAAGTGGCGAGAGCGACGGTAAAAAGCGGAGGAAAAGCAGCTAAATTTAAATTTTGCAAAGTTTGCAAAGACCACCGAAATTCAAAAACCGCTGAACAGTGCACAACACCCACAGACGAACGAGCCCCGTTCCAGTTGTGACTGGAAAAGACGTACGTTTGGCCGACTACACAGAGTTCGGTGCAGTCGGACGCGAATCCATGCATAGAAGCGCAATAGTTTCGAAGCGGCCCTTCTAAAGTGGAAAAAAAGCGCAAAGTTTTGATTCGAGCGAGCCGCGGAGAACGAATGCAACACCACGCTTCGCTCCACGTACACAACAGATGCTCATAGCACACAGATCACGACCTTTCGCATCTTATCGGTTGCGGAGTTAACAAACATCTATGAAAGCGGTAAACTGTGAACGTGTCCGATTTGAAACGACTGACCCTGAATTGCAGATTGCCAACAATAAACGTTGACTGGCAACAATTGCAAGGTTCATTGGATCGATCAAGCCACGATTCTGACTAATTAAAAAAGGGAACAGCGGAAGGGCGCCTTATTGAACGACCTCCTACGGATCGTGTTAGGTGCTGAAAGTACTAATTACTCCTTCCAGTGCACCCATCTCAAGTGGCAACCTTTGAAAGTAACATCTACCGTACTTAAAAAGGTTCTCTTCTTACCCGCGCGACTGGCGCCACTTTAATGGTATTTGAATAGCCGCACGCTCCGATTGTCGGATCGGACGATGGTGTAATACTTGGCCGCTAAAGCGCAGATTGGGTCGAACGTTTTTGGAAACGGTAGCAATATTGGTAAGTGCTTTTACCGTAACACGGACGGACGTCTTATTTTCGTGACAAGCACCTATGAATTTTGAAGCAAACGACTCAGGTGAAGAAAAAAGTTTCGTTATGTTTGAATTAACGGTTCTAAATAGAAAAATTATAATAATGAAGAGTCATTAAAGAAGGCAGATAAAAATCACTCTTATGCGTTTGAATTTTATTAGGGAAAACTGACAAAGACAAACTTTCGATGGAGCAGGGCCAGATCAGTCGGAAGATGTTTACACAGTCCTTATTTCCAAACGAGTTTTCAGTAAAACACCGAAGTCACAAAACTGAATTGAAAATGATGGGTTTTACCCTAAACGCTTTTGAAACGTGTCGTTTTCAAAAGCGAATTGCTATTTGCACCCTGTCAGTTGCAAACTTTTAGAAAAATTGGTTTTCTGAGAACCAAAAAAACTGCGAAATTGTGCGTTTAAATGTAGTTCAAACCGTTTTCAAGTTTGGCGATGCTCACTTGAAAATAAGAAACCTTTCAGTCCAAAATTTTGAAATGATTTAAAAGCGGCAACAGAACACAGAGTGTTCACACACAATGACATTTCAAAAAAGTTGTCAAATTTTACGGCACCTCATGCTGCAATAAATTTAGTCGACGGTTCTAATTTGTATACTCAGGTTTGTTTGTGTGATCTAGCAGCTATAAAACGTCCTGCTGTTTGTTTTGTGAGAAGCGATCTCTGATTGTTCAAAACCGGCTTCGTATACGGTAGCAGAAACTGTCGCCGTGAAGGAAAGAGCTAAACTATACTTGCAAAAATTAGGAGTCCTGTGATCAGCGGGAATCGTAACCTGAAATCCTCATCCTCTCGAACTCTTAAAAGGGCCAAACTCACGGCAAAACAGCAGGTCGAAGAGAGAGCGTCCGATTCGATTCGCGGCGACTCCAACGGCAAATCGATTCATGCAGCCTCGAAAGATCCGCGCGCACTCATCGCACAAGCGACGCGATAGGACGAGTGCTCGCGTGGTGGACGTTTCGAACGGAAAATGAGCAAAGAACAGCTGCCGAAGGGAGAACAAGAAGAAGAGGGGTCACTGGGAGCGACGTTTGCAACGGCGATAGCGGAGGGAGGGACGACGGACGCTTTTTGGAGTTGGGAAGAGAGGGTAGAAAGGTTCAGGAGAGACGGGGAGAGGAAACGTTGTGATGGGGTCGGGATGGAAATAGCCGCCGCAAAACACAGGACTTTCTCTGTTTGTGGAGAAAACGTGCGTAAACACTTACCAAAAGTTTAAAGAAAAAGAGACGCAGTTTTAGAAAAAATCGACGGCGAGCGCGCAGAGTTTTTCTAAAGGGCGAAAGTCCGGGATGTGTAAACTGTGGGACGTGATAACTCTGGTGATCTTTGCTAGATTCAACTCTACAGAAATTAGAGATTTTGAAGCAAATGAGAAAGAAAGCATCTGGCCTTATGCAAGAGTTAATCTAACGTAAAAAAGGTTGCGTGCTCTGGCGACGTATGGTCCGAGATGCTATCTGGCGGATTATTTTTTTGTGGAGAAAGCAATTATAGGGATTACCCTTGTGTGGATTAGGAAAGATCACCTTATCCACCATTTCAATTTTTTATTATGTGTTTTAGGTCTTCTAGTAACAAGAACCGAAATCTTTTAAATTCATCAGAGCCAATTCTGAACGGCGGGATAATTGGAATTCGTGTTGAGGTTTTCGGGGATTAGCGCTTATGCGTAAAGTGGCGCACCTGAGATGTCTCCTTGAATCGTATTTGTAACACCTGGCGACGTAGCCCGCGATCCCAAAGATGGGCAGGGACGATTCGATCAGTTTGGCTCGAAGCTCCAGTTACATAAACATATTAGGGAGATAACTGTGAGCGAATAAATAACGGCCTTTGAGAGAAACAGGGCAAATAATTATCTCCATTGAACAGGTTTGTGACACGGATTTCTAGCGGTCAACCATAGTCATAAGGTTAAAGTCAAATGCAGTGTCGCGCATGTTACCTGTTGTTATCACCTTAGACGTGAGGTCACGCAATTGGAGATGACGCCTTTGTCCACAATTGCAACTCGCGAAACCAGTTCATAATTTCGAGGCCATCGGGTTCCGAATAATCACATTCTGCGCACTCCCGACAGGTCTATGATTAAAAAGCGATTTGCATAATATGTATTCATCATAAAAGCATCTCTTACAATTTACAGATCACAACGTTAAAACACAAATAAATGCGAACCGCACCTCAATTGAGTTAATTGGAGCGTTCGTATCTTATTACATAACTGAAGCGTGAGTCGAACCCGTCGGGGAAGATTGGATAAAATTCTAAGAAGGCAAGAGGACGGCGGCGGCGGTGTCCAGGTTCCAATTCGCTTGCTGCAGAGCGCCGGTGGCCCTTCCGCGGTCGGAGGTGAGACCCGTTTCCAGGAGGCGCTCGATCTTGAGTTCCTGCACGGCTTTCTGGCGGTCGCCGTGGAACTTTCGGAGAACTTGCTCGCATTTGGATTTCCTAAAATTCAGATTTCAGGACTTGGTTACCAATTAAATGCTTACGAAGCGAATCCGGCAAATCGATGGACTTCTTCGATGGAGGCGGCGGTGATTGGCTGACTTTGAGCCTGAGCTGCTGCAGGAGTGGCGGGCTGGCTGGTAGGACCGCTGCTTAGAGGGTCAAACATCGCCAAGACGTCTCCGTTGACAGGCTGGGTAATGAATCCTATCTCAGGAGGCCTCGTTGCCACTCCGTTGTTGCCTACGTGGATTCCGTTGGAGGCGACGTACCCGTATCCGGAGGAACCCGAGGAGGAACACGAGGAGCGGACGGAGGAGTTCCCGTAATACTGGCTCTGGGGATGGAAGCTCAAAGCAGGAACTTGGGGCGTATAGGAAGGCGCCTGGGTTACGGTAGCCGAGGAGGAGCCTCCTAGAAGGAGTTGGGACGGAGGCGGAAGACCAGAAGAAGAGGACATGGTCAGAGCTTGGGTGTAGGAGGGGAGAGGAGGGTGGAACGCGACTGTGCAGGGTTCGGCTTGTGGTGGAACGGAGGAGAGTGGCCTGAGGACTTTGGAGGAAGAAAGAGCAGACTGGGATACGGTAGTTGGCCTTAGATTCACGTGGGTCGGTTGGATGATGGGAACGGCGGAAGCGGGAAGAACCACGGCCGTGGCAGGATTTACGGTAGTCGGTCGGGCGACGGCCGATGGCTGTTGGGTGACATCAGGAGTTTTGGGCAGACTGTTGGCAATGAAAGCAGTTCCAGGGTCGTTGGTAGCATTGGGTCTCAGGGTCTGAGACCGGAAGAGGTCGTTGTAACGATCTCTCTCGGCCAGATTCCGGATTTCCGAGGAAACTTCGAAGGGGTCCGAGCCGTTGGAAGGAGGCACGACGGCCGAGAAGGGCCGAACTTCGTTGACGGCCGGTCGGAGCCTCACGGGATTCACTGCGTTAGGGCCTGTAGCTCCAGAAACGATGAGGTGGGAGACCATTTTCTGGCGGTCGACGAAGGATTCTTGCTGTGGAGGGTGCTGCGAAGGCTGCGCCGGGGTGAAATCGGTCGCGCGGATTGGCGGCGGAGTGACGCTCGTTGGCTTCTGGGTAACGCCGGAGCTGAAAACGAGGAATTAGAGCGGATTAACCTGGATCGGGTGAGGAGTTTGTGGTTGTTGTTGGGAGAGCAAAACGAAAGTGGTTTGAAAGACTGCTTCTTACATTGTAAACATGTTTTCCACAAGAAAGCGTAAATAAGGATTTTCAAATGTGGAGGTATTTTCCGTTTTTAGCACCAAAACAACTCACTTGATCCAGGCTCCGCTGGCCGGCCGTGGCAGTGCCGTCGTCGTCACGTCGGTCACCTTCCTCCGTAGCGTCAACTGCTCCTTCAAATCCTTCAAGTCCAGCCCGGAGAACACTTCTTTCTGCCTCTGAAGCTCCTGCAGCGACGGTCCAGGAGCCTTAGCAGCAGAAGCCGAAAGGGGAGCCGGAGAACTCGTCCTGACGGGAAGCGTTTGAAGCGCTCCAGTGGAATGCACGTTAGGAAGTGGATGATGTTGAGGAACTCCGTTAGATTTCGGAGGAACAGAGGGGAGTGGAGGAGCAGTGGGCAGGACTGAAAAGTCGGAAATCGTGTTTCGCTTTATCCTTCCGTTCGGATGCCGAGGAGGATTGAATTCCGAGGGTTTCGCTAAACACAAGAAGGCAAATATAAAACATCCAAAGTTTGTCCTTACGAGCTGGAGCTGGCTTGTTGCTACTGGTCATTTCTTGGAGGTTGTGGATTACTGTAGCGCCGATTCTTCGAGGTGAATCGCTGAAATTATTAAAATATAAGTTTCAATTTACGAAGAGAGAACCAGAATTGGATCATGCATTTATAGTACGCGGAGAGTGCACATAACACATGCTGTGCTGAGGCCATGCAGGCAAGATCGGTGATTTGGGCTGCTTAATAGCAGCTGAGGTAAGGTAAGTGACAAAAAAATCTTGTTAGTCTTGTTTGATCATAAAGATTAGAGCAGTATGATGATTAAATCGTAGCAAAGATGACAATGAATTAATTCACCCAAAAACAGCAAATAGTTAGAAGTGCTTACCAGACCTGAAACCGGTTAAGCGCCACCATGCACCGCAGCAACCCAACCACAACACCGCATGCAGCACACTCCCACTTACTCGTTGAGCGGCCTCAAAACGGGGTTCTTCAGATAGAGATCATCGATCTTGTCCGGATGGCCCCAGCTGAGCCCTCCGCGCACGTCCCCGTGTCCAGTATGTACAAAAGACCCTTTTAGGGGCTTTGATATTCTCTGATCATGTTCTGACCTTCTTCGCTGGTGGTTTCGTTGGGCGACGACGTTCTTGTCGAATTTCCCGAAGAGTTTCGAGGTGACGTTTTGGCCAAACCAGGATGAGGAGCTGTAAAAGGGAGTTGATGCACAGGGTAGAGGTACAAAAATACCTGGAGTCGACGACGATGACCTTATCTCTGAGATTCAGATCAAGATCTCCTTCGTTTGCGGCGTGGTGGACGGCGATGCATTCAACCGTGGGGAAATTAATCTCTTTGAGGAGTTCCAGGATTAGAGAGAACTTCGGCCTCCTCTCTGGCTTCAGCTCCCAGCATTTCCTCATTATCTCGTCGAGTTCCTTGGAAGCCCGTTCGGGTTTCCGCAAGCGTTCACCGCTTTCAGTCAGTCTTAAAACCTAGAACAACGATTTATAGATCTAGGATTAAAACAAAGTTCTTACGTCAGCTGCGCGATATCCGACCCACGGCTCTTCTCCGTACGTGAATAGTTCCCAGAGCGTCACCCCAAACGCCCAAACGTCGGACGCGTGGGAGAACTGCCGGTATCTCAGCGATTCGGAGGACACCAGGAGAACGGAACCTTCTTGGGCGCTGACATAACGTAGAGGCGTTCGGTATCGTCCAGGCACCTCATGAGCCCGAAATCGCAGATTTTGATGGTCTGAAATAAGGGTTTAAAAGTATCCTGATCAGCATAAGTTACCTTGTCGTGGTCAGTGAGTAGAACATTCCTTGTTGCCAGATCCCTGTGGACGCAGTGCTTGGATTCTAAATAAGTCATTCCTTTCGCAATCTGCTGGGCGTAGACGATCAAAGTCGTGAACAGAATCAAAGGTTTCTGTTGGCATCTGAGGCGATCGAGAAGCGCCCCACCCTCGCAGAGTTCCGTGACCATCATCGTTGGCCTCGCGAACACGATTCCATAAAGCTTGATAAGGTTCGGGTGCTGCAGTTTTTGCATGTTGGAGACTTCGAGTAGCAGATCCTCCATCACGTCGGCCGAAACGTCCTTCAGAATTTTCACCGCGACGTCCACTTTCCGAGCTCCGGTATTCCATATCGCTCGTTTCACAGTGGCGAATGTGCCTTCTCCCAAGCGTTCCATCAATTTGATCTGAAATTAAGAGTTCATCTGCATTGTTTTCAAGAATTCCAAATTACGTCTTCGGTCTTGATAAGGCTGCTCCCAGCCAAGCCGACAGATGCGGGTTCTGGGGCGTCCACCCATCCGGCTTCATTCTTGGGCACGGGAACCATGTTCGTGCCCGGAATCGGCTTCGATTTGTCAAAAAACGACGATTTCTTCTTCGCGAGTTGTTTCCGTTTTCGGTCGAGCGCCTCTCGAAGGCGGCGAACGGATGGAGGCGCCAAGCCGCCCAGTTGCTAAACGAATCTTCATTAGAACCCAACCTAACAGAAAATAATTAGCATAAATCACTAGAATGGCCGCAACAAAGATTAAAAATTTGTAAACTCACAATCAGATCCCCGTCGGTGGCATGGTCGAAATGCTCGATTCTGGACACTTGGAGTCCCACATAAAGCTTCTTCTGGTAGCAAAGGAGGTCGGTTTCTTTGAGCACGTCGAGCAGCGCTTCCTCGATGAGCAGCTCGCCTCCACTGGCGACTTCCATTCTCGCCTGGAGTTGGGCGCGAGGTCCGAATTCCTGAAATCGGAAATTGAAGTCAGCTGATCCACGGAGATCGCTCCAGCCGCGTTGAATCGCAAATTGAACCGGCGGGATTTACGACGCGTCCGGGAGCGGCGGCGTTTGGCAACTCGAGGAGCAAACAGAAATCGAGTAAACGAAGAAACGATTCAGACGAAGAAGCAAACATTCCAGATCGATTAGCAACGAGGAAACGGAGAAGAAGCGCTGCGGGAACTGGAAGAAGAAGTTCAGAAACACGGAACCTCGTGTGGAGAAGAGTTGTAGGGAGATCGATAGGAGAGAATTCGACGTGGGGGGTCGGGGGAGTTCACGCGCCAGTGCAAGGAGAACTGAGGGGAAGTGGAGCACATCAGTCAATCTAGATAATTCCGGGGTGGGAAAAAGGTTTCTGTCATTTGGAATGCCTCTAGGAACAACAAGCATGGCTGGAAAGCGATACAAAGAATGAAGTTGTATTTAGTACATGCAAGACTACGATTTTTGCCGATTTAAGCTATGGCCGCAAATAATGTTTTATTGCATGAGCAGAAGAAAGGATTAGTAGGGGAAAACAAGAGGATAAGGAAAAGTAGATTAGTAGATGGTAGATTGAAGCGCATCGAGAGTAAGAGTATTGATCTCCCCAAAAAATGTAAAAAGTCAATACCAGATTCATCCCAACTCCTCAACCCGGTCCACCCAGCCCCGTAATCCAATTCACACGCTTAAGTAGGGCGTTTTTCATTGATTTCAAACTGCGACCTTCAGCACTTGTTTGCATACCCAAAAGTGAGGAGGCGCGAAGAATGACTCGCGGGATTCTCAGCATGACGTCAGGTTGGTTACAATCTCTGACTCATCTGGGGTACTGCACGGGAAACGAAGAGATTGAGGATAACTAGCTCTTGGTAATCTTATTAGTGCAAAGCACAAAATTATAAGAGAAACCAGTCCAAATCCACTCAGTTGCGGACCAACTGAGTGTAAGCTTGTGAAATTGACGGTTAAATTTTGGATCTCCTAAAGTCCCAAAAACCAATGTGAACCTGCAAGTGATAACAAAAGTAGCATAATCATAGTATTCCAAAAAGGTTTACGTAAAGTAATTAAAAATTATTTTAGTGACCGGAATAAAAAGAAAAACAAAAGCGTCACAAGAAACCGAAAAATAATTCGCCAAAATGCTATAAGGCGACATTTTCTCGAACGGGAAGCGGACCTTTTCTCAACCACAAGACGACAAAGCAAGAATGGCTTAAAAGTACGCGATCGAACACCGATGATATTGATTCGCGTTTTATCAATTGCGGACTGATAGAGACCGCCCGATCGTGATTAAGAAGGGAGTTTTATGTGGACACAGTCAGCCTTAAATTGGTCATTTAGCTAGAGCTTTTTAGGTGAATGTTTGTTTGGTGCGACCAAAGTAAAGAGAGGAAAACAATGAAAAATGAGCAAAAATACGATGCTTATTCGTTGAAGTCATGACACAAAAATCGTTGAGCATCTTGTAATAAGGATTCAGTTTAAGAAGCAAGGAAGAAAGATGTCGCTTTCCATTCTCTAAATCACTGTTCCACGTAACACTTTTGAGGGGCACTCAAAAAGATCCGTTAATCGGAACAATTAGAACGGCCGGTTTGCGTGTTTCACCCGCGGCTGTAAAACCCAAAACAGTCTTCAAATAGCTTCCTCTGAGATTTTCATAACCTTTGAAAAAACACAAACTGATAACAGATTCGCCACACTCGCATCCATGCGCTTGAGGCCTAAAAATAAATGGTTGTATTGCAGCTGGGTGGGACAAATATTTGCTTACCGGGCCTACGCTCCGAACAAGCAGTTCTAATGCTCTAACAGAGGTGACCAACCCGAGCGAGTGGCGGCGGAGAACATTGTGTTGGAAGAAAAAGTCGAAGATCGGGGTGAAGGAGCCCAGGAACTGGTTTCCAGCAGTGGCCAGCGCGATTCGGACCTCGGATAAACGGCGATCGCGAGGGAAATTGAGAAGCGCGATCGATTGCGAAGTAAACAGTCGGGCGAAGAGCGCTAAAAGGTGTGCTATGCTGTTGCCCGTCGGTGAATCACGGCTTTTCTTTGTTGTGTGCGCTGACTTTATTTGGACCGGGGAACAAGATTTGCGAGTTTCGATTATGAACACTTTTGAGAACGGAAGAACGCTGTCTTCTTCTTTTTTAGTGAACATTCAGCCTATGCAAAGCGTAGGTTTATTGCGAGAGGATCTCCGAAATTCCACAGAAACATAAAAGATTGTAGTGTAACAGACGTAGTTTTCATGTAACAGACGGAATTGGCTCTGTAGAATTCCGACTTTTTGGTTAGCCAGCGACGTGTTTTTATTGCACTTTCCGCAAATTGCTTCTTAGGCAAATAATACATCATTGTTATTCTTTTGGTAGCATCTGATGTGGGTAAAACAAACTTAGATTTGAGAGTTGAGCGACATTTGGTGAAAAATTTTAGACATTTAGCAACAACCTTTACACGAAGGAATTTATAGTGGTTCAGGAACGAAAACACCGAGGCGTTTGTTTATGTTCGAAAACCGTAGCCTAGTTGGTATTAATATGAGAACACACAAATGTTCGTGAATTTGAATTTGTAAGATCTCTTTGACTTGAAAAAGAAATGATGAGTTTGTAAACTTTACGTCTTGTAGGGGTCACCCATAGACAGGTTTTGCGGTTTACAAAAAACAGATTATAGGTCCTCGGTTGTCCTGAAGCACTTTGAGGTCGATTTGATTTGACTACTTTGTTCTCTGTTCCATTCAACAGTCAGAAATACTCGTTTTGTTTCAGCACAACTTGCATCTGCGTGCACCAGAACAACTTGCATCTGCGTGCTTTACTTCCATTTGAGTTAATAATTTTTGAAATTGCTGAAAAACAACTTGTGAGAGTACAGCTGTCGCATCCTTCACCTGCCGACCGCTTAGTTTTTGTCTACGTAAAACGTAAAAGAAAAGTTCACTGGCTAGGTTCATTTCGATATGGCGTCTAATGCTCTGTTCGTTGGGCTGTTATATTGGGCTATGAAAAGGGGCTATAACTCCGTAAAATCCGGTGTGCACAGCTGAATTCCAGACATGGATGAGCCAGACGACCAGTCCCTTTTCAGAGGTAAGGAGAGACCAAAACAAAAATTAAAAAATTTTGTCAAAAAAAAATTTTTTTTTGTTTGCACAATGTTATTCTTGTTTTCCGCTACCGAAATCACAAAAAACTGTCGAAATCGGACAGACCAGTGCAAAGTTATGGCCATCTGAAAATCGGTACAATTTCCTTAACAAATTTTTCAGACTTTTGGCTAAAAGTGCACATCCCTAAAGGTGTGAGTAGTGATCAGTAGCTCATTCGATGCGAAATCACAAGCGGAACAACTTTTCTTAACATTGAAACCTTCGAAAACACAACAGCGTTGAGATAGGGTCGATGTTTTTTTTGGCCCACCCTGTATACTGGATTAGCCTTGGTTCCAGTTCCGCTCTACGTCAGCATAATTTGCTAACCTTATCCTAGAGTGAATAGAATTACAAAAACGTTCTCTAAATTCTGTTCAAAAATGCCAAGCTAAAGAACTCTCGCTGCTACAGGCTCACGGGATAGGAATCTTTAACGTTATTTTCTTGGTCTGTGCAGCCATTGCCGAAATTAAGATTTTCTCCGGTCACGACCTAAAGTCATCGAATTCTTTGTCGTTCCCGTCACCAACTCTTCCTGGAAACTCTCGATGGTCATGAACTTCGTACTCGCCTTCAACCGGTTCAACGTCATCTGCAAGATGAACCTATCAAGGCGTTTTTGTGGTTTTCTGGACGTCTTCGCTCTCCTCTACAAAGAGATTCCGACGAAGAGATTCCGTTTGATATCGCCGTTAAACATTTTGAGCTCTACGCGGGTTTGGTCATTCTTGGAGTAACGTTCTTCTTGTAAGTTTGTGTTGTTGCGGCCGTATTTTGCCATTTTGTATTAGATTTTTAAACAAGACTGCACTTTATCAGGAACTGAGAGTTTCGGCCCAATTCTTAATCATGTTCTTGTGTGTTCAGCTGTGCTGGGAATTCCATCGAACGAAGCTGACTTGTTGCCTGATTCTCTGTGGTTCGGAATAGCCATGAACGCGCTGTCAATTGCAGTCGCTGGATGATTGTTTTCTCTTCTTTGTCTTTGTTTTAACGAGTATGTAAATCAAGTATTAAATAGAACCACATTTGTAGCGCAATGCAAAAAGCCGTTTTTACAAAATTGACAAGTGGACCCGTCTACACTATCTCCGTGACATCGCAACAACTGATATTCCACAAACAAAGTGAAATTTAATGGGTGAGAGTTTGTTCGCTATGCAATACTTGAACTGACAAAGATTTGAGATGCTGAAAGATTATAGAGCACACAAGCCAAACCCTTTCACTCGTATTGCTCCTCTCGTCGTTTTTCTCTGCCCGTCTGGGGTAGCCACCGCACACCACTGCGGCGACATCAGCGCGCGTCGATCGTCCCGCCGACGGCGTATCCACTCTTCGACCACCTTATACTCTACCAGGGCCTTATACAAGACCCGGTGAACAATTTTTGGAGGCTTGTTCATTAGAACGAGCTAAAACATGAAAATTGCATGAACTTTGGCGATGATGTTTCCTGAATTGAAATGTTAAAGTTTACTTTGCAAGGCTCAGCCAAACGCATTTTCAGTGCACTCGTCTTTTCAACAATATGTACATACATCTTCGTTTATGAAAAAAGTGTGAAAAAGTTTGCTTAACATGATTTAAGACATTTTGCAAAATAGATTTCAGTAGCCTGACCTCGAAAAACCGTTCTGTTCAAAAATTCTTCATAAAACCCTCAAAGAAAGTCCATAAACCATTTCTCTGACCCACTCATCCGTTCTCCCGTCCTTCTCTCTTAGCACCCAAGTCCACTCAGATTTCTGGTATATGTACTGTTGTACGCACTTAGAGCAACTGACGCTGAGTCAGAGGCCACTTGGCGGCGACACCGACTCCGCTCGGCCGGAACACTCTCGGCAGCGCATCGCCGCGACCCAAGAACGCGCGGCGCTCTCGCCAACGGATTATTGCGGCGTGCACGCCTAACACGGCCTTGCGCGCGAGCCTTCATTCTTTTGTTGCCCGCGCGGACGTCTCCGCTTCCCCGCATCGATTTGATTCCGGTGAGTTGCGTTAATTAATGGTGCTGGAATTCTGTAATTCGGCGTTGTGATCCGGGTGTTTTGTAAAAGCTCAAACCGATTTGGGACAACTCGTGCTCGCCCTAAGCGTATTGATTACAGCCGGTCGGCGGCGGTTTGTTCGGCGACGTCGGCGTTTTGTGCAGCCGTCGAAATGGAGATGAGCGCGGCGGTGCAGGCGTGCAGCTTTGTTATATGCATAGCCGCCTGCTGGCGGGAGACGCTCGCTTTACAGCAGCAGCCGCGAGCTATGGTGGACAGCACAACATTTCGGCATTATGTTACACTTGAGGAGGTCGGGGAACCACGGTAGCTCCAGATTTTACTGTTGTTTCCTGTCGGATCGGTGTTTGGATGTTCGGCGACAGGAGAGAGACTGACTTTGTTTCTTGTTCAATTTGGATAGTTAGACCTTTTCAGTCCTCCCAGATTTGAGGTTCGAGAATTTATGTGTCAATATACGAGTTAAAATGTTGAACGGTCCTTGGTATATTCAGTCCTTTCAATTAACGCTTTAAAGGTTGTTGTCAAAAATAATAGTTCAGTGGCATCTTACAAACTCATTCAACGTTGTTCAAGAAGTGAATCACGGAGTCAGTGGCACAAAATCCTGAAGAATTGTGTTTTGTTTTCAAAAAATGTTTTCGCGAATTCTGTTTTTTTTATTTCGAAACTTTCTCTTTTCGTTCGCGAAACTTGATCCTTTTCTTTTTTCTAGCTTCTGTTTTGGTTTAGCGGAATCCCAAACCGCATTTAAGCAGTTGTGTTCTTAGGTATCTCACATTAACAACATCTGCCTCAATTTCATCATTGTTTTCCGAACTAAAACCTTTCTTTTAAAGTGTTTTTCTGTTTCAAATTTCATCGCCAAAAATTGTAAAGAGAAATTTCGGTCGGCTTTTGGGCGCAGCAACGTTTCTACCAGCGTGGAACACGATAATATCATTTGAAATTTGCGAGGCGTTTGCCGGGCGTAGGCGGTTGTTAGGCCCGCTTGAAGACGACGCCGTCGGCTGTTTTGTTGAATGCAAGCGCGTTGCAGCTGCCCTTTGCCGATTCATCCTCGTTCGCTAGTGCTAAGCGTTATTCCGACGGTTTCTTGCTGATCGATTTTATGGGCACGCACCATGTTCAACACGCCGTTTTCCATTTTTGATTTAGTTTGCTTTAGCCAAAAATATTTTAAGACGCTTTTGAAGTCATTTCTTCGATTGGTCTTCACCTATTTATACAAGTGCGAATTTTGAACGCTTTTTACGCTTTTAAACTTTCACAGGTTCTTCGGTTCCATGGTCTCTCGGAAATCCCTCCCTCATCCCTCAAAATCGGTTTTTCAGATTCCTAGCAGACCTCCGCTCCACATTTTGAATGGTTAACCTCATGGAGAGCAGCCCCGTAAACGGAGACTTTGCGGCCGGCATTGAGAACCTCACCTGCGTCCGTTGCAACGAACACTTTGACCTCCACGAGCAGATCGTCAACTCGAGTGGACAGGTTTGGCACGGAGACTGCTTTGTGTAAGTTGGAAGAACTGTATTGGAGATAAATCCCTCTTTTGCAGCTGCGCTCAATGCTTCGAACCGTTTCCGGACGGAATCTACTTCGAGTTCGAGGGGAGGAAGTACTGCGAGCATGACTTTCACGTCCTCTATGCGCCGTGCTGCGGAAAGTGCAGTAAGTGGAGGAGAGGGTTACGGTAGTACAGGAGAGAATTAATTTAGACGAGTTCATCGTCGGTAGAGTGATCAAAGCAATGAACGCTAGCTGGCATCCGGACTGCTTTACTTGCGAGATGTGTAACATTCCGCTGGCGGATATCGGTTTTTTGAGGAACGCCGGAAGGTGGGTGTTTTCTTAAATCGAAAATTACGAGTGATTGAAATCGATGCTTAAAATGAATATTTTCAGAGCTCTTTGCCGTGACTGCAACGAGCAGGAGAAGGCGGCGGGCACGGGGCGCTACGTGTGCCATCGCTGCAACGCGCTCATCGAAGAAGGTCACATCAAGTACCGGGGTGACAGCTTCCACCCGTACCACTTCAAGTGCCGCAACTGCAAGGAAGAACTGACTTCGGACGCGCGCGAGATTGGCGGGGAGCTCTACTGCCTCCGGTGCCACGACACGATGGGAATCCCGATTTGTGGAGCCTGCCACAAACCCATCGAGGAGCGCGTGATCACGGCGCTCGGGAAGAATTGGCACGTGGAACACTTTGTTTGTGTCGTTTGCGAGAAGCCGTTTTTGGGCGGAAGACACTACGAGAAGAAGGGCCTCGCCTATTGCGAGCAGCACTTCCACCAGCTCTTCGGAAACATGTGCTTTAAGTGCGGAAAAGCCTGCGGAGGCGAGGTGTTCCAGGCGCTGCAGAAGAGTTGGTGCGTGAAGTGCTTCGCGTGCCATTTCTGCGACAAGAAGATGGACCACAAGTGAGTTTTAATGGTCATGTATCAAATTTAACCACTCTTCTTTAGAACGAAATTCTACGAATTTGACATGAAGCCGACGTGCAAACGGTGCTACGACCGGTTCCCCACAGAACTCAAGAAGCGGATCAGCGACAGTTTAAAAGAAAGAGATATCGAGCAGATGCGCCACGACAGGCGGTCGATGAGTCCGAGCCGCCACGCTTAATTAAGACTGAATTTGTATTTTATGTGTCACGGCGAGAGGAGTTCCCCAAACTGCATTGGGAAAAATTATCTTATTGACTTGAACGTCTGCCAAAAAGCCTATATTTACCAGAAGCCTTATTTGTGTTCCAGAGTTTGCATAATAAATCTTTGTCCAAAGTGATTTCTGATAGTCGGTTTTTTTCGATGTGGAGTACGACAGTATGCGCGGCTGACCGGGAAGCTCGATCAGGGTTTTCGCGGTGGGATCGAGCGAGCCCATTTTCCAGCGTTTTAGCGTTTTCGAGTGAAATAAGGTTGCTCGTTGTGCTGAAGACGTTCAGCGAAGCCGAAAATGTACCTGGCGGTCTCACCACGTGGAAAATAACCGCAAAAGAAAATCCGACGAAAAATACCGCATCGCTTCGGACTTGGTCCCATCGCGAAAACCCTGATCGAGCTTTCCGGTCCGCCGCGCATATTGTCGTACTCCACATCGAAAAAAACAGACTGTAAATGGTTGGACTGACCATGCAAATGCGTGTCCTTAGGATAAAACTAGCACCGGCGCCATCAGCTCACGAACAAACTGGTCCTATAGCCTCAATGATCATTCAATCGGCCTTTTTGTACGTGGCTTTCTTATGCTTTTCGCCCTACAAATTCTCTCCTCGTACGCCTCAACCAGTCATTGTTTATACGCGCTTTCCAGCTGTTCAGCAATATTCCCAAAATGCTGAAGTGCGTATTGGGCTTAATCGCTCTGATCTGCTGCAGGTAGGCTTCAATTTTTCTATTTTTGCAAAACAGATTGTTTCAGTTCTGCTTCCGAGGTACCACAGATCTTCCAGAATTTCAACATCGTCCCGGATATCATTACAGTTGCACCGAAAGACAATCTGAAAGTAAAATATTTGACCGGCGGCGGTCTTGAGGTAACTAGATCACTAGAATCAGTTGCTTTAATCTGTGCACCAGGTACTCTGCGGAACGAGAGCCGAGCCAAGTCAGGTGGAATCCACTCCTTGGGTCACTTGGCATGCGGATCACAATTCTCTCTACACTTTGGTTATGGTTGGTAGGTGTAACCCTATCCCAGAACTCCTCTATCAGTCGATTTTTAGACCCTGACGCTCGTCCTAGCGTCCGCGAATGGCGTCATTGGCTGGTCATGAACATCCCCGGGAATCTCGTCACCAAAGGCGACGTCGTCACTCCCTACGCCGGCCCCTCGCCGCCTCCCGGCAGCGGATTTCACCGCTACATCGTCTTGGCCTATAAACAACTCGGAAAACTGGACATCGGAGATTTGAAATCTGCGCCACGAGAACAATTCAGAGTAGCTCAGTTCGCCGAGGACTTTGCTCTGGGAAGGCCGGTAGCCGGGAATTTCTTGCAAGTGTCGCGATGAGAATTATGACCATTTTACTAGGAATAGAAGATAGAATTTGTCTTTCAGAAACTTTGATGCTTATGAAAAGACAGTTTCCTCTCAAATGTAGGCAAAAGTGTAGCTTGTTCTGTGTTTTTCAAGCTCTAAGTTTTCAATCCAAATGCTGTCGTTTTTTAGCCGAGCATTTGCAGTGTAGGTACGTAAGTTAACAGACACAAAATCGAAACTAGCCGCACGGTAGCGACATCCCGTCTTTGTCGCGCTTAGGCGATAATCCATTCTCGTCGGTGTCTCCGACGATAGAAAGAAAACAAGTTTATTCATGAGGAACCTGAACTGCGCTCTGCCGTTTTTCGAATACAACCATTTTGCAGTTTTTCCTTTCTGGACAAAACTAGATACGAACGAAACATCACTCGTGGTCACCAATATTTCTATTTATTTATTTATTTATTTATTTATTTGAATATCAACGGGGCCGTTGCGCAAGAATTCATTTCCCAATTCAAAACAGTTCGGCGCTTCGCGCCTCACAATATTTATTTTGCGACAATCTCAGCGCTACGCGCCTCGCTCACGTAATTTTTTGGTTGCAGAGCCTTTTTAGCTCAAGCGCTTCCGTGAAACCGCGTTTGCTGCCTCAAAATTCTCTGCGTTGCTCATCCACTGGCGCTCAAAACATCGCGTCGTCGCTCGCCGCGCGTGAAAGTGCGACAAACAACGATCGGAAAACTACCGTACACCGCCCCTCGCCAATCATGGAGTGACATAATTCAGTGACGGACGGGAGGACGGACATGTCTGGATCGTTCTTCTTTATTTAATAGAGGGGATGCACACAGTCATAAAAAGGAAGTGTGTTGAGGAGGGATGATAAAAAAAGAAGGGAGACCCACGTGCACCCACAAGTAGACTAAGTCTATGCAAACAAAAAGAGGACAGGACAAAAAACAAAATAACATTGATTTTGTGACGAATTCGCCTCTTATTCAGCCAAACAGAAGGTCTCCTCTGAAACGCTTTGGATGTTTTTGCTAACAGTGCAGACTCAGAAAGTTTATTCCACGCAGAGACCACAGCATTGGAGTAAAACTTCTGGAATTTATCGGACCTCCTAGACGTCTTCTGGATAGGCTACTAACTTCAAGTTCACGGAGGGACTGGGAGTGAGTAGGTTAAAGGAGGTCCGCCGCAGCGTGCGCGAAGTATTTTTATGAACCTTTTATGTACCTCAGAGCCCACGTAACTGCTTCGTACTCTAGGAGTGGGCGAACATACATAGGCTTCAAAAAGCCTCTACAGAACCCCCTTGTTTCTGCACTTGAAAACACGAAAAATCATCTTGCAGGTGCGAGCGGCTTTAGAAACAATGAGTTTGAAATGAGGCTCAAACGATAGACGGTCGTTGTTCGTTTAGCCAAGATCTTTGAGAACCGACACTTTGGTAACCGGTGCGCCATTCAGCACGAGGATTATTCCTCCCCAAGTGCATTATTTATTAGCTTTTTGCTTTTCAAATTGTATGTCGCTACAAAAATGTTTGACCACGTACAGGTCCAAATAAAAATGGGCGTTTCCGAAACGTTTTGAAATTAAAGGTGCGACATGTTTTTCCACTTGTTCACGGACACACCGTAACCAAACAAAAAGTTGTTTCTTCAAGGAATCCGAATGGCGTCGGGTATATCGAAGTCCTTGCGTTTGAGTTTTAAGATTGACTTCCGCTGTCGGAACTGTTTTGATATACTAGAGGTCTGTGAATTGTGACCATAAATCTCTGCGGAATTGGTAAATGTGTTTCTCATCTCAAGTTCCATGTTTCAAAAGCCGCCAACAATTTTTCCGTTGATTTATTTCAAATATTGACCTTTCCCCAATCAGCAAAGTGCCCCCTCAACTTTAAATACTCAGCTATCACAAACACCCTTTCCCGCTTGCCTTATCACCTTGTTTTTCTTGCACTTCCATCTTCGAACACACGCGGTGTAGTCGACGGCGCAGAGACGCTCTTCGCTCGCTTCCTCATGGGAAACGCTAATTCGACGCTGGATTCGACCATTTCCGTGGCAAATGCGAGTAGCCACCCCATCTTCGTCATGGTCGACTGCGACCGATTCTACGTTTCTCAGGCCGGAATCGCCTTGAAGGACACGCTGGCAGTGGAAAGTGAGTGATCTTTTCTTAATTTCACAAATTTATAAAATGTTTAAGCCGCGATCAGAAGCAGCCACATAGCTGAAGTCCGAGGATTCATCAAAATTCTTCCTGGAAAATCGCTGCCGTTTAGGTCCTCAGTCGCTGAAAGGAACGCGCCGGGTTATGTGACGATATTCTATGCGGACGATGAATCGGGTAGGTGAAGAGATTACAGCAAAAAATCAATTGTTCACTTGTGGATCGATAGATAGTGTTAATACGTGAAGAAGGGATGACCGCCGGGTGGAGCTCGCTTGGTCGCCGTAGTTTGTAACTAAGTGACAAAGAGATAAGTTTCTGATTAGGGTTCACGGGTGACCGAAAAGCAGCAAACAACTGCGTCAGGTGTTGTTTTTCAGTTTGTTAATCAATTTATTTCAGATCCACCGAACCAAGAAGTCCCAAATATTGAAAATTCCTTGCATAATGACGACGTTTTTGAGCAAAAGTCTTCACTTCAACTCCAGTACGACCACATCAGCAGGACACTCGGGAGCCTACGGATTGTGTGTACCTGTTATCCTATCAAAGCAAACCAAGGCGCCATTGTTGGAAGTGACAAGCAGGTCCGAGCAACAGAAAAACGAAGAATTTGGGTAGACACGGACGGAGTCGACTGGAGTCCTCCGGGAGTCGACGAAGACATCGATTGTGAGAAATACGTGTGAAGCATTCTGAACTGAAACCAATATAAGAAAAAGAAGATTCTACGGGAGTTACTGAACCTTAGTTACCAAATATCGCTAACACTTTAACATTAAAAGGAATGAATAATTAATGGAATCACTGGTCAGCTCCGTAAGCCTTGCTCCGTTGACCTTGCAGACGTAGGGGAACGCCCATTGACATCCAATGTTGTCCCAGTTTCCGGAGTAGAAGTGGATGTGGTCGTTCGGGTCGGCCGACTTACACTCCGACTTGAAGAAGTCATCACCGAAGATCCAAAATGTAAAGTCTGAGGCATGTCCCTAAATGTGGTTTACCTGGGCACGGTGTTTGTGGTCGTCTTCTGGCGGACTTCCGATGAAGCCGTCGATGGAGAACGCAGTAGCCGCTCGCGGTGTGGCCGGTCTTGGTGACAAACTTGTGAGAACGGCGACGAAGTTGTTCTCGGGAGGAGAGTGGATCAGAACAAGGTCCGCGTGGTGATTAGAGATGGAACCCGCTCGAAATCTTCAGGTACCCGAACCCGAAAAAAGTTTCGTGTTTCGGGTTTTTTAACCTGAACCCGCCATCTCTAGTGCTAACGTGTTGGGTGCTTCGACAGTCGGCAAAAGCGGCGGGACGCGGTTGGGCGGTGCCGGTGACCTTGTAGCAAAATCCACTGAAAAGCGACCATCCATCGGGATACTGCACGGAGCACAGAGTGGGTTCCGGGCACGTTTCGCAGGTGGGATACGTTTCGCAGATGTCGCAGGTCGGACACGTGGCAGGGGGGAGAGTTGGGGGGGGGGGGGAGCGGTGGAGGAGACCGTCGTGGGGAGGAAAGTGGAGATTGTCGTCGTGCTTGAAAAGAAGAGGTTGACCACGATTAGAAAAAGCGCTAATACCTGGAAGCTCTTGCTTGTGACAGTCTTCGAAGGTCGTCTCGCACACGAAAGGAAGCTTCTTTTAGCAGCACTGCTCGGCCAAGTTTGCCATCGTCAGAAGCTGTCCAAAGAATTGTTTGATCTTTGTTGGTTTTTTGCGAATAAATGGCTAAACCGAAAATAAACCGAAAAATCAAAGTTGCTACAAAACACTGACTTCCTGAAACTGTTTGACTCATTATCGCTTTTAATCTTGTCGGCTTACAAGCTGTAAGCTTACATGTCTAGCTTACACAGCTTACAGATCTGGTGCTCAAACAACCGCATGGTTCAACTGCTTTTAATGATGGCCTTTTTAACGCCTTAATCATCATAAAGGTCATTTTCAACATATATCGAAAACCTTATTTGATTTCATCATCGACGTTCCCGCTGCCCTTATCTTGCCACAAAATCACAAAAAGCGTATCCGTGTGCACTTTAGTGAATGCATGAATGCACTACTTATCGTGACAGTACGTCACATCATAACAAAGGCCGTTTTTCGTGCCTGGCATCAAATCATTTTGTGATCTTCCCTCACGGAAAAAAACGCGTTCAAAAACTGATCTGTGGACTGAGCCACCAGTAAGAAAGAGACTCCACTTAAGTCCGGACTGTATTTAGCGCAAGTGCTACCACGTGGTCCCCTCTCCTCAGGACTTTAACTTGGCCGAGGCGACTTGTCACTAGGTCGGAGGACATCTCTTCATCCTTACTACAACATTGTTGTAGCGAGTAAGTTGGAATTACTGTAGCTAAAACTCAATTCTGAATTTCAGGAGAAATGAAGAAATACGAGAACGAAACGCATTTTTGGACCGGAGGAAATAACGAGGGCGACTTCGAAAATTGGAAATGGACGAGCGGAGAGGAAATCTGCGACCCGTTTGTCCCGACATTCAAGTTTCGGGCCAACTGCCTCGCTGCCGATGTGATCTCCTTCACTTTCAAAGGAATTGCTCTGCCGTGCTGTGAAAAGCTGCCTTTCGTATGTGAAACGCATTTCAAAGTTTGCAAGAGTAAGCGAAATACTCATAATTCTCATAGATTTAATTGTTTTCAGATGTCACCATTCCAGCAACGCCTCGACCGACCCCGTTCCCAGTCACTTCAGCTCTCTGTTCCACCCGTGAAATCTGCGAAAAATGTCCCACTTGCGAGGTTTGCCCTTCGCCCGAGCCTTGACCAGTCGAAGTTCCCCTCTGTCCTCCCAAGTGGAGCTACTACGAAGAGACCCACTTGTGCTACAAGACCTACGACAAGTACGCGAGTGAAGAAGAGAGCCTCGTTTTCTGTAGGAGCGTCGACCACGTCGACAAGAAAGGAGACCTCGTTTCGATCCACGCGAAACTGGAGAACAATTTTATCGCCGCTTTGACCAAACGCGGACGTCCGGAATCCTACGGAGGCGCCTTCCGCATCGGAATTCGTCGGGAAAACGAAAGCGCGCCCTGGAAATAGACCGACGCCTCCCCGTACGACTTTTCGGTGCATCAAATGAACCCCGCACAAGAGGATTTCGAGCACTGTCCTCAGGTTTGGCTTAGTGAATTTAGGATCCATCTAAAACTATTCATTTTCAGATCTTCGGCGACGATTGCCCACAAAAAATGCACCGAAAAATACATTTGATCACAAAAATGCACCTTCTTGGCCGGAATGTGGAACAACATCGGCTGCCACTACGCGCTCCCCTTCGTCTGCGAAATCGGAGCTCCTGAAATGTACAAGAGAAATTAGAATCCCATTGTTGTGGCATCTGTAGCATGTTTACAACATAATAAATACAGCGTGACTTTGACCTTAAAATACAGAAAACCGCCGCGATCCACAGACCATCGCATCACAGCCGCTCGTCGGCGATCGGAGCGACGCGAATAGGGCGAGCGAGAGGCAGGATTCGTCTGTTGCTTTGCATGTCTGACTCCTCGCTTCGGGCATCTCGCTCATTTGTCTCGCTCCGATCGGCAAAAGCGGTCGCAATGCTTCGCTCCGAAGTCGGCGTCCTTGCGATCTTCTTCGTCGTTTGTCTTCTCAGCTCTTCGCCGGCGAACGCTGACGTCGTCCAACTTTTGGGCGACTCCGTCCCCTCCAACTTCCCGAAGGATGTGTTCCTCGTCCTCCTCCCTGGCGAACAAATCCTCCCGATCAAACAAAGCAGCTGTGCCGACATCAAAATGGAGGAGAAGCCGACGCCGAAGGACGCAGAGAAGTTGCCGTTTACTATCTGCAAGCCGAAACCTGCAAGTCCGAAGGTAATCGAAGGGGTCTTCTTCGTCCTTGGAGGCCTCTTCTACGGGATCGGAGTGGTGCTTCTCTTCACTGGATTCTGGGCGAGGAAGCGTTTGGAAATCCTTAAGGAGGCAAAAGCAAAGGTAAGCGAATATTTTGGACGTTTTTAATAAATTCAATTTAGTCATTTTAGGAGTGAAACCCAGCGACAACGCGTTTCCAGTGGCAGTGCGGCAGGCTAAATAAAATTATATTTGTTGTCTTTTATCATATTCGTTGCAGTGTGGGAATTTGGTCTTTGTGAACAATGGATGCTTCTCAAATTAGTTTCGGTATTTGTAACTTCCGAAGCTATTTGGTATTTGTAACTTTCTTTGTTGTACCGTTTAAACGCGATTGTGACATCAATGGAATTTATCTTGTATTTGAAGTATCTATTAATGTGTGTCCTTTTACAGGTAAGACGACCGTTTAACCGTTACGACCGTTTTTAACGTAAAGCACGTTGTAAAATGGTCCGAAAGTAGACCAGGCGTCGCTGTCTAGCCTGCTGAATGGACATCGCCACTGGAAGGTCGAGCCGCTGAGGAGTCACTCGGCCTCTCAAAATCTGCGTTGAGCGGTTGAACCTTCAAGTGAGTCTCCACCGTCTGTTGCTCCCCTAAATTCACCCTTTTCAGAATGTCAAAGTCTGCTGCATTTCAAGCGAATCTAGGCGCGAACTCCAAAAACAAAACGCTGCCGTCGCCGATGACAAGCTCGACGATGACGCGCTCGACGGAAACGAAGACCATCGACCCGTTTGATGAATCGCGAAGGCTCGAAGACGACTCCATCACGGCGCCTTCGCCAGAGGTGCGGACCAGCGAGGACAAAACGAAGCCGAACGAGAGTCCGGAATGCACGCGTAGCGAGGAAGTGGGCCAGATGATCCCGGACAATGCGATCATGGAGAAGACGCTGTCGGCTTCACACGGCTCCGAGAGGCCCGGCGAGGACAGCGAGCAGCTTTCAGACCTCAGCGAAGAAGGTGAACAGCCGGCATACGCACCTAAGAAAAGCGCCCTTTTCACGTGGCATCAGGTGAGTTCATGTGTCAAATTGTGTTCCCGTCGAAGTCGGTCCCTATTTAGCGGATCAGCCCGTTGATCCGAAGCCGGCAGGTCCGATACTTGGCCATGATCAACTGCGTTCTCTCAATTATTAACATCATCCTTTTCCTTCTTCTCCTGGGACTGGGAATCTACGCGGTTGCTATCAAAATACAGGCAATTAATGCGCGCAAATAATGAGAATCATCTTCTTTTCAGATCACGGTGGTCAAGAGAGAGAACAAGCCATGCATCTACGAATGGGGACCGTGGTCAGCGTGTAGCGCTAGCTGCACCGAAGGAAAAGAGAGACCCAGGAAGACGCGAAGAGTCGACATGGAGTCTGTGGTCCAGCCCAGAGGAGGAAACGACGATTGCCCGAGCAATTTGGAAAATCTGGTCGATTGGGTCCCCTGCAACTTGTACAAGTGAGTTGCTTATCAGTTCTAGCTTTAAATCGTTTCGAGAACCCATATTTGTGGTTTTGGGAAGCCGTCATAAATGAAAGAAGTGGCAGTTTTATTCAGAAAAGTTTATTTTTAGATGCCCCAAGAATCTATCTGATTTCGACTTCAGTAAGTGCTTCTTCAACGACCCGTTCGTGGGAGCCAAGGGAGGATGCTTCCAGATCCGACATGTCACAGATCAAAACATTTTGATCAAAATCGACACGGATCTGTTGACCAGAAATTGCATTCAGAAGGAGTGTGATGAGAAGGAAAAAAACAGCTCATATTTGGGCAGTGGGACTCTGAGTGGTTGATGTGAGAGAATAAAACGATGTTTAATGTTTACGTTGTATTTGTCCCACATTTAGGTTACAACCCGAACAAAGCGGTTATGTGGTACTCGCGTTTCTCGCGAGAGAAGAATCCTCCGACCGTCTTCGATTTAGTCACGGCGATCTGCTCGAAGCCGGAGCGAAGAAAGCACTTCTCGAAGGCGCCGTCCGTGACGAAAACTGCGGTGAAGGCGAATGGGTGGATGTGCGTGAGACGGTGGACGTTGTTCCAGGCCAAGGAGGGGTTTACCGAGATGGAGAAGCTGCCTTGTGTTTCCATTTCCCTAAATCGCCGAACCTTGCATTTAGCCTTGTGTACGCGGACCCACAGCAAGTCGGGTAGTTGGATCTTGTTCTCTTTGAACAATCGGCGGTTCTCCCGGACTTCACCTTCGTCTACGTGGGAGAAGTGGAGAAGGACATGGAATTTGTGGTAGCTTCGAATGACGACGGACCGAAAATCGTCGGGGAAAAGACGCTGTGCGCAAAGGAGGCCAAAGCGCATGAGTCGGTCCAAACGAAGACCGAGAATTCATCTCTGGAAATAGGTCGGTTTGAAGTTGATTAAGTGAATGTGCTGACCTCGTATCGTTCAGGAAATTCTTCTTCAAGTCGCCGATTTGCTTCTTCAGAACAGAGAGGTCAGTGCTGCTCGGAGATGCCCGGAAATTGTCGATCAGTTTCAGGATTTTCTCCTTGAAGTCTAAACGAATCATCAGGAATTGGATTGGTTTTTATGAAACTCACCTTCAACCCTTTTCGCTCTGGCCTCTTTAAGGGCCGCTTTGTTGACATAAGGCGTCTCCGAAGTCGTCGTCGTGGAGGTTGAAACTGTCGGAGCACTCGCTAAAACGAATAATATTACTTTCCAATTCCAACGGAAACAATGACAAACTAAATATTATTATTATTTTCGCTTACCCGTCTTTGGTCCCACGTACTTTCGGGAGGATTCGTCGGCTTCACTCTCTGGGCCGATCCCTTCACGTGCCCGATGCCGATGTTGTATTCTTCGGTGCTTTTCTGAAATTCGAAAACTACACTACACCCACCTTCGCTGAAAGCATTGCTCACCCTAACACTGCTTTCAAACTCGTGGGCGACAGCGACAGGGTGTTCAAACTCGTGTCGCTGTCGCCCACGAGTTTGAAAGAGGCATAAATCCGTTATAGGCGTGTTTAAACTTGTCCATTTGCACTGTTCCGTTGTTCATTCAGGGTGATACAGCTTATAGGGAAAATGCTCTCAATCTGAATCGTAAATCGGCTTTCTATCTTCCCCACCACGCCCCCAAAGAGTTTGTAAACGTGGACCACACGATCGGCCATTTCCTGGGTGACGCCGCTGCGGGAAAATTCAGTTTTCATGCAAACTTTGTCGAATTTAGAATTCCGATCGAAGAGTTTTTTGGCACTTTTAAACGCGTTTTTTAGTCGCCTCGGCGGTGTTAAAGTCTTGCGGGGTCGGAAGGAAGTGGTAGCACTTCTTTTCCACGTGAGTGAGGGAAGCTCTGGGGCAGGAAGCCGAGGGGATTCTGCCAAAAGATGGATTTGATCGAACACCGAGTTTTTTACGCATAACGATAAGACTCTGGATGTGCAAAAAACTGGTCTGAGTGTTATCAAAGACCGATCGGCCGGAGTGAGATAAGTTCTTGTGTCTTTAGTGTGGAACCACCGGAGAGACAAAGAGCGACTGATAAGAGACCGAAGTGCGGTTTTGGGAGAGGCGCTCCGATTAAGGTGGCTTCAAGAAAAGAAAATTTGAGTCGCGTCTTAACGTCTCACATGGGAGATAATCTTTTCTAAATATGGTGGAATTTATTGATGAATTGGTCTTTTATAATTTAAGCTAACGCTGAGAATGCGGAACTGTTCCAAAAATTGAACAGTTCCATCGAAAGTTCGAACCATTCGTCTTGAGAAAAGTGGAAAGTTAATCTTTAGCTTTAGCTGTTGAGGGTCACAGTTGGGGATTTTCAGGATTTCAGGTTTTGGGATTTAAGTATTTGAAACACTTGTAGCGCCACTAATTTAACGCCATATTTTCACTTTTTAGCGCCACTTTAGCGCCTCCTGGAGCTTCTTAGGCTTGGACATTTTTTGATGTGGTTTCCGCGCCGAAGGCACCTGGAGAGGAGATAGTAGGCTGGAAGCGACAGTTCCATAAACAGCGGAGTGTGTAGGCTGTGGCTGCTTGTTTGGAGCAGCTTACGCTTAGGCTTGGGACTTCCTAATGTGGTTTTTGCGGCGGAGCCACCTGAAAGCAAGGTTTTCAGGATGGTGGCGTCGATTTCTTGCCGATCTTTGTGACTGCCGGTCATGGAAAACGGCATTCATTTTTTGCTGGTAAAAAGTGGCGCTAATATCATAGAACCGTTGATGTGGTGGATCAATTCTTCGTTTGCATGTAAATTCATTGAAACATTTATTAGCACATTTTTCTAGCGTTAACCAAAGTAATGTTAAGCTAATCAGGCTTAGCTGCTTCGTACAGGTGCACAAAGGTTCATTTGGGTGTGTCGCACAGAGTCCGATTGCGCAGCACAATTTTTGATGGTCTGGAATGTTGATCGTTTATAAGGCGACAAAGGGTTTGTTCGACTGCGTCCAGCACTTTCTGCGTTCTGACACACTCTAGAAAAAGTACAAAATGCGTTTTTTAGTTTCCAGGATTTTTGAAAACAAACATTTTCAGTTTTCTGTTCAATTTGGCAAGGATTTCAAGAATCATTTTACGTGTCTTTTGTAGAAAGTAAGCAGAAAGTAAGTTAGCATTTACGTTTCCGACTGTCTGCATAAAGATAACTAATCAGTTGACTAAAACCGCAAACGTACATGAGAAATCAATATCCATCGAAAAGCAAAACTATCGCATTTTAAAGTGCAGCCAATTTGAAAAATCAACCTTAAAAATGATCCGTGAATAAACTTCAACAGTCGAAAGAAGTTTTCAATTTACTTTCCACATCAAACGATGTTTTCGCGGACCGGTTCTTCTCGTATGCTACGCACAAAGACTCCAAACACGTGTCGGAACCTAATCATCACTCTTGCCATTTTGCTCTTCTTTTGTCACAAAGACGTTTTGTTCCTTGTTATGAACCGCTCTTGAACCTAACCTAGTGCCTAAACGATAAGGTGTAACACGTGAAAAGACAGCTGGAATCGGTAATGTAGCTGCTGTACAAAGGGGTGCTGTGGACAGAGAATTTTTTTGTCACAAAATCTTCACTTTCAGCAATTAATTTTGTTTGCAAGGTGTGTCATTTGACGTATGATGTAATAGAGCTTAAGATGCGCAACTAAAACCACGATTTAAAAAATGAAAGCGTAAGGTTTTCACGTTGCTATACGCTCTATTAAAAAATAAGCATAGTTTATGGCTTACGCTTACACACAAAACCTGAAATTTAAGTTTTGAAGCAATTAGTGCTTGCATTTGCAATTATTATTGTCCCATTTTTGCGCGACGCAAGCGACGGGGCACTACTTTGGACGTCGCTGAACGATCAACACGGAGAATTTTAAGAGTAAAAACATTTTGGTCAAATTTCGAAAATATGCAGGCGCTGAGTTTTCTTAAGCCAAAACAGTTGTTGAACGAAGCGCGTAGCGTCGAGGTTCACATACAAAAATGAGTGAGGCCCGAAGTACCGATTTATTTTCATTTAGGAAGTATATTCTCGTGGCGCGCCCCGTTGATTAAAAACTAAAAGCGGTAATTTAATGTCCGAACTTTTTGCCTGAGAGTCTTGCTAACTAGGCATAGGGCGCACTTGGCAGTTAAACTCCCAACGTATCAGAATGTAGCATCAGCGGAGCAAAAATTTCCGACTATTCACGACAGTTTAATCACCACTTCAACTCTCGCTATTTATATCGAACGATAATTTCCCCGACCGGTTCTTCTCGTATGCTACGCACAAAGACTCCAAACACGTGTCGGAACCTAATCATCGCTCTTGTCAGTTTGCTCTTCTCTTGTCTCAAAGGCGTTTTGTTCCTTGTTATGAACCGCTCTTGAACCTAACTCAGCGCAGGGATGAACAAGTTCGTGTAGTTGTAACGGCCTGGAATGTCCCTTTCATGACAGATTGGGTGCAGCCGTGAACCGAACAGAGATACTGTCTGTGAAACGTACAGGGAAGTGAAACGTACAGGGAGGCTGTGCCCATAAACCATCACAGTTTATGGAATGCGTTTTCAGGTTTCTTTATTCCACGTTCCCACGCCCAAAGCACATCATACGCTCTCTTGTTCGAGTTAGGAATTTGCTTTTTGAAATTCCAAAACTCGAACATTACTGGCCACCAAGAAAATTCGTCTGTTCGATCGCGTGGCACAATTTTCCCCCACCTTACAGAACGAAGGTGTGTGTCCAAGCCCTTTTAAATCGTTGAATCGCAGTTCCAAACTGAAACACTGGAACAAGAGTTCCGCCCAATTTTTTTGCCAAATCAATTTAAATTGACCGTTTTCCGGTTTCCAAGAATTTTATGACGCATTCGGGCAGTGCAGGCGATAGGCAGCGAACGATACGCCAAACCGCTGATTTGCTTGTTTTCCTTGCGCTTCATTAGGCATCGCTTTTGCAACAATGTGCGCGCGGTCGAATAATTGAATCACAATAGCAACGAAATACCGGTTTCTGATGGATAGACCAAACACACAACAGTATTGAGATTAGCTAAGAACAACTCTAATAGAGTTTTTAGTAACAGTAGATGGATGGGGATAAAAAGACCAAATAATAAACCCGCACAGAAACGTTACTGTTTACGTTTGACTTAAGTGGCGAATATGAGTTGTGGGTTCTATAAGAACCGATTTCTGTTAAATGAGATGGCTAACAAGCCAACACCGAGTCTTTGGTGAACCTTAAAGTAACCGAAACACATTAAAGTCTTTTTACTGAGTTCAATGGCTCACAAATTCGAGTTTAAATTATCCTTTTGAACTTGGAGTTTTTCAATCCTTTGGACCATTTACTTCAGCAAATCCGAACCACTCAAAAACCTGCAAGATTTCCAATTCGCACGTCATTTTCTCGCTCATTCTCACTTTCACTTTTGCAGCTGTTTTTGCTTCCTCTTTTTGTTTTCGCCTCGCACACTTCCACTTCCTCATGGAACGCGTCTCCCGACTCCGATTCTCTTTGCTAAATTACTTTATTTTCTGTCTTAACGACTTTACAGCGGATCGAGCCAAATACGGGCATCGCCGCCCCTCGATTGCCCTACATTAACCATTTCGACAGAGTGGCATGCACACAAAAGCCATAGCAAAAACAGCGTTTTTCCGTCTGTTTCATACCCCGCTCCGATCCATCACAACCCGATTTGTGTTTCCTCGTGTGCGCGGCGTCCGAAGAAACATTGCGACGGAGTCGCATTTTGTTGCAAACAATCGCTTCCGCTAATGTTTTCCAGTTTCCGAGAATTGCAGGAAACGCCTCGACGCGTTGTTCTTGCTGCTTCCTAACTTATTAACCGTGTTCTCATTGCTTCGGCGCTTAAACTGTGCGCTACGTTGTGTGCGACGTTCCGGAGCACAATGGAATGCGCCGAGGAGCGGAATTCGAGGCGCGCGAGATATGTTTTTGTTTGGAGAGCAGCGTTTTCGCTATCGCTGCCGATATAAGGCGGCGCGCCACCATGTCGGTGGTTTCTGTTTCTGCGGTGGCGGTGAGAAGCGGAGATAGAAAGAACTGGGTGCTTTTGGCGAGGTGGGTGCTTAGGAGATTTGTTTCGAGATAGAATAATATGGGATGAGTGGATTGAGCGGGTTGATTTACAGCCATGTTAAGATCATTTTGAAGTTAGCTGAGTTGGAAGAAAGGCTTAATTTTGGTTGGAACCTTCGATCCCCATAGATTTAATATGCGTTGACTCTTTGAACTTTTGATAATTATTATGCTGAATTGTAAGTTTGTAGGGAACGTGCTTTTTTGCATTTTGTCCTTTTTCGGTTTTTACCCAATTTTTGTCCTTTTTCGTTGAATTCAACTTGTCTTCAAATCAAATTTACAGCCAAATTTCATTCAAAAAGTAGATAAAAAAGACTGAAACCAGAAAAAGCGTAATTTCTGAATATTATTGTAGTGGGCAGAACGTAATGCGTGTAAATCGAAAATTAGCTTTGATGATCTCTGTTTTCCAGAAAACAGATAAACCAACTTTGAAAGCCAACGGATCGAAAGCCAACATGAGCCTTGGCATGCTAAATGAACCCCAATCGGACTTTTGGGACTTATACCGCAATCTCGAGATACTCACGTCCCCGGATCTCATTCTCTACACGGCCGAAATCACGAAGAAGCCCAATTTCTTCTTTTCCGGGATTCCACGTTTCTGCGCCATGAACAACGCTCCGTTCCGAGATCTCTACTTTCAAGTTGGACTTGTGTAAACAGGTAAGCAATTTGAATTTGCAGCATTCTCAGATAACTTTTAGAACAACTTCAAACTAAATAGTTTGATAATTTGACTTTTGGATTCCTCAGGAATCAGTTCAAACGTGTTACCTTCAAAGTCGAAATTTCAAAAAACTTTTTGCTATTAATTATCGGGTAAAGGGCCTCAAGACCTTAATAATGCACAAGACTTAAAACGTTTTATGGACCACCTTGTAAAAGTTTCAGTAAGTTTTTAGTAAGAGTTCGACATGGGCCAAACTCAACTTCCACTTTAGTTTTCTGAACGTTTCTTCAACTTAAGCTGGTTCCATTCCCCCAGTAACTTGAGTGCAGTCTCTGTTTCCAAATCCGCTCCAATCCATCTATGTATTTATATCCAAACTTCCTCAACTGTGCAACCGTTTTACGGCCGACCGTAATTCTGCTTTTTTCCAGCCAATGTAACGGCTATCACTCCACGACGTGCAATCCATGGCGGCTTCGTCTTTGTCGTTCTCTACCGGTTTCGTCCGATTTCGGTGACGACGGTGCGACAAACGTCGCCAACGACGACCAGGTGCAATAATTCACGCGCGCTCTCCGGATGACAAAAGCGTGAAGAAAGAAGCGTTCGCTTTGTATTTCGACGCTCCGACGCGAAAGTGGCCTCGACTTCTTTGTTTTCCATTGCGAAATAATCTCATGATCTGCACAGGACTGACTCATTCATCTATTTGTTGGCAATAAATTATGTGGTTTACGTAAGCGGAGAACACATAAGCATCTCAGGTATGCGTTGGAGGAGAAAAGAGCCGAAATGGGAGAAGAGGAACTGGAAGCGAAGAGAGGTTGTGGAAGGTTGCGCTTCTGGGCCGCAAGAGCGAGATGGTGTGGAGGGGAGCGGTTCCAGAAATATGAGAATTATAAGGCTAGATGCCTTTGATTGAAGGGTTATGATGTGTGGCACGAGAATAGTTACGGCATGAGTCAGCAAGAAAGGATTGGGAACGGGACGTTTACGTGTCGCACTGTTCTCAAATCACCTCTTGCCTGTTTCCTGGTGTCCGTTATAAGCAAAGGCATTAAAACTTTAAACATAAATGTGCATAAAAGTGAAGACGCAAGAACACGCAAGAACAGATTGGTCGTTAGCTCACCCAAAGATCTCACACAACAATGATAATCCTAGAGCTTTTCAACTTGAACATGTCGACATTTAAAGATTTATTCTCGAATCTCGTTCCAGAACCAGTTCCTCCCAAAAAAGCGAAATTGACCATCTTCTCCGTGACCACACGGAGACGCCTAATGCCGGTCACTCGGTGTCAGTTAGTTCACGGACAGCGATGCGCGACGCGATGTTCTTCCGTTCTTCTCTTCTCATTTTTCTAACTCTCGCTTTCACCGCCGATGGAACGAAGAATCAGATTTGCCGCGACCGGGATATGAACTGCTATCTGTGGGTGGCGAAGAACTCGAGTCAATGCGGAGTGGACACGATTGTGACCGATAATTGCCCGAAGGCCTGCTACATGTGTGGCCCGAAGGAGGTTGAGCCAAGTGAGAAATTAGCTGTTGGCCGTTTAAATGTGGATATTTTAGAATACGACCTCCGCCGCGTCCCCGACAACCTGCAAAGAATCGCGTTCCTTATCGGGAAATGGAGAAGCGAATTCGGCGGAAAAGCCGTCTTCCCGACGATTCCCAAATTCACCTACGGAGAAGAACTCGACATCAGTTTGAGTAAGGATGGCAAAGGACTTCCTACGCTCAATTATACGTAAGATTTATTGTTGCAAGACGACGTGCATTTGATATTTTTAGAGCGTTTGCCTGGGATGTGAATGACATGGTAGAACTCCACCAAGAAAACGGATTTATCACGATGAAGAACGGATCGAATGTGGTGTCGATGACGACTGTGATGAGCAACGGTTTGACCTTTTAGTTTATTTCTCTTTTCTATCCTTTTCGGGACGACTATCGATTATGTGCGTGAACCAAACCCGACCGAAAATTTGCTTTAAACCAGCGCAAGCAATCGATATCGGAAATCATTTGGTGGTATGCAAAACATATTTGCTCCAAGATTGAATTTCGTTTGGAATTTGATTTGACTTCTAGGTTTCAACAATCGTTTTTGCTGCTTCAAAACCGCCTACAATTGAATTACAATCCAATTTCAAAACGCTTCACCTGGTTTAGGGTTTGCGGTGGTCGAAGAGGGTGAAGAGGAAAACAACAGCGTCAAGTTCTTTATGCGACGGATCGGAAGAATCAGCTTCTCAAGGGATTTGCCAGTCAGGAGGGTACCAATGGGCTTTGTAAGACGAAACTAAAACAACTGTTGGTTCAGATGATCCGCGACTGGATACTGCTGGATGAAAACCACTTGGAGTCACGACTTTCTATGGCCACAATCACGCATAGAATGATGGACCACACGTCAATTATTTACAAAAGGATATACCCTTAACTTAAGAGCTAGTCCTAATATTATTTGAAGATAGAGAGCTTCAATATTTATTCATCAACCATTCAGCTCTTGCACACGTAGGTGCTCATCCCTATCTGGTGGGTGCTGTACATCTCTCTCTCCGTGGTGACGAAACGGTTCGCCTTCGCCGGCTCCCAGAGCCTGTGGAAGTTGTCGAAGTCCCACTTGGATCCGTCGGTCCACTTGAATCTTGAATCTGGGCAATGTGCGGAGCATTTCGCTGTCGAAGACGTAGCCGCCGACCCAGGTGGGCGCCGTATCTACGGCACTTGAGCTCGGCCTCGTGCCAGCGTTTGGTATGTTTGTCGTCGTAGAAGTAGCAGTTGCCTTCGTAGAGTTGCCCCTTCTCGGGACCGGAGGCTTCGAAGAGGAGATCGCGGGTCCGAAGGTGGAAGCGGAGAGCGGCGAGGACGACGAGAGGGTTCACTCTGGAACGGGGGAGAGTAGCAAAGACCTTTGTGGGTTAGCTGTAGTTCACTTCACTCGTCGTTTTTTATATGATGCATGCGCTTCAGCGAGAGACTAGCGAGAAACTAACAACTCTACGGTTTCTGCAAATTAACAGCTCTACAAGCAATGTAGATTTTAGGTGTACTCTTAATCGCATTGGAAGTGATCTTTTATCGCCTTTGATTACAAGTTCTTGTTCTAATCTGTATGCAATCTAAATGGGATTGTCTTTTTATAATGTGCGCGCACCTGCCAGGCTCGTCAGGCTTGGGCCTGGGCCCGGGCCGAAAGCCTGATTACCCAGGCCCATTTCAGGCCCAGACCCGAAAAAGCCTGGGCCTAGGCTCATAGCCTGCAGACCCAAATACATTGTAGGGCAAACCTGGGCATACGGGCTTTCGGGCCGGGCCCGTTTGAGGTCTAGGCACCAGTAGATATGGGCCAAGCCCGGCCCATATCTACTCGTGCAAAAAAACCAATATTTCGTCAATTGCGACTGATAGCTGATAATAACCGCACATCGTTTTGATGTCGTTTCTCATAGTCAAACAACGAAAAACAGCCGGAAATTTTGATATGGTTGTATGGACTGCTATTTGAAGTGCTGCAACGCTTACTTCAAAGGTCTATTCTGAAAACTGAAATTTGAAATTCATTTCTCATAACTACAAATTTAACAGTGTGAAACTAAAATGACAATCTTCGTATTTCCAGTCTTCAGTCGTTTAACGACGGGCATTCCAGGTTCGCCCTGACTTTTTCAAACGAGCCCGCAAAAGTCCTCGGCTGGGGAACGCGGGTCCAGTTGGTTGGGTGGCCAGGAAATCGCTCTCCTTGGTGGTTCAAACAATCCATGTTTAGAGGCGACGACGAATACAGTTCTGCCAGTTTATCCACGGCTTCCGGAGTCCAACTCACTTTCGCGTATTTCTCGCTAATCGAGAGACGGTAGTCTTGGACGCCCCTGGAATGCAAATTAGAATATCTGAATGGCTAAGGACACTCACATAAATCTGAAAAAGTTGTGAAGAGTTCCGTTGTCGACGGCGCTCTTGCACACTTCAACCTGCATCGCGGGGTAGTAGTGGAGGTAGTTCACGCACATCTCGTCCTCGATACCGTAACCTCCTAGTGTGAACACGTTCTTCTTTCGGGTTTCGTAAACGCAAGTGGTCATCAGAGTGTCGCCGGGAAGGATTCTCTTCTGCTTGTCGAAATGTTGGATGTGTTGCCAGTGGGGCGAATAGTGGTTGTCACGGTTGATTTCGCCGAGTTTGACGCCGTTTCGGTAGTGCGAAGTCCAGAGCTTGCGGCCGGTGAGATGCGCGTGGAGTTGAGAGGCAAAAACGAAGATGCCGTCGTAGGAAAACTAAGAACCGAACTTATTACGAATCTAAAGCAAGAGACGCTACCTTCTCGGTGCACTCGGCCACGCAATGGCCGCTCAGAGCGAAGAAATCCTGGCCGGCCGGGATGCTGTTGGCGTCGGAGTAGATGAGGCCGACTTCCATGATTCCAGCGTCGAACTGCCTTAGCTGGTCCGTGTAGGTGATCTTGAATCCAGAATTGTCCACGACGTCGGCTCTCTTCGCTTCGTTGTTGTAGTGGATTTCGACCATGACGTAAGGGAAAAACTTTTCTCCTCCAAAGGGCATTCCGGCTTGGATCGGATACGTGATGGGCCCCGCTCCCATAGCCCAGGCGGCGAGGACTTTGGAGCAAGATTTGGACTCGCGCGGCTTCGAAGGATCGTTGCAGTTGCCGTTGAAGGTCCCGATGCGCCCGTTTCCGGGGTCCGCGCAGTGGAAGATCTCCATGTGATGGACGATGTGCTCGCTGCCCGGCGATACGTTCGCTTCGATCTACAAAATCTAACCGATCGTTTCGAAAGTTTTAATTAATCTACCTTCACGACGTGGTGCCTGTTCATCCTGATAACGTCATCCAAACGGACGACAGCACACCAGTAAGTCGTGATTTGAGGGGGCACGTGAGCGTCAATGGCTCCGATGTACAAAACGTCGGTTTTCTCTGGCGGCTCCTGCTCCATCATCTTCACCGCCGCGTCGTTCTGCAGAACTTGGCCAAACGCGATCTGCCGGTGGACGGTGGATTCGTTCAAGTAGGTCTCCTTCTTGATTCCCTTGGCCAGAATCAGCTGAGTCGTTCCGAGCTACAGCAAATCGTTTAAAATGAACTCTCGACCACTTCCACCCACCTCCATCGCGTAATCCTTCCCGTCGCACGTCACAAACTTTCGCTTAAAAACCAACGTCCGTTTCTCTATGTCCACAGTGACCAGCTCGCAATCCTGGCTGATATCGCGGTGCATCTTCAGGTTTTTGTCCACCCAGCCGTCGATCATGTTGTAGCGTTCCATGATGCAAAAGTCCGAGTTTTCCCAGAATCCGTGGTCGGAGAAGCCGATGAGAAGCCAGCGGAAGTTCGTTCTGCTCCACCGAACAAAGAATTTGACTTCTTGGGCGGACCAGTCGGCTTCCCAGTTCACCGAAACTTCGATATCTGAAACAGATCAGCACTAAAGAAACATTTATAACAATTTAAATATCAAAATGCGAAATAAAATCCTTGTTTAACCAACCTCCAAGTTCAGCGGACACATTGTAAGGTCCGGCGATGACAATCGCAGCTGTTGCGGCTGCCAGCAAGAACAACCGCAGCGAATTGGAGAACATCGCGAACTGAGATTTCGGCGCGCCTGGGTTCACGTGTGGAGAGCCGCGAGATCTGAAAGTGACACTTTGTTGATGAAGTTGCGATGAAAAAGGAGCAAAAAGGTCGCCGGCAGATGAATTCTAAAAACTGATTAACAGAAATGTGGGACGCAGTGAATCAGAGGTCGTCATCGGGACGCTTAAATCACTTAGCACAGTCAGCCCCACAATCATCGCATTACGAATCGGAAGATGATGTGGGGAGAGAGTGGCCGTGATAATGGAAGCGGAATTTGGACAGAAATGGAGTCGAACTGGGCCGAAAGCGGTGGAGCGTTTTGCAATCTCACAAAACACCGTCGAACCGCCACCACTTGCAGCTCCGTTAAGCGGAATCCGCAACCTTAGTGCGGAAACCATTTTACGACTGCACTTTCAGCCACAACATTTCATATTGCCGCTGTTCCTATTGTGTTCGGCGATCGCAACATTTCGATATTTGTAATTTTAAAGGTTAAAATCGCGAGTGTTGGTCACAACGAAAACATTTCGCAAATTTTTAACTTTGAAAATGAGCACAAATGGTGTTTCATCTGAAGATCCAATCCACCAGAACGATTTGAAACTAAAAAGAAAAAGACAATAAGACGAAACATTGTGCATTCGACTGTAAAATGCGCAAGAGGAAGCCCACAGATCGGGCATAAATTATACAATGTCTGAAAGCTAAACTAGGACGGAATTCCAAGCAGCGATTTTGGTCGCTTCTTAAAAAACCAATTGCTTCATTTTCCTTGTTTTTGTACTTCAAATCTTCCTGTCCCAAATTCATTCTTTATTAGCTATGTTTCCGGAATAACCATCGTATATTTCTTCGCACTCTGTAGACCCAGCTGCTCCGCTGCTCACCGTTCCATGTAAAGTTCACCGGCCGATCACGCAAATAGCAATAATGGATGTAGAGTGTCCAAATAATCCAAATGGATAAACTCGCGTGGATCGCGACAAGGAGCATGACGAAGGTGAACAAAAGAAGTTGGTCTAAAAATAGAACCTTGATCTAAAGTTTTCCGAAAACCATCACCTCCTGACATAGCATCCACTTTTAAAATGCGGTACAATCCAGATCCGAGCCTTCCACAGAGGTAAAACTCGAAAATATCACGTAGAACCTGAGATTCAGATAATTTTCATCATCTAAAGGTGCAGCGGACTTACTGAAACAACGATACATGGGAGCATCAATCTGGGCATTTTCATAAAAACTGCACCGATGAGGAGCATGGAGGTGGCTATGTATATCCCAGCCACTATCATCAAATCTTCCTTTTTGTAGTAGGTGGCGATGACCATGGAAGTAAAGGCCAAGAAAAGGCTTATGGCGGAAATCACTTTTGCGGTCTTCTAAAATATAAAATTTCATAAATACAAACGAAGTATCTAACATTGGCTAACCTGGGTGTGACAAGCTCCCCAGCAAACCTCGTAATCCGTGTGATGTTGGTCGAAGGAGTCGTCTCCGGTGTAGCCGATTTCGAAGAAGTGGGGTTCCCTGAAACCCTGCAACCAAAGTTACTATGACTGAGCAGTTTCGGGTTTCACCTCAGGACTGGAAGGGGACATGATGCGATGCCTCAGTTTTGCATCAAAGCTAATCGATTCATTGTCGCACGGCGCTCAATCGGCTTAAACTTCCTGATAGCGATGTTTACTCGGGGAAGCGTTGAGTAAAAAAACGGAGATCATTAAGAAATTGGAGAAAGCGGGCGAGTTTTCACTGATGAAGCAGGAATTCTCACCACCGACTGGTACTCCCGTCACACCTCATGGCAGTCGGTCAACCACGTTGATGAAGCGAGACAACATATAGCGCAAGACGGCCATTTAACTTTTAATCAATGACGTAATTGAACCACACTCAATGAAACCACTACAGCGCTCACTTGTTCGTTGTCGGCACAAGCTTCGTCGCTCCACGGCCGACGGTCGGGCGGAGAACCTGGAATGAGCAGACGAGGTTCTCGTCGACAACCATCATGGCCGCCGCGTTGTCAAACTGACCTAAAAGAAGAAACATATGAACATAATTCGAGAAATCGATCACCGACCGCAATAATGTGGAGCTGAAAAAACGGTGACGAGTTTCCGGTTTCCGAAGAATTCGTACCCATCTTGCACAACTTGGTGGGCGCGAGCGACGAGGTCGATGTTGAGTTCCTTCTCCACTTGAGCCAGGACGTCTGCGCCGAAACCCCAGGAAGCTCCGCGGGCGCCGTTCTGGAAGCCGCTGATTCCGACAACCGGATCGGCCCAAAGTAGATCCATTTGGAGGCCCACGGCGGCGTCAGTTGGGCGCGGTATTTGCCGCAATTGGTCGAGCGACTTCAGTTCAGGCGAGATTCCTCCGTGCATGCACAGAATTCGTTCGCCGACGAGTCCGGTCAGCGGCATGCAGGAGAACACGTCCTGAAACATAAGTGTAAGAAGCGTTATCAAGATCCTCAAATTCTTAAAAATCACAAGAATATTTTGAGAACCAGAAATAATGACAAGACCCAAATAATTCCAAAACGCATAAATTCCTGAAATCGGAAGAGCCATAACTTGCTTGGAAGGCTTGCCACATCCGCGGCGACTGGTAGCGCCGATTGCACTCCTCGTAGAACCCGTAGACCTTGTTGACGTTGGCGGTTTCGTGATTCCCGCGGAGGAGGAAGAAGTTGTTGGGATACTTGACTTTGTAGCAGAACAGGAGGCAGATGACCTCCAAGTTCTGGCGTCCGCGGTCCACATAATCGCCCAGGAACATGTAGTTCGTGGTGGGTGGAAATCCACCGCGGTTGAAGAGCCGCAGAAGGTCGCCATATTGTCCGTGGGTGTCGCCGCAGAGCCTGACGGGAGGGTCGATCTCGACCATGGACGCCTGGGCCATGAAGATTTCGCGAGCGCGACCTAAATCGTCAGAAATTAATATAGGAAATTCAAACAGAATGAACGAACCACATAACGAGATGATTTCACATTCCTTAACGGTCTTCGTCAATCCGCGATCCGGAAGACCAACGTTGAGAAGTCGGACGAGGAGATCGTTGATCTCACCGTTGGCGGAGCCGTACGAAGACATCGCGCACGACCGCTCTGCTCGGGAGGAAGACGGAAGAGTAGCGCGGCATTAGGTAATGGAGAGACGTCGTCTGGAATGGCTGCAGAAACGACGTCTGGTCTGGAAATATGGGAAGGAATTGACAGCAGTGGATGTCTGGAGAAGGTCACTTGTGGCTATAGACGGTGATCGGCGTGCGAATAATTCAAAATTCGTTTCAATTCGAGAGAAGTGGGAAACGTCGCCCATTCGGTCGAGAATCGGTGATTTTCTCGAATAAATTGGTAAACGCATTCGTTCGTTCGATCTCGCTTTTCCGCAGTTTTCAGAGCATCTCTGCGCGGATTCTGCTCAAAAAAGGTCAAACTATCACGTCACAATTTTGAGAAATTTCCATGGTGAATAGGGTAGCTCTAATGTAACCCTTTTGCGTTTAACATGGAGCCGATGACGGTTCTAATCTGGCGCCAGCTAACTATATCATATAGATAAGCGGTGCTTTATGATGCGGTGAGTCACGCGGTGTTTGCTTCATGTAACGCTGGTCAAAGTACATCAGCAGCTTTCAGCCTTAAAAATTAAAAATTTGAATTTAAATTAGGAATTAAATTTGGCACAACCTTCGATTTCTTGCAACAGATTCTTGCTACAGGGGCTTTCTCTGTAGATTTTTTAGCAGGAGGTTAGTTATGCGTGACACTCGAGCAGGATCCAATGACGCCAAAAATCATATCAGTTAACCATATGGTGCCACTTCGGTGCCGCCACCGGGAATGCTGATTGGGAAACTGCATTATCTTAGTTGCAAGGTCACGGGACTAACCATATAAATTATGCCCCCAAGAAGTTATCATGACTCACTGATCAGGACTCGCCACGATGCTTCACCCGGCCCCCGTCTCTGCTCTCCTCGTCGCCGTCCTCGGCTTCTCCAGGGCCAACCCCACCCGCTTCAACTCTTGCGGCTACCCTAACAACACCGCTACGGCTCCCCACACCTATTCTTGCAATACTGGTAAGATTAGTTGTATTATGACCAGCTAAAATAGTGTTTTAGAAGCTGCGATCCAAGTCCTGAACACGCAGATCCTCGATCAGAACACGAAGAAGCCCGTGTACCCCATCGACCCCTCGAAGGCGATCATCATCGACCTGACTGCTGTTAATCACGGAGTTGCGGTGAGAGATTCTTATTATTGCGGTGAGAGAATCTCAAATCTCAGATCAACGACGATAAGGCGAACGTTCGTCTCTTCGAATACTCTACAGACTTCATGACTGGCGACTGTGGCTGGCAGGAGATCAACATCTTCGGCCTCCTCGACAACATCGACGGCTGCCAGATGGCCCACAATTGTCCTCTCCAGCCCGGAAACCTTAGCCTCGAGCTGCCGATCGACCTCAGCAAGTACGCCGCCATCATCCAATTCCTCACCTCCGGCGTGAGTTCTTCAAATTATGGATTGAGCTCTTATCCCTAATGTTCTAGAACGCGTACCAGCTCCAGATCGAGATGTTCGACTACAACCAGGGCTCCAAGCACGAGCTGATCTCCTGCGCCGTTTCGCAGGTCAAATTCGCCTAACTTCTTCAATTCACCTATCTTCATCTCAATAAATCTTGCATTCTCATCAGCCATGCTCAAAACACATCATTTGTTCCCCTTTCAGCTACGATGTTCTTCTGTCGTCCACGCCATCAGAATTAATGGCGCCTGCTTCAGATCCGCGTCGTCTTCTCCTTCTTCCAGCTGGTGGCCAAGCGCCGCCGCGGACGAATCCTCTCCGCCGTTCATTCACCACATAAGCGCTGGGCACTTTTGTGTCGTTTTTTCGCTTCGATCGATTAGCGCCGGAGGGCGAACGACTGTCCACATGCAAATCGCCCCTTTCACAATTGTGCCTCTTTTGGCCTATGATGCAATTTACATAGTGTTTTCGCGGCGTGCCAACGCGATCTGTGCTGCGCTGGGGCGGCGCGATTCCCGGCAGATTAGGCGACAATCCATTGTTCGACTGGTTTTTTGTTCTGGCGCGGATTATCCCAACCTATGTTCGCTTTTTCCTGAAATTCACGTCTGTGCAGAAACAATACCATAAGAACGCGAAAGCTTCGTCCAAGCGGGTTGTTTCGGTGGTGTTTTAGAAGAGTTTTAAAGTTAGGGTTTTCTTATTTCATGCAAATATTGTAGGACCTTTTCCACAAACAGCCAAACCGATCGACCATCTGTAAATGTTTCACCGCTTAATTTAGAATTCTGATTTTTTCAGCACTTCATAATTTTGTTTCATTCAAATCAAGCAACGAATCTTGTACGTTTATGGAAATGGCCTTTTTTAATTTACGGAAATTCGAATGATTTATGCCGTAGCGCCTTTCGGCCTTTAAGAATAAATCTAATTGAATATGACCAAAACGCTAATTTTCCAAAAACAAATGGTACAAAGTGCACTTAAACATATGAAATGCAAAATTCGACCCTCGACGACGTTTCAAACAACCGAATTTCCATAACTGCCCTGTGTTCCCTTGCCACTTTTCGCGTTTTCTACAATGCTACCTTCGCTTCTCAAGGGTCCGAATTTCGCCCAAACAAACACACGCCACTTCAGCTCCTGCTCGTTGACCCGGCGGCTCCGGCGCTCTAAATTCTCGTATTTTTCCGCGTCACATATTGTCACAACTCTCGTCTCATGTCGTTTTTGTCATGGCTCTCGCCATATTCTATTTGCCCCTGTCCGCAATCTGTTGACAGGGAATCACGTAATCGGAGGCGAGCTTCTCGCGCGGTTGTTTGCTCAGGTTGTTCTAATCGCGTCCGTCCGCTGACCGTTTCTGTGTTTCAACGTGGTTGTTTCAACGATTTTAGGAACCCCGACGCTTCCAAACTGGCCAGTGTACAGAATGGCCGCCGGCGATCAAGGGTGGTACTCGTTGGAGGGAGTACTGTACATGAAGACTAGTGGAGGTGAGTCATTCTGGTTTAAGGGGATCCTTCTGATTAAAATTTAAAGAAACTATTTTTGTGTTTCCGATTGCGCGTTTTTGTCATGATTTTGAACATTGTGTTTAATCGCTTCGATTTGTTTTCGTTTTCAGGTTTGAATTACCTGATTCCCAAGAAGAAGCTGTACTTCGCGTTGAACGAGTGCGAGAACAGTCTCGTCTTCTACAAGGACAAAGCGGATTTCTGCCGGAAGAAAGATAAACAAGGCTCGATCAAACTGGCGAATTCGGCCTGCACTCTGCTTGAAAACAACCGAAAGGGATTTGTGATACAGTAAGTTGCCGCTACGAAAAAAATATTTTGGTATTTTCAGTGCCGACGGGAAAAAATACGAATTCGAAGGGGAAAACGAGAGCAGCGCGGATTGCTGGCTGCACGCGCTGAGGCATCGGAAGGAAACCGACATCAACGATAATTTGAGGTTCGAGAATTCGGTGAGGAGTCGCTCGCATTCGGCGGTATGTTTCTGAGCCAAATCACTGAGATTGCTTGTGTTCAGAGCGACGAGGAGAACGGGATCTTGTCCACGGCTCACTTGACCAACGGGCAGCCCTACCATCGGACCATCTCGAAGCTAGGCTCCGACTCCGGCACCTCCACGGAACCCACTCCGCTTCCCACGATTCGCACCGGCGGCGATTGCGAAGCTCCGGGAGAGAGCGGCGTCGGCGCCACGTCAGAGGTCTCCGTTGATTTATGCAGATGCGCGTGTAAACAACGCCGTTTTCAGGAGCCGGTTCCCGGTTGGTTGGACCATTGGGTGAGTGGATGGGTCAACGAACAGCCCTACATGGCGGCTATTGACGAGTAAGTGCGAGAGGAACGGAGAGCTTGGTTACGGTCAGTTCCAGGGAACACCCGCTCTGCGAGAATGGCGAAGAGGACGAGGAGTTAACGAACTCCGGGGAGGAGCAGCTCCGGAAGCAGAGCGCCTCGACGTCGACCTTCGACAGCCGGAAACGTTCGAGCGTGTGTTCGAACGATATGTAAATTCCTGTTTTCGATATTTTCGAGTGAGCGCAGGTTGCAGATTTATGTGCGACGAGCTTCATCGATTGAGAGTCGTGGACGGGAGGCAGAAGCAGAAGATCCAGCAGCTGGCAGCGGATAAAACCGAGCTGGAGATAGAGGTCGAGAGGTTACGTCAGCGATGCAAAGATGACTTCGAACAGAGGTCAGCTTAAAAATACGATTTTGAAAAATGGGATATACGCACGAGTTGAGCACCTGTAGTCGAAGTGTAGGCATCATTTTTCAGGGAAATTCACGCACTTCTACAAGTGCACTTATCCTTATGTCCACCTTTTTGGTTTTGGTAGACGTGTCTTTTGGGAAGAACGGAATATATTATTTTTGTCAAACTCTTTTTAAGCGCCACCACTGACCTACACTAAAAGTCAACTTATTAAAATGTTTCCCTATTCGATCGCGGTAGAAATGAGCGACTGTTTTAGAGAGAATGCTGTTCTATCCGTCATGAACGACACCAGCAAGACAACTTTGGTTATTCAAAATCGCTTTTTGAATTCCGAAGTGATTCGGCTGAACGAAAGATGTCAAACGGCCGAAAGGAAGTTGGTGGAGTATAACAAGTGAGTATGAATTTTAGAGATTGTAACAAATAGGAATCATAGGAAAATAGCAAGCCGAGACATGGAGATGCAAGAGTTCAAGAGGGAGTACGTGTACCTGCTCCAGAGCTGCATTAGAATCCCAATCAGCGAACACACGACCGGCGACGTTGTGCAGGTGAAGCTCTTTGGAGGAAATCTGCACGAAAGAAGAGTGAGAAAGTTGCTGGAGGTGGCGAGGCAGCAGGACCCGACTTTGCCAACTTTTGAGAAGTGAGTAGTTCTCAACGCAACGTTTTGACAAAGATCTATTTGTTTCAGCGTGTGTAACCCCGCATCTTTCCACGTCGACGAGTACGGCTTCCGCCACACCTTCGAAGACGTCTCCTTGGCTCTCCACTACATCTGCACCCAACTCCACAACCATTATCAGAGCCAACTCGAGAGCCACAAGAACCACAAGCGGAGGTGGAAGATTGTGCTGGACGAGTGCGACCAGAAGATCAATAACACTGTAATAGTACTGGTTTCGTCATTTACTGAAATCGGTTATTCACCCTATTTAGCACGAAACGCGGAGTCTTTGTCGTGCTGGAATTCCGCGATCTCTCCGCTCGACCATCTGGAGGATTCTGATTCACCAGCAGGTGGTGGATTTGAAGACGAAGTTCGGGAAATATTATTTCCGGAATCTGTGCAGCAGTCAAGGAACGCCCGCTGATCGCCATGTGAGTTTTCCCGATTCAATTCACTCTATAATTTTTGTTATTTCAGTACTGCGCGAATCACCAGAAACAAGTGACGCTCGATCTTCTTCGCACCATGCCCAACAACGTGCATTTCATGTCGGCCACTTGCAAAGGCGTAGGCTGAAACTCCTGTATTCCGTTTAAACTGGATATGCTAATCTAGGTGACCCAGCTCCAATCGGTTCTCAGAGCGTACTGCCTCCACAACGGCTCCATCGGCTACTGCCAAGGGATGAATTTCATTGCGGCCACGTGCCTTCTCTTCGTCGGTCCCGAGGACACTTTCTGGTTTTTGATTGCCGTGACGGAGAGGTATTTCGACAGATCGTACTTCGATCAATCTCTCACTGGTGCTCAGGCCGACCAGGTGAGCGCAGATTGACCTTCGAAAACAAATGATCAAGCTTAGGAAGTGTTGAAAGAATTGGTAGAACTGAAGTTTCCAAAGTTGGCCCGACATCTCGATATGTGCGACATCGACCTGACCACAGTAACGCTGAACTGGTTTTTGGCTCTGTTCTTCGATGCTGTGCCGTTTTTGGTGAGTATTTTTATGCTAACGGGGTTTGCGGTTTGCTCAAGCTGATGTGTAAGATTAGCACAGTATTCAAACGACTACATCGTGATTATAAAACCGGGCGAACTGAGATACGCGCTTGCTTGAGGTGGAGCCAGTCGTTGGAATTTGTGTCAAACCAAACGATTCCGATATTCGGAAGACCGTTTAGGTTCGCTTTGATGCAGTTCGCGAACCACCAACCTTAAAACACTTTTTCAGGAAAACGTTATTTCCATTATGACATACCCGATAAGTAGTAACGTCCACAGTGAGTGCTGCTCTTGTCGTTATCCTTGTCGTAAGCACTAAACTCCATCCCACTATGCTCGCTCATTGAGTCCGTCAGGTTGCTTCGGTTTTCCTGGTAGCCGCTGATTGTTAACCTAAAAATTTTCGGATTTATAAGGATAATTTAAATTAAGGTCACCTGTAATTGAATTCCTTAACTGACACGTGAAACTTCTCGTAGTAAGCAACGCGGTAATCCCCGAACAGATCCCAGGTTTCGAATTTGATCTGCGTTTTGAAGCTCTCGGTCAAATAGTGGAGCATGTCGTTGCCGATCCAGAAGCTTTTGTTGATCTGAATGATTTTGCTCATTGCGGGAGCACAAAAAATCTCCCACATTGCCAAATCCTTGTTCATATTCCACCGCAGTTCGGTTGAAACTGGTCTCGTTGTCCCCAAACCGTTCTTGGATCACCGTCCATCCATCGTTGCAGTTCACGAAAAACGCTTTCTTGGCAATTTCCGGCTTGACTAATACGTTTTTCCGCGTCTTGCCGTTATCGTACTCGGAGCAGTCTTAAAATTACCTTTCATGACACGTATATATTAGGCGATCTTACCGCCAGGAAGGGTTTGCTGTAGTTTACCAATCGTCGAAGCAGCGTCACGCTGCATCAGTTTCAGGAATTTGAGCTGAGAATCCAAGTTGGAGAGTTTGACACCGTCGTGTTCGATCGACTTTTCGATCGTCCGGAAGTTGTCGTAGTCGACCTTTTGCTTCATCTTGCGCTGAATCTCCTTCAGGTCAACGGCGTTCGAATCTAAATTTACAGATCAATTAGAAATCGCAACATTAAAAACAGCAGACCCAACGTCCTCTCCAATCCCTCAACGAGAGCCTTCAGCCTGTAGTACTTTTCGTCCTGAACTTGGTCGTAAACCGTAGTTTTGTGCAGAAACAGCGTTGCATTCAAGAAGTCCGCCTGAAAAGAATTGATATTCATCTCAAATTTGACGAATGTTACCTGAAGCTCCGTGAGCTTAAGCGCATATCTCGTGACTTGGCCGTCGATCTCCCGCAACCGCTCGGTTTGGTTCACCAGCTTTGTGAAGAGATCTTGCTGCACCTTCTTGACCACGTCGGCCACGGCGATCGCCCGATCCGTGTGGTGCTTCGTCTCCTTGACATCCAAGGAAATCGATTCGATTCGGTTCTTGTTCACCTTCTTGACTGAGGAGACCATCGCCTTGAAGTTCTCAAGTTCGGCTTCCATGTAGGAGTACTTGGATGTCATGTTGTCGATGGTTGAGGCGAGTTGGGACACGTTGCTGGACACGAATTGTTGCCGCTCTCTGAGTTGCTCCGAAAGGTCGTCCGTGAGAGTTTGCTGAACGTTTCAGATTGAAATTCGATTTAAAAGAGCAGCCTACCAGGGAACTTATTTCATATCGTAGATCTTCAAAGTCTTCGGCAAGATTTCCGGCTTGGTTGGTTTCTATAAATTAGAAGTTGTTACATGCACATTTACGAGTTATTCACCATGGCCTTGGAAGACGTAGTCAACTTGTTGGTTGGGATTTGATCCATAGCCGCTGCCTTCCTCCACCTCCGTGTTTCCAGCTCGGACCTTGTCGATGGTGTCCAGCTTTCCCACAAGCGTTCCTTGGTTCCTAATGACCTCTTGAAGTTGCTTCTAAAATTTGAATTTTAATTTAATCCAAAAGTGTTTGCTGTACCTGAAGCCGATCGAGCCAGAACTCGTTCCACTTGAACGTGCCGTCAAACTCCCGCATCCGCTCGTCGATGTTCCAGATTCTACCCTTCAAGTTCTCGATCTCCACGTTCTTTAACGAATCCTCGTCGTCGATATCGACGACCAGGCCGTCCTTGCTAACCGAGGGTCCCGTGGACTTCTTTAGGTAGATCAAATCTCGGCTGATCTGCTCAGTTACGTTGAGGAGTTCGTTGATCTGGGACTGGGTTTGCGAGATCTCGGACTTCATCTTGGGGTCGTTTTTGTTCTGGAGCGAGCGGACGACGGAGAGTTCGGAGCGGAGGTTGTGGAGCTGCTGCGCCATCGAGAGGATTCGGTTCGAATTTGAGGTGTCCCGCTTGCTGCGTCGATTAGAAGACCTAAAAAAGAGTTTTTAAAGCGCTTCATTCAAACAGTTCCAACTCACTTGTCCAGCAAATGGTCCTTGAGCTTATCTACATTGAAAGCTTCTAAAGCCTTGGTTAATTCCTCGTTTCCACTTTTCTGGGTGCAGATTCCTTCCACGGTTTTCAGTCTTCGATCCATCTTCTCCATTCTCTCCACAATTTCTTGGTATCCATCTTCTTCCTTCACGCAGATTCCACAGCACCAAATAAAGCAAAATAGCAGAATCACTAGCTTCAAAGCCATACCTGAAACAAAATCCTTAAACCTCAAAAATCAACAAACTCACAGCAATAAAACTTTCAATTAGCCCGGAAAACGCGAACTATCCGCGAGGTGCCAAAGTGATGAATGAGCGAGTTCGGGCGTCGCTTGAGTGTAACGTTTGGAGGCCTGGTTATGCAAATTAATGGCCGCAATTTGATGGACAGGTGCGGCGAGCGATAGGCGACGAGGATCGGGAGGACAAAAAACATCGCGAATGGGGCAGTAAAAATAAAGGCAATGTTTAGACGATGTTGCGAATCTGGGACTGTTTCCTGCTCGAGGGGCCGAAGATTCTCTTCCGCTTCGCGATCGCGCTTCTAGGAATCCACGAAACGGAGATTCTCGAGAAAACCGACACGATCTCGGTGATGAAGGTGTTGAAGGCCGCGGTGAGGCTCACGTATGACATCGATGGGCTAATCAAGGTAGGAAATGAAGATGAATTTGTAAATTAATTTATGCATTTAGATGGCCTTCGACCAGCTGAGCCCCTTCCCGACCCGAGAACAACTCCACGCGAAACAGTTGAGTTATCTGAAAGTCCTTCACGAGAGACTAAACAAACGCCAGCAGATCAGGAACCAGTTGAACATCATAAGCGTAAGTCACTTGATTTTTAAGCATTTAGAAACGCGCTCCGTTCAGTTCCCCAGCAACAGCCTCATGTCGAACCACCTTCGCGATTTCCCGATCGAAGGAATCCGCTTCAACAACGACGTTCCCGGAGTCGGCTACATCTTCGCCGGCCACCACAAAAAGGGGAAACTCGCGCTGATCCACATGACGTTCGAAAGGGCGTACATGACTCCTCTGAATATCGAGGTTGGTTCGGAAAATTCGCGCTTACAAATTCTATAAATTCGAATTTTTTCAATTTCAGTTCGATTGCCGCGTGGTGTCGATGGTGATCGTGCAAGCCGACATGGCCTTTGTGTCGCTCCTTTCTGGTTACATCGTCGCTTTGCACCTTCAGGACAACCAATGGTGAGTCGGTTCGAAGAGTCCTTTGGTGGACGGCAAAAACGCTACTTTACGACCCTTTTTGCAAATTGTGGGTCCAGTTAATTGATCAAACTGTTGAAACGGCCGGCTGTCTGTCAGGCGGTGTGTTTGTTCTGATCACGAGGGGCTATAAATCTTATTCACGACGATGCGAAACAGCGAAAATGGGAGCGATTTAGAAAGTTGAGGTTGAGAAACAGTCGCATCGATTAAGCATGGGAATATGCGAATTTTTTATTTTTAGTGCCACGTTATGGGAATTGAAGCTCAACGACGTCGCCTTGAAGCTTGTGCACAGCGAGAACCGAGTTTACGCAGCTCTGGCTAACGGAACTCTGACCGTATTAGAGGTGAATTGAATGATTTTGGCCCAATTTAAATGTTTTGATTTTAGAACGTTTTTGAGCACACGCCGAGTGCTCTGGACCTGTATCATATCCCGATCGGAGCTGCGCCAATCACCGATGCGATTCTCGTCGACGACCATTTGTGGCTCGCTGTTGCGTGCAAAATTGTGATTTTACATCGATTGTAACTTTGAAGCGAGTGTTTTAGCTCTGAAATTCATCATTTCAGCACTCTGACCACGGTCGGGTCGATCTACGTAGCGTCGTCGGCGAACGGAAGCGCAATCCCGATGTTCGACAAAATTCGGAGCTTCTCGCACTCGGCACACGGCGTTTGGCTAATGACGGCGCACTCGTCGCTCGTGCAGCTTTGGCGGGAAGAGGAGTGCGTGCTCCTTTACGACATCACCTACGACCACAGCCACCGGAAGCCGAGTTTCGACGACAGTGACGAGCCGAATCCCGTGGAGATCAACTCGCTCCTCTACCACGACGACACCGTTTGGGTTGGCACCACCGACGGCTATCTTCTCCTCTACGCCGTGAACCCCATCAGGGAAGAAGTCAGGAAGAAGTGCTCCGATGCGCTCTTCTCCCTCTACAAGTACCCTCCTGGGCGAAGACTCAGTCCGAGTTCCAATTTCGCCTCCGAGATCCCGATCCACAAGCAGCCGACCTACTACATTCCGACCCTCAAGGAGACCCAACACGAGGAGATCGCGAGCGTGAACGAGTATCCGGAGAGTGAGAGGAGGACTCGGAAGATCTCGGTGATCATCGACCAGTCGACGAAGAAGTACAGCGTTTCCGTGGCGCCGATCAGAAAGTGCTCCGAAGATTCGTTCCTGAATCAAGGAACGGGAAAACTGAGGGCCTCTTCGTGTGGGAACATGTCCCAGTTCCGGAAGCAGAGCGAGAGCACGTTCCGGTCGGCGGCTGCGAGGCGAAGGAGTCTTGCGAAAGGATCCAGCATGGAATCCAACTCTTCCGTGTTCTCCTCCGAAGACCCCTCTTGCACCATGCCGACGCCGAACTACGACCCGAAGTACAAGAAACACGAATCACCTCTCGGGTCGGTGCAGTCGATAGAGAGCGAGAAGGATGATCTGTTCGATTCAGAAAGCGAATTACGTGAGTTCATTATTTTATGGTTCGGTTAAAATGGAGTTATAGCAAACCAGAAGAAACCTTCGTTTGGTTTAATGATAGAGAAAGAATTCCGATTGAGTCCGACGCCGCAAATTCCGCTTAGGAAATTGAGTTGCCGAGCATTTGGTAGGTGATACATTCAGAGGCTTTTTATGTTTTATTTAAGGAACATTCCCCCTCATCGCAGTGGCCAGCGACAGGTCATCTCCAGAGAACCAATTCGTAACAAGCCAAGAATCTCCGGTGTACGAACTTCAGCCGAAATTGCGGCGGAAGGATTTGGACTTCGACGAAACCCTTGTGGTAGCGATTAAGGAACCAGAAGGTCACGAAGGTGAGCCGTGAAGGCAACAACCGAATCTATTTCTTATCTTGTTTAGCCGACATCAGTGAAGACGACGCTTTTAAGGAAGAGCCCGACCAGTTTACAGAAATGGAATGCGAAGTGTCAGTGGTACTTTCTTAAATTCGTCATACATTATCCTTTTCTAGGAAATCCTCTCTCAGCCTGTCCCTGCTGATGAAACTCAAAATCTCGGACAAACCAGTCAAGTGCATAGAAGTGACCAACTTCACGAACAAAGACATCGTAATCACTGGATCTGGAGATTACGGCGACGACGAGGCGATTCTGAGATGGACCAAGGAGAGCAAGACTGTAGGACGCGGTTTGTGTAAAGGTTTAAAACGTAGCTTTTAGGGTCTTTGGATCAACGATCCACTGGTGGACAACTCGATCCGGTGTAGGGCGAGAACGATGTTCTCGGTGCCGTCGCCGTCGCACCGAGATGAGAACGAGGAACGCGTGTGCCTGACTCCTTAAGGTTGTGTTATCCGCATATTTGTAAATATTCTCTCTATTTATTTTGTACGAGATAGATTTAAAGAAACGTTGACCGATGGGATTTGTGAAAAGCGAATCTGGAACTGAACTTTGATAAGACCAAAATACAAGCGATCATGAACCAATGCAGTCGCGTTCTAAAAGGAACTGTTTAAATTAACCAGAAGCCGATCGCTCGTCAGTAGCTTGATCCTATTGAACTGTCGTAAAACAAAGCATTTTTAGGGACGCACGTAACTGATATATCGTAATAGATCAGTGGAGCTTTGTTGTGGGGAAAAAGAAGGAAAAACATTCGAAAAAACTAAAACCGTTTTCAATTGTTCGATACAAAAGTTCAGAAAGCGCTATCTAATTGTACAGGGTAGCCCAAAAAAAACCCTTTTTCTAGACACCGCGCCGGCCAGACACCGTCCAGGCAGAGCGGAGTCATTTCAAGCTCATTCGACCGGTCGGTTTCGCTAACAAATGACGTGAAACCGACCGGTCGCGCGTGTCTGGAAAAAGGGTTTTTTTTGGGCCACCCTGTAAGTGACCCGAGAATGAACTATGCCACAAATGTCGCGAAATGCTTTCTTTCCCCAGACGAGTCGGCACTTAGATAAAACTTAAGAACTGAATGTACTTTTGGGAGATCCGGGTGTGAACAAGGTTTTGCTGCGGAACAAAAATGGAGGCTTTTGGAGTGCCTTTATCTGCAAGCTCGTAGTGTAGCAGTAATGCAGCAACAAGCATCTGTGCCTTTCTGTTTCTTATCGGGGTCGCGAGCTACGGTTTTCGATCTTCAAAGACGCATAAAAGCACCCTCTGACTTCTGCATTCAATCTAAATGTGGTCTCCACCGCTCGTCTTCGGCCTCCTCACGGTCGCGCACGGCGTCCCCCTTTCGCCCTCCGAGTTCATCATCGGCGGCGTCAACGCCTCTCTGGGTCAGTTTCCCTTCCAGGTCTAGCTCAACATCCCCCACCAGAATAGGGACATGGGCAGCTGCGGAGGATCTCTTCTCAACGAGCGCTTCGTCCTCACCGCCGCCCATTGCTTTGCCCCTATGCGATCAACGAAGACTTCAAAGCCTATTTCGGACTCCTCGACACCGAGAACCTCTCCGCAGCTGATGTGAAGATGCGCCAAGTCGTGGCCGTGACGCTTCCACCCAAGAATCAAGGCGCAGTAACTCGAGGCGCCTGTAACCTACAACAGGGCTGTGAAACCCATTAAGATCTACAGCGGCGACAAACCTTTGGTGAGCGGTCCCACAAGCCCCTCGCTTGTGGGTATGGACGCACCAGTTGTGAGTTGATTTCTACGCTATTTCCGCATTTTTAAAATCGCATGTATAGATACTCTCAGCGGAAGGTTTGGTCGTCGCAGTCGATTACTCCACTACACCTTCGTTCAATTTTTCAGCTGCGAACTCTGCAGGTGAATCTAGATTTCTATTTTTGGATTTTAATTTTATACGTTTGTACATAGGAAGAGTTGAGGCTTCATTCCGTAGAGTGTCCTACCAAGCTGATCTGCGCCGGATCGCACGGACACGGAAACAGCACGGTACGTTGAACGCAAAAAATGCAGTTGTGACTATTGAACTGTTTAAGGAGACAGCGGCGGACCTCTTTTCATCGTTTACAACGGCGACTGGGCGCAGCTCGGAGTGGCTTCAATTTCGACTGCGGACGACAACAATGACATGTTCCCAGGTTAGAACGACTCAATCTTGAGCTTAAATTAATCTGACCATTTGCAGATGCTTACACCCGAGTGTCCAAGTACTGCGGATTCATTTCTGAAGCCACACGACAGACCTATCGCTGTTTCTGATTGTGCAAAATTTACATAAAAGCTTTAAAATGAAGAAACATATTTGCACTTAAAATGAGTCCTACTCGAGGCGTCACACGTAGTCTTCTCGTTGTTCTCTTGATAAGCGGATTAATTCTCTTTCTTCTTTCACTACTCAACTTCCACCACAAGACGGATCCAAATCTAGATGAAGGAGACGCCTTGTTCTGTCGTTGTGGTAAATCTTTCGGCTTTTAATATTACATAGTTTCCATTTTAGGACTTCCGCGAGCCTGGTTTTTTTGAAATTGGTTACACCGGCGACGACACTTTCGACATTAACCACATCGATTATGAAGTGTGCTGGGGGTGCTGTCACACCGAGGTGTCTTTAATTATGACCGCTGTTAACCAATAAGTGTTTTTCAGCAAAGCGGAAAGGTGCTCACCGTGCTAAGTTTTCTTGTCAGCGCGGGAGGTCTCGTTTACTACATTACAAGCAAAGATGTTACTGAAATTATCCTATTCTCATTTTTTACCGCTTCCTGTGTTCTTCTCCTTTTTGGTGTCTTCACACATAGACACAGATTCATTCTTCCCTTCCTCATATTCAAGGTTACCCGAACCCCTTAAAAACATCTCAAAACCAAATTTTAGATTGTGAATGAGGCCTTCGATTCCTACCACTTTGTTAGTTGTAGCATCAGTTTAGTGAAAAAACTAGATTCTGCTGACACCAAAATAGGAGGTAGGAGAGTGGATCAAAATAACTCTGAGAAACTGATTTTAGAAGCTATGCTTCGCGAGATGCTGTCGATGATCTTCTCTTCGGTCGGAATCGTACTTTCGTTTTGGTTAATCTGGGTCATGTACATCCACTACTGCTATTTGCGAGCACGGCCTAGGAATCTGTGTTTCAAGCTGGACGAGAATCTGTGTTTCAAGAAGCGACTGATAAGGAATATCTGGTTTGCAGAGCATTGCAATGGCACATAATAAATATCTTTTAAAGATCTTTGTCACGGTTAGGTCAAGCTATAGCAAGCCATTTAACTCACAACCTAACAGCGATTTCGCGCTTTTCGGTCATACAGGGGTGATTCACGTGTGTTGACTCAGCATCACGTCAAAGTAATATAAGGAGATTAGTGTATCACTTCACACACTCGTTTCCTCTTCGCTCTTGTCGCTGTTTTTAGAATGTCAGTTTCCAGTGATGTGAGAATGTTTAAACGTTCTTGAACTGAGCCATGTTTTTCTCAGGACTTCCGCGAACCGTGCTTTTTCGAGATCGGCTACACCGGCGACGATTCCTTCGACAACAACCACGTCGACTATGAAGTTTGCTGTGGATGCTGCCACACTCGGGTAGAACCAAATACGACATTCACTTCACTTTTCTGATTTCATTTTAGCGCTCGGGGAAAGTTATTTCCGTCTTCTCATTTCTGTTCGCCTTGCTTTTCCTGGCTCTGGGTGCCGGCAATTCCAATACCGAAATCGCCAATTCGATATTTTCTTCGATCTACTTGATATCCACCATTGTTCTTCTTGTCGGAGTTTTCACTCACCGCGCCAAATTACTAATTCCTTTTTTGGTCGTGTCAGTAGCAAAAGAGCTCTGGGATTTTTACAACATTGCCACGATTGCCATAGAATTGTTTGAGCAACTGAACACGACGGATGCAGAAATAGGATGTAGGTTATGTGTTTGCTGCGCTTGTTTTCTAAAATAGCGTTTTAGTAACTGTTATGCTTGCAATGATTCTTCTAATTTGCACGTCGCTGTTCACGGTGTTTGCGCTGTGGACAATCTGGATAATGTACGTGCATTATTGTTATCTGAGAGACCGGCCGCGGAACACTGGCGACATCTTCAAAGAAACCAAGGCTCAGTATCGTTTCATGCGGAATATTAAAGCAGTATGGAAATTCAAATAAATAGATCATAACCTAAAATCTGAAGGACGTACAACCGGGATGTACGACCTTTAAGAATATTACAACTCACACAAACTATGAAATCGTTGAAGGCGATTAACGCACTTAATCCCACTTTTCGTCAAGGTCATGGTGCTCTATTTGAAGACTATGACAGCTTTCGACTTCAACTTTTAATCAATTTACAGAAGTGAAATATTGTTCGTAAGTCTTGTTTTTTGTCAGCACTGTAAGCGGATGACAACGCGCTTAACCAGAATCAATTTTTATGATCTCTACCTTCGGTTGCTTAGTTTATGGTTCTCAGAAGACAGTTTTTAAATACTTACAACAAAATAGAATGTTTGTACACTTGACATTTCTGACTACTCCTTCTTGCATAGACCAACAGCCTTACAGGCGTCCTCAGGCGGAATCTGGTACTTGACGGCCTCCTTCAAAGCGGTGCTGAACAGGGTCAGGACTGCGGTGCACATCTTCTCCACAGGTCCGAACTTCTTGCAAACGTTGCGGATGTTGTGTTTCAGCCAGACGCTGCCGTGGTCTTCCACTTCTTCCGCTTTCTACAAAAACTCAACTTAAAAATGCATTATGGAATAAAGTTTGATCACTCCAAGTAGATCAAGGCATGAGTCGCAGAGGTCCAGTTGCTTCAGCTGGTTGACGTCGAGCTCGGGCCTTGCGTTGCCATCGTTTCCACATAACGCAGATCCAAAAAGACCAAGCAGGGACAGCAGTAAAATCAGTCTCATTTTGAATAATAAACGGAAACAGTGACTCAGAAGAATGAATTTGATCGGAGCAATTCTGAAATGGTTTTATCTCGGTGTGGCCATAAAATGTGAAGGGTGTGACCGTAAGATGTGAAGGACAAACGGATTATCACGAAACGGGTAAAACAAACATGTTTTGGTTGAACAAAACTTTGGTTGATTACGTCTTAATTGAAAAGAGGGAAACATCGGAGTTTGTATCATTTAGTCATTTCACGCTGTCCCTTTTCTCGCATCACAAAGCGAATGTTCTTTACAATTTTTCAAATAAAGTTGAGACGATTTAAAATCAGCTTCTATCCAGTCACACGTTCTTAGCTGACAAAACAGTAAAAGTACAGTTTGCATAAACTCTTAATCCTTATCTACGGATAAGCGTCGTACTCCCAAGAAAGTCAATAACAAATTTGATAAGAACTTTCATTAACAAATACACCCTAATCATACCAGCTAACAACCATCAAATCTCGTTTTTTCCTTCTCCGCCATCTCTCGTCCCATCATGAAGACCTTCGTTCTCCTCATCGCCCTCTTCGCCCTTCTGGCTTTCGCTTGGGCCAACGACATGCCGGATTTGTGCAAGTCTTGCGAGAATCTCGTCTCGGTTAGACAGTCACAGCAGATCAGAAACTTCATTTCTTATGTTTCAGGAAGGCCAAAAAGCCGAGGAGTACAGCGATCAGTGGCTCAAGTCTCACATCTCCGAAATCTGCCAGAAGTTCGGAAAGCTCGAGAAGATCTGCACTGAGGTGCTAAGCATCTTCAGCGCTCTCATCGACAAGAGCATCAAGAAAGAGGTCTCTGCTCAGAAGGCTTGTAGTTCCATGCAGCTTTGCTAGATCATAAGACTTTCTAAAATGTAAATTGTGTAAAACCATGTAAATGCTTTGCATAAAATGTAAACTGCGAATTGGATTTGGTGGAATGCACATCAAACTATTTAAAAAAGACCTTTATAATAGCATTAAAATGAGGCAGTAACAAAGTAATAAGGGATCATGAAGCAAAAAGCAAAAGTTGCTTCACATTAAAATGGTTTCCCTAATGTTTTGAAACCAATAAGACTCACTTTCGATAGAAACAAGATTAAATTGGTTACAATAACAACACTTGAAAAACGAGGTAGCTATTTGGAACTGCAGGCATCTGAGTAATGAACCTCTCTGTTGATGGTTTTGTCTTCGATGTTCATTCCTCCTCTATTAAGTAAAGGAGAACTATCATGACAAGTTAGTCCGTCACGAAATCCTGTGGCTCCCTGATTGCTGAGGGCGGTATGCGGTAGCGGCGTCTTTTGCGTTTGAACGCGTTTTGCTGTCGCCTTCGACCGGTCGGTTCTGCAAACACGACGATGCTTGAATTGGTGCCGCAAACTTCAAATTGGCAACAATTGCGGGTGGTTTTGGTCTTATCAGCTCTGCACAAAATAAAATATGTGATTTGAACTATTTCCAGAAAAATTATGAAACTGCGAAAACGGCGTCTGCGCTTATGAAGGCTGAGCAAGACGAGCATCGAGTCAGGCCGACCACGCTTCTTGAAAGCGCGAAGCGCCCACTTGGAACATACTTCAAGAAAGAAACCTCGCGCGATAGTGCTCAAGGCCCCGTTAATTTGAAAATATTGGAGTCGTTCTAACAGTTTTTACAAAATTCCATATGAGCGTAGGTTTTAATACAAAATTTACAGCTTCAAACTAACTCAGTAACTCTATCTACGCTATCTTTGGTAAAAAGTCCTTATGTAGCTATTTTTAATGTCGGCATCCCTTTCATAAAAGTTACGTTGGCCAGTTTAAAACCGTCACCTATTCTTTGATTTTAAAGGTCACTTTCAGTTTTAAATCTTTATATAAATCAACGGGACTGCGAACTATTGCGCAAAATATCTGTTTCAAAATACGTTTTAAGTCGGCGCTTCGCGCCTCCAAAGAGCGTGGTCAGCCTGACTCGATGCTCAGTCTTCATTACCTCAAACGCCGTTTTCGCTGTTTCATAATTTTTCTCAAAATAGTTCAAATCACATACAGGGTGCGTAATAAGTTCTGTGACATTTTTCGTCTTTGTGTTTTTGCTTATTTTTATGCGTTGTTTTTTATGTTTGTTAAAATATTCGTGTTCTACGCGTCATTCTGAACCGGAATATTCTATATTTTGCTGTTATTGGCCTGTTATTCCAGCAAAAAATGGTGAACGAAGAGACCCGTGCTGCCGTCGTCGCACTCCACAAACAAGGAATGAGAAATCCGGCTATCGTAAAGATGCTGGACTTGCATCGAAATTAAGTCAAACGTATTGTGGACCGATTCGAAGCGACAGGAGAGATCAAGGACCGGCATAGAAGCGGAAGACCAAGGACCGCAAGGACCGCAATCGTCAGGAAAGCGATAAAAGCGAAAATCCAGAGGAATCCGGCCAGTTCCACAAGAAAACTGGCGAAAAAACACGGAATCAGCGATGGAACGGTCCGCAAGGTTTTAAAAGAAGATTTGAAGCTGTTCCCCTACAAGGAAGCGAAAGGTCAGCTGTTGACGGACGAAATGAAGGCCGGTTCGGAATTAGTCGGTTCGGAATTTTGTGCAGAGCTGATTAAGACCAAAAACACCAGCAACTGTTGCCAATTCGGCGTTTGCGGCACCAATTTAGACGCCGTCGCGGTTGCAAAACCGACAGGACCGCGGCAACGGCGAAACGCGAAAGTGCACTTTTAATTTCACGTTTGAGAACGCAATCACTTAAAAGATAAGAAACTCTATAAATAGATATGAGGACACAGAACTCTTACCACAATGCTTCGTTACTCCACCTATCCTCGAACGATGAAAACGAACGCTGTTCTTGTAGTCCTTTCCTTTGTTGCCTTAATCGCTTTTGCCTCGGCTAACCCACTCCAGCAGGCTCAACAGCCGCTTGACATCTGTGACGCTTGTGTAAACCTGCTTTTGGTAAACTTCTTCTTCTCAAGTTATCACGATTTCCGAAAAGTTGTTCAGGAAGCCGAAAAGATTGAAGACTACAGCAACGTCGGGTTCAAGCACAAAATGCGCAAAGTTTGTAAGAAGTTCGGTAGGCTCCAGAAGATCTGCACCAGCGCCCTTACTCTCCTTAGCACGACCCTCAACGAAGCGATCAAATACCAGATTCTTCCCCAAGAGGCATGCGAACTTGTGCGTCTTTGTAAGAAGTGATGGGAATTGAGGTAATATTCGGCATTGAGGTAATCTTCGGCAATTGTATGTACAGCTTAAGCTTGAAAATGAAACGGAAAAAATTGCACCCATAAGTCTGTTAACAGTCAACCTAGGGCTACTAGGGCTCTACGTGCCGCCCAAACTATTTGACTCTCTCTCTTATCATCTTTCACGTGATATACATTCTTTTAAAGTCTCGACGTCACAACTTTGCTTTTTGAACACTAAAATAGTCGTCGAGCGGAAGCGAGCGTCGCCCACAAGCGGCGATAAGAATTGCTTAAATACCCGGTAGCTTTCCGAGACTCGCATACCGCTCCCGTTCTCTCCCTCGATTCACTACCATGAAGCTTCTCGTCTTCCTGGTTGCTTTCGGACTCGTTGCCGTCTCCTCGGTCGCTGCCGAGAACCCCTTCGAAGTCTTACGCAAAGCAGTCTGCAACTCTTGTAATGACTTGGTCACTGTAAGGAAATATTCCCCTTTACCCATTTTAAAGCAATCAATTATAGAAGGCCGAAGCAGCTCACGGCGACGGTTCATGGATCCAGGCTCACATCTCCGATTCTTGCGATCTATTCAGCAGCGTCTCTATTGTGCGGAAAGTCTGCAGATATGACTTAAAGAAAGTCAGCCCCGCTCTGGAGAGATCTGTCCAACACCAAATGAAACCTGAAGACGCTTGCGAGAAAGCCTTGCCTGAGTTCAACTGCCAAGTTCAATAATTATCCTTTGTCAAAATGAGATATCTGTAAATATCGTTGAATGTAAATAAACTGACGCAGATCTCCAAGGGGAATTATGCTGAGCAACACATGAAGAAGAATGGGCTGGAACTAAATTGCTGAATACGAATAACGATGCCAAAAACATGAAACTAGATGACTGGAAAATACGGCAACAGCATAAATTTTGTGTGTCAAAAAAGAAGTTTGCCAAAACGCTTCGAGAATACGAGAATGCAGACGTCAATTTTTAAGGATAGAATGAATAAACGCTGGCAGTACCATTCAAAAATAGACATTGATTACTAGTAGGATTTCGGTGTTGGCGTACTAGCTTTGTTTTTGACTGATAAGATTTTGCGTAGACACATTAAATTCCTTAAATGTCAACTCATAATACTCTGTTCTTCGGACCCACAATAGCCGCCGACATTTCAACCGGAAGCTGACATCACCCACTGGATACTGATAAGGATTGCTTAAATAGACTGAATGGATCGAGATCAGCAGTCCTTTCTCGACTATTCCTTACACCGATTCTCTTCCTCAGAATGAAGACCTTCGTTATTCTCGCCCTCCTCGCTTTCGTCGGCCTTTCCTTTGCGACCGGCAAGCTCTTCAAAAAGAAAGATTTTGACTTCTGCAAGGCCTGCATTGATGTGGTCACTGTAGGTTATGCATTGAAAGCCAGTTTTATCAAATCGCCAATTTATAGAAAGCCGAAGCAGCAGAGGCTGAGGACGACAAGTGGCTTAAGGAACACATCCCCGAGATCTGCGCTCGCTTTGAGAAGGTCGAAGAACTCCAGAAGTTCTGCACCGGCGTCCTCATCAAATTGAGCGTCTTCCTCGACAAGGCAGTTAAGGAGCAGATTCCGCCCAAGGAAGCCTGCGAGACAGTCAAGCTATGCTAAAACCATCTTTGTAATTCCCTACAAACTCATTTATGCTCTCCAATAATCGTGTCTCCAAGCAGTTAAGGTTTATTGAAATTACACGGCCATGAGTGCTAAAAAGCGAGTAAGCAAATATTGCTCAGTAAAACGAAGAGGTCAGAGATGAAGGGGGCCCGGGACTTAACAGAGCTTCACGGACTCGCACGCCTTGAAGGGGTCCTCCTTGTTCTTGACGGCCTCGTCAAGCTTCTGGCTGATTTTGTTCAGAGCTTCGGCGCAGGTCTTCTCAAGGGGTCCCAGAGCTCCGCAGATGCCGGGGATGTGCTCCTTGAGCCAAGTGTCGCTGTAGTCTCCGGCGTCTTCGGCTTTCTGAAATAGATATTAGAAGTGTAGAAGGGAATATAAAAACAGTCTCACCTTGACGATATCCTTGCAGCTGTCGCAGAACTGTCCGGCCTGGGCGAAGACGCAGAATCCGATGAGGGCGAGAGCAATAAGAACGAAGGTTTTCATGGTGGTGGAGCGAATGGATTGATCGGGAGAACTGAGGATTAGGCGCGGCGATGCCTTTTTATATCCTGCTAACGGTGGGTAAACAAATAACATGGGTTTAAAGACCGAACAACAGGTGGGGATGTTGTTGTGGAGAGAATCTTTGATGCCTGAGGAGTATAATCAGGGATTGCAGAAAGGTGTTTTCTTAAACGACCTTTCGAAATAACGCGCTTTCAATGTCCTTGAATGTTGAAATGAGGTAAAGTTATGAGCTGATTGAGCAACTGAAATATGTAGATGCAATTAAGAGCGTTTCCAACGTGTAATCTGAAAAGCCCTAGAGATTTTCAGTCATTTGCATTAGTTATATTTTTGTGGACAGCTTCTGAATTGTGGAACTTCTCATCAAAGCTCTTTTCGGCAAAACTTGGATCAAACATTTTTCGCCGGATTTGCTGTTCCTAATTAGCCGCTTAGTCCAAGGTCCAGCTTTCGTAAAGCCTCCTCATGATGTCAAATTAAACTGCAAGCGATCGGCGGCCAACATCTTGTTTACGACTTCGAAAATCTCCGGCGATTGTTGATCGCCGAGGGCGCCGTCGTTCTTGTAAAAATCTTTATGCATCAGCAAGCGCCCTTTCAGTTGTTCACGGTGATCACTGAAATGGTTTTGGAAAGATGATGAATAATCTGCGCTTCAAATGATAAAATCTGATTACTAGGCAATTTCATTCACGAGTCAGACGTTCAAATAAAATTCCTTAAATGTCAACTCATAATACTCTGTTCTTCGGACCCACAATAGCCGCTAACATTTCAACCGGAAGCTGACATCACCCACTGGATACTGATAAGAATTGCTTAAATAGACTGAATGGATCGAGATCAGCAGTCCTTTCTCGACTATTCCTTACACCGATTCTCTTCCTCAGAATGAAGACCTTTGCCGTACTCGCTCTCCTCGCCTTTGTCAGCCTCTCTTCAGCCACCGCCATCCGAAAGGAACTCTTCGAAAAGAAAGAATTTGACTTTTGCAAGGCTTGTGTCGATGTGGTCACGGTAAATCATTTATCATTCGATGGTCTTTTAAACCCAATTTTAGAAAGCGGAAGCTACGCAAGTCGACACTGACAAGTGGCTGAAGGAACACATCCCTGAGTTCTGCGCTCACTTTGAGAAGGTCGAGGAGCTGCAGAAATTCTGCACCGGAGTTCTCACCAAACTTAGCGCCTTTCTCGACAAGGCAGTTAAGGAGCAGGTTCTCCCTCAGAAAGCATGCGAAGAAGTCAAGCTCTGCTAAAGCTCATTTTTGTATGTATCCCCAATCTGCTCTTTCCACCCAATACGCATGTCTTAAAGCAGTTTACTCTTCACAATAAATTTTCAGTCAACGCAGTTAGAAAAATGATCTTAATAGCAATGTTGATTTGCGAAATCATACTGCTAATCATATCGCCAGTCAATCCGATCTTGGAATTCAAAATTGTAAATGATGGTTGTTGATGTAACCTAGTCATGGTAGAAAATGGAGTAGACAAGCTTTTAACTCAGTGTTTAAATTCTCATTGTTCCCAATGTGCCCAATGCTCAATGTTCAAACTGAAAAATGACGTTGATCCATAACAGTCTCTTCGCATCACTATTAGAAACCATTTCATTGTTCAAAAATGATCTGATGAGTAAGCATCGGAGTTTTCTGTTATGATCATCTAATGCAAACAAGAACTACAACGTAGCATTTTTGCCGCAGTGTTTATAAGACATCAGGTCGCTTCCACACCACTTCTATCACCTCTGATGATTCTTTCGCCCGTCGTAACTGCTCTCTTGTTAGCTCACGCGAGCGCCGTTCTCACGTCACTCGACAAAGGTAAATTGATGCTAGCAATTTCTCTTGGGGCAGAAGTTTTAAATTTTAGCGCAGGTACCAAATCAATTCCCTTATCTCAAGTTTCTCCGTCCGGCAAAACGTTTACTCATCGAGCTTAAAAAAACGCCACCTATCAAGTCTTTTCTACCACGCCTCTGAGATATGCCGATAGCCCCATCCAAAATTGGATTGTCACGGATGGAACAAAAAACACGACGCTCGGAGCTCTGATCAAGGCTACGACGTAAGATGGCCGACGCATCCCCTTCTCGACTAAATCCAACATCGTCCGAATTATCAGAACCAGTAACAACAACGATGCCATCGACATCTACAACTACGTTTATTTTAGAGTCTTCACTGGTGAGTTCGAGTAGAGAAACATGTAAAAACGTTGGTTTCTCGAGAAATGAACAGTGGCTCGATTCTGGAGATCTACGCGGACGGGAAACTTTTTTACAAGTAAGGAACAGTTATATCCCAATATCAGCAACATTGCACCGAAAGACAAACATAAAGCAGGGCTGCTGGAGGTTATCTTGTACATAGTGCAAACCAAATTCGAGTTCTTGCTGAGCGGGCACGTACCTGAACTTGATTTCCAGCATGGGTCCGCCCGACAGTGAGACGGATGAATAAATGGTTGAAGGAGACGAAGTTCCAGTTTCTGACAGCGGTTGATGGATCGGTTACTACAATGTAGCCTCTGTCAATTCTCGCAAAATCGGTTATTGATCAGTCATAGAGGCAAGACTAAGATGTGCAGGCCATGCAAATTCCCATCCAGGGAAGCTTTGAGTCGTCGCTCCAACTCGTCGCTCCAACGTTTCATGTTCCACACACAAAAACACAAATTAAACACCGCTCTTAGATAAATCCCGTATGAACGCTGACGACCTTCGTCTTTCGAGTCACATTCAGCCCACAAAATGTCAGGATTGAGTAGACGTTGCTTATAAATGCTTCCCGGATGGTTCTGTTCATAATGAGGCACGGTCCCTCCTAAACACATCAGTCTTCTGTAGATTTAAGGGACTTTTAAAATACCGTGAGCGAGCTGCCACGCAAAATTGGCTGGCCCCATAGCACATGACGACGGTGGGATTTTGGATGTTTTGGACGATAATGCAGTAGATATCCGCTCCCATCGCAAAGCCACAGATAGCAGCAGATTGGATTGCGGCCTAAGAACTCTGGTTAAGTTTAGTGCGTTCTATACAGCCGCTAAAAATACACAGCTCGGCCAGACATAGTTCTTTCTGTCTCGCTTTCAAAACGATGTGAAGCGAAGAGGCGCAAATGAACGAACCAGACAGACGAGGGAACACGTGTTCAGACAGAATCTGTCTGGTTTTGCATCAGACGTCTGGTTTGGGGTAGTGTAGTTCAGGGGGAGATTCAAATGCAGACGTCTAGCAGCTTCGCGTCGTCCGTGTCGGACGAGAAACCCGATTCAAACACGCGGCGACGATCTCATTGTGGCAGGAGCCTAGTTTTGGACGTGCCGTCGTGTGGCCGTTTGTTGTTCTTCTTGTTGTTCGCTCCGCTGCATTTGTGTGTCACCAATAAACCGCTTGTTCATTCAACGGGATTACACAGTGCTTGGCCGTTCAGATCGAGCAACTGAACATTGGCGAGCTCTCGTATTGTGCCTCAATTTTGATGTGCAAAGAAAGCTATCAGCATTGCAGCACTTTGACACAGGGTTTCTGAGAATAGCGGTCATTTTTTATTAGAACACAAAATGAATGAGTTATAAGGTGTAGATGGTCACAAGCCCAGATCTGTTTGACGGTTCAAACGACGAAGCGGAAAATGTCACAGCAACTGTAATGCTATCGCATCGCTTTCCACACTTCTCATCTCATATCCGACTCACATGCCAACAGATAATGCTTGATTCGACATGGATTTCACTCCTCTCCAGTTCATCGATGAGCTTCTCCACCTTTTCGAGCGTCCCACGACCCTTTCTTTGTGTACCCTAAGCGACGAGTCGTGGTCAGCGCTTGCCGAGGAACACAAGAAACGCCGCAAGGATCACATCGTTTACACCGACATTATTTCAGAAGTATCCAGACTGACAACAGAGGTCGACTCACTAAAAATTAAACGGTTTCGCAAGAAGAACAAATTGAATTATCGCTATGAACGAATTACGAATGTCTCATTCTATGCACGGATCGAGTCTAGCGACGTGGAAAAGCGCGGTAAGGAGATGTACTACGCGAAGCTCAAGGAGCTTGAAGAGTTTCTGAAGCCGTTTCCACCGTTCAAAAAACTCAATGTACTGTTATTCGTCTATGACGTCTTTGACGAGTTTCTGCAGAAGCTGGAATTTTTGTGGAAGGCTCCAGTTGAAGTCCTGAAGACTCAGCAATTGCATTTACGCGCAAGCTGGCATATTGCGGTTTGGCAAATCGCTCACAACCCTCAACTTAAAAGATTAGATTTATGTGTAGTTGAGGATTACGAATGGTTGATTCTTATTGTAAAAGCTTGGAAGACAAATCCAAGAGATTTGACTGTTTTAGGATTTCGACAGTTGTTCAATGAAAAAAACGAGGTTTTGGAAACATTGAAATTTTCCAAAACTGGTTTTGTTAGTGACAAGTGCAGAGGTGATTTCGACAATTATGAGTTGAGATTTGAAGATGCGAGGCTTAACGTTTGGGTCAGGAATTGGAATGCTCTAAAAGATTAAACTGATCTGAGGAACAAGCCCGTACGTAAGTGACTTGCTCCCATGCTAATATTTTAGTTGATCTTATGCCTACGCGAAGTATTGGAAATGTTGTTGCTCGGATAATTTAGTATTTGTATCCTTTATTAAATAAAGGAGAACGATCCAGACGTGTCCGTCCGTCCGCCGTCCGTCCGTCCGTGTGTCACGCGAGTTGCCTGATTGAGTGAAAGCGGGTTACGGTAGCGGCGCCATTTGCGTTTGCACGTGTTTCGCCGTCGCCGCGAACCGGTCGGTTTTGCAACTGCGTCGCCGCCTAAATTGGTGCCGCAAACGCCAAATTGGCCACAGTTGCGGGTGTTTTTGGGCTCAATCGAATATGCGCAAAATTTCGAACCAAATTATATATAATTTACGGTATTTCGAAAAAATTTAAGAAACTGCGAAATAGATCGGTGCGCTCATGTCTTTTTGGAGGCGCGAAGCGCCGACTTGAAACATATCTTGAAACAGAAACCTCGCGCAATAGCGCGCACAGCCCCGTTGATTTTGAAATATACAGGGTGGGCCAAAAAAAAAAAACATCGACCCTATCTCAACGCTGTTGTGTTTTCGAAGGTTGCAATGTTAAGAAAAGTTGTTCCGCTTGTGATTCCGCATCGAATGAGCTAAAGATCACCACTCACACCTTTAGGGATGTGCACTTTTAGCCAAAAGTCTGGAAAATTTGTTAAGGAAATTGTACCGATTTTCAGATGGCCATAACTTTTCACTGGTCTGTCCGATTTCGACAGTTTTTTGTGATTTCGGTAGCGGAAAACAAAAACAACATTGTGCAAACCAAAAAAAAAAATTTTTTTTTGGAAAAATTTTTTTATTTTTGCTTTGGTCCCCCCTTACCTCTGAAAAGGGACTGGTCCAGACGTCTGAGAGGCTTGTCTGAAACATGGGTCAGAAACATGGAAAAGAAGCATGGAAGAGACATGGGTCGTCTGGCTCATCCATGTCTGGAATTCAGCTGTCTACACCGGAGTTCACGGAGTTTTAACCCATTTTCTGGGCGTTCTTATCCGTTTTTTATCATTTTTCACAATAATTTCTAATTTGCACAATATTGTTCTAGTTTTTCGCTACCGAAATCACAAAAAACTGTCGAAATCGGACAGACCAGTGAAAAGTTATGGCCATCTGAAAATCGGTACAATTTCCTTAACAAATTTTCCAGACTTTTGGCTAAAAGTGCACATCCCTAAAGGTGTGAGTGGTGATCTTTAGCTCATTCGATGCGGAATCACAAGCGGAACAACTTTTCTTAACATTGCAACCTTCGAAAACACAACAGCGTTGAGATAGGGTCGATGTTTTTTTTTTTTGGCCCACCCTGTACATCTACAGACTTGACGTTACAGCCGGCTTAAAGCAAAATCGTTTAACGCACGTCATAAACCAGACAAAGGGACGGAGGCATGTCTGGAAATCGCGGAACGACCGGCCGGTTTCGCGTTATTTGTTAGCGAAACCGACCGGTCGTTCCCGGCGAGTGAGCTTGAAATGATTCCGCTCCGTCCTCCACATGCGCACGTTTTTTAGGAATCTTTTAGCCAGTTTTCGTAATCCATCGGAGTCCCATCAGTCCAAGTCCAAGATTCCTTGCTGCAATCGTCCTTGTTGTTTCCTTTGCTCTTCAGACCGATCATGATCTCATGATAATTGAGTGGATACGTATATTCCGTGGATACGATACGTGCACAAGTCATGCTGTCTTTTTGATGTGAAATTCTGCTCAAAGAGTTGCTAAGGCAATACGAAATTTGAGGTTACACTAAAATTTAAGCGACAAAGTGAGCAAGGGCGGACGAAGGGCGACAAAGGTAGCAACGCAGTTCACAATTGTGGTAAGAAGCTCTCCCACTGTCGGAGAAAGCTTCATATTGACGACTCACACCTTTTGTGACTTATTCGGGACCTATAGAAAAATCTCCTGATTTAGATGGGTAAACTGGGTTGGAAAGATACGGAATTTGAAAGTAAAAACTACAAATGACTTTTCAGTAACATACTAGCTTGAGTCCCAGAAGTGGAAAAAGCGATTTATGACCAAAAACTCAATTTCGAGCCTTATAACGACATTTCCTGATTTAGGTCGGCCACAGCAACGCATACCCGAACACAGCCATTGAAACCTTCCGCCACTACCTAAACGAATTTTACGAAAATCGCGGCCACGACCTCAACGAAGAGTCCTACACTTGGCTCTGGTCAGGAATCCTCAATATTTGGTTTATAGGCTTCGCTCTAGGTTTCTGGCTAGCTGTGCCTCGTACGGATATGCTTGGACGTAAAAGTGAGCCTGCTTCTTGATTTCGGGCTATCTAAACAGGACTATCTAGAAAGGAAATGCTTCGAATGTGCTGCCCATAGGAGTGATGACCGTTTCTATCGTATTTTGGCTTTTTGAGTTGCTCCTAATGGGTCGATTGCTAAGCGCTATAAGCGCAGCTGTGGCTATGTGTACCTTGATTTTGTTCCTACAAGTAAGGCTGTCCTAAAAGCTTGTTTAAACCCTAAAAATTGAATTTTAGGAAATAGCCCCAGCTGACAGAAGACAAAAGCTAAGACTCACAGAGGAGATCTCAAGTCAACGCGAAGAACACCTATTCGAGCATTTGTCTTTTTGTATTGCACTCTTCGCCGTCGTCGCAGCCGCAAGAAAATGCGCAACGTGGCCACCGAGAGCAAAAACGCCGCCACAGCCACAGCCGCAGCCGTCGCCGCAGCCGCCGCAGCCCCACGTGTAAAAATGAAAGCAAGAAAAACGTCTTTGAATCTGTACGCGCCGTCTCCCCGAGCTAAAGGCATTAAAAGCAGAAAATCTGGATTTTTGGCGCTGACCGCCAAGCAGATCATTCCAATACCTTTCCGACGCTTCGTGACGCCCAAATGTTAATTGAATTCGATGGGAAGCAGTTCTACCACTACGATTCTTCGATCGGAGGCTGGAGATTCGAGTTGCTGCCACAGGGAACGGTAAGAGTAAGACTCAGCCTAATAAAAAACTCGTAATTCAGAAGAATTACCGCCACTTAATCATCAACGTAACCACTTTTGCCTGTTTGGTTATTCTCTACGCTTCTCTTGTGGTCGTTGTGTGCAGGGAAGCGCAGCAAGCCAAGCAGGATAGACTGCAAAACCAGGCAGCTTTTCAGTCCGCTGCTATCTGTGGCTTTGCGATGGGAGCGGACATTTTCTGCATTATCGTCCAAAACATAGAAAAACCATCAATCGCCTTATGCTACGCAGCTAATCTCGCCTGGCAGTTCGCGCACGGTAGCTTGGCATTGAATCCATAATTACTGGCAACTTTATCCAGGAGGCACCGGCTACGCTTGCCTAATCATGAACAGAACCAACCATCTTTGGTTTCGAAACTGTTTGCATTCAAGAAACAAACGACTAAGGTGACCGCGTCAGTGACCGCGTCACAATCACACAGCAGCATAAACACGAAGATTGCCAAGTGCATAAATAAGTTCTGTTTTGCTTGGTTTTAGCAATGATTATTAAACTAATTTAAGACGCTCATCTGTTTATCAGATTAGGTCAATTAGGGGACTCCGATCTTCGACCCAAACGTTAAGCTTTCAAATCTCAACTCAAATCTAAAAATTGTCGAAATTCCCTCTGTCATTGTAAGATCACGATTTCACAAACGGCTACATATAAGTGAAGCAACATTGAAGTTTTACAATTTGGATCAAAGTAGGTACTGATTTTAAGCTTGTGTTCCCGTTGTTCAACTGCAAAACCGAGCGATGCGGGGATTGATCCAGCACCTTACATCGAGCACCTTGTTGACTCGTTTCGTCCCCACCATCCCAAATCACGCGCTTTCAGGACATTTTTTGGAATCTTCCGAGGGCAGTATTCGCACAACATGCTCTGCTCGCGTCCAGAACTCTGTTTTCAACTTTTTAGAATGTTTACCGTAGTTGAAGAGCAATTACACGCGATCCTAATTTTGGTCGAGAACCTAACATGTTTCGCCCATCCGCCACCCCAAATCACGAGGTTCACATTTTTCTCTGATTTATTTCTATCAGTTATAGGGCAATCTGCTTTTCCATCCTTATCCAGCAGCCTCTGAATCCTCTGCCTACAAACTCATGTGTTTCATTTTGGAATATCTAACCTTAGAACATCATTCTGAGCGGTGATTTACAATCCTCTTCGATGAAAAGAAAAGTACCGTGTCGATCATTGTGACAATTGTCGTTCGGAAGGACAACTGGACGTCGTTCGCTTCCCCAATTCGCTGAAATACACCCAAGTACCATCCCGGAATCAACAAGTGTAATAACTCAAACGAAATGTGAGGTTCTTAGCAGGTGAAATAAGAATCAAGGAATTACGGCGACCAATTAAGGACGTTGCGGCTGGAGATGAAGCCCAACATTCTTTGCTACCCTCCAATAACCAGGGAAACGGTATGCAGTCGAGGATTGCGCAGTGTTGAAAACAGATAACGGTTGTACAACACAAAACGACGTCCAGATCACCTTGTACAAGCGTGGATCCCTCAATGCTGATCAACGGTTTCACTCTTGAAGGTGGTTCCACCGTCGACAACAGTGAAAACAGCAGCTCTTCGTAAACTGCAAGCGTTGAATCTTCAATTTCGTTCGTGCAAAGTCGATCCATCTCCTGAATGCCATTCTTTTCTTTACCTCACCGAATCACACCCAAATTCCACCTTGCGATGGGCACTAGAATCCGTGACGTAAGGGAACTCAACGAATATGGTCGTTTAACACTCTAAGCAATGTTTCCGGCTTATTTGTAGGCAACTGAAATAAGATTAAAGGGAATACTACGACCAATTAAGTTCGCTGCGACTCATCGCATGCGATGATGCCCAAAATTCTTCGCTTCCCTCCAATAGGCAAGGAAACGGCATGCACTCGAAGAGTGCGCAGTATCAATTAACACCCAAGCACCCTTGACTTGTAGCATCTAAACCTGAAACGATTGATTGCACTCAAATCAGCGAAACTTCAAAACTCAAATTCTGAAATAATTCACAAGAAAATCGAAAACTCGGTGCGACGATTTCGGCAAAGTCGCAGAAGGCGGTGAACAAAAGGGATTCTGCAAAAACAACGCCGAGCGAGAGCACTTCTGCAAACATCCATAATCGAAACCAATAGCACACAGATCTAAGAATTCCAGCGACTATTCTCAACAGAATTGAGGCTAGCACGGGGACTAATTTTTACCAAAAATTTCAGATGGCTAATCTACTGAACGCCCAAGAACTCATCGTTGAAGCAGGACTCCTCGCTGATGACCTGCGACAGTGAGTTTTTTATTTTTTTTACTGGCATTCCCTAAAGCTACATTTGTAGATCGAATGCAATTGCCGTAGGACCAGCGATTCCGCAACCAGCCGCATACAAAAAGGATCTCGAACAACACCTAGCGGAAGTGCCCAAAAACGGCTTCAGAAGCTTTAAGGTAAAACGATTTTGACTTTATGCAACTTTCGTTAGCTTCACATAAGCCTACATGCTAGAACCGTTCCGGGGCCAGTCACAACCCCCAACTCCTATAGAACTCTTTGAGTACCTCTATAGGAGTTCTGTGTGCTCCATTTTCGGTTTCTCTCAAGCGATAGACAGCATCTTTTCTGGATCATTTCGTCCTTGTCATGCGAAAGCGAACTCTAATCTCGGCGTGACAGTCACGATGCACTAAACCGTAGCTCCATAGCTATCATAGATCTCGAGAATCAATACGACCAAAAATAAATGTATGAGCGCCCCCAGAATTGAAACTCAAATCCGCGCTCAAATCGTTACTTGTGCTACTTGACTTTCATTACGAGCGTCGAAGGCGCGACATACAGCGGAACCTTTCGAACACGCGAGGTAGAAGGCTCGAGGCTACCTCTTCCAAACAGCGGGGATAGTAGGCTGGGGCTGGCTTCCTGGAGCATCTTAGGCTTAGGCTTGGACATTTTCATATGGTTTTTGCGCCGAACGTGCCTGGAAGCGGGGATAGTAGGCAGAGGTGGCGGATCGGATCCGCTTTTTCGGATCGGATCCAACTTGGATCCGATCCGCCACCTTTGGTAGGCTCATGGCGGCCTCTTGCAAACAGCGGGGATAGTAAACTAGCCTCCTGGAGCATCTTAGCCATGTTTCCCGGAAGTGCAAGTCCCGGAAATGTCATATGATCAAAAGCGTTTATCGGCGCCGTAGGCCTTGTTTTTAGGCCATTAGCAATAAGCCATAGCCCTCTCCCCCTCAAAAAAGCCAGCAAAATTTAGAATCGTTCTTAGATCTGCATTTTAGGTTACAACAGATATATCCAGAAGGACAAATGGCTGCGTAGGAATCGGCATGTTGATTCGTCGTCCAGATGGAAGCATAACGCCGTACGGAATCAAGGTGCAGAATGGAAATCGAATTTCCCGTCACCCACACGAGCTCGAGCTGTTCAGCGTCATGGTCGCATTGAAGCTGCTGCGCCCGGAAATTCAAAATCGCCACGTCGTCGTTATGCGTAGTGACGCTTACACTCAACTGGAAGGCGCAGCTAAGACTCCGAGTAACGAGATGCAGACGGCTCTGCACCAAATGCTCACCGGTCTCCCATGTGATTTATGTTTGCTAGAATATGTATCCAGTTATTGTATTCCGAACCCCAACTTTAATTGGCAACATTATTTAACTGTGAATTCGTATTGTATATAAATTTATGTTTGCTGTGGAAATATGGCTGTTTTGCTTCGGACAATCGCTCACATACATTCGCGCTCTTTCAGAAACTTAGAAACTGCACAATTCAATGCAACAATGTCAAAGGAATTGCCGTCAATAGTAGAGTAGACATATGAGCATTAGGGGGCCGGCGAGACCATCATATGTCGACCTATTTTTGAGTGTGGAATGACGCGATATGAGGTTGCGTCAAAATCCGTGACAACGCGCGTTGAGCTGCGGCATGAGTGGGGGTATGTAACCTCAAATAGTGCTGCGTCACGAGACTGCATTGGAAGCAAGCGTGTGTTGTTTCAAGCACGCAGTGCGTCGCGATGCGCCAGCCCATGTGCCGTAACAAACTTGCGTCATTTTTAATCACGATTTTGAACCTTTTTAGAAACCAAATTTGCAACAAAATATGCGCTGCAGAAAGAGCGGCGCGCAATTCCGTCCCATAAACATTGACAATGCAGACTTGCAGGCACATTTTCTCGAACACACCTCGAACTGAGAAGAGCGAAAGCAAAAACAAACTCATTGGACAGATAATAAGTCGTTCTTTGCTGAACTCGAGCCAATGCAACCGCGAACGATCGCCTCGAAAAATGCGAAACAGGACGCCAATTCCGCAAGCACGCTAAAGCGGAAATATGTAGTGTCTTCTTTTCGAAGTGAAGTACGACAGTATGCGCGACGGGCCGGAGATTGCTTGGGTTTTGCGCGATTTGTGGGTGCGTTGGAGGTGATTTTGTGGATTTGGTGCTGTTTCCGTGTGAAATGGTTGTTTGGCGTTGCAAAAAGCGTGCGGAAGCTGCTCTGACGCCTGCGCGATGTTGTTTGTTGCGGTTTGGAGTGGTTTCGCAGCGGCAGGAGCGAAATCGCACAGGTTTTCTGAATTTCGGTGCAATTGTTGCACCGAAATTCGTTGGTCCGCCTCGTAGTATTTCATGACCACGTAGCACGTCGTGGCGAAGTTCTTGGCGTCGACTTCAAAATGAAGTGCGATTTTAGGGTTAATTTAAGAGAATAGAGGCCACTTACCATGCATGACCACGTCAATGAGTTCCGCGACGTAGTCCGACCGCGCCATCCGCTTGATCAGGAGGACTTCGCGCATCTGCGTGATTGGGAACTGCAAAATCCATAATTTGGGACTCTTTGAAGCGCATACTTACCCCACTCTTGAGGACCAATTCCTCGTCCTGTACGAACCTCTTGATGGCCGCCGTTTTATTGTCCGTCTTGCGATTCCCGCGGTAGACCTCGCTGCAAATACCGATCAAATTAGACAAAATTAGCTAAAGAAAATTACCCAAAAGTGCCATGACCAATCTTGACGGTCAGGTTGTTCTTATTGATCGTCGACCAGATCGGATTCTTCACGCTGTAGATGTATTTCGCTATTACTGTCGGGTCCATGCCTGGGACAATGGAGAGGCTGGCCACCTCCGCGAACCTCATTTTGTCCTGAAATGGGGGCATAGGTGAGAAGAGAAAAGAATCGAAAACGCGATGATGCACGTACAAATTACAGATCAGAAAATAGGAGCGCGTGCCGGACATAGACACAAAAACCCAACCGCGAAATTGGAAAATTTGGGTCTACAGAGTGTTTTAAAAATAACGACTGGCCAGACAGGGTGACGGAGGCATATCTGAAAATCGAGAAGCTGAGTCATTTCAAGCTCACTCGCCAGGAACGACCGTATCGCATGGTTTGTTAGCAAAATCGTGTCTGACAGTTCAGACAACGGTTGTCTCAAAATTAAAATTTTCAAACAATTTCAAACTTCTATGTAGATAGCAGTTGAGCATGGCGGCGTGTTTGACAGACAAGTGTCATGCCTGAAGGCGCTACAAATAACCACTTTCAGCAAGTCTGGAAACAAACTGAGACGTTCAAATTCCGAAAATGAGACATAAATGAGCCATTTCCACTCTAGACAACGGGACCCAGACAGCGATTGTGATCACGTCTGAACAAAATTCAGACAGCAAATATTGAATTTCGAGGAAATAGCGACATTAAGCGGTCTAGACAGCGGCGTGTCTGACAGACAGGCGCGCGTATCTGGCGTGTCTGATGGCGCGACAAATATACACTCTAAGCAATTGGGTCTAAACACAAAATTGGGAAGCGGAAATTGCCTAGACGCAAAAAGCATGTCTAGGCAGCTGTAACGTAAGAAAACATTCTCGAGATAACGCAAAAATGAGCACGGAGAGAAGAGCACATGAAACTGCAACAGCGATCAAGTCTAGACAGGAAATCCAGAGAAGAGCTTCCAGAAATGTGAAAACGTGGAGGCGACAGACGCATTTTCGAAATTCGACAGTGAGACATTTTACTGTGGTCTCGTCTCATTCAATACTATCGTCTCGAGACCGAATTCACTTTGCAAACGTCGAATGTTCAAATTTAGGCGTTGTCGTGGCTTCGCAAATTGATTTTGGAACCACCTGTGACTCACTCAGGCCGAAATTAGGAGCCACGTGTTACGTTGTGTGCACTCAAGAGGTGCTAATGTGCAGCTTTTGCTAATGTTATTCTGTCATTCAGGCGCCATTTTGCATCACCTGCCGCCTTGACATGCACCCGTTCCCTGTGGACAACGTGCTCTATCTCGTCGATTCTTACAAGGTATTTGCACTTCATTTTAACTCTAAGAATGCCTTTTTAGATCACTCACCACAACCAATACCCACCTGGAACCACATGCGTGTAGCCGCGGAGGGACTTTCGACGAAACTTGTTTTTTCGGGCTTCAGTACATCATCAAGCGATGGCTGACGGGGCCTGTTTTCAACCACCAGATGATCGCGCAAGCGAAGATGTTCTTCAACGCGCATTTCGGAGGAACGGACGTGTTTAACGAGGCTGGATGGACGCATATCGTGGATGTAGGCGCACGTTCTTTAAAGCGAGCTAAAATTAGTGTTTTTTAGAAGTATAACGGCTATCTTCCGCTGCAGATTAGGGCCCCAATCCGGAGGTGTGCGGGACAGACCACCAGGTCAGGTCGGTTTCACGTTATTTGTTAGCGAAACCGGTCGTTCCTCGCGAATGAGCTGGAAATGACTCCGCTCTGTTCGACCAGTGAGCGGCGAGTCGGAGCTGTCTGACCAGTCCTTTATTGGGCCACCCTGTCTGTACTCATAGTGATCGGAGAAGGCTTCAACGAGGCGATCTTCCTTTTCGGAGACAGTATTCTCAACTTACAAGGGAACATTCCCAAGTGTGAAATTCAAATCGAGCTGAAAATTGGTGAGCAGATAGATCTCGATGCGCTGATTCCGAAAAAAATAGGTCTTACCTGCGAATGCGAGGTCTAAAGTGCCTAAAAGGGCATGTCTAAAACGGGAAAACCGACCGCTCAGCAGCCGTTCACCAGGTTCAAATGGCTCCCGCCTGAGACTGAAATGGCTCCTGTCTGGTCCTGCAAAATGCGTCTCGTCTGCAGTTCGCCTCATTTCGGCTGAAAGAGTCGGTTGTTTTGCGTGAAACATGGCCACGCACGGTCGATCGAGCTAAATTCAACATTTATTAACAGGTGTGACCTATCGTGTGGCTTTTGTGTAGAATGTGTAGAATTTGGTGGACCGGAGAAGATCGACTTCCTGATCATTCCGCCAAGGACGACCGGACGCATTTTGCAGGGCCAGACAGGAGCCATTTCAGTCTCAGGCGGGAGCCATTTGAACCTGGTGAATATTCGCAGGTAAGACCTATTTTTTTCGGAATCAGCGCATCGAGATCTATCTGCTCACCAATTTTCAGCTTGATTTGAATTTTGGGAATGTTCCCTTGTTAGTCATTTACGTGACTCAACCCCTAAAGTCGACAAGCTGGCAAATGTCCATAATCGTCAACTTCCTCGTCGCACTGAACCGAGCCAGCGTCATCTGCCGCCTGCACCTCTCGAACAGATTCTTCTGCTTCGTCGACTTCCTCGCCTACCGTACTAAAACCCAGTCTCCCAAATCACCTGACCCGTCTTATCACGTAGACGCCCTTCTGCCTTTTAACTGGTTTTATTTTTGAATCGAGCTGAAACCAAAAGTGAATTTGAAGATTAAGAGAAGGTTATAAGAAGGGGTTCATGTGGATGTTACGGTTATGTACAAAGGTGCAAATAAAGGTTTATTTTGAGACGATACAAAACTGTGGAACAAGCTGAACTCCGTAAACCGATATAAGCATTTCCATTCTTCCTCATTCGAGAGTCGTAAGTTGCTGATAGCGGTTGATGGATCGGTTACTACAATGTAGCCTCTGTCAATTCTCGCAAAATCGGTTATTGATCAGTCATAGAGGCAAGACTAAGATGTGCAGGCCATGCAAATTCCCATCCAGGGAAGCTTTGAGTCGTCGCTCCAACTCTTGCCACGACGATTGAGTTGAAGCTTGTTCTGATCCACGCCGCCGACAACTTGCTGGCGTTTCAAATGTCTCAGCACCTTGACGGAAGGATTGCCGTAAGAAGCGCAGTTGACCAAAGCGACCATGAAAGCCTGAAATGTTAGTTAAGCCGAGAATTTGGAAGAGGACTCACCAAGAGAACGAGGAAGCGGACAGTGGTGTTCATTTTAAAAGAGAAGGTTGATGGATCATTCTCCTGAAGAGCTACATTTATAGTGTCTCCAACAAAGGCAAAACTCTAAGGAGATTCATTGCAAAAGCACTCAAGTATGCACAACACAAAAGATAAAAATTGCTGAAAATTTTCTCGTTTTGCGGCGTAAACTCCAGAGTTAATCGTGACAGAACTTATGTGACCTTGACTTGTAATGCGCAATCGACAAAACAAGAAAAAAGCGGCAGAAATCAACAAGCGAAAAAAGCAACAAACGCAAATGTGTTCATGCTTGTTATAATACTTAACAAACGGGTATTATGCAATTCTTAGTAGTATTTGCAGGTAACACCAAAGACCGGAGCGATTTCATGTGCAATTAACGCAAAAAGTTTTTCATAGCATATCAAAGGTCGTTGTCCCCTTCTTTCTACTGCATCATCGTGCAAGAAGCGTTTCATCAATATGTTTGCGTGTTCGGAATGTTGTAATTTCCAAAAACGTTGTTTGCAGCATGCCTCAGAATGACACATTCACAATAGATCGCGGCGCGGCAGAAATCACACAAGCGAAAAAAGCAACAACTGAAAAGCAGCAACTGTTGTTGACTGAATCTCGAAATGCTTCGACAACAATTTCTCCCGCTACCAAAATTGTTGTGTTGAAACAGTTGCATAAATACAGCTTCCCCTCCCAGAAACATCAACTTGGCTGAACGGTCTCCTTCACTCCACCATGAAGCTTTTCGTTTGCCTCTTCTTAATCGCCTTCCTGGCTCTCACCTCTGCCACCGACGCCCCCAAGGATCCCTTCGGACCCTTCCGCAAAGCCGTTTGTAACGCTTGTGTCGACTTGGTTACGGTAAGCTACATATTCACAAGTTTTTTATAATGTGGGGGTCACAGAAAGCCGAGGCTGGGGCCGTGAACGTGGCCAAGTGGATAAAGGACCACACACAGGAGGTCTGCAACCGTCCCGCACACATTCTCGTCAAGCAGGTCTGCGAACTCATCCTCACCGACTTTAGCGTCGACCTGGAAAAGCTCATCGAAAAGGAAACTTCGCCCAAGGAGGCTTGCGAGGCCATCAAGCTCTGCTAATTTTGTTCTTAACTTGACATTTACAACCAAAATAAATTACTCTTGTCCGCACAATCTAAAGAGCATCGAATCCATTACAGGAGATTCAAGCAAACAGCAAAGGCGAGCATCACACCACTTAAGATTCTTAGAGGAGATCCACTGGTTGCTGTATATTTCAGCACAAATCCGAGTTCTTCATTTCAGGCGTGATATTCCCACTCTTTGACGTACGTACGGGAACAGGGCACGCGTAAAACTAAAATTCTCGTTTTTGGAAGAAGGACGTAAATGTCAATCGCTTACTTCATGTACAATGTTGAGTCAAAAAAGACTTCCAGAATCGAGTTCTTATGCATTCCTTAGTCGACTGCGCCAAATGAAATGTTAAAAAATTTCCCGTTTTTTTTGTTCGATAAGAGTGTAGTGGGGCTCAGGAGGATAAGAGGACATGAAGATGCCACTGTAGGTTAGATTGGTGAAAAGGATTGAGAATTATGTATTTAAATGTAGAACGTTAATAATAGGGCCGGATAGCGAAACGTTGTTCCAGGAAGAGATATTAGATGCAGTAGAATTTTGATGTTTAGGCACGACTGGCACAAAAAGAAGCACGTACTTAAAGGAGCACAATTCTCAGCTTTCTGAAGTGACCTCAACCGTTCCGTTCTAAATAGTATGAATGAACGATATGCTTCCAAATAACACCACTTACTCTTAAGCTGTGTGAGTTCAATGTGATTCCGGAAGGTGTCTTTTGGTAGAGCGGAGATACAACCGTAATTTCGCAACTTTTCAGTTTTAGGTTGAACGAGTTTGACTTAAAGCTAACTTCCTGGAATCGTTTTTCCGCTAAGACGTTTTTCTGCTAAAATCACAGTTCCAGTCTTAGAGCAGTTCAGGCTATCTTAAATTAAACCTTCAATAATCTGAAACCACTGAAAGGTCGTTTCTCTTACCGTCAAAGGCTCGAAAGTGAACGAAATTGGACGCGTCGTTTTCATGTCCGTCCTTTGTTCTTGTGATCGAAATTTTTCCAGAATCCGACGTAAACGAAACACGTGTACCATCATTTTTTATCGCTTTCGTCAGGTCTCCGAGGAGCGCAGTGTTCGACCCGTCCGACACAGTCCAACTCTGAATGGCGTTGTATGGAAATTTCAGAGGAGTGGCCAAAAAGAGATTAAATTTCGCGTTTGGATTGTTTAGAGTGAGTCTCCTGAATGCCGGAAATGTTGACTAAGGGATATAGATTCGCAGTATTGGCTGTAAATTAGCAGTAAGGCATAAAATTCTCAAACTCAGAAACTACCCTTCTTAGAGCTTTTGAAGAATGGTTTTGTTTTGATAATCAAAAAATACGCTGCGAGCAGCGGGAGCTTCACCCTACAACGAATGGAAAACAATGACCTTACCGTCAGTTGCAAGTGTTCCTCTGATAGGACAAAACTCGTGATTCACTAAAAGTAAATGTGTTTCACTGAACACAATAAAAGTAGTTTTCAACCTAAAGAACGCAATGTAAACACGATTGCGATGCGCTGAAAACTTTTCGCGCATTTGCAATAAAAATGGTTTTTTCTCGGTTTTTTCTAAATTTTTGATTTGATCGACCAACAAATATCGAAAATTGTAGTTATTCTGAAAGGATGTGCCCAAAAATGAAATGTGTCCAAACCTGTTACGTGATAAATGTACCAAGCCAAAATAAAAAGGAACAGAAAATAGTGGAGCAGAAGATAACAAGAAGCTCAGATGACCAATCGTGAACAGACTCCGGAAAATCTTTCGATAAGCCTCAAAATTTCTTCGGGCAAATTCCACGACATTCCCTGCATCGAAAAAGTCCAACATACAATTCCGCTCCAAGACGCTTTTTGCCCAAGTTATCACAGACAAAATCTACATAAATACCCACCCAGTCTCTTCTAAGACACTCAGCTTTGTTTCCAATTCACCATGAAGACTTTCGCCGTGCTTGTCACCATCGCCCTTCTGGGCCTCGTCTCCACCTCCGTCGCTTTCAAGGATCCTCTCGGAAAGCTCCGCAAGCAGGTCTGCGACGCTTGCGTCGAATTGGTTACCGTAAGCTCACTCTTTCCAACTCTTAATTTTAACTCCGATATTCAGAAAGCCGAAAAGGCCGAAGGCAACCTGGATGACTATCTGAACACGCACGTCTCCAAGGTCTGTGACCACGCCGTTCTTCTCCTTTTCAAGCAGGTGTGTGTTGTCGTTCTCACGGACATGAGCATCGACCTCGAAAAGTCCATCAAGGAGCAGCTCCCTCCCAAGGAGGCCTGCCAGAACGTCAAGCTCTGCTAAGCAATAGTTTGGTTATAAGAACCTGTGCTGTGCCTTGCCTTACAGTTAATTCAATAAATACTAGATTTTCATTCACCTACGTATGATGAGTAGGATTGTTTAGTCAATCCGTTAAAAATGGTCAATGCAAACATTAATCAAACCCAATTTTGCACGAAGGCAAACACCACCGTTTTCCTTACTTCTATGGCGCTCAATTCTTATCTGCAAAGAAAACCGTTTCAACGCTTGACTCATTGATGTGAGAGAATCATGGCAAGAGTAGGATTCTTCGATTACATGCGTCGCTATGGAAGTTTGTGAATTCCGGTTTGTAAATTCTAAAGTCAACAAAATGCAGAGTTGAATTCTGACTTGTTTTCATGTTTCTGACAAGAGTCAGATTCTGACTTGTCTCCAACATTGGATGTATGCATTCCCATGAACGTTTATCAATTCTGATTCAAAGATTCTAAATTTTTATTGGTTTTGAATATTTTTTGCTATAAATTTTTGAACGCTAGTGTGGCTTTTAGCTTTTTGTGTAGGACAGGATTGGGAAATTAAGTTTACTTCTTACATAAAATTAAGGCATTTTACAGATTTAGCAGAATTAGAAGGAAATCCAGTCCGGAACTACTGAGCGCGGAAGCTTTAGTGGCGGTGATGCTCTGCGTGGTGTTCTCCGTGGTGCTCGTGGGCGTGCTCGTGGTGGCCCTCGTGGTGGTGGTGCTCGTCATGGCCTCAAATCAGAACACTTTAGAATCAAGCGGCGCCTAGGGGCAACTTACAGTGCTTCTCGTCATGATGCTCACCGTGGTGCTCGTGGTGGTGCTCGCCCTCGTGATGGTGGGCTCCCTCGTGGTGGTGCTCGTGGTGATGGTGGTCCATGGCGATCTGAAAGCGGAGAGGACGTTAAGATTCCAAGCCGAGAAGATGAACTGATTTGTCTTTCGGTCGGGGTCGCTTAAGTAGGGCCAAATGACGTGTTTGCCGGCGCGTGATTCAGCGCTTATCAGCGCCGGTGCAGCGGGAAGCTACACCTGCATGCCAGAATAGGAAATCAAATATTTAATCAGAATCGGCGCCCACACATCTCCGCTTCATTTAAGCGTCGAGAGCACATGACGCACGCTATCAGATGGTCCAAGATGATCTCAAGACGCAAACGATGAATCGACGACGCTTAGCACTCGCTCTTGGCAGAGCGCCGACAAACGCGATTAATGCGGCGAAACGAAATTGGAACGAAGGTGCCGGGAAATGTGTGCACAGGACCTAGGTCCTTTTGAAAATGGAAATTCGGTTTGTCTTGAAAGAATTTGAGGACCGCTGAGAATTGGGGAGAGATTCAGAAAGTGATATAGTCCAGAAATTTAGCAGAACTCAGATATTTTTGGTTACCGTCTTGAAAGCCTACAGAAAGCCAAAAGTCAGCAGTCTTAAAATCTTGTCAGTCATTCAGAAGTTGTGTAGTTGATACAACTTTTGCTTAATGAAAAATCCGCAATTCAAATTTTTGTTTTTTGTACAAATTAAATTGCGCTAAAACCCAGTCTCCCAAATCACCTGACCCGTCTTATCACTTAGACGCCCTTCTGCCCTTTAATTGGTTTTATTTTTGGCTCGACTCTGCATGAGTCGACTAGAGTTATGCTCCTATTAGGGCAGGTCAAAAGAGCTAAAAGAGGTCCATCTGTTTCCATATGTTCGATGTTTGCCGTCTATGGCCGTGAAGAAACGTGATCTCTTGCACTGTTTGTTCTTTTTTGGCGTTTAACTAAGAATAAAAACTGTGGTGTTGCATAGGAGAAAATGTGAGCCAAAGATTGAATTTAGCCACTTGGATGGGTTCTAGGCATGGAGTGTGAGTTTTTCTACTTTTTTGTCATGCGCAAAACGTGTCCAAAACGTGATGTTTGGCATTTTCGGAAGCACGTGGTGGGACGGACGGTCGTAAATGCTAATCAGCGTTCGAGTCTTACCCAGATACGCTTGAAACCTTAGCGTAGATAACGTTTACGGCTCTGGAATGAGGAAGAATGGAAATGCTTATATCGGTTTACGGAGTTCAGCTTGTTCCACAGTTTCGTATCGTCTCAAAATAAACCTTTATTTGCACCTTTGTACATAACCGTAACATCCACATGAACTCCTTCTCATAACCTTCTCTTAATCTTCAAATTCACTTTTGGTTTCAGCTTCAACTCAGAATTCTCCTCATAATTCTTCGCCAAAACATCGCTGATCGCTTTTCGATCGACGTCCAGAACGAACCAAAACAGGATCGCCCCAAAAGCGGCGCCCAATCCGGCCGCTACTCCAATTCCATTCAGGGGCATCGAGTTGAGTTTGAATGCGCCAATCCCAAAAATAGAAGTGGTGAGAGAGCAGAGAATCGAGAGCATCGGGGAGCCGTCGGAGGGGAGAAAGAGGCTTAGGATGGCGACGGATACTGTTGCGGCTCCTGGAATCACTCGTTAAGTTTTCTCAGTTATTCCATTTCCAATCGATATTGTTGGAATTAGATTTTCTCTTTTACACGCTTTTTGCTTTTCAAGGCTGTTTTACGTAGATCACAGTGTTTGTCAGTCAGCCGTTGACGTCAAGGGAAAAAGGAAGTTGCCTTGATTACTGAACATTCTTTTCGGGTTTTGCAAAAACCTGATTTACTTTTATTAGATTTTATGACGTCAGTTCTTTGAAAGCAGTGAACTTATTGGCGCTTTATTGAGTTTATTAAAATAAGATGCTCAAAGAGCAATCAAGTGAAAAACCACTGTTAAGCTCACCGTTTTCTGACGGTGTAAAACCGAGATTTCACAAAACCAAAATCTTATTGCTATTTAGTTTTTTGGTTTGATAAATTCTTCGCATCACTCAAAAATATCAAAAACAAACTCTCACCTATCGCATAATAAACTTCCACGTCGTAGTCATCGAATACGAGCATCGAATTCATCCCGAAGAGGCTCAATCGAAACGTGGCGAAAGCGGCTGAAACCAGGGCCGCGCAGTGGATTGAGAAGAGGGCCACGGTGACCATGACGGAGAGAACAGGCGCGACAAAGAGGTCGTAAAGGGCGCTGGCGACAAACTTTTCCACGCTGTTCTGGCGGTATCTGAATGTCAAATCAGCGCCGGAGTTGCGATTAATTGAACGTGATGACGTCAATGCGCAGGTCGCGGAGACCGGATCTCCAAACTCGCCCTCCGCCGCGAGCGGACGAGCGAAAGACAAGTATTTTCGGTCGTTTTTGTTAGGCGGTGGATTTGGCGCAGAATTTGGACGAATATTTACCTTTGGTTGGAAGGTTGTTGATTTGCGTCCATTGTAAACACGCGAAAGGAAAATTTGTGGCGCCAAATGGAGCGATCGGAATATTGATTGACAAAGGAGAAGTGGCGACGGGGTACCTGAAAAACCCAGGAGCTGATTAGAGACTCTGTCCGACAAGAAAAGTTGTTTGCTTAGGAAACCGAGAGGTGCCAATTCGCGCTGACTGCCTATGCTAACATACCCACAAGAAAAGCGAACGAAATGAGTCACGGGAGTTTGGGAGAATTAGTGGAAAAGTTCGGATGGGATAGTTGGTCGTACATTTCAAGTACAGATGTTATTTGGAATGACCACTCTGAATTTGACAAAAGTCGAATCATTCTCTTTTGATGGCAAATGAAAAGTTGGTAGATCTAACTTAATTCTTGTTTCACATTGATACTTTCTTGACTTTTTCCAGAAAAGCTAAACAAAATCAAAATATAACGGAAAAGTGCTAAACGAATTCAGTTGGGGTGACTCACACAACAGCGGAGCAGCAGTCCGGCATGCAAAATGAATCCACAGGAGAAGGAATTGCGTTAGTTATTCCAACAAAACGCTTTTCTGTAAAAGCTCTTTCCGTATAAAAGCCGCACAAATTATTGTAAAGAATTGGAAAAATAAAAGTAGACGCTTCGATTTTCGAAAATTTAGAAGGAAGTTTGGAAAAATAATATTTTGATCTCAGTAGTTAAGGGGTGGGAAGGTTTTCCTTCCCACTATATCCCATATCTACTGACCTTTTCCCCGATGCTTTCAACAGTTAGAAAAAGCGCTTAAAGCGGAAGCTAGTCACTGGAAGAATTCACAAAAGTGACTCTTTATAACCATCTATTTACCCTCAAATTACAAATAAAAAATGCTAGCAACAGTTTCTGTTTACCGACTACGCAAATAACAGCTTTCTGAATGGAAACACTTCTGTTTACCGGAACCGGTCTTGTCAATTTACAGAACACCTTTGTAATGAAACATGATGACGGGAGCCTTCCAGCGCATATCAACCACAGAATTTTAAATCAGTTTGATTTCGATTTGCACGCTTTATTTTTCAAACGGAAATATCATGAAAATCGTTTGATATTTTTCACTCATCTGATAGGTTGAACTTGTGCATTTGTTCCCTCTGTTCGAAACACGCAGAGGAGGAAATAGTCCCGACCACGACGACTGGCTTCCGGCCGATCAGAGCTTTTCGGATCAATTTAAAAATTCGATCTGCTTCGAAATCTTGTGCATTGCATTCCCTAAAGTGCACACGGATACGCTTTTTATGATTTTGTGGCAAGATAAGGGCAGCGGGAACGTCGATGATGAAATCAAATAAGGTTTTCGATACACGTTGAAAATGACCTTTATGATGATTAAGGCGTTAAAAAGGCCATCATTAAAAGCAGTTGAACCATGCGGTTGTTTGAGCACCAATCTGTAAGCTGTGTAAGCTAGACATGTAAGCTTACAGCTTGTAAGCCGACAAGATTAAAAGCGATAATGAGTCAAACAGTTTCAGGAAGTCAGTGTTTTGTAGCAACTTTGATTTTTCGGTTTATTCTTGTCCTTTACTATCTTGCGAGTTTCTCCTGTTTCTGTGCTTTATTGAGTTCTCTAGGCGATCAAATGCGTTTTATCCGCCGCCAGGTGGACGATTGATAAGAAGCCATTTATTCGCAAAAAACCAACAAAGATCAAACAATTCTTTGGACAGCTTCTGACGATGGCAAACTTGGCCGAGCAGTGCTGCTAAAAGAAGCTTCCTTTAGTGTGCGAGACGACCTTCGAAGACTGTCACAAGCAAGAGCTTCCAGGTATTAGCGCTTTTTCTAATCGTGGTCAACCTCTTCTCTTCAAGCACGACGACTATCTCCACTTTCCTCCCCACGACGGTCTCCTTCACCGCGGCCCGAGCAACGACCGGTCGGTTTCGCTAACAAATATCGCGAAACCGACCGATCGTCTTCCCTGCCGCACCCCCGGAATGGGGCTCTTTCTGGTCAGCGGTTCGAGCAAAGGGTGTCTGGCCAGTCCTTTTTTTAGGCCACCCTGCAAGTCGCTGATGAAGATTTATGCCATAAGACGGTAGCAGTGGTGCTGTCTGAGTCCTGGTCGGCCCAAAAGGACCTAAAACGTTAGAATTTTGTGGTTACAGTATACCGCTTTTAGCACTTACCCAAATCAGTGCCAAAAACAGAGGTATAGGGACAAAGGCCAAAAAAAACATGGACCACCCCAAAACTGACGTTGAGAAAACCCATAATTAGGAAACCCGGCTTTGAGAGGTTGGTGGAATTAACAAAAACTACTCTCTATAAAATGCCAATGGAATTTCCAACTGTCTACGGCCTTTCGATCTGCCGATTGAAATATAGTGACGGCGTTTCAATACCCTTCAAATGTTTTCATTATAGTAAAGCTGTTTAACTTGAAAAAACTCTAGCCACATTATCTCAATCTAATTCACACTCGCAGTTTCTGGCGTTTTCGTTTGCTGAGGATTGGCCGATCTGATCTCCTGAAATCCGAAATTCATTCCAGCTACCGCGAAGACCGTCGTTTCAGTTCGAAAAAGAGTTTTTCGTATGACGCTAAACTGGAGATGTCGAGCAGTTTTAAATAACTTTTTCTATACCTGTTATAAAGCAAACAGACCGGGATCGATCCACCCGACGTAGGAAATCATTCCGTCCCACTGAAAATTCGGGAAGATTGCGTCTTCAAAAATCCAGAAAATCTCCGAAAATTCGACTTTTGGACAAAATGGGAATATGGAACAGTGAAATCGTAGCTGCCGATGCCTTCGTCGATTATGTAAATGGGAGCTAAGCGGCCTACAAAGGAAACAAAAAAGAAAAGGTCGTACAGGTTGGCAATGAAGTCGATAAAGTAGCATATTCTATCCGAGAACTGCAGAAATTTCAAAATAATAGACATTTGCCTTGATTTGAATGGTTGGGTAAAATACTTGACAAAACCATAGAGGCGATGACGCGTCAGAGCGATGATTTCGTTGGCGCCTTCGACAGGGTTGAAGAAGTCACAGGCCAAGATTTGGGCCATGAGCCGATAACAATGGTACTTGCGGAAAGCAGGGCGACTAAAAATGACCTAAACTGAATTGTGAGAAAAGAAGTGCATAGTTCATTTTACCCAAATTAAGGCCAAAGACAAAGGCATGGCAACAAATGCCTGGAAGACATAGAGCAGCCCGATCTCAACCTCAACGTAACTCATTTTTCAACAAGCGAGCTGTTCGAAAGCAATAATTACGTTTTTACGCTTTTCTGAATGCCGTTCGTCAAGAAATATCTCTCCTACGTTTGCGCATTGTACTTATTCATCAAAACAGTCATTCCTTGTGACGTTTAATCATGTGTCCACTCAAAGGCAGTTTTGTGTGCGAGCCCAGGCTTTTTAGTATGAGGCTCACAAGCATGGGATCGCTAGCCTCATACTAAACCTTGCCAGGCTCGTTCACATCACTGCTCAAAAGCTCCTCTTCTGGCTGTTATTGGTTTTAATTTACTCAAGTGCTTTGAGATCACTCGTTCAATCTCCTACTGCCGTATATTGTAGTTTTTTTAACAGACACAACCACGGATTATAAGTTCAGGACTGTTCCTTAACGTCAGCGAAATTGATTTTGAAGAAATTGATTATTTGTTTAATCGAAGTCTTATCATGCGGAGATAGTGATTCGTTTTACTTAGACATCAGTTATGGTTAAAGATCTCGTGATCAATGGATCGATCACAAAACCAGAAAGACGCGCAATTATAAAAGATTGGCACTCTTCAGGCTTTCTAGACAGAAGCGAAGAAATGATCATTTATCAATAATGCATTTTATATGAAAAACCAAGTCATTCATTGGTTTCCAAATTTTGAAGTGGCCTTTTTAAAAGCTCATTTTTCATTGGCGTTATCAAAGGAAGACATTCAGCGGAGACAATGACATGAGACATACAGGGTGGCCCAAAAAAAAAAAAACAGCGCACCTATCTCGAAGTGATTGGACTTTTGAAGCATACAAGGTTTAGATGAAATGTGCAACTGGCCATTCCGCGTCGGATGAGCTATAGCACGCCCCTGTCGGGTCTTACGACGTGCACTTATAGCCAAATGTCTGAAAAATTTGTTAAGGACATTTGGTCAATTTTTGGTGGCTCGTATCTCGACGCTGATCTGTCCAATTTGACCGTTTTTGGGTGCAATCGATAGAGGAAATCGAGAACAATTTTTCGCAAAAACCTCAGAAAAAACAAAAATTGTCAAAAAATAACGAAATTTTGCCTTGGTCCCCCCTTACCTTCGTTCTTCACCGAACCAGACATGTCTGGAAAATGTATGGCCGTCCCTTTCCAGACATAGCCCACATCCAATTTCAAGGTTACAAAAACGACGTTTTTGCAAAGCAATTAATTTTTTGTTTTTCCTCAGGTTTTCGCGAAAAATTGTTCTCGCTTTCCTCTATCGATTGCACCCAAAAACGGTCAAATTGGACAGTTCAGCGTCGAGATACGAGCCTCCGAAAATCGAACAAATTTCCTTATAAAATTTTCCAGACATTTGGCTATAAGTGCACATCGTTAGATTCGACAGAGCGTGCTATAGCTCATCCGACGCGGAATCGCCAGTTGCATATTTCATCTTAACATTGTATGCTTCAAAAGTGCAATCACTTCGAGATAGGCGCGCTGTTTTTTTTTCGGGCCACCCTGTACTTTTCATGTTAATCCGTTTGGTACCAGTTAAAAATCCGCTGGCCAAAAATTGAACCGATAATTCTCCGGAGGTGACGCGATCACATTTTATCGGCCCAATCGCACGTTTCCTCTGTGCCCTTCATTGTCAATTGTATAAGTGATCAAAAGTCAGGAGACATTTTAATCCGACAATTTTTAGAGATTAAAACGAAGTGAACGTGTGTTCTACTTTTATTAAAAACAGGTTTCTACCTTGTATCACGAAATAAATTGCCGTTTAAAGATGAATTCAGGTAAAATTGAGCAGTTACAAATACAATTTGAAAACCATTCGATTCTCAACGTCAATGTGCATTTTGAACTTGTCCCATTCCAACTTTTTGGCACATAATTGGTCAAGTAGAAAAACATTGTGGTGCTTCGGTGGTACAAACTCTATTTTCTTCAAATCATTAAAAGTGGTCATTAATTACTAAAAATAACTGCTAAAACGTCGAATCTCTGAATGCGATTCCAGTCAGCTTCAAAAAGTCCCTTCTTAGCAATTGATGCCGTGGTTCCGGTAGGGACGCACAAAAGCATTTAAGAGGTCATATTTCGGTTTTAGTAGGCCGAGTAGAGCAGCTGAGACGTACTTTAAGAAGGAGCAGAGAAGGTCAAACGAGAGCGTTGTTTCCGAAAAAAGATGACAGAGAATTGGTTTGTAACAAACTCAAGGTATTCTTAGCAAGAGCAGCGCTCAATCGCTTCTGGGAATCACACCCATTTTTCCAAGATTCAAGTGCTCTTTCTTCTTTGCACAAAGCATTTTTTCTTTGCCAATACCAGCTCCAGTACGCAAACTGATTACGGTTCTTTTTTGTTATTTACCTCTCGTTTCGGGGTTTTTGAAACGCTCCACTTTGATTTATTGACTTTTTTTGCAAGGCCAACGTGCTCTCTGTAGTCACTGGTTTGTTCACTCGACTATAAACCTGCAAAAGAGAAAAAGAAAACGCCTATCACGACCAGTAGTGCTGAGGTTTAAGCGCTTTTCAAGCATGTTGATGAAATGAAATTTCTCGCACTGTAATCATCTTAGTTCTGCTAGGGGAAGCTGATTTCTCAAAGCTCAGTTTTTTAGTCACCTGAATGGTCCAAAAGATATTAGCTTGATCAATGAACTTGGGTGGAAAACACCCAAAAAGCGTCATAAAGCGACTGAATTTTGGTCCGAATAGGTCAAACATAAAAAGCCGAATCAGAAAAGTAAGAATTTGCTATCAGTGGAGAGTGGGTAGTGGTTATGCGCCCACAAGAATGACCACAAGAGTAACACTTTGCCGTCGTTGTCACTAAAGATTTCAATCTCAGAGACGCATTATATGAAATTATTGTCCCTTTAAGCATTAAGCTTTAAGCATTATTGTCCATTTAAGTGGAGTCTCTTTCTTACTGGTGGCTCAGTCCACAGATCAGTTTTTGAACGCGTTTTTTCCGTGAGGGAAGATCACAAAATGATTTGATGCCAGGCACGAAAAACGGCCTTTGTTATGATGTGACATACTGTCACGATAAGTAGTGCATTCATGCATTCACTAAAGTGCACACGGATACGCTTTTTGTGATTTTGTGGCAAGATAAGGGCAGCGGGAACGTCGATGATGAAATCAAATAAGGTTTTCGATATATGTTGAAAATGACCTTTATGATGATTAAGGCGTTAAAAAGGCCATCATTAAAAGCAGTTGAACCATGCGGTTGTTTGAGCACCAGATCTGTAAGCTGTGTAAGCTAGACATGTAAGCTTACAGCTTGTAAGCCGACAAGATTAAAAGCGATAATGAGTCAAACAGTTTCAGGAAGTCAGTGTTTTGTAGCAACTTTGATTTTTCGGTTTATTCTTGTCCTTTACTATCTTGCGAGTTTTCCTGTTTCTGTGCTTTATTGAGTTCTCTGTCCATGACTGACACAAAAAAAACAAGAAATGCACTTTCGACTGGTTTCAAGTTCATTTTCAAAGGCGATAAAATGCGTTTTATCCGCCGCCAGGTGGACGATTGATAAGAAGCCATTTATTCGCAAAAAACCAGCAAAGATCAAACAATTCTTTGGACAGCTTCTGACGATGGCAAACTTGGCCGAGCAGTGCTGCTAAAAGAATTTTCAATTTTTTTTTCTGATTTCTCAAAGCTCAGTTTTTTAGTCACCTGAATGGTCCAAAAGATATTAGCTTGATCAATGAACTTGGGTGGAAAACACTCCAAAAAGCGTCATAAAGCGACTGAATTTTGGTCCGAATAGGTCAAACATAAAAAGCCGAATCAGAAAAGTAAGAATTTGCTATCAGTGGAGAGTGGGTAGTGGTTATGCGCCCACAAGAATGACGCACGCCAATGCCCAAAAAACTTTTACAAGTAAAGGTTCGTAACACTTTGCCGCCGTTGTCACTAAAGATTTCAATTTCAGAGAAGCATTATATGAAAACGGAGCAAGAAAATCGCAAGAATTCGACGGAGATTCAGTTAAATGAAGTGAAAGTTAACGTTCACCAGTGGTTTTTTGTCAAAAATGTCACATAAAAAAGCTCTTTGGCAACTTCTAATCCTCCGTAAACTGCCGCATCTCTTCCTTGTAACCCTCAAATCGGCAAAAAACTGTCTTCCTGCTTAACGTAGTTTCATGATTACGGCCCTCTTTTGGCTGTTTGTTTACGTGTGTATTTTATTGATTTTCTGGCCACAGCGATTGGACAACTCGTAACTGACCTTCGCTTATCTCCGGGCTCCGCAAACATTCGCCGTACAAAGACGACCATTCTTCTAGAAATATAGCGACCGCAACCAAATTTCACATTTCGCGGGTGAGGTCCTGCCGCGAAAGGTCCCGCCGGTTCGAACGTTCGACCGTCGTTCATCCGTCGTCCCATTTTTGTTTGGCGGAGAGTGATGTGGCCACATTCTACTTTTAAAAAATCTATGGGCGCGTAATCGTGAAACCAAGGCTGGCGACCTGTGCCTCACGCTGGGGAACAATTTAGGCCCTGGATCGCTCGATTTCATTGGATAGTCGTCGCGAAATTAAAGGATCTTTCCCGCATTTAACGAAATTAAGCCGTTGAGGGCTTAAAATGGTTTTCGGGACCCGTCGGAGTTTCTGAAAAGTTTATTTTTCCACAAAAAAGCCTCCGCCATACAAAATAGGGCGACGAACGAGCGGCGACAGATTTTGCGGGCGAATTTTCGCGGCGGGAACTAACCCGCAAAATGTAACAAATTTGGGTGCGGTCAGTATAACCGCCCAGAACTCCACTTCCAAATGCCGCATGGATGCCCTTAGAACATACTTCCAGAGAGTCATGCTTCAAGGGCGAAAACACATTCTACACTCGAAAACATGTCCTTTCGTCAGATACCATAATGGGATTCGCCTCTTGCCCTAGACGGCGCTTATCGGAGGCGGCGACGCGATCAGCGGCGGCCGCCTCCGATAAGACGCAGCTGACGCCCATCCGACAGGGCCTTATAAAAGACGCCCGCGGTCGTAGGAAGTATCGGTCATCGTCCAGCGATGAAGACGACGCTGTTTCTACTGCTAGGTGAGCGAGGAGTTGCGCAACTCGGACTCAATCTTTGGACTTTCAGGGCTTCTCGGCCACGGCCTCGCCGCCAACACCGGGAGTGCCAAGGATTGTCCGGCGCCCCAGAAATACGGAAGTGGGCCTCCGAAGAACTGCAAGCCGCCCTCCGACCCTCAAAGTCGCCCGGAATCGAAGATCGAAAAATGGTTCACCAAGGAGATGTTCCAGGTAATTTTGATGTTCGGAATTCCAAATGGAGGAAATTCAACAAAACGCTGCTTTTGTGGTCCCAACACGAAAACCCTGACTCCCTCAGCCCGTATTCACTCACACCTCAAAAATGATTATCGAAATTCCGAATTTCCAACATGTTTTCAGGACCTGTTTCCGAATTCCAACATCGGCTGGGGCCCGAATCCGTGCTACCCGTACTCCTACGAATCCTTCGTTATCGCCGCCCGCTATTTCCCGGAATTCGGCACGTCGAGTCCAAACAAGGAATATTCCGCTAAGGAGAATAACCGTCGCGACTTGGCCGCGTTCTTTGCTCATGCGGTCCAGGAAACCGGCGAAAATAATTACGGATTTTATCAGTGAGTGCACTCTAAGAACGACGCCTGGATTAATGTTTGCTTTTTGCAGGAGTGGAAGCGGAATGACCACCGAACAAGCCAGGAACTGCTTCTACCGCGGAGGGTTCTTCAATTGGTTCGAGGGCGGACCCACATCCGGATTCCTTCCCTCGGATCATCCTGGCCACCAGCCTTCGGACGGTGACAAGTGTAAGATCGGAGGCATTTACTGCACCGAAGACGCGACGATCAGCTACTTCTACCCGTGCTCTAAGGGACGATCAGGCCAATACAACACCGGGTGCTACTTCGGCCGTGGAGCGATCCAGATCTCCTACAACTACAACTATGGAGCCTTCCAGAAATGGCTAGAAACTCAAGGACTCTACATCGACCTGCTGAAGAATCCCAACCTGGTCATGACCCACATGGAACCTCCTCTTGCAGTCATGGCCTCGCTCTGGTTCTACATGACGCCTCAGCCTCCCAAGCCTGCTATGCACGACATCGTCATGGGTGAGTCAACTCAATCCTGGCATGAAGTTAATCACGACTGCTTATAGGTCAATGGAACGCCGGACCCGAAAACGAGGCCGCTGGTTACAAGGGTCCCATCTTCGGCCCCACCTCGCTTGTCATCAACAACGAATGCGGCGGCGAGTCGCCTCAGGAACCCGGAAGCGGCGGCGAGAACCGGCGAATCCGCGCCTTCAAGTGGTTCTGCGACTACTTTGGCGTCCCCGCTGGCTCCGGAAATCTCCTCTCCTGCAAGGGAATGCCGGTCAAGTTCAGCGCCACGCACTATCCCCTCAGCTACCAACCCGACTGGTCTTCGACCTGGAAGGATGCACCCTGCAACTGCGCTCCGGCTACCTACGGCGGCCTCATCCCCTACTTCGACCCCAAGAACTATCCTGAGAACTGGGTTACCAAAAATGCCTATTACCAGAAAGAATGCGTGAAGACCCTCTACGACAACCCAAAGATGTACAATATCCAGGGATCCGCGTGCTTGAAGTACCCACCCAAGAACACCACCATCAAGCCGACCGAGAAGCCCACGCAGCCTAAGAAAGCGACGCCGCCGCAACCCACGAAGGCGCCTCCCCCGAAGACAAAGCCTACGCGTGCTACCACGGCTGTTCCGCCTAGGACTAGCCGACCATCCGTGCATGGCACCGGACGCGCGAAGGATTGCCCGGCGCCGCAGAAATACGGAAGTGGACCTCCGAAGAACTGTAAATTGCCCTCGGACCCTCAAAACCGCCCGAAGTCGGAGGTGGAGAGCTGGTTCACGAAGGAGATGTTCGAGGTGAGATGGATTCCATTTGAACTGAAGTGAAATGAGATCTGTTTAAGGACCTTTTCCCGAACTCCAACATCGGCTGGGGACCAAACCCGTGCTATCCTTACTCCTATGAGTCGTTCGTCATCGCCGCCCGATACTTCCCGGACTTTGGAACCTCAAGCCCAAACAAGCAATACAGCGAGGCCGAAAACAACCGTCGCGACTTGGCCGCGTTCTTTGCTCATGCGGTCCAGGAAACCGGCGAAAATAATTACGGATTTTATCAGTGAGTGCACTCTAAGAATGACGCCTGGATTAATGTTTGCTTTTTGCAGGAGTGGAAGCGGAATGACCACCGAACAAGCCAGGAACTGCTTCTACCGCGGAGGGTTCTTCAATTGGTTCGAGGGCGGACCCACATCCGGATTCCTTCCCTCGGATCATCCTGGCCACCAGCCTTCGGACGGTGACAAGTGTAAGATCGGAGGCATCTACTGCACCGAAGACGCGACGATCAGCTACTTCTACCCGTGCTCTAAGGGACGATCAGACCAATACAACACCGGGTGCTACTTCGGTCGCGGAGCGATCCAGATCTCCTACAACTACAACTATGGAGCCTTCCAGAAATGGCTAGAAACTCAAGGACTCTACATCGACCTGCTGAAGAATCCCAACCTGGTCATGACCCACATGGAACCTCCTCTTGCGGTCATGGCCTCGCTCTGGTTCTACATGACGCCTCAGCCTCCCAAGCCTGCTATGCACGACATCGTCATGGGTGAGTCAACTCAATCCTGGCATGAAGTTAATCACGACTGCTTATAGGTCAATGGAACGCCGGACCCGAAAACGAGGCCGCTGGTTACAAGGGTCCCATCTTCGGCCCCACCTCGCTTGTCATCAACAATGAATGCGGCGGCGAGTCGCCTCAGGAACCCGGAAGCGGCGGCGAGAACCGGCGAATCCGCGCTTTTAAGTGGTTCTGCGACTACTTTGGCGTCCCCGCTGGCTCCGGAAATCTCCTCTCCTGCAAGGGAATGCCGGTCAAGTTCAGCGCCATGCACTATCCCCTCAGCTACCAACCCGACTGGTCTTCGACTGGGAAGGATGCACCCTGCAACTGCGCTCCGGCTACCTACGGCGGCCTCATCCCCTACTTCGATCCCAAGAACTATCCCGAGAACTGGGTTGCCAAGAACGAATACTACCGCAAAGAGTGCGTCAAGACCCTCTACGACAACCCAAAGATGCACAACATCCAGGGATCCGCGTGCCTGAAATATCCACCTCCTAAGTAACCTTGTTTATATTTTGTAAATACGTAACTTATGCTCGAATAAATTCTCAAGTCAAAAACGCGGTCAGCATCCAGTTTTCATTGAAAGTCATTACTGGAAAAGAAGAATTCCTGTCCGAAGGCTGCTTGAGCCACCCTTAATTACAGTAGACCCCACCGATGCGCGAAATCCGCAATTTCGCGTGACCTTCGATCTAGTTCGAGCGTTCAGGCGCATTCAGATCGGATCGTTACTTGTTTCAAACGCCTGTGACCCTAAGGATACAGCTCCCACGTTTTTGCTGGATCTCAGGCATTTCGAAGAAGCTTTATCGACTTGGACATCTATTACGTCAGAGCTTTTTAAATTCAATCAGATAAAGTGGTCAAGAGAAGAGAGCAGTTCTTTGTGATTTTTTCTGGAGACCATTATAGGAACGGCCACTTTATGTATGCATTTCATGTATGACAAATTGCCGGACGATTTGTGACCTCAAACTGAAACCAAAGTCTTTCGCATTTCTTGAGATTCCTGGTGACCCAGGAAATGACCCCAAGAGACTTCTGTCCGTCCTCACGAAGACCATCATCATGCACGGCTAATTCTCGCGTCCATTCCTCGGACATCTTTTACGTCATTTGCGGCGGCCAAAAAACGGCTCTGCTGCCCTTGGGTGCTAAAATTAACATTCGCAAAATTAATTGCTTAGCCGCACAGGGGCACTCACGGCTGGCAATTGCACAGCGCGACATTAACCCAGATTGAGCAGTGGAGCTATGTGCGGAGAGCGCGCAAAACGGATTTGAGGGGCGAGGCGAGCGTTAGGAGGGTCGTGGGTAGGGAGAGGTAGCGAGTAGCTGGATTAGTTCCAATCTCGTTGTTTTGTGGTGCTGTTGCGCGCTTTCGGTCGCGCGTGATTCGCGCGAATTTGTCGTCGATGGCGAGGATTATTACAGGGCGCGATGTTCTACGAGGGAGCCGGCAACTCGAGCGCGGCCGAACGAAGCCCCTCGTGGGTGGCCGACCTCCTCTTCGAGCGCGAAAACCGGACCAATCGGAATTACGCCGACGGGTAAGCCTGCAATTAGCGAGTTTATGGGCTCAACATCTGTTGTGCAGTTGCAGCTATGCGTTGCAAAGGGGAAATGGGATCGAAATTGAAGAACCAAAAAGAGGGTTGAAAGTTTAACGTTTCATACCTTTTTTTGGTTCTTCAATCCCTTTTAACTTTATAGGAATATCGTTTCAGATCCCCGCTTTTCTTTGCCGACTTCGAAAATGGCCTCTTCTGGAGCCAGTTCCTCGAGAACCTCTCCGTTCTGCTTTTTTACCTAATTAGCTTAACCCTCAACGTCCTCCTCTTTACGATGAGCATTCTGAAGCCACACAAAAGCAGGAGGAAAAAGTGAGTCACAAGTGTATTGATCCTCATATTCGGTTTTCCTTTTAGACTCCCTTGTTTGATCGCCAACTTGGCCATTTGCAACGTCTGCATCTGCGTCGGCTTCCTTATCTACACACTCGTTCTGGATATTTACCTAGAAACGGACTCCGTCAAGAGTCTCATTGAGCAGATTGAGGACGAAAGCGTCAGGTCCTGGATCTGGGTGGGAAAGGTGCGTTATATTTCATTCCGAGGTAACCATCCATTTTCCAGGAAATCGTCCAAACGCAACTCATAGAGAACCTCCTCTTCGCGCAGTCCATCCTCGTCCTCTTCATCAGTTTCGACCGATATTGCTCCCTCTTCCCAAACTACTCTCCTTACGTCAGAAAGCCGCGGTTGACTCTAGTAATCTCCTGCCTTCCCTACCTAATCTCTCACGTCCTCTTCTCGAGCGAAATTCTCGAGCTCGGATTTGACCAACATACGGCCACAGGATTACGGTAAGCTCGGAAATCAGGGCTTTGACACATTTGTTACGTGTAACAAACAACCTTTTCTTAAGACAATTTTGTTTATGTTTTTGCCAAATCCAAACTTCAAACTCCATTCAACGAAAGCTCTCAATGTCCCTTTTAGCACGATCGCCCTCCTGATCCCCCCTCCGCTCGCACTCGTGCTCATCATCTGCGCCATAATCCGCTTGAAACAAGGTGGGATCATCTACCGCGGCTCGGACATCACCTCACCCGTCGCCGTCCTCCTCATCCTCATTCTGCAGTTTGTAGAAAAGACCGGAATGCTGTATATGCTCCTGGAAGCCAATTTTGGATTCGAAGTAATTATGGGAGATCGACAAAGCGAGAAGGTCTTGAGGAGAACGTTGATGCTATGGAAAGAGGTGAGGTGAATTAAAAAGGATGCATAAGAAGAGGGAAAATTCAGATGTCGAGGTACTTGACCCTTTGGTTGCCGTTCCTGATCGCAGTTCTGTTCCTGACCGTCAGCAGGCACTATCGAAGCCGCTTGGTGGGGTCGTTGAAGAAAATGTTCGCCACATGCTGCGGAAGGAGAGATCAACTGGATTACAGTTGCGAGACAATGAGGTCGATTATAGCAGAGCAGAACAGGGCCAGAAGGCTCAAGTCGTTTCGAGATTAGATCTGATTCGGAGACCTTAGATACGCAGAGATTTAGTAAATGAGTCATACAAACCGACTCTTCTTTTTCCTGTAATCGTTCGCATTTAATCTTTGTAACAAAAAAGCTTCCGAATAACCACAAATCCTAGAAGAACGCACATAAACCCTTCCCACGTACGTTCGTTACTAAGCGCTTTTCGTTTACATTAGTTTGATTAGCCAAAACAGCTTACACAAAATTTCCTCGCTTTACAAGCGTCTTCCAATCTCCTCCTATCCGTTTTCGTATAAAAACCGTCCACTCGACGCAGTCCTCGCTTTCCCAGGCATGCGCATCTTCTCTCTTCTCCTCGTTGTTGCCCTCGTGGCAACTGCGAGCTGCCAGTACGTGGACAACTATCTTGGTCCTCAAGGTAAGAGTTCGTATTTGAACTCAAATTATCAATTCATTTAGATCAAGAGCTCGGTTTCCTCGAGAACAGCATGAGCGTTCCAGGCTCGCCGAAGATCTGGCAGAAGAAGCGCTTTTTCGTGCCGTCGCGGTTCCGGCCGATTTCGAAACGGGCGCGGTATCCGTCGTACTTCCAGCTCCCGAGCTTCTTAAAGTGGAATCCGGGAGGAATTTGAAAATGAAGCACAGAATTCCAAAAGGATGATTCGAGAGGACTTTTAGTCATTTGAAACATTGCAAAGCTTATGATGTTAAACGATTTTTATGTTGCCGATGTTGAACGAATGTGAGTTGTGTTGAACCAAATCTGTCAATCCGTGCGATTCGAAGAATAAAGCTTGTCCGAGCTTCGCGTTTCTGATTAACACATTTGACAGCCATAGCACAACATGCGAACAAGCTAAAGGAACAAATATGGAAACTGCAATAACAGAGAGAGTTTGAGCAAGGCTGAAATATTTCCATCTGCTCTAACCACGCTAATTCGCGTTACTTCCAGCTGCTTGACCACTGACACTCCGATGGTTGTTTGCAGGAATTCAGTTGAGTGATGGTCTCTCCAGGGAACGCGGCGTTTGAGTGTTCGATTTGTTTGGAATAGAGGAAAACTCTTCAGTACTTTAGATTATGAGCAGATTAGAGTAATGCTGCAATGTGATTCAGATGGAAATTGTATGTGCTCAGAAGTGCTTGCCGAAAAAATTCACCTTTTTACAATCCATTTGGGACAATTTCTAACAAATTTGCATCTTGCTACAGTTCGTTCGCTCTCTATTCACTCACTTGTTCCTTTCCAAACCGACCTTTCCCCTTACCCCGAAATTCCTCTCGAACGAACTTCGCCATAAACTCAACGCACCTTCTAAGCCCCAATCTTCTTCCGATTATCTTTTTTTCAATATGATAGAGTGGTTCCTCACCGTCCAGTAATCTGGCCACATCTGCGCAACGGAATAGATTCACGTTTGCTCTCCTCGGACGACCTCTTGTGTTCCCGTGTCGCAACCAAAGGGTCAAGTACCTCGACGTGCCTTTGTTCTCTCTTCCGCTGATACATTGCCGTTTGCGTTTTTTTTCAATTACCGGAATTTATTATAATTTATATTTCCATTTTCAGATCTGTTTGATTTACGGTCAACTCTCGTTTCAGTGTCACGACATCTTCTTCGTTTCCATCCAGCATGAGATCTTTGGCGGTCTTTTTGATCTTTCTGGGCCTCGTCCAGTCCCAGTTTATTGATGCTACCGTATGCAGCAATCTGCAGAAGGTCTGTTTCGATATCGTCCACGATTCCTTCGAAGAGGGACTCTTTCGAGCAGTGACGTTCCAGAGCGGAGATCTGAAGGGCGGAGAAGCGTACATGTCCAGGGTTTCCTTGCGAGCGCCGAGTAAGTTTGGATTCGAAGTTTCGCGTGCTTTAAATATCCCATTTCAGGGAATACGGACCTGGCTTCCTTGACCCCAGAAGAGCGCCTCGCGCTTCCTGTCGACGGCTCGCGGCCTCTCTTTTCCATCATCGAACCTATCGTCGAGCCTCTCATCGCGAATCTCCTGAACGAGGATCTCCTGCAAGTCCTGAACATCGGCCTCGGCGCTGGTTCGGTTGATCTTTACCTAAACAGTTTAGAGAAAAGAGTAATTTCTCTTTGCAGTGATTTCATTTTGTTTCTCCTCTTAGCCGAATTTGACGACTGTGGAGATCGATCCGGCGATGATCGAAATCGCCAGAGAGTATTTTGGGCATGTGGACGATGAGCTGCATAGGATTTTGTTGGACGACGGTTTGGAGGTTTTGAAAAGGAGTCGAGAAGGTGAGTGTCAGTCAAGCTTTCAACATTAATTTAGAGGTCCTATTTGCAGCTGGGAAGACATTCAATTTCCTGATCATCGACGCGTGTGCGGGAACCGAGTACTCCGAGTTCATCTGCCCAGTAAAGCCGCTGTTAAGTGCAGAAGCCGTGAACCTGATTTACGAGAATTTGGATTGCGGAGGAATGACCTCTCTGAATGTTTTGTCTGGATCCGAAGAAATCGAAGCCTTTATAGAAGAGGTAAACGTGTGATCGTAATGAAGATAAACTATGATTTTCAGTTTCTGGAGAGGATGAACACAAAATTTAGGGATCAATGTGCATTGGATGGCATTCCGTATACTGCCAACCGAGTAAGAAACGGAGTGCAAAGCAGTAAATTGAAATTGATCTTCAGATATTAGTATGTAAGAAAGGACGCGAGGACGACGTCGGTTTTCGGCAGGAAGAGTTATGAAATTCCGAATTTGAAGTGGTTTTTGCCTTGTCACTCTCTAATAGAATCATTTATAAGTCTCCATTCTTGAATTAAACATCTATGTTCCTATAATCACAGATCCTAGTACGAGCAAGTCTTCAGTTCCAGCCTTCAGAATATCTTGTAAATCGTGTGGAACACGAAAACCGTCAGAAGAATCACAATTCCACGCACTCGGTTGCGCATTCGTTGAATGGAAGCGGGCCTAAAACGGCAAATTTCTAGCCTTGACAATTAAATTTACGCTTACGCAACATATTCTGGAATCTTCGCTTGTGTTTTGAAGACCCTCGTAAGAATCAGACACTTTTTCTGCGTTTCGGTTGGCCGGACGCCCGACGAGGAATCCATCGCGCGTGTGAAGCGATTCTTGAAGTCGTTGTTCTGGAAACTTTTGCTGGTCACGAATTTGGGTCTTTCCAGTGTGCAAGACGTTGCGTTTGCCTGAAATTAGCAGAAAATAGCATGGAAACAGATGAATTCCCACAAACCTTCGCATTTCCCTGTTTTCCGCTGCAGAAAAGTCGATTCCGTGTTGCAAAAAAGGGCAACCGGAGGAGCGTGAGAGGCTGCTTCGGGACCATTTTCTGAAACTATTAAAGGAGCAGGGAAACAGGCGAGTGCAAGCGATTTATTAAGGAAGCGGAGGGACACGCGACTCGGAATGCGATGGGAAAGTTCGACGGTTCGTCTTTTGAACTAAACAGAAAGTTTGTCCGTCCGTCGATATCCAAACCCTGTAATAAAATCTTGCTCTCCTTCTTCAAGAACGACGTGTTCCTGAATCTCAGATATCGCCTTTCGACCAGACTCATGAAGCCTTTCCGTATCCCAAAACATCTGGCTTGATTCGCTCCCCGGCTTCACCAAAACATGGATGTTTGCCATCGCCCCTCCAGGGAATCCTGCTTGGTCACCTCGATTGCGTCAACTCCGATTCAGTCGCTTCAGATTTATGCATAACAGCCCGTATTGCCAGTTAGGATACAAAATAGTTATGCACACAAATACTGGTTCCTCCGCTCATTATAATTCCGTGCTCCGGAAGGTTTTGTCGTCCTCCTTCCGCTTCGAAGCGCCGAAGAAGACGATGTTGATCAGGCGACACCGGTATTGGGGCAGCACGGTTACGGTTATCAGCGGGTTGAAAATCTAAATTCGAATATGAGATTTAGGTGATCTGAAGAAGAACCTACCGAGTTCAGGTAGATCATGTACATGAGGGCCCAGAAGAAGAGTATCGAGGCACACGTGTGACTCTGGGCCGGGTTGACGGCACGCTGAAGACTGACGATACGATAAGGAAGAAGAGTAACCGCGGTGAAGATCGTGGTCATGAAGATGAAGTAGAAGGTCCTGAGTCGCGTGGTGAATTGAGTCGACGGCTTCCGGCCAGTTTCGGGACATAGAGCGCGTTCTAAACAGCGATTATTAGGGCTTAAATAGAATACGAGTGGACATACCCTCAGCCATCTGCTTCCTGTGAGCCGTGACCACTTTCAGGAGATACAAAGCAACGGCCAGAGAAGTGAGAGTGGGGATGACACCCACGACGATCATGAAGGCGAGATAGATGTGAATCTTGTTCGGGAAGATGGCTAGAGTGACGCAGTCCTCGTCGACGCAGTTGAAGGATTTCGTGATCCAGGCGAAGATCACGAAAAGGGCGCAGCCGATCCAGCATATCGAAACCACACAGATCGCCCGAAAGCGAGTGAAGTAGGTGGCGTAGCTGGAAAACCGAAATGAGAAAATGTTAGGATAAATGAGGACTTACCGAAGGGGGAATCGGAAGTAGAAGAGTTTGTCGACGTTAAGAAGGACGAGGGAGAAGCTGGAGATGGAGAGGCCCATCCAGCAGAGCATGTGCATGGTCACCGACAGGTAGTATGGCACCTTGGGGATGATTCCGACGCGCGGAAGCAGTTCGATCGGGTAGCCGACGGCTAAAATGAGATTTTTCTAGAGTTCAAATTCAGGCATTTAAGCTAAATACACTTCTTGTTTTGCTCAACCATTCCGAGCTAAAGATTCCCAATTTCCCTTCGAAGCATCCTCCGCTCCTCTTGAATCTCCTCGAATTCTCTCTAAGACGCGATATTTACATTTTCCCTCAATTTCCCAGCGTTCTTTGCACTTTCCCCGTCGCTCGAATTCCAAATTTAGCTCTTCAGAAATCCTTTTTTGTTCTTTGCAACCGAGAATCAGCACACGTACCGGTCAGCAAAAAATCGGCGAAAGTCATGCTGAGGAGGAAGACGTGCATGCACTTGTCGCTGGAGCGGCGGCGGATGTTGTGGACCGCCTGGATCATAACAAAGACTTGGAGCACCGAGGAGAGCAATGTGAGCACTAGGAGGGCGCTGTCCGCGAAGCGGCAGAAGGCGAGGATCGCCTCCACGGAGACCACCTGGAAAGGGCATCTTCAGTAAACGTGGTGAATTGGGGATGGAAATAAGGAGTAAACAGTGCAGCCGACTTACGTGAGAGTTCTCGCAGGCCTCGCTGGGCGCCTCGGTGGCGTTCAGGAATCCGGATTCAGTGGTCGACGACGGCATCTCGACCGACTTTAAATGCCTGGCTTATTTATGATACCAGAGCTGTGCTCTCGCTGTCTCTGCAACGCGTAAATTAGGTAAACAAGCGCACCCCCACGATCACGAGCCGCGGAACACGCACGTGGTCCGGGGTGTTTGGCCCTCCGAAGCGACCCTCGGACCCTGATTCACAGTGCAGCGGACTCGGGAATACCTAATTTCGCGCAGAAGCAAATGAGGAGCGGCGCTCGGGGTCGTGACAGCCGACTAATTGACTTCTTTAGGCTTCGCAGAGGCTTCGCGATCTGGCTGCAGGCGGATCAGGCGATTAATACGCGAGCCGCATGTGCCACCGGAGGAGAGCGTATGAATATGAATATGGAATAGGAATAGGAGCGAGTACAGCGACGAGGTTGAGCTAGGCAGGTTGTTTGAAAAGCGAAAATACTAAAATTAAAGGTCAGACAGAATTTAGATGGGATGAGGAGACGCCGGAAGATCCGGAGATAGATGGAGATGAGGAGACCATTATTTAGCTCTCGGAAATTAGATTTCGGATTTTTGAAACGACGGATGTTTTTTAGTCCCCGCCGGAAGAGAAACGTTTGGGACGCGTGGATCCGGAAGTCAGCGGAGACGTAAACGGGTTTTCGCAGATTTTGGATTTGAGCCGAGATAGCTTCGAACTATAAAAAAACATAGACTTATTTGAAAGTCCGAAAAACTCACATAAAACTCACGCAAAAACTCCCACTCACAGGTCTGATCCTATGTTTCGAGATAATTAAATTACCTTAAGCTTTTTTTCCTTATCTTTATGTGAAGGTTTCACACCGGTTCCGAGAAATAAAATTATTAGAAGAATGGTAGCATAGGAAGACACGAAATGGACAGATTAGAAGCCGGATTTAACTAAAACAAAATAATTCAATATTGAGGCTTCAGATTAGAAATCACAAATCGGAAGAAACTCCGGAAAAGTAAAAATCTTTTTTGTAGGAAGTCCGAGCGAAGCCTTGGATAGATGCGCAAGTGAAGACTGCTAAGAATAGAACGAACCCGAGGCTGCAATTATGCGTGATTCACCGAGGCGGCGATATATTTCAGTAGATGAGAAAACGAAGATATTTATAGACGCTGTTCTGAGTAGCTTCAAAGGACGTTCATACTTGGGTACCCTGAAAAGGAGTGCGCTTGGAAACGACGAGACCGATTGGGAGAGGCGTTGAACTTGAAGGAAAAAGACGGTTTATAGGTTGAATGATCAAACATGGGTTTTGGAGGAATGATAATCAGGGGTTTATAACGAGTCAGTTCGTGGGAAAGAGGGTCCTAATGACTAAACGCTGGTAGAAAGCGCACAAGGAACTGAAAAAAATCGGGAAAACAAAGAAGACCAGTCGTACACCAAGGGTTCGACGTTGGCGTGACAGCTGAACTCCCAAACATCCTGAAATGTCCTGCAGCTTAATCCTTTTTGCCGACAAATAATTCTTATTATGAATCCGTTTTTTGTTTAAACAAAGTCTACCACCGACCGGCGAGTCCTCCCTCGGGCTCTTTCTTTAGTCTTAGAACGGATGTTTTGAGTAAACACACAAGAGTACACTTTATGAAAATTATCCTTTATCGGAGGGCGTTCCAATTTTGTAGTTATCAGTTATAATCTTGCATTCTGAAAAAAAGGAAAAACAAAAAGCGCTTAAACAACGAAATTGAGAAAACTTCGATAAACACATGTGTTTATCTTTGCGTGGCTACGGAAAACCCTCGAAAGGGTCCACGCGGTCAAACTCAGCACAAAAACATCCGCAAGTTCGCCTGGAATGTTTACTGTTGTCCTCCGGACGAGGAACTTCGCGGTTCTCATTGGTGTAAATTGCGACGAACATGCACCAAAGAGCTCTCAAAAAGCTTAGGCAAGACGTTTACAGCTGCAAAAAAAAACTTTTAGCATACTCTTATCGCGACTTATCGGGGGAAAAATCTCTACGTCGTTTTCGGCGACAATAAGTAAGACATTAGGGAACACTTTAAGAAGAGTGTTTGCGTCCTCTGTTTCCTGTTATCTTCGCGCCCACCTGCGTTCGGCGGGGGACGGAAAACAGCTTAGAATCGAAGACCGCTAGCCGAGTCTGATTCCTGATAAGGCCACTAGAAAGCAGCGCTAACTTTGGAATAGTCTCACGGAGTATTTTAAATGCACTTGTTACAAGAATAGAAATTCTCTAAATATACAAAGTACTGCTCTTTAGCAGATCTGTTGGGGAACCTAGAAAACAATCGGCTTAAACACGATGTACTTAACACGAAAAAAGCAAGACAATATGTCCGCCGGAACCAGGTATCGCCTAGTACATAACAGTAAACGCGTCTTCCTGGCGTCGGCCACTTCCCCAGTTTTCTACGAAGAGTGACGTACATTTAAGGGCTTAACGTTCCTGTACTTGAGGCATTAAGGTACTCGGCAACATCCATCTCTCCTCCTTGTATTGGTGGGCATGGGTTTCGTGTTCCTGGATCGGACTATTCAGATTTGCTGTAGGTGTTTGATGAAGATACGCTCTAGCAGGTTTTTAGCCCTTTTAGTCACTTTTTTTGTTTGCTTCAGAGCAAATTGGAAAAATGAAACAGAAACAAGAATAGTGGCAAGAACTAATTTTGAAGTAGAACCGGAAACGTCTTGTTTTAGAAGGCACGTGGCTTGATTAGATATACAAACTAAAAGAGATGAACCCTAAAGCATTATAAACCCGACCGAAAATGGAATAACAATGCTTCTAAGACGACCACAGTGAGTATGTAGGTGCCTATGCAGCTGAAAATATGCTCCAGGTGAATATTTAAGACTCATTTCGAAACACCAGAACGAGGGGACGACGTCTCCTCCTCCCAATCCACAGATCTATACGCGCACTTTCAAATAAGGTCATCCTTGGGCTAAGACGTGTAATTTCGAGACCAAAGAGGGTAAGTCGACGCTCTGCTAAAGTGCACCGACAAGCACTTAATTGTGTTTTCGTCTTCGAGTATGAGGAGTCGGAGGAAATGGAAGACATTAGCAGAAGTCGCGGCCGCGTAGCGGCCAACTTGTCCACTTAAGTCCTCGATTGTAGGCAATTAGAGATGTTTTCGGGACGAAGTTTCTTTTTGGAGAGCTAAATTTGGGAGAAGGGGACGTAAATTGAAACGTGATTTGGGCGAATGCAGAAAATCGTCATTCAAACAATACTTGAAACGGGCGAATTAATGACGAGTGAGGCAAGGAATTCGATTTTAGTTTAGGAGAGGAAAAACAATGCAAGGTGGAACTAAGTGAGTAGAAAAAGTCGAAATGAACCACAAAGAGAGTAAAAAAGGAAACACGCGCCTACAGAAAGAGAAATTTAACGGATCGAGACAGCCTAACAAATAAGCCTTGTTCTCAACGTTAAAAACCTCTTGTCAGAGGTGCGTGAGGTCGAGAGGGATGTTTTTTGTCAACACGGACGACAGGCATGAAGTCGGTTGTTCAGACTAAACTTAAGAACGACCGTTTCCACGTTTTATATCTGCCCACGGAATTATTCGAGATCTAGAAGACGTTGTTTTCATAACGGAAACTAGCTAGCTAAAACAACATCGAACACATCATGTTACGATGCGTTTCCATAGACGCGATCACATCTCGACAAGTGGATAGTTACATATTCCATGTCTAAACAACAGCATATTTTCAATTTCTTTAATGGTCCACTGCGAACTTCTCTGTTTGCATTCAGCCACGGAATCGCCAGACCTTATTTTGACAGCCGGACAAAAGTGAAGGGACAAGGCCCAAATACAACAAAACACATTATCTTGTTAACAGAGGATTACCGCAGATACCCAGAACTGACCATGGGGCTACAATGATCCAGTAACATTGGAAAAAAAGATAGGCAAAAGACAAAAACAAGAACTTGTTGTGGCGACTATTTATATGCTCGCGACTATTTATAGAAAGACGCATGTTTGAGCTTGCGCATAACAAAAAGATTAAGCGAGGCATTCGCCCAAGGGAAGTTCTAAAAATAGAGACTGCGTAAGTGGAACCGATGCTATTCGTGGGTAAGGAGAGGATAAATAAAGTGGTGTGGGAATTTTGTAGGTTATCAATATATTTGATACTTTAGTCCTTGGCTCACTACAGTTCTGCAATGAATTTTTAAGAGTTTCAGTTTTCCAAAGTCAGCAAAAGTAAGTTTTCCCACATTTTCAATTTTGAAGGACGGAAACAAATTGCGGACATCCTACGAATGGAGTCCAAAACCCCAAAACCAAATCAAAACAAACCTTGCGATTTGCAACCTCCTCAGGTCCATCGTATTTCCGTAATTAGACGTTGCCTCTCTCGAGCTTCCTTTTCCTCCAAACCCCGATCTCTACGGTTTCCTACAAACCTCGAAGGGCAAGGGTACATTTTTCTCCCCCACAGCTACTTCCACCGTAGATTAACGCCCTGCACCGCGGCTACAACCCCCAAAATAGGTTCTAATCCGGCTACAAGTTTCTTTTTCAGGCTTCCCGGCCAAATCCCTCCCAATTCGTCATTTATTCCGCTTTACGGAACTACTCGAAATAGCCGTGCAAGAGAGAGTGGCGTGCACACTTGCGTGCGCCCACCTAGCGTGGCTCCGGCACCAGCTCAGTGGGCCCTTATGCATAATGGCTGATGGAAAAAAGATATTCACGCGCCTGGAGAACTCCACACGGCGATTAATAAAACATTCGCTCGATGATCTTCGGCTCGCTTCCTTTAAATATGCCGAATTAAGAGAGCCACTAAGAAACGGTTCTCGGGAGGCAGCGATTTATGGCGGATTAAACCTTCTCACGACGTTCTGCGCTCTCATTAGATTAGAACCTCGGGCGCCGCCGCAGGGCGCAAGCGGAAATGGCGAGAGCGGAGAAGAGGATATTAATGGATGTGTGCGGGAAGTCGGCCGGAGAAGTCATAAACTGCGATTACTCACACGTGCTTGATAAGAAACGTGTAATAGAAGAGTGACGGATGTGAGTGGAGAATAGTGGAAATGGGAAATAAGAGTGAATGGAAATTCATTTGAAGGGTTGGGGAGCAAAGGCGAACGAAATAGTGTATAGCTTGTGGTTTCTGCGTGCACGGCTACTCGAATGCGCGATTGGTTAATTTGATATTTCGAATTTTGGTACATTCAAAGAGCATTCTCGGCACATTCAGCTCGAATAACGAAAAGTCCAGAAACATCCACCTTTCCCTTCAAAACAGAATCTGACTCCTTCTCAATTAATCTTTGGTTTTTTCTATAGAACACTAATTCGACCAGCGCAAGAGTGAATAATTGTATTTCAGCGCGCTGAGTACTACCAGAATTGACTAAGCTCGCTCATTTCTGAGTGTAGCAACTTTGAAGGTTCCCTTGTTAGGCTCCAAATTCAGAAATAAATTCTGTGCCCAATAAAAATAAAGACGAAAAAGATGCACTTTTAAGAATTTCAAAAGTCGTTATCCACACTTACAGAAAACCTGAATGACAAAAGAGGGATTTGCTTAGCTAGGTAAAGATGATCTGTCTGAATAGAAAATCAGCACTTAAGAAATCGAACTAATCGAACTGCACATCCGGAACAACAACTGTGTTTTCCTTACCTGGCCAATGCTCAGAAGCATTTAAAGTCAACATGTTTGAAAGTGACTGCATTTAACTGCTCTCAAAACTATTTCAAAAAGATACACGAGACAGCAGACACGGAAAGTCCAACGACCTTGTCGGCAATTTAATCACGCCTTGCCGCATAGAAGCATTTTTGTGAAAATGGTTTGAAAACGTAATTTAATTTTTAAGAGAGAAAGTTGCAGAGTTGAACGAAACCTACTCCAATTCTAAGAAATCCCAGAATTTGTAAATTTGAATTGGATTAAACACTCCGTTCTGTTCTTTTCAAACTCAATTTTGGAGTTTACGAGAAGTCTTGCGACTTCCAGGCACGCACCTCCACACCATCCATGTCTTCTACATAAATCCACCTCGTGACAAAAACCGATAAAAAATGCATTCCAAAAACAGCCGGCAATTAATTACTTTTCATCCCCGCCTTAGTGTCTACACCAAATACACCTACAATACTCTAATTGTTCTTCCACAACTCGTGCCGCCGGCAATATGTATTTAGGTAAGAGTCTAAACATACTGTAACCAAGTCAAAAACCTCTCTGAAATTCTAAAACCAAATTTCGTCGTCTTTAAGTAAGTAATGAACAAGCCATAAAAGATTTATGAATCGTCTCGCGCGAAAAAAGCAGCTTTTGGTGGAGGTAAACAGAGGTTAGACAAACGTAATAAGATGGGTTGACAAATGAAAACGAGACGGAAGAGACTGGTTTGCATGTCAAACTCAAAATGGAAACCGAAAAATGCAAAAGAGTTAATTGAGTTGTCTTTGGAGCCATGTTTCAGAGAACTCAAATCAACTCTCATATTTGCGCATAAAAGGAGAATAACAAAGGAGAAGTACATATGTTGGAAGCGAGAGACTTCTATTCCGGGTTCTCTTCAAATGACCACGAAATGCACACGTACGCACATGGGAAAACAAGTAGATTGTGGATAAGTCTTTGATAAAGGCTGTAAAAAGCAAAGTTCGCAGCACCAAAATGTAATTTGGAATCACGTGACTGGGAGAAAACTTGACATGCAGGATATTCTACCTAATTTGTTTAGTTTTAGGAAACAACCGACCACAAGAGTGACTAACTTTAATATGTACCTCTTTGAATAGTTTTTATCACTCATGAAGAAGCATCTTCGTCTAATAGAACAATGGTCCACAGTCTAAATGTACGCAGCCCAATCTCTTCTTGGAGTCCACTTTTGAAAAGCGCCAAGACAAGAAAGTTTCTAGGAATGGGAAACCTAACAAAAAAGCAATCTTCGCCAATAAAGTTCGACGACCACTCTCCTCCTCGACCCGAACGATTTCGGGAAGCGTGGCGTGCACGAACTTTCCTTTTCAGCCGCAATTTCTCAGAAAGTGTCGTCTTCCGTCCAGACACTCGGATGTAAACAATTCGTAGATCCCTGTTGTGTTTCCTTTACGCATTATGTTAGAATAGATCTCGTGTGTAAAAGTTTAGAGTTGAAGAAGGACTTTTTTGGTGAAAGAAGGGAAGAATAACATCAAAAACATGGTCGATTCTAGAAGTAAGCAATACAAACTGCGGAAGACGAAGTTGCAAGGAAATGGTGCATTTTAAGCCGCAGAGTTCCAAGCCGGACAATCCGTCAATCAAAGGCGGAACGCCTGTTGGCATATGATCGATGACCCCAAAGAACCGAGACTGAACGCGATTTGTTGTCTGCTAAAGTGCTTTTAGAATTAAAAGAACTATTTTTAGCTTTGGGATCGAATGCATTCCTGTCCGTGTGCAGCTGCAAACTTCAACGGAAGTATTCGACTAAAAAATCGTTAAAACAAAGTGCTTTTAGCAAATCCTAAATCTAGAGCTCCATCAGACCTACATTCAAACAAAGTCGACGCAACTGACAAGTGAGCTAAACCGGGAACGCTAACAAGACACGAAGCAATCGTCTGGAAACAATTGCTTCGTCCCAAATAGAATTTTAAAGCAGTCGTCTTGTTAAATGCAGTCAATTTCGATCTCTTAAACGCGACTCTTAACCGCCATGCTGACTCACTTTTCTCGAAAACATGTGCAATAACAAAGAGCGACTTGGAAAAACAGGTTGGTTGACTTTTGGAAGACTTTGAAGAAAAGCAATTACCGGAGAGAAAACGTGCGAGATGGAAAAAACGTCTACCCAACAGAAGACAAAGATAACTGCAGATGTCCTCATTTGCTACAGAACATCGCTGATTCAGAAGCCCCACACCTCGCCGGCAACCAATTGCGAAGCCCCACAGAATGGGAGTAAACAAGGTTTTTTTGGTCAGTTAATTCACCATTTGCTCCCAAGAGTCCTCTGGATTCCAGCTACTAATTTAGGACTATTATTTCGAGAAATTCGTGTGCCTAACAAACGGAGCTAATTATAGATTGGTTTGCAATTTTAGGAAAATAAAGAACGCTTACCGTGAAAGCCTTTTGGAATTCGTTTCGCCGAAAAGGCGAAAAACATTTTTCTTTTTCGGTAAGATAACCCAACTTTGAAGAATGAGTGAAAACGTTGAATTTCATTCAAGTCGGCCCACCAGGGAAAAACAAAAAACTAGCAATGATTTTAAAAAGTAACTTTTGAAACTTTCTTTGTGTGGTCTGAAACAACAACAGCTGCTTCAACAAGCCTTTCAAAATACGATGGTGCAAAGTGATCAGATGACAGCTTCCTTGTGAGTACAAGTCTCCCGCCTCTTTAAAGTTCATTAACTAAAATTCAAACACCTTCAATGAAAAGAAACACATTTTAAGCGTAGGTTCTTCTTGCTAGGGCAGATACCCGTCAGATGCTTCTGATGCTGATGGTGGTGACTGGTGCTGTTTTCCTGCACAAAACATTTCTCAGTTTCCTAAAAAATGAAACTCGTTAAAATGCTTATTTCGTTTGTGTTACCTGTTCAAAGCCAGGTACATAATTGGATCTACCAAACCCAAATTGCACTGGTCGAAAAATATCAGAGCAGCTGCCAGAATTGTTCCTGGCTCCGTGTAATCCAGTCCCAGGCTGCACACGATCGTGTCGATAGAAGACGTGACAAAAGTGACCACGGCCACCCAGAGTATTCTGATTTCCGCTGAGGACACTTTCTTGGTGGTGTAAGACATTTGTCTTCGTTTGACAAAAATGACTCCGAAAGAGATTAAATAGCACACGAGCGAGATGCTCAGACACGTCAGGTTGAAGTATAGCGTGAATTTTACGCCATTCACAAGGTTGAAGTGGATGAGCATGGCGGCGAGGTCGAAGATGAACCAGCAGTCGTAGATAACGCCCGTAACTCCTAAGAGGATGCATATAAACCAGAGAATCCACGTGAGGGTGATTCCAAGGTAGTAAGGAAAGTTGGTCTTAGGGAAGAGGTCGCAGAAGGAACACATGCGGTTGAAGGCCAGCAGGGAGACCGAGAGATAACAAGCAAAGAACGAGGTCCGCTGCACGGTGCCGATGAGCTGGAAGGGCTTTGTGGAAAGAATCAACTCACAAACGCTTACCTGTTCAAGTCCAGAAGACAACGTAATCTGGGCAATTGTGAAGGCACCATTGCCGATGTACCCAAGAGCCGCCAGGAGCTCAAATGCAGCCAGAGAAGCCATTATGCGAAAACAAACATTTTTCTTGAAATCTGGATGACGCAGAAAAACCTGAACAACCTACTTTTCAGACTGAACCTAGTTTTGAAAAACCCACCTTAATGACAAAAGCTTGTAGGAAAACAGAGATGACAGCGATGCAGATGTAGAGAGGTCCGACGAAATAACGGTACGGGTAGGGTCGAGGGTCTTTCGTGTTGTAATGTTTGCCCATAACAGCTTCTAAAATTGAGTGTTCCAAACATGAAAAAGTGATAAGTTAAACTTGGATTTTATAGAATGAAGTTCAGTGCATACGCAAACTCTAAAATTATGTAAACAGTGACCAAACTACAAAAAATAAACGGCGTGTTTGAGAGTGCAGCATTTTATCCATCAATAGAACGCGTGCGTGCACTTCAAAGTACAAAAAATTATAATTTGTGACTAAAAATTTCATTTCTGAAATAAACAGCAAATTGTAGGCAATCAAACCAAGAACAAAATCCATCTTAAAGTGCAAAGTACATACTTTGCACTTTAAGATAGATGGTTTGTAAATAAACCTCGACAAAAGTGTTGCAGATAAAACAAATACAAGGTGGCCAAAAAAACACACCAAAAACACACTGTAAGCATCAAAGCTGCTTTCCTTACAACCAACGATGTGGTACGTGCTAAAAACGCTCCTGGTGACCACGCTAGCAACCGCCGACGACTTTCCAAACAAGATGTTTCTCAGTTTCCAAAAAACGGTTTTTAAACAGCGTACTAAAATCTTGCACTCTTTTATTGAAGACGAGATAACTCAGCGAATCCGCGACGCTTACGATTACCTGATCTACGACGACCATCACTCCGGTCAGCACAGTCCCCGGCTCCGCGTTGTTCATCCGCAAAAATCCGATGGGAATGTCGACCGTTGACGTTACAAACGTGAGCACGGCCACCGCGAGAATCAAGATTAGAGAGACACTTAAGCAGGCCACGTTAAAGGAGAGAGTGAAGGTGACGCCGTCGACAAGCGTGAACTGGACGAGCATAAAAGGCAGATGAACCAGATTCCAGCTAGAGAATCGAGATTATGGCCATACAGATGTAGTAGGAAAGATTCGTGTGGGTTAAAAGACCGCTTAAGGAGCACATAAGGTTGAAGGCAAGCAGGAAGGTCGAGAGACAGCAAGCGAAAACCGCGTTCTTTTGAATAAAGGCTATAAGCTAAAAAAAATTTTGGTTTGCTTTTGATACCGTCGACAAGCGTGAACTGGACGTTAGTTCTCTGTTCAAGTTCAGGAAAAATGTAACTTGGGCAATCGTTAACACTCCATTTCCAATGTCCCCAAAGGCACCGATAAGTTGAAAAATGGCCATCATCACCATGATTCGGAAGAAGACGTTGTTCTTGAACTCCCGATGACGTAGATTCTAAAGCAAACGCAAGTACTAGTGTAACATTGGAAAACGTAAGACTTCAACGGTTAATCAGCTCACTTTAATAACAAAACTTTGTAGGAAAATCGCGATCAGGGCGATGCAGATGTAGAGCGGCCCGATTATGTTTCGGTACGCGTAAGGAAGTAATATTTTCCCTTTTCCAAAAGAACTTTTAAAACCAAATCTTGGCAATTCGGCCATGAGCTGATTCCCTGTACGCATTAGAAAAACAACTGAAGCAAAACGACGATTTTTGTCCCCAGGCAAGCTTTGTTTTCTCCTTCTCTCTTAGAAAGGCTATCCAACTCAAATGTAAAAACATTTAAAAAGTGAAACGAGATCACCTACATAACGTTTGCAAGGTTATGCTTGTTTCACAGTTACAAGTTTCAAAGCGCTTACAGGTATGTATAGAACTAACAATTCTGCCTACACCAGATCAACTTCAAAACTTGAATGTGTTAATGACGTGCGCAGGACTTTTTTGCATTATTGTGTTTTGTAAAGCTTGTAAAGCTTGTGTAAAGCCCCGGTACAAACATATCCAAATCATCAATAACAAATCCAACGACAGCAGAAGCATAAGAATTAGTCCCATCAACTCGTAATCTGAACATAGCGTTTACAAATTTCAAACTTGTATTGTATACCTAATAACACTTCAGAACTTGTTCTAAGCGTTTTGAGAATATAGATACCGCTCCTAACAACAATCGTGATACCTAGGGCCAAGATCACGAGGACGAGGTAGACCAAGGTGATGTCAAACGGGATAAAGAAGCCGACCACGAACAACGCCACAGTGGTGGTCGCAACAAAGAGAATCGTCACGATGGGCACTACTTTTCCGCAGTTCTAAACATATTAAAACAACTTGAAAGGAAACCGACAAAAGAATAACGTGACGTGAATCAACATAGTTTAGACACACTATCTTCATACATTGCACACAATTTCACATCTCGGACACTTCAACCACACAATTTGATACAGGTTTGTGCCAGCCTACACTGGTCATTATTAAAATATTTACTTTCCTTAGACTAAGCAGTGCGCGTGTCCGCTTTTTCCTTGACACACTTTCTCTTCTTTTTTTGTAGTTTTCTTCTTGTTGTTTTTCCATTTAAACAAATCTTTGAAGATCTTGATAATCAGCCTTGGAATGGCCAACAAGATCTTTCTTAAGAAGGAACATTCGAGATACAAGTACGCAACTAGACCGACTACAAATACTACGGCTACAACAATAAATAATTCTCTGAAGGTGGTCACGGTGTTTCTGATCTGGTCGTCCCAATCGGAAAAGTAGCGTTTGACTTTTGTGGTCGCGTTGGCAATGGCTTCTGTCTTTTCCTGGAATTCCTCCTTTATGTGGAGGTCTTGGACGAATTTCGGAACTTCGGTTTCCACCTTCGTCACCAGTTTTGGCACTTCAACTCGGATCTTCTCGAACACCTCTTGCTGGAAGAATTCCTTCAACGCGGCAAACTTTCTTTTGATCACTTCCCACAGGTTGGAAAAGTAGATCGACAAGAAGTTTCTTTCGGTGACTTGTTGAAAAGCGAAAACTGAAATTAGCCAAACCATAAACGAGATTATGAATCAATAAGCTGGATAGGCCTACTATAACCAAAATACTTCATTCTCATTCTCACGGAACCCATTCTATTTTCTTACTAGTGTTTTCATTTTCCATCAATATCGTAAGCATCAACCCCAAAGAAGCCTTACCTTTGCAGTCCGGAATGACCAAAAGCAGAATGACTAGAACGACGATCGCCATACCCAAAAAAATCAACAATTGGCTGCAGCCATTTCTCATGAAGAGTGTAAAAGATGACTAATAGGCCCGGAATGGCGCGAAGGAAACTCAATCGCCCAGGAAATTAAACCTGATTGGGTCGTTTGTACTCCCAGATGTCAAAGCGAATTGCAGGAACACGTTTTTTATATGATTAACTGTGAATGGGGTCGAACGCCAGGACGCTGACTCACCGCCGCGCGGCGGAAGGTTGTGCAACGGAGCCAGTCACCGGTTAATTTAAGCGTTATTTTGCTGATTAGAAGTTGTTGTTTTCCTTTGAAGAATGGAGTCAGAGTTTGAGTCGAAAACGAACAGTAGAAAGTTTTAATAAGCTATTACAGAAATTTGAAATCAGTTATAAAGTCGGAAATTTGGTCAGTAGAGTGTCGTCTGGCAAACGCATCTTGCTGTACAATTGGTTCCATCGAAACAGTGGCCTGAAAATCAAATCACCAACTTCTAAACAACAAAGTTTTCCATCACCTTCCTTATAGCCCGACAGCAAGCAATTGATCAAACAGAACTCGGCCCCGTGGCAGCAGTCATCGTTGAAGTTCTTAACCGGCGGAAGGACGAATTTCGGCTGCATAATGATCAATCCGTTTGCGACTGGATTTGACGTTTCAGAACGCGATATTTGCAGACAAAAAACAAGACCCACAAAAGCAAAGCAGAACATTGTGACTGGGACGAAGCCAGAAGCTTTAATTATGACACTGCGCAGCGTTTCCTCCATGGACAAAGAACAAGGAATGAGTGACAACAAATGCGTGGCCAAGCGTCTCATCTTTGTTTGGAGAAGTTTTCTTTGCCCATATTTGTTGATCTTAAAGAATGAAATAAACGGAAAACGGTCGAGAGATTTATGACAGCTTTAAACAATCATCTCGGTGTTGAAATCTCGGCCCTTTAGCCTTGCTGTTCTCTTCAAAACCCAGAACACTCTGCTTCGGTCGATCTCTGAGATAGAAGTAGTGGATGATCATTATCTACATCAGCCAAATCACCAAAAACGCTTCGACAACAAATATTAGCACTGTGACCAGGACAAATAATTCACTCCCTAAAAATGTTCGTATCAATGAATAGCCACGCTCTTACCCTGAGTCATGAACCGTCCTTCTTTTAAGGTCAACAGCACAAATACCGATTATACGATTGAAGCGACAATTAGTGTCGGGACGGCAAAAGCAGTAGAGATGAGAAAAAGGACGAGGAAGAGGTGGTCGTTCCTGAAACTCGCGTAAATGGCCAAGACGGAGAAGACCATGTAGGCGACGGAAACGACCGCGAGGAAGGAAACGCCGGTGAAGAAGAAGAAAACGGTGATGCCGCCGGTGTCAACGATGGACAGAATTCGGACAATCTTGCCACAGCCCTAAATATTCTTATTAGTTTGTTCAAAACTATTAAAGACTCACATTGGTGTGACAGACTCCGCAGAACACTTCGTAATCCGAGTGGTTGTCGTCGAAACTTCCATCGCCGGTATACCCAAACTTCGAGCATCCAGGTTCGACAAAAATCTGAATATCCAATCAATTAGTGCATTTCCGTAACCATTACTTTGTGCTTCTCGCCGTCCATAGAGTTCCTAGCGCTTGTGTTCCAAACAAAATTGTCGAGAGGCGTGCTGAAGAATGAGCTAATAGGGATTATTACGGGTTTAGCTTATATGATAACGCAGAAGGCACGTGAATGTAACTTGCAGGTTACTCTCAAGCGTTGTTCCCTCTTTGCCCTCTCAAGACCTTTTTAAAATAAGCACAGGCAAAAGACTTTGACAAATACTCTTTACTATTGTGACCAAAACAAAACATATTTACAAAGTGCACACATCCTGAGATCAAACGATGTTCACATACACTTTCCCGTCCTTATACACATGCACATAATTCTCCTTTAGTCTCATCTTCGAGACTCTCCTGAATACGGTTCTGAGGCCTTTGAACAGTATTCGGGGTATCACGGAAAGCAGCTGAAACAACTTTCTGAACAGAAAGCATTCCAGATAGAGATAAGCGCACAAAGCGATGACAGTCAGAACAAGAATGATAAGGAACACGTCCCTCAAATTGCTCACCGTGGAGGTGAACTCGGTCTCCCAGAGGTCCCCCAGGTATCTCTTCACTTTCCCGGTGGCGTTGACAATCGCCTCCGTCTTCTCCTCAAATTCTTCTTTCAAATGCAGGTTTTCCACGAATTTGGGAACTTCGGTCTCGACAGTTTGAACAAACTTCGGAATTTCAAGCTCGAGTTTCTGGAGTAGTTTGGGAATTTCGGTTTCGAGATACGTCTTCACTTCTTGCAATTTGGCTTTGATGGCTTCCCAGAGGGTAGAAAAGTAGATGGAGAAGAAATTAGACTCGGTGACTTGAATCTTGGCGCATTCGACTGAAAATAGGAGTTTCATATACTTGAGTTTTATTCATCACGTCACACACGTCGCCCTCCGACGAAGTTATTCTGGGTTTGTTTGCAAAGGCTCTGTCGCGCTTCTCTCTCGTATTTCACCACCTATATCTTGCGCGGAAAAACCTTGCAGAATGCAAAAAATTGAATGTTTTCAGACTTTCACTTGTAACTTGTCAATTCGAATATCACCGCCCAATTCATTTTAAGCCAATTTATGCCTACCACTAAATTCAAGTAAAATACCGTAAGTTCAAAACAGTAGCGCAAGACCTAAACGCTTACCTGAACGCACAAATAAAACCGCAAAGATAATGTCGAGACTTCTCATTGTTACCATCGAGAGGATGAACACAAGGCAGAAGAGCCATCTGAGTGTGACTTAAGAGTGTTAGTCAGTTGTTCGAGGATTTTGGCAAATAGAGGGACCATTTGACGCCAGACGAGCTGAGATGAGTAATATTTCGTGTTGTTGTTTTTCTCCTCCTTGAAAACGGGATTTCCTAATTCGAGATACGGGCAACTCGAAGACGCTGAAAGTGGCCGAGTTTACTTTTCCCTTATTTGATACAATTAGGATGTTTTCTGTTTGCAGAGAAGAACGGGTTCCGTTGGGTCGAAGAAGCAAGAATGGGGGTGAGGTTAGCGGTGACTCACCGTTTTGAGGCAAAAGCGAGGGAGACGCTTGAGACGTTTGTGTAAAGTGACGAATCGGAAAGGTGCACTTTTGGAACGATTTTGGATGAGATCAAGGTGGTCAACGCTTTTAATGTAAAAAGGGAACTTGTGGGGACCATCAAAACACACTTTTGTAGGTAAATTCAGCCAAACAACATCTGTGATAAGCCCTATCGACTATTCCTGGAAGCTCTCAGATCGCACCTGTTTTGGGCAGTATTCCGTTTCTGTTTACGACTTCATCTCCCCCCAACGTTTTTCTAAACAGCGCATCGGGTTTCAGCCCATAAAAAACAAAAACAGATTATCTCTTGACCTATAAAAAGGGTCCAAGAGGTCACTCGACCATGATCCCAGCCATGACCAACATTCTTTCCGTATCGCTTCTCTTCCTCGCTGCCCTCCTCGCCATCGACGCCGCACTGACGATGCCCCAAGGCGTCGCCACTGGAGGCAAAGCCGGTAAGAACTCATGTCTTGACATGACTCAGAATCTGAACTTAGGCAAATGCGACTTCGCCTGGCACAGCCACGGAACCCACTGCTACCGAATCTTCTACAAGAAGCGGACCTGGTTCGAGGCGGCCGACCGCTGCGCCAAGTTCGGCGGCGTCCTGAGCACCGTGGAGGACGCGATGGAGGACGGATTCCTGGGCGGCCTCCTCACGGGGCCGGGCCTCATCACGCCTCACTGGATCGGCCTTATGCGGAAGAACATGGAGATGCCCGCGATCTGGGCCGACGGCGTCAAGCGGACTTTCGCCCGCTGGCGCACCGGCGACAACGAATACACCAGCGCCGAGACCAAATGTGTCCGGGTAGGACTTTGGGCTCAAGCTTCGTGGCTCTTCTTAGCTAGAATTCATTCAGGTCATTGCTTCCTCGGTTTCCTCGTGCGAATGGCTCGCCGAAGACTGCGGCAAGGAGTACCCGTACATCTGCAAGAAGCCCGTAAACTGAAATCCAAAGAAACTAAAATAAGCTTTCGTATAATCACTGCTTTGTACAAAATGAGTAATCTGCTTTCAGTAAAGTTTGCAACAATAAGAAATTTCTTACAAGCGCGAGGTAATCTGTCAATCGTGTCTGTCAAACATTGTCAAGCTTTCATGCTTGACTTGGCAGGTAACTAACGTAGAAATTGGCTGAATTTGATCAATTTCCGGTTTGCAAACCGTTCAACTCAAAAATTAACCTCTGTTTCGGTTAACAACATTCCTTTCCATATTTATTTGCCTTGAAAAGCACAAAACACTCGCGCACCATCATCACTCGTTTTTCTTGCAAATAAACGGCCACTCGCTTCCGCAGTGGTCGTTATACCACTCGATCGAAGTCGCCAGAACCACGTGCACCTGCAAACACCTTTCTTAAACGCCTTTCAGATAAAATTCTAACCCACCACGGTGCATCTGTTGCTAGTCATCGTGGCATTTCCGCTGGTCGCATTCACCATCTCCATCGGAAAGCTCGAGAACTGCCACTCGGAGCCGTCAGTCCACCTCTGGTCGGGGCTGTGGACTCCTGTGAAGCCTCCGATCCAGTGAGAGATCTGCTGACCCGTGGTGGTCACGAGTTGCTTGAGGAAGTCGTTCTCTTTTTCGTCCTTAATGGAGGTCAAGTGGCCGCCTTGGAGAGCGCAGAAGTCGGCGGCTTGGGACCACGATTTCGGGGTGTAGAAGAGCCGGTAGCAATGGGATTCAAAGGGTTTCCAGCCGTTCTTGCAGACGAAATCTAAACAGAAATGCTATAGTTATATGTTGTCGTCCTACCTTCTGAATGGCGATCGGAAGAGGACGACTTGAGGCCGCAGTTCACAACGACATCTCCGCTGAACGCAATGGCGATAAGGAGTTCAAAGAGCAGCAGAATCCTCATCTAGAACGATGCAATTTAAAGAACACAAGAAGCCGCAGAGGAAAGGCGCACATCGCCTTTTCCGCCCCAAATTTGCACACCACAAAATGGCGAATCCGCCACTCTGCGGACTGCTCAAGGATCCAACATGGCACCAAGGCGGCCCCTTCTCACATCCACCAATAGGCCTAGAACGAGTGAAAAGCGAAGCTTTCTACCCTGCGCCTTTTCCATCTCGTAACTCCCTTTCCATCCGCTCAAAGACACGCTTAGATGGGTTCAAATGCTTCTTCAAACCCAATATCAACCCACAAATTCACTTTTTGGATAGTATCCCTAGGAAAATTTAGCAAGTTTAGGTTCATTTGGAAGCAAATCTTAATGCCTATCCCAAATTTCCCTGACCGCCACACTAACCAGGGCGCATCGCGTCTAACCAGGACGCATCGCGTCCTGGTTAGAACACAAAAGCCGCTTAAATCGCTAGGCCAAAAATAAGCCACGAACAGCAAAACAGAAAGCTACAAACTGATCTTTTTTGAAATTCGATACGGCTATTTGAGGGATTCTCGTAAACAGCGCCATAAACGATCATATGTAAACAAAAAAGTGCGGGAAATTGAGCAAAGGCCCACGTTATATTCTCTTTGCTTTCACTGACGCATTCATCGCAACAAACAGTTCAATCAGTATCGTAATTTGTCATTTAGGCGGAAACAGGTGGCTCGGCTTCTTACAGATCACCGGCAATTGCGTGTGGCATTCCACACTTCGCAGCTTCTTCGTTCCAAGCTGAAACAAATTTTCAAAACAAGTTTCATGCCAACTCGAACTTACCCCCAAACACACCGTTTCTCCCCCGTTCGGCTCTCCACCTCCGAATCCGGCCAATCCAGGCAGAAATCCGAATCCGTCGGTCCAAGTCGCGTTCGCCTTCTTCCTGTGGAGTCCCCCGGTCCAAGCTGCTCCTTCGAAAACGGTTCTCGTCACGAGAGCCTTCAAGAAAGCCGCTTCCTCCTCACAAGAAATCGACGTCATGTCGGCTTCTTCGTTTCCACACACGTCGAAGGCTTCGCTCCAGCTGAGCGGTTTAGGGAAGACGCGGTAACAGAAGCGTTCGCCTGGCGAAGGGTGCCACGGAGGCCTGCATCTGCCTGAAATTAAGATATTAGTGGCAATCTGGAATTCATATTTACTGTTCTCGTAAGGAAATTCAATTCCAGGAAACGTGGAGGTCGCAGTGGAGAGTGAAAGCGAGAGGAGAAGTAGATTAAGTAGCATTTCTCTCTGAAGCAAACGAACTGAAAAGACCTGAAAAGATTCAAACGGATTAAGTATTTGAAGCCACTTGCGACAGGGACGAAGGAGTCATGAATCAGAAAAACAAACCACAAAATGGCGTCGGGGAGCGGCCCGAACAACTGTTCGGAAGCGACATGAAGCCAATCGAGCATCTGTCCGCAAATTGATGGATTGGCCAGTGTTTCGTGTTTGTCATCCATTTGTCTTCCAATCAGAGTCACTCAATTCATCCGTAACCAAAGCGATCCTTTGAATTTGCAAGATTCAGTTTGAAACATTCGCATATTACTAATTTATTCACGTCTCCATCAGAACTCAGAATCAGATCTCACATTGTCTTCATTAACTCTCCCATATCCACCCTGATAAATCTCTTGGGCTCGCTGTGCCTAATCCCCGGCCTGTATCCGGCGTCTCACATCGCCCAAAGATCGTCGAACCTGTTCCGGGGTCACATCACGGCCTTGGAGACCTGGAAAAGCCAGGAGGAAACAAAATGCGAGCGGAGACCACATCGGGACAATCGAAATCAGGCGTCTTTTCGCGATGTTAAATATGTTCGCGATAAGGAAAGAGCGAAGAAAAGAGTCCGGGAGGAACGAAAGGCCGACCGGACGGCGGTGATGTGGTTTGCTCGCGCGGAACTAAAACTGACGTGCGTTTCGTGCATTTTTTTTTGGGATCTCTTACACCGTTCCAGTGCGAAATAGAAACCAAAATTTGGCTATCAAAAATGGTCAAAGTGCATTTTTGATTTACCCTAAAGCGATTACACAAAATAGGTCAGCAACAGCGGATTTTGCTTTTCAGGTGCTATCACAGCTACAGAAACGCATTTGTTCTCACGTCATGAGAAACAAATTTCGTGTTGCGCCCAAATAAGGCGTATCCTGAACCGTAGAAATGCCCTCTCGAACGACTGTTGTACCTCGAATTCCTGTCGCCTCCAGAACATCCTCTCAATCCTCCAGTCTCGCTCCACCGACTCCCAGCTTCTATCCCAGCTCCCAGCGACCCAGCAAGAACCTCTCCAAGAACCGCTTGCCAACTTCAAGCAGATCTCGCTGCAGTTCGACAACGAACTCACCAACTTACTGTCAACGCTACTCGATTTGTGGATTCCGGAATCGTTAAGATCAACGTCGTCAATCCAATCTTCTACCTACCTTTACAGAGCAATAGCAGTGTCGTTGCTTGTTGTCCAATTATCCATTTTCGATAAGTCAGTTTTGAAATTACTCAATTTTCAGCGAGCAGCTCGCTCCAAAGTGCCCTCGATACATCACCCACCAGTCAACCTACTTGGCCCATCACATTTTTTATCCTCCCGGCTCCAACTTTCATCGGGCCCACCACAACAACAAATCGTTATTGGCACCTTCGCAGATGGTTCCGTCGCTTCTCTTCCTATCGATCGTTCCTCTTCTCGTTTCGGCGTATGTCCACAATAGTTGCTTCTTCGGTATTCGATTTGGGCTTTACCAATGCCATTTCAGATATCGACTGCCATGCTTGCGCCTCCGGCTGGACTTCGTATGACTGCAAGTGCTACCGCCCTTTCCAGGTCCCGAAGACTTGGATGGAAGCCGAAGACATCTGCGCAGATTACGGCGCCCATCTAAGCTCAGTTTACGACGAAAGCGAGGCGGACTTCCTGGCGAACTTGGTCAACTGCACGATGCTTTCGAGGACCGTTTGGACCGGCGGATTCATGCGGGAATACGAGGATTCGCTGCAGTGGACGGATGGAACTCGGTGGGGATTCCCGACGGAGATCCCGAAGCACCCCGGCGACGTCGACGTTTGCTTGGCGGTGAGTGCGGGAGAGTTTGCATCTGAAAAATGGGATGTTAAGCTCGACTACCGAAGGAAACCGTGGAAGAGCCTCTTGTGCTCGACGAGGAACGCATTCATCTGCCAGAAATCCGCTCTCGAGGAATAATCACTGAAATAACAACGAAAATTTATTTTTATTTCTGGTTTTTCTGAATAAATACGAATTTAAATTGAGGCTACAATGGGAAAATGCATCAAAAGAAGGCATCAAAGGCATCGAAATTCCAGGAGCTTCGAAACTAACGCTCGGATCGACGCTCCCGTTTCGAATGATACCCCGCAGACACGAATCGAAGCTCTCCCAGACGTCGTTTTCGTCTGAAAATAGACGGTCTAGAAGAGACGGACGGCTGTCGTCTGCGTAGCCTGAAGTTCCAGAACATTCTACCGTAACCCGGAGGCGACGCGACGACGTCTCTTGAATGTTCCGGAATCTTCCAAGAAATCGCCGGAACGAGTTCCGTCAGCCTCCCGAGCGGACGTCTGGCATTCGCTGAACGGAACTTTGCAGACGTTTTTGGGCTAACTTCCGCGATGTTCACGTGCTGTCTGCGATTGTATGTCTGCGGGCTGTCTAACTGCCTGGTTTCGTCGCTTGCGAAAGTTTCATTTGTAGCGGCGACGCGTTGCGGAGCGGTCGTGTGCGATGCTCCTCTCGCTCTTGTTCTTCTTCCTAGTCAACGTTTCCCTGATCGCCGTTTCTCTCACGTTCTTCTACAAAAGGGACTCCAAAGCGTTTCCTCGCTTGTTTGCTGGCTTCCTGTGCGACCGTGGCGCTGCTCAGAACGGTATGCAATTTTTAATTAATGCTAATCTTGGGATTCATTGTTATACTTATAACGATTCCGTGCAAAATGTGTAATTTCGATTAAATGAAAATTCGATGTCACCTACCACCTGTTTCAGTTATGTCCTCAGGAAAAGACTATTACGGAATCCTCGGCGTCGCCAAGGGCGCCAGCGACGACGAAATTAAGAAGGCGTACCGGAAGATGGCGCTCAAGTACCATCCCGACAAGAACAAGGAACCGGGAGCTGAGCAGAAATTCAAGGACTGCGCTGAAGCCTACGACGTCCTCAGCGACCCGAAAAAGAAGTCCATATACGACAAGTATGGTGAAGCAGGCCTGAAAGGGGAAGTCCCCACGGGCGGCGGTCCTACCTTCAACGGCAGGTCTGGAGGTAACCAGAGCTACCACTACCAGTTTCAGTAAGTTCCATTTATCACGTCGGTGGTTTATCAAATGCGTATTTCAGAGGCGACCCCTTCCAGATGTTCTCGACCATGTTCGGCGACGACATGGGCTTCGGCGACATTTTCGGCGGCGGTTTCTCCTCGAGCGGCAGGTCAGGAGGCATGCGAGCGACCAGGTCGGGCCACAATGGCGGCGGAGCGGTATGTTTCTGAATACTTTCTATCAACGTCAGGTTTTCTGTTTTCAGTACTACGACTTCGGCAGCTCAGGTCCTTCACACGCGGCTCCCGCAAAGCAAGACCCACCTATTGTGAACGACTTGCCTCTGAGCTTGGAAGATCTCCTGGTCGGACGTCTTAAGAAGATGAAGATCACACGACGAGTCCAGGAGAAGGATGGATTGGTAAGGATGGAGGAAAAGGTCCTGGAAATCAACGTGAAGCCCGGTTGGAAGAGCGGCACGAAGATCACGTTCCGGAAAGAAGGCGACCGCCGTCCCGGACACATCGCAGCCGACATCGTCTTCGTCGTTAAGGACAAGCCACACGCGCACTTCAAGCGTGAAGGATCCGACATACACTACACCCACAAAATTTCGCTCAAGGAAGCACTCTGTGGATGCACCATCGAAGTGCCCTTGCTGGAGGCCAGCAAGACGAAGATTCTCAAGATCAGCAACATCATCACTCCTAAATTCTTTCATGCGTAAGTCGTTGTTTGATTGATGCTTAATGTTGAATCTTCCTATTGTAGACTGGAGGGACTTGGGCTCCCTGATCCGAAGACCGGAAATCGCGGTGCGCTGCGTGTGTACTTCGACGTACAGTTCCCGGGCCACCTCAATGATGACCAGAAGACGGCATTGTCGCAAATCTTGTAAAATGAGTTGTTTGTCGTTTTTATTAAAGCGTTTTATAATTGTTTCGCGTAGCTGGGTGGAAATCGTTCCAGGTGGAAGACTTCAAAATCCGGAAGGATTTCAGATGATGACCAACTCTCGTGCTTTGACTCGCTCTCTTAAGCGTGTTCAGCCGATTAAGCAATCGATCAGCGATGAATGCGCGTGACTTCTTTGGCGATTGGTTAAGGAATTATAAGCAAAACGTAAAATTTCAGGGCATTCACGACGATTTGTGGTCAGGTTGTAGTGCGAATATACCGAAACACTTGGGGCTTACAAGGGAATGACACGGTGTGCCCTCCACCGATCGGGCTGAAATTTAGCACACGTGGCCTACATAAGACTAGCAAAACCCCAAAATATAAGCTGCCCTAACGCGAATAGCGCAAAGGCCGTTTGAAATCGCGGATCTGAGATCAGCGATCGTATAGCCGACTTTAAAGTTTTATATACGATTGACTCTGGCGCAGTCGCTAGCGAGCTTCGCTGCCAGTCCGTAGGTCGCGCGTTCGGTACCTGGAGGATGGTAATGCTTTTTTGTCTTTTGTTTTGAAGAGAAATTTTGGCAGCTTCGCGCTTCAAATCTTGGTTATGAATTGTAAAACCCTGGCTGACCCATTCCAAAAAGTTGGCAAAAAGCTCGTCATCAATTTTCTTAAAAATGAGGCGTTGCGAGCTGGCTAATTGCGTTTTGATGCGCCGAATGTCGCAAGGACTTTACGGGTACCCCTAATCGGTTAACTAATAATAGTTGGCTACGGCCACGGCCACCGATTAGGGGTACCCACTCTTTACTAATCGAAAATCGTGCGAAATTTTAGAAATTTTGATCCCGGAGTCAGCCATATCGACGATTTTTTGCATAGTAGCACGCGGATATCGAAAAGCAGCATTTGAGCGACGCGGAGTGACCTCTTCAAGCGCAAAATCACAGTCCGTTTCAATTTCGTCCGTCCGAAAGTGGGAAAACCAGGGATAGCATACACACACACGAAAGCCATTTCAGTCCAAATACCCCTCAAAAATTCGAAAAACAGTTTGAAACCTAAAAACCACGTGTCCAAGCGATTTTTCATCGCAAAAACCCAAAAAACCATCCAAAAATTTCAAACGGCCATAACTTTGCACTGTTCACATCGTATTCCCTTGTTAGCATTTAGGTTCTGGCTTACAAGGCTGAAGGCTGAAGGCTTGTTAGGCTGAAGTAGCCATAACCTTGTTCTCCGAGGCGATCACTAGACACAGACCTATGACGCGTGACACACAAAAGATGCCGCGCACCGCTGAACGACGCTCCCACAGAACGCTGACGCATGGCCATCGCTTAAGGAAAATTTCAGTGGCCCGATTTCGCGTGTTTTAGAGCAAATTATAAGGCCGATCGAACTATTCAAAACCAAGCAAACGTACACGGGAAGGAAGAGGAGCAGGAAAAACCGGCTCGGCATCTTTTTCAAAATTCCTAAAACCGTTGAAAAAGTGTACGATAAGCAGCACAATTACATCGCGAGAAATTGTTAATTTATAAAATAGAAGACACAGAGAACAGTTTTACTTTCACATTCGAAAACTACATATAATCAGCGACCTCCTGGGCGACGACGGCGTGCTAAGGCAATCTTGCGTCCGGCAGGTGCATGGGCAGCTCTAAAGCAAGGTCATTACGGGATGTAGATCGCTGAAACTTTAGCTTACCCTCCAAATGGCCGCGCAGGCGCTGCAGCACCAAAGTTGAGGTGTTCAGGAACACCCAAGGTAGCTGCTCCAAACTGGAACGGAGTTGACGTAGCAGCTGGAGTGGGCGCAGCACCAAAGTTGAAGTGTTCGGGAACACCCAAGGTAGCTGCTCCAAACTGGAACGGAGTTGACGTAGCAGCTGGAGTGGGCGCAGCACCAAAGTTGAAGTGTTCGGGAACACCCAAGGTAGCTGCTCCAAACTGGAACGGAGTTGACGTAGCAGCTGGAGTGGGCGCAGCACCAAAGTTGAAGTGTTCGGGAACACCCAAGGTAGCTGCTCCAAACTGGAACGGAGTTGACGTAGCAGTAGGAGCTTCAGATGGCTCTGTAGCAGTATCCGAAGCCGGTGCAGAAGATCCAAAGCCAAAGCTGAATGAGCTCTTCGTAGCTGCGGGCTTGAATTGACTGCTGCCGAAGACGGAGGTGCTCTTCTCGTTGGGAACTCCAGGCTTCGTTTCTCCACAGCAGATGCACTTATCCACCGCGCTCTTGTTCGAGACGCAGCAACTGGGACAACTCCAGGTGGACGCCTTCGGACTGGCATCAGCGGCAGCAGGTGGCGTTGATTTTGACACGGCGAGAGGAGAACAGGCTGCGTCCGTACTACGAGCCGCTGGAGAGCACGTTCGTTCGGGAACACCCAAGGTAGCTGCTCCAAACTGGAACGGAGTTGACGTAGCAGTAGGAGCTTCAGATGGCTCTGTAGCAGTATCCGAAGCCGGTGCAGAAGATCCAAAGCCAAAGCTGAATGAGCTCTTCGTAGCTGCGGGCTTGAATTGACTGCTGCCGAAGACGGAGGTGCTCTTCTCGTTGGGAACTCCAGGCTTCGTTTCTCCACAGCAGATGCACTTATCCACCGCGCTCTTGTTCGAGACGCAGCAACTGGGACAACTCCAGGTGGACGCCTTCGGACTGGCATCAGCGGCAGCAGGTGGCGTTGATTTTGACACGGCGAGAGGAGAACAGGCTGCGTCCGTACTACGAGCCGCTGGAGAGCACGCTGCGTCAACGACACGAGAAGCCGGAGAGCATGCTGCGTCGACGATACGAGGAGGTGTCGGACAGACGCTGGTAGGAAACGGTCCTCGGAGAACAGGAGGAGAGAACTCCACTATTTCCTCAGGAGCTTCGGGTCCTCGAACAACAGGCGCGGAAAAGTCAAACGCCAGGTTCTTCAAATCGACGTTGCAAAACGCAGGGAAAGGAAACGGCTTGAACATGTCCAAGGTTTCTTCCTGAAATGACAAAAGTTGATTCAACATACTAAGGTTTGCTTTATACCTGCTGAGGAGATTCCTCAGGTGTCTCTACGACCAAAATGTCATCCCAGTTCGCGTGGAACTTCTTGGGAGCAGGAGGCTCATAGGAGCGAGGCTCCCAGTTCGCGTGAAACTGCTTGGGAGTAGGAGGCTCATAGGAGCGAGGCTCCCAGTTCGCGTGGAACTTCTTGGGAGCAGGAGGCTCATAGGAACGATTGAGAGCTCCACGAGCGCCGCTCTGAACACGGGAGTTTACACAGGGTACAATTATTTCTTCGCTTACCGCTGGCAATTTAATGGACAGTCCAGAAGACATGCTGCTGAGCTGCTCGAAGATCTGGCGGGTCTTCGAGCTCAACGAAACGTTCAACTCATTCGGACTTGCAAGCACTTGGTTGACGTTCGTCTTTTCGCCTTCCGTGATAATGAGGCCCTGCCGCTGTTTCCTTAGCTTGTCGACCTTCCGATTGGCTCCTTCGGCAAGCAGCTCCGGGTAACGTCGCTTTGCAGGTCTTCCTTGGTCCGCGCGCGGCTCTTCTTTATACCACGTGTTCTTCTGGTTAATTTTCATCCAGCCAGGCTTCCTCGAATACGTTTCACTCCATTTCTCGATTTTGTCCTGGAAAATGGAGATGAATTTAGGACCGAATATGCCGGTTGAAGGGGAACAATGGCCTATGGTCAACATGCTGTTGGTCACAATATGCATCACATCCCAATCTTGGTCATGGCTCCAATTCGATACGCCCAACAGCGACTCGTGACGACCCAGATGCCCCATCGCTCGAATAAATCCTGCGATATGCCTTATGTCTTACCTTATGTTCAGGGACGAATCCCATTGCTCGCTGGACGGCGGACGTCGCTTCTTCCGTAGGAGGAGCGAGCGTCGCGGGGGTTTCTTTTGTTGTCCACGAAGTAGTCATTCCTGAAAGAAATCAGAAGTAGAATTAACATAGGCGGAATAACATGCATATTGACACGAGATGACGAATAACAGATTAGTCGACACAGGCAGAGCAACGGCCACACAAATCACAGATACAGATCTTAAGCAAATATCGGGAGCAGAGGCGAAAATCGGAATTCGCCGGAGGTCGACAGACGAAGTCCGCGGGCGATCGGAGACCTTCGCGCGCAATCCAAAATTCGCGAATCGCGATTTTCGAAATTTATCAGCTCGCGGCGGAAAGGTGTATCGTAGGCGGAAACGCGATTTGCAATCGTTCTGCGTGGGACCCGGGCGACGGTTGATTTGCTGTATCAGAATTTCGAACTGAAACGGTTTAAATGGTGCTGCTCCTCTAACTGCGATGTCCCGCTCGAAGGATACCAACCAGAAGAAAAAGATGTTTAGCGTTATGGCTGCTGTCGTATCCTATTATGTTTCTGACCTCATTAGAGTCGCCGCCATCGGCTGCGTTCCGGGTATGGCCGCGAACCAGTGAACGTCGCTTGTTCGTCGAAGCCATAATTTCAAAAACATTCAAAATTGGGGTGTTCCTTTAAGCCTCATGAGCCCCTGCAGTGTTTATCGAGTAGAGCGTGAAGCGGGCTTCTGAATGAGCCCATTTGAGCCTAAAAGGGGTGTGAAATTCGTGAGCAAATGAGCAAAATTTGAATCAAACCAAAATTTTTTAGGGCGTTTTTGGTCAAAATGCACGCAAGTGACCTATACCACGTTGTTCAGCGCGTCGAGTACTACCAGAATTGACTAAGCTCGCTCATTTCAGGGTGTAGCAACTTTCGGAGCAGGACGTTTCGCCGCGGCGAAACGTCCCTGCGGCGAAACGGCCCGCGGCAAAACGTCCCCGCGGCGTAACGTCCCTGCGGCGAAACGTCCCGCGGCGAAACGGCTGCGGCGAAACGTCCCGCGGCGAAACGTCATGGACCGAGCGGGCGAGACCGAACGTGCGACGAATACCGCAAAAAGTGCGTGTTTATTTGCGCGAGACCAATGAAAGCTCGGAGAAAGATTGAAGCTCGACGACGACTGACTCTATACGCAATAAAAGGTGAATGTGTTTTCAAATATCGAAAACTGAATATCGAATATCACACCGCCCTGCTTTAGATGCTCGAATTCGGCTGTCGAATGATCGAATCCTGCAGTAGTCGTTTTATAACGTTTTTAGGCCCATGCTAAAGCAGATAACCGTTCGATTCTTCGAACAAACCCGAGATTAAGCGATATCGGCAGCAACAAGTGTTTTGAAAATGGATCAGAACGGAAAAACGCTCAAATTTATTCTTGAGTTCGTATAATCGCCTTAGAAATAGTGACTGTACACCATTCTGAAGAAGGCGTCCTTGTTCTGCTTCATGAGGACGTAGTCGTCGAGCGGCTTCTTGCAAACGAAGAACATCGGGTGTTCGCAGATCCCCGCGGTCCATCCCTGCGTGTAGCTCGATCCTTCGATTTTCGAAACCTGAAAAATGGACATTTCAGAAGAAGATGCAAGCTAGAACAGGTCGACTCACCGAAACGCATTTGAAGCCGCTTAGTGGGTCCCACTTCCACTTGCTGAAATCCCACGCGGATCCGTCAGTCCAGTCGAACTGATCGCTGTTTCCTATGCGGTGGCCTCCGATCCACGCCTCCTCGGTGGACGGCTCCATCAGCTTCGCGACGAAGTCGGCCTCGTCCGACGAGTGCACCGAAGCCAGGTTTCCTCCGCGCTTCTTGCACCAATCCTCGGCGTCCGTCCAGTTCTTCTTGTCCTCCGTGTAGAACTTGTACAAGTAGTCCTCGAAGGACCTCCATCCCTCGGGGTCGGCACAGCGGTTCACGGGCTCCGTTTCGCACACGTAAAGGAACGGGTCGTTGCACTTGGCCGAGTACCATCTGCCCGAAACTGAGTCGATCTGGAGGCAGTTATTGCCAGTTTTGTTGTTCGGTTCCCCGGTCTGCCAGTTCGTGTAGGAGAACGGCGACTCGTCGTCCCAGTTCCAGGTGTCGTCGAGGTCGTTGCCGCCCAGCCAGAAGCGCTTCTGCTTCAGGTGCAGGTTTTGACGGAGGAACGCAGCCGATTCTGGGAAAATCGATTTTTAAAAGAGCAGATTCTCTTCCCCACTTACCTTGAACCATCTCGTTATCTCTCTCGTTTGTTACAGAAGCTGGATTCGCTCCGAAGTTGGCGCAGGTTTGCTTCGCATTGCGGATGCTCAGCGCGACGGGGATGATGTGGAAGCATTTGCTGCGTCCACTGCTGAAGAGTCCTCCGGCTGGACACGGGCGGAAGGCGAAGGTTGTTGAGGCGAAAGCCAGAAAGGCGAAGGCAAGAAGTGGCCTCATGGCTGCAGATGATTAGCGAAGCTACCAGATTGACGTGAGTAACTTGAATTTATAAGGATTGTTTTTGCTGATAACAATCTGGGGTTTGACGTTGGGGTTAAGCGGATTAGGAATCGACAAACAAAAGAGCGAAGAAGGTAGGCAGTGAACTGTTATGTTGTCTTGAGTCAGATGCGATTGTTGCGGGGTTCATGCGTACTAGGGGATCAGATAACCAGAGATCTAATGTGATAAGCTCGAATCACGAATGAAAAAGAGAATACTTTGCTGGCCGTGGTCGAAACTCTTGAAAGCCACAAAAAATATAAAAAGCAATATGTTAAAGAAACACAAGCTGACTGCTTCAATGTAAACTGAAAGTCACTTCGAGACCACTCAAATATGCTCTTCTACGAACCAAAACTAAAACTGATCACCGTCTAGATAAAAATCACATTGTTTGTGATGAGTCCCCTTTGACATTTAAAGTGATTTGATGCCATCATGACATCGCTTGATGCCCTTTCTATCTAATCGCGTCATTTTCTCTATCTAATCGCGTCATGTTCTCTATCTAATCGCGTCATGTCCTGGCCTCTTTTTCAGTTTTTTTAAAGATCTATCCACTTCCGCTCCTAGGTACAATCAGTTTTTTGCGACTACAAACTGATCGACTTGCACACCAGGTGTTCCGTTCTTCGACGTCGCATTCCGCTCCCAACGCAAACGAAGACGTGGCATCCTCTCCCGTCACCACTGCAATTGTTGATGCCAAACTTCGATCATCGGTCATGACACGTGACAAACCGAGGTCCTTTGTTCCTATTATCCTAGTTTGGATGACAAACAACAAATTCCGCTCCTCGTTGATAAAGACACCAGAAAAATAGCCTCGGCAAGCTCTAATCCCTGCTACGTGGACAGCGAAGCAGTAAAATCGATTCTCACTGGTCACCCCCAACTGAGGAGAGTTTTTGCAGAATCTTATCAGAAAGTGACGCTATGGATGTGGGGCAACACGCAAACGAAGAAAAGATGGTATCCAAAAATGACTAAAATTGAATACTGTATAAGGTCTTAGGCGCTGGCAGGCTTCTTGCACACGAACCAAGCTTGGCGGTTGCAGTAGTTCGGCCACCAGCCGTTCTTCGGCACTCTGGGTCCTTCGCCGAGCAGGAGAAGCTGAAAAGATTCATAATCTCAAATCTTAACCTCTCCTCCTCACCTCCCCACAGTTACCATCCGGATTCTCATCAATCTCGAGCTCTCCAAACCAATTCGTGTATTCCATCAAGGACCCGTCGGTCCAGGTGAACTTCATCGTTTCCTTTGGCGTGTACGCTCCGATCCACGCAGCGATCCTCGACGTAGCTGGCTTCTCCTCAATCATCTTGGCCAAGAAATCGTTCTCTGACTTGCTGAGAATCGACGTGAGGTGTGCCTCGTAGCCGCGACACCAATTCTCGGCCTCAGTCCAGTTCTTCTTTCCCTTGTTCAGGTAATAGTAGAAGCGGCCGAACTGAACCCAATCGAGGGGTTCTTGAGTGGGACACACTGGACATTCTTCCACAGGAGGACACGGCGTATCGGGGACGCTGGGACACGTTGGGCATGGTGGACATGTGGGTGGAGCTGAACAAAAAATAATTCATAGAGGGATATTCCCATAGAGCTTCCTACTCGGACACGCCTCGGGCTCAGGCTCCAGATGCAGATCGGCTTCGCACACGTAAGAAGCTGCGCTACGGCACTTTTCCGCGTGCCAGCGGCCGGTCTTCGCGTCCATGGCGATGCAGTTGTATCCCAGTTTTCCGGACGGCTCGTTCTTGGCCCATTTGGTGTAGTTCAGGAAGCTGCCATCAACCCATTTCCAACGGCCATCATTCTGCGAATCCGAAGCGCCAAGCCAAAACTTCTTATTTTTCAAATACTTGTTTTGGACTGTCAGGAGCGTTCGTTCTAAAAACCTCAAATTTATTCTATCACGTTTAAAGCGATAAGTATCTGGCTCAATCAGTTTCAGCGCGCTACATAAAGTACGTCGCTAACCTTGGATTATCTCGTTATCGCGCCAATTCCTGATAGAAACCAGCGTCCCACCGAACGTGGCACAAGTGATGCTCGCGCCTTCGAAATGGAGACCCACCGGCAGAATATGGTAACACTTATTCCTGAGATGGCTCGTGAAGGAGCCATAAGGGCACGAGGAGGCCGCCACTCCCCATAGAACACCCAGACACAGCACCCAAACGGCCGCCGTCGGTTTGGCCATCGCAGCAGCAAGATTAACTGAAGTACTTTGTAAACCCGTTTAAAAGTGCTTCGGAGTCGTAAAACGAGTTACAAGGAAACATCCAATTTCGGGTCCTTATCACCTGCTGGTGTAAAAAATGACTCAAATGTATTTACTGTGACAGATATTGCGTGCCAATTGGTGTGTTCGACAGTAATCTGTATGCTTCTAGCTAAATATTTGAAGGAGGAAAAAGGCGACGAAGACGATTTCGAATGTCGACTGGTTAATGCCACTTTTTGTGACCGAGATAACGCCATGAAGCAGCCACCGACTGAGAACAAAGACACCATGAGCACTCCCTGATAAGACATCTTGATTCGGTGTGGAACGAAGAAGGGCGGAAACCAGAAAGGACGAAGGCTGTTTCCGGCAAGGTGGCTGGGGAAATCGCCATTTGGTGCATATGAACAAAGCTAAAACAGTAGAAGCAGGTCCTGTGAAACTTAAAGACGGAAAACTGCTCAAAAGTGTAGAGCGGAAGGTTGATGGAAAGCAACCTGGGAAACAGACCACAGAGCCTGCTCATCTTGACAAATTTTTCGAAAATGCGAAAATGCGAAAAAGCGATGCTAACGCCGCAGGCGCCCGATTTAAGTAATATGGAGAATAGGCGACTGTAGCGCTTTTGCCACGGTTTTCGACTTGCTTACGTGAAAAGGTTGTGTCAGGAGAACCGACGAATTGTAGCGGCGAATTGGTGCGTCCTTTGGAGCTAAACATTGTTTTAAAGCGAACACTGTCAAAAATCAGCCACGGATACCTATTCTTCACGTTTTTTATTTGTTTTTGAACGTTTTATTTTCTATAAACATAATAAAAAGAATAAACATTGAATAACTCTTATATTTTCGCGAAGAATAGGTATCCGTGGCTGATTTTTGACAGTGTTCGCTTGAAAACGATGTTTAGCTCCAAAGAACGCACCAATTTTGGCAAACTCGGGCTTAAAACACACGGCAGAGTCGCCGCTACAATCCGTCGGTTCTCCCGACACAACCTTTTCACGTAAACAAGTCGAAAACCGTGGCAAAAGCGCCAGTCGCCTAAAAACGTGATTCTCCATACTAAATCGGACGCCTGTGGCGTTAGCATCGCATTTTCGAAAAATTTCCAAGGTGATCGCGGTTCGACAATATAGCAAAGAAATCACGGGGGCGTTTGGAACTTTCAAATTCATCGTCAAACGTTTCACATGCGTTGTTCTCTCAAGCAACATCGCCTCTGAACATAAACGAACGTCGCACGTTTCCACGAGCGCAGCAACTCAAAATCCGCCGGTCCCACAGCGACCTACAAAAGTTCGCGAATATTCCATGAGGAGCGGCGATTGCGCATCGCGCGTTATTTTGGACCAACTATGATGTCCTCCGTTCACCAACGGCCAGCGGCCTCCGGCGATATTCGATATTCGTCTCCACTCCTAATATTCGTTGAAGTTGGTCCAGAATTACGCTGATTTGTGTGTTCATTGCTATGCCCAAAACCATTGCGTCGCGTCATCTGTTATTCGTCATATCGCGTCAATATGCATGTTATTCCGCCTATGTTAATTCTACTTTTGACTTCTTTCAGGAATGACTACCTCCTGGGCAGAAAAAGAAACCCCCGCGACGCTCGCCTCTCCCACGGAAGAAGCAGCGCCCGCCGTCCAACAAGCTATGGGATTCGTCCCTGAACATAAGGTGAGGTCATATCCAGGATTTATTCGAGCGATGGGGCGGGCACGTCATATTTTTATTGAATCGCTGTTGGGCGTACCGAATTGGAGCCATCACCGATATTTGAATGTGATGCATCATAGATTGTGACCAACAGCATGTTGACCATAGGCCATTGTTCCCCTTCAACCGGCATATTCGGTCCTAAATTCATCTCCATTTTCCAGGACAAAATCGAGAAATGGAGTGAAACGTATTCGAGGAAGCCTGGCTGGATGAAAATCAACCAGAAGAACACGTGGTACAAAGAAGAGCCGCGCGCCGAGCAAGGAAGACCTGTAGAGCGACGTTTCCCAGAGCTGCCGCCCAAAGGAGCCAATCGGAAGGTCGACAAGCTTAGAAAGCAGCGGGAAGGCCTCATCATCACGGAATACGAGAAGACGATCGTGAACCAAGTGCTTGCGGATCGCGTCACCATTCTGTGCGGCGAAACCGGATGCGGCAAGTCGACGCAGGTGGTCCAATACCTCGTCAAGGCCGGCATGGCAAACAAGGGCCGCATCGCGGTCACGGAGCCAAGACGCGTCGCCGCGCAGTCGCTTTCCCGACGTGTGGCCGAGGAAACGAACACTAAACTTGGAGAAGAAGTGGGATACAAGATCCGCTTTGACGATTGCACGAGGTCCGTTTCAGGTATTCAAGCACAAAGTAATGGCATTATTGCAGTGAAAAGACCATTGTCCAGTACATGACGGACGGGGTCCTTCTCCGAGAATGCGTCGGCGACTCCATCCTCTCCAAGTACTCCGTCGTGATCGTTGACGAAGCCCACGAGCGATCCATCAACATAGACATGCTCCTGGGACTTCTCCGAGAAATCGTTAACGTCCGTGGCAATTTCAAGATCGTCATCATGAGGTACGTGAACCTATTTACAGTCTCTCCCTTACCCGATTTTTAGTGCTACCATCGACATGGAGAAGTTCTCGGCGTTTTTCTTCAAGGCGCCGATCATCCGGATTCCTGGCAAGTCGTACAACGTGGAAATTCTCTTTAGCGAGAACGATGACAACTTTACGTGGACCCACAAACCGTCGGAGAATAACATCATCAAGTCCATCAGCTCAACGGTGGAGTTGATTATCGACGAAGCGGAGCCGAATGAAGCCGGTGACATTCTGATCTTCCTCTATGGCCAGGACATCATCGAAGACGTGTGCGAGGAGCTGAGGCAGCTTAAGCTGCCGGGCCTTCTTATCCTACCGTTGTACAGAGCGCTGCCAGCCGATATGCAGAAGAGAATCTTCGACCCAACTCCTCGTGGCCAGAGAAAGGTAAGGATTGTGACGGCTATTCAGATGGCAAGTTTTCTATTGCAGGTGATCGTTGCAACGAACATTGCCGAGTCCTCGTTGACCATCGACGGTGTCAAGTACGTCATCGACTCCGGCTTCATGCGTGTTATGAAGTACTCGTCCATCAACGAGGTCGAGAATCTCGACACCTGCACGATCTCGCACGAGCATGCCACCCAGCGCGCAGGTCGCGCCGGCCGCACCCAGCCTGGCATCTGCTATCGCTTGTACACGGAGGACTACTACAATGACAAGATGGCGAAGCACCAGGTCCCTGAGCTCCTCCGGTCGAACATGGTCGGCACGCTGCTCCAGATCAAAGCCATCGGCATCCGCAACGTTCTGAATTTCGACTTCTTGGATCCTCCCAAGCACCTCGACATGGTTCAAGCCCACCTGGAACTGCTCAAGCTGAAGGCCATCAAACCGGACGGATCGCTGACAGAGCTGGGAGAGCGTATGGCTCTGTTCCCGGTGGACCCCTACCTGTCGAAACTGCTTTTGGTGGCCCACCATCGTTGGAGGTGCAGCCTTGAAATGGCGAAGGTCGTCGCTATGCTCTCCTGTTTGCCGATTCTGCTGAATCCCCACTCGAAGCGCGGCCAAAAGTCCACGGAATCCACTAAAGAGGATCAGGTGGCCGAAGAAGAGCTGGCCGTTGAGGTGAAGAACAACGACGCTGAAGTGAACCTGCTGGAGGACGTCAAGACGGTCGTAGATAAGATGCTCGACGTGGTGGTTGAGGAGATCGATGGCTGGTCGACCGAATCTTTTGTGCCTCCCACCACCGAAAGCAGCGGCTCATCCTCGCAGCGAAAGTTCTTCCGTCCCGAAGGCGATCTGGTCGCGATGCTGGATGCCTGGGACGCGTTCTACCTCAACGACCGTTCGTTGAGCTGGTGCATCGCAAACGATGTTCATCATCGGTCCATGATCGCTGCGAAGGTGAGTGGTGCATCTCTCTACCTTTTTCTACTTTCTGATTTGTTCCAGGAGATCTTCGATCAACTCTTGCGCATCATGAAGTCCGCTGGCATGAATCCTGTTTCCTGTGCCGACAATATGGAAGCCATCCAGCGTACCGTCGCCGATGTGATGTACTACAACCTGGCTGTGAAGGGCATCAACGAGCATACGAAGCGAATCGCCTATCATCCCATTGCCAAGCATCGCACCTACCCGATCAGTCGAACCAGCGTCTTGTACGACACCCAGCCGTCGTACATCATCTTCAACAAGATCAATATGCGCGGCGAAATCTTCCTTAGCGATGTAAGTTCGGGCTCCTCCAACAGGTCTTTTGTATCTCTCCGATTTCAGGCGACGGTCGTCCAGAAGGAGTGGCTTCCCTTCGACGTGCCTCCTCCGTTCAGCCTGGACATCGCTCGATTCAGGGGCTTTGCCTTCGGCGTCGCCGACGAAGTGGATCGCCTCTCGAGTCTCGTTCACGGTCTCTACCGCCCGAAGAAGTACGGTAAGTGCCCGCTGGACGAGTACAAGGATCTTCAGAAGCGCCTCGCCGACGATCGCAGGGAGAAGACCGCGAAGGCTTACGAGAAGCTTATGGAAGCCTCGAAGTTCCGTCCCGGCGGCTCGAGGCGCGACGAAACGGATCAGCAGGCATCCACGTCCCTCGAGGCGACCACTACGTCGTCGGACGCGGTGACCCCGGAGTTGAACGAGTAATTTGTGCAGTCACTGTGTAGTGTTGTTGTGTTTAAGTCTGCACTTTGAGAACATTATTAATTTCGAATTGGAACAATAAATTAGCGAAGGTGTTATGTGTTTATAGGATTTCTTCTTGTACGCGAATTTCCAAACACACTTTTCAGGATTTCGGTCGAGCTGCTGTGAAGTAGTCGGCATCGAGGATGCGACGTTCAGCTGAAACGGAAGTATTTAGCTTATGGGATTCTGGGACTTACTTAACACAGTTAGTCTCCGCGTTCCTTTCCCAAGAAGCCAGTTGTCGTATCTCCACGGGCTCCCATCGGACCACCCGAACTCGCCGTTCTTGGAAGATCCTCCGATCCATGCGTTCATCTCGTAAACCACAGGGAAACGAAGGACATCGCCGTAGGATCGAACTGAGGTCAGATGCGCTCCGTTGAGGCGACACCAATCTTCGGCGTCGTTCCACGTCTGCCAGCAGCTTGGATCCAGCTGGAAGTAATAGGAGAACCCGTTCCGGGAAGATCAGTTCTCCGTTTGGGCTTCACAGTTGGGTGCGGGTGTTGATGGGAAAGAGGAGAGCGGCGAGGAAAAGAAGGGCAATCATGGCGCAGGTTGGCAGCTAAGCGCGAAAATCGTGATTTTAAAAGGCGGCCGAATCGATGACGAACAAACAGATTTGCATACATGAAAGGAAAACAAGCGAGGCGAAAACAGGGAGATAACATCAAAGGTCAGATTCGGGGTTTTCCCTTTCAACCAAATGAATCGAAGGGAGAGGTTGAAGTTCTGAAATGACGCGGGACAGTAAGCGCCACAGAAACCGGATGTCGGATACTATTGAGACGTCGAGAGTCGGAGCAATTCCGAGGCTCAACCAACTCATCATTACCTAAACCGATTGTTTTCAGTGCTCCAAAGTCAAGATAATTAATGACAAATTCCCATACATGGAGATTAATTTACTACTTAATAATTACAACGCTAATTACAAATTAATTACAATTAAGACACGTTAGAAGACGTTCAATTCAGGACGGGAATACGGCTCATCGGGAAGGTCACTGGTGGAAGCATATCGATTATGTCGTCGATCGTAATTCCCCCGCTGACTGAAATTCACCAATTAGCAGCCGTCATTGAAACGAAATAAACTTACAACGTGCTCGAAACATTTGACAAATTTCACAGTTCTGGCATTCTTCTAGCTCTTTGTTGGAGACCGCGGTGAACTGGCGACGGGGAACCTTGTACGTGGTCTTGGGCAGACCAGGAGAGGCGGGAGGTGCTGCTGAAGAAACCGCAGGAGGCGCGGCGAGCTTCGGTGGAGGAGTTCTGCAACAGATGAATGAGTGGTGGTGAGGGCAAGAGTACAAATGCACGGAGATAGTAACAATCACAAAGCGGTTGTTCCAGCATTCCCACGTCACGGCCACAATATTTACTTTAAAAATCCTGAAGAACTTACGCCATAGCTGCGACCCTGATGATCTGTCCGCAGAATAGGCAATTGTCGAAGGATTGGACTGCGAACTTCACCGACGGCTTGTGGCAGAAGAGAACCATCGCGTTCTGAGTGCCGTCCGTCGACTTCCTCAGGATGACGTGTTCTACCGGGCCGGACTAAAATTTCAACGCATAAGTATAAAAAGAAGATTCGGCAAGAAACCCACGTTTTCGAATAGTGTATGCATCATCGGTATCGTGGTATGACTGAGAAGATTCGTGACAAGGATTGATCGTTCTGCGAGGCCAAGGTTGTCTACGGAGGAGACCGCTGATGCGAGTTCTTCTGGCGGAGGTGGAACGAGCATCCTGGAATGTCGGTTGATGAGAGGTGGCATATGGTTGCAAAGGAATATTCGCAAGAATCAGAACGCTTCTGGAAATTGAAGGAAAGCCACGCACGAGACCATGGATCGCTGGAACGCATAAAATTGGATCAGGACAGAGGAATCATCCGATTCTCACGCCTCCGAAATAACCATCGAGAAAACTCTCGGCCTTTTAGGCGCTTTTCGTGTCTAAGAGACAGCGTCTCATCACCAAAACAGCGAATTTCCACCTTGGTTCACGAATCACAGATTCCAGACGCAGTAGCATTCTTGAACTCCACGGAGAACAGTGCTCCGTTAGGCAAAGCACAAAAGTGCGAAAACTCACCAGCAAACCAAAAATTAAGAGTAGCAACGGCCGAAATTCTGGAAGCGAGGGGCGCGTGCGTTTATGCAGAAGAGCGTCGAACCGCTCCCGCTCGGGGGAATTTCCAGAATTGCAGCGCTTCTTGGCGTACAGTAACCGAACACCTCACACGTTAAGGATCTTCGCTTCAGGACGTCTTCACTTGTAAGATTTTCTGCGAAAACCGTTTTGCAAAGGAACCTCGTTTTGCCTCGTTTATGACTGGGATTTATTCGGTTACTCGCTTTACAACAAATTCGATTTGAAAAACTCCAGATCATCACAGCAGCTTCGATCATTTTGCGGCCGTTTTCTTGCACACAAACGCGGTGGGAAACGTGGCGTACAAGTAGTTCATCATCCGGCTGCTGGCGTTGTTCGGTTCGCTCCAGTAAATCTAAATTCCCGTGATTCCAGATACTCAACGAAAGAAGCCTCACGTCAATCCTGGAATCCTTGTATTGTCCCGTCTGAAGCCTCGCGATGTTATGATAATCCCAGGGAGTCCGATCGGACCACATGTAGATCCCGTTCCGTTCGATGCCGCCGATCCAAACGTAGCGATCGCAGATGTTCGCCGCGATGAAGTTGAATTCGCACTCCGAGTGGATCGAAGCGAGGTGGCCGCCGTTCTTCTTGCAGAAATTCTCGGCTTGGAACCACGTTTTCGAGTCGTTGGAGAAGAGATACTCTGAGTTCTGGAACGTGACCCAGATCAAGGTGTTCAGCTTCACCGAAGCCTGACATGCGGACATTGAAGAGGGCGGCATAGCGCAAGATTGTATATAAGGGCGCTGGGAAGAAAGGATGTTGTCCAAGGTGACAGCTTGGGGATAAGAAGTGTGGATCGACGTGGACTTCCACCACGGATCCACTGTTGGAGTGGTGAGTATTCTAGAAGTTGGTGGAGTCGTGTAACGAATGGTGGTCGAAAAGTAGCTGGTGGGAGCGCCTAAAAGTGATCAGAATGCTGGATCTGTGAATGTGTGTAGCTCACAGGTCGGCTGAAATTCGCAGAGAAACGGAGCGAGGAAGGTGCAATCTTCGATCTTCTGCTGCAGCGCCCAGTTCAGCATGAGAACGCAGGCGGTTTGGGTGCTGCTGCCGATCCATAGGAGGCATTTGTCCACTCCTGCGCGTTCTAAAAGATGGAAAATCAGATCGGAGCTAAAAATTGCGTCGATTCTTGTTCCAAATATCGTTTAACCTTTCGATTAAACATGGCCCCAATTCCGACCTTTCGAAAATCTTCGAAAACTCACCTTTTAGATTCTCCAAGAGAACACTCGAGTTAGGAAGGATTGCAAGGCTTCCGTCGAATTCCCGACAGAATTCTTCGGCATCTCGATGGCTTCTCTGGGTTTTGAAGAAGCGGTAGCACTTGTGACCTTGAGGATCTGGAATTGAGTTCAAAGGGCAGCTGTTGGACGAGAGAACGGAGCAAAACGACAGGAGAAAGCAGAACGTTGGCAATAGGTGCATATCTGAAATTAGAAGTCAAGAACGATGAGATGAGCGGGACACTGATTCAAAAACGTTTAAATGAAGGCAGCCTTATCTGTAAGTGTTTTAAACGGGTTTTGAATTTATTTACATTCAAAACCGAAAATATTTGCTGAAAGCGCCCTTGGCTTGCCCAAGGTAGAGAGAGCTCAAACTCAAAAGAACAGATCTTCAAAGACATCTCCACGGAACCTTCCCAGAACTGACCATCGTTTGTTTTGTGGTCACTACTTAACACTTCGCTTGTTGACTCATTATTCTCCCAAAACAGCTATAAAAATGTGCGTTTTCTGTCAATGCATATTTAAAGCAAATCAACAACGGCGGTCAGAAAGAGTGACCGCAGTTGTTTTCTTGTTTTGGGAGCCATTCGGTCAACAAGCGGAAAAGCCGCTGGAAGTTTAGATGATAAGGAGGGAGGGTTTTGGACGTTGTGGGTTTTGTGCATTGGAGGAGATTAAACAATATATTTGTCATTCGCTAAAAAAGGTTGCACCATCAAATAACAACACTGCCGGCAAAACCCAGCAAGACGGCAAACACAAACGACGGTTTTAAAACTCTTCTACTATTTTCTTTTTTCCACCCACAAATCTCATGAGAAATTCTTGGTTCTGATCTTTGCTTCACCTCAGACATTTCTTCAAACTCAATCCCTATGTGATGCAGCTTATAAACAACGAAAAAGTGATCCCCGGCGTTATCAAAGGTAACATCGCCCATTGTGGAGTGGTCGATGTTTTTTATGTGCACCAAATGCTTGTTGCTCCTTCGTTTTCCGCCCCTCAAAGAGTTTCCTCTTTGGTTTTTGCTTTTCCACCGTTTTATTGCATGTCTTTCTAAAGTTCCACCAACAAACTCTTCTCACAATTTAGATCGAAAGTCAAAAAGTACCCTTTCCCGTTAACACTGAACTCTGCTCTCAACCACTTCTTCCTCGTTGCCTTCTTATCTCTCCCGCAAAGCTGCAAAAACCACGTCCTATGCTGCTTCATATTGACGTACAGTGGGAATCAATCGCTGGGGTTATAGCGTTATCAGGCCACCTTTTGTTCTTTCCGATCACAAGTTGCCACGTCGACGATTCTTTCGGTTGTTTGTATTTAGAGGTTTGCTTACTGCTTTTGGCGTTTAAGTTTGTGGTTGGTTTCTGTTTCAGTTTTGAAATCAAAATGATGTTTCTTTAAAATCGAAGACCTGCTCTCTTAGAAAACTGGTGAGTGAGCGTTTTGTCGTCATTTTTGGCGAAAAAATGTTTGCTGCCTTCTTAGAGGAAATAGGGCGAAACTTGGCGTTCACTGCCAAATTCCAACTTGCTTTCCCTTATCTTTAGGTCACACAAAGCGACTTCTTTTTCTGCAAATTACGAAGCAAGAAATAGCCTCCAAATCGCATTTTTCTTAGCGTCCAACGTGTTCCGCATGCTTTCCGTGTTCCCTGATCGCCGATACTTACATAGAAGTTGCAAGCAGACGAGCGCCGGCGCTCCTTTCCCCTGAATCACCCGCGGCCTTCAAACTCAGCTCGATTTCGTCTTTTCCGAGCAGCCGCTCTGCTCCATTCTGCTAATTGTGTTTTGTTTCTTTCAAGTATGATACGCCTGCCGCTCCTTCTTCTTTTCGTTTCGAGTATCCTGGCCGCGCCACTGGAGAAAGTTTGTCCCCACGGCACACTCACCAGCCACTACCGTACCAAGTGCTTCCACATCGTCCCGGCGCCGCTCGAATTCGGCTTTGCAAGGCAAACCTGCGTCCTCTTCAACTCCCGATTCGCGGTGATCGATAACAAGTTTGACAACCAGATTGTGACCAGTTAGAAATGATTTAATTTCATGGATTTTTGAAAGAACGTTTTGAGATGGAATCAACCTGGCGATCCAGAACATGGCCTTAAAGCAGAAAAACTCCTGGCTCGGCGGGGACAACATCAACGATGAGGGAACGTGGGATTGGACGGGAACCGACGACCCCCTGAAGATGAACTACACGAACTGGGCGAAGGAGGAACCCACAGACAAGCGAGGTTTAAACTGTTTGGAGTTGGCTCTGAGGACCGGAAAATGGAGTGCCGGAAACTGCACGGAAAAGAAGACCTACGTGTGCGAGAAGGACTCGGCGCTGCCGCCCCGACCTCGCCGCCCACGACGACTTGTGAAAGTGGGTTTGAACAATCTGTTAAATAGTGTGCAGCTCTTTTTAGTTCCGACAACGCAGACTTGTCCTCACTGCCCTGGATGTTCCACGGGAAGCACGAGCACCTGCCCGCCGCCGGTAACGTGTGCGGAGTGCAGCTCGCTGGGCCCCTCAACGACGCCGATTCCGACGACGACGGAGGCGACGACTTTGGCGTCCACGACCGTAGTCTCGACCAAGGAACCCACGACGACTCGGCCGGCAACGACCACTCAAGAACCCACGACCACGAAAGCTACCACAACTGCTGAGCCCACTACGACCGCAGTGCCTACAACGACCCTGCAACTGACGACTAACGCAACTCCCACGACGACTCCAGAACCGATGACTCTGAAACCGAGCACGACACAGATCACGACGGTTGAGCCAGTGACGACGAAGCCTTCGACGACCATAGAGCCGACCACCGTGAAGACAACGACTCTCAAATCTACAACTTTAAAGCCGACGACAACCGCCAAGCAAACTACCACCAAGCCCACAACGACTACGAAGCCTACCGTGACATCGAAGCCTATCAGTATGAAAACCACGACAACTCGAAGGCCAACTACCACCGTGAAGCCGACAACTTTGAAACCTACAACCGTGAAACCTACGACAAGCGCCAAGCCTACGACTACGGCGAAACCTACCACTTTAAAGCCCACGACAACTCCGAAGCCGAATACCACCGTCAAGCCCACGACTACAGCGAAGCCTACAACTTTTAAACCCACCACATCCGTAAAACCGACAACTTCGAAGGTCACAACAACTCTTAAACCAACCACGACGACCCTCGAACCCACGATCACCACGACCCCTCGTCCGACTCCTCCACCCGGCTGGCATCGCTACTTGGACCACTACTACTACTTCAACCTGGTCGCGATGCCCTGGCAAGAGGCGGACGACTGGTGCCACGCTCGCGGGGGACATCTGGCTTCGGTCCACAGCTCTTACGAGAGCAACTTCATCGCTCGCCTCGTTCGTCACCCGCACCCCAACGTCGGAAACTTGATCTGGCTCGGCGCCTCCGCTCCCATAAACAGCGCCAAATTCTGGTGGCTCGACGGCTCCGCGTTCGACTTCACCAACTGGCAAGTTCCGTACCCGTTCCCTTACTCGCAAAGCAGCGCTTGTCTCCAGGTAAGAGAGGAAAACGAGTTGATTCTGAGAAGAAAATTGCCTAGATGACCGTGTACCGGAACGTCGACCGGAAGTGGGTGCAGCAAATCTGCGGCCTTCGCGCGACTTTTGTTTGCAAGAAGTCGATGTTTATTTTGAAGAAAGTTTGAGCGAAAGATGGAGAGATGGTCCGAATAAAGAGATTCTGAATGCTAACGTTTACACGAAATTCAGTAAACATAATGTAAACACAATAATCCACATCAAACTGAATTTTATTATTTCGCAATAAGTCACGTTTCTTTCTAAAACGGCAATGGAAAAATTCTGTTTACGACCTCATTTACGACTCACAAAACACATAATACAGTTCTGACGAGAGATAAGTGTGGCAAGAATGTTTAAAACCGACCAGTTCCAACGAGGCTTCCATATCAGCCGATGCATCAATCTCATAACTCTCTGTTTCAGACATGAAAACCCTGATATTCTTAGCAATAGCCGCTTTGATCGCCTTCTCAAAAGGCAATCTATGCCGTCCGGACGCCTTCCCCAACCACAACAACTCCAAATGTTTCCAAGTGATCCGATCGGCGGTTCGCTTCGACCAAGCCTCGGAAATCTGCCAGAACTTTGGAGGAAATTTGACTTCGATCGTCAGCGCTGCGGATAATAAGATTGTCACGAGTAAGGGATTTATTTGTTTATTAACGGGGCCGCGCGCGCTGTTGTGCGACAATATTTTCTTTAAATCAACAATGTTCGGCGCCTTCGCGCCTCACAGATTCCCATGTTGCAACAGCCTCGGCGCTACACGCCTCGTTTGAACGATTAAAGGCGACCTTGGCGCTACGAATTCTACCAAAAGCGCGCTTGAAGCCTGAGTATTTTCACCTTTGCACTTCGATCGCCGCTCGACACGGCGCACGAAACCACGAAAATCGCGGCGGCGACGGCGAAATGCACGAAAACGCAAATGACGCCGCTACCGTAACCCGCGTTCGCTCAATCAGGCAACTCGCGTCTAGAAATTTCGTGACAGACACGGACGGACACGTCTGTATCGTTCTCCTTTATTTCATCAACGGGGCTGTGCGCGCTATTGCGCGAGGTTTCTGTTTCAAGATATGTTTCAAGTCGGCGCTTCGCGCCTCCAAAAAGACATGAGCGCACCGATTTATTTCGCAGTTTCTTAAATTTTTTCGAAATACCGTAAATTATATATAATTTGGTTCGAAATTTTGTGCATATTCGATTGAGCCCAAAAACACCCGCAACTGTGGCCAATTTGGCGTTTGCGGCACCAATTTGGGCGCCGACGCAGTTGCAAAACCGACCGGTTCGCGGCGACGGCGAAAGACGTGCAAACGCAAATGGCGCCGCTACCGTAACCCACTCTCACTCAATCAGGCAACTTGCGTGACACACGGACGGACGGACGGACACGTCTGGATCGTTCTCCTTTATTTAATAAAGGATAAAGGATTCACTGGTTTAATACCCACTTTTAGGCAAGAAAGACACCGCGGAAGAAGTCTTGCTCTGGATTGGAGGACGAAAGATCCTCGGACGGTGGGTGTGGCTCGACGGCGCCACGTCCAGCTACGAGAACTGGCGCTGGGGAGATTCCAACGACGAGCGCGACTTCTGTCTCGGGATCAGCTACACCGGCTTCTGGAGGTCGATGAAGTGTTCGGAGGAGCGCCAGTTCATCTGCGAGTTCTGCCTGGCGAGCGGATGTCCTTATTAATATTTCAATCGGTCTTGTGTTTCGTATTGCAATAAATTGCCCGCATTTTTCGTTCAAGGTATATTTAAGATCTGTTCTATCAGAGTTTTAAAGACACCCGTTGTTTACAGTTTTGATTTTCAGACAAGCGCACTTTGCGTTTTTGACGACTAACGTGGGTGCGTTATTGTTTTCGAAAAGTTGATTTTCTGATCTTCAAGCCATTGTCTTTGTTTTCGCTTTAGTAACCGTAGCGGTAAACAGCCTCAACTCAAAAGCGATCGGTAAACGTAAACTTACCGATAAGCTTGAATAGCTCATGAGATTTCAACAGAATATGTGAATACTGATTAATAAGCTTGATGGAACGAATTCTACACCGATCGGCGCGACTGAAAGCTTCCCACGCTCTGCAAGAAGAACATCTACGCTGGATGAAGCTAACTTGCATAAAGCTCCAACACTCATTTAATCCGTTCTATTTAACCATAAAGAATGCCATAGCACAGTATTTGAAATCACAAGTTATTGAAGAAGCGTGCGTTGTCAGATTGATTGGAATGATCTGCTATCACAATATTTGTAACCGGAAACAACTGAAATGAAGTTCAAACTGACAGATAAGCAATCATTGTAGCGAGATAACATCAAACAATCTTGTCTATGTCACGCAAACCCAGCGACCAAAAATGACATATAAGGAGACCCCGCGGGAATTCCGTCATCGTCTGAAAGAATGCTCCTTCCGTCGCTTCTTCTTATCTTCTTGGCCGTTCTTCCGGCGCTCGCTTCTCCGTTCCCTGTTGGTCCATGTCATTTAGGCTCCGTTCTTAGCTCTGACGGATCCAAGTGCTATCGAGTGATCCAGCTCGACGTCTACTTCGATTTGGCGCTGCAGATCTGCTCGGAATTCGATGGATAACTCGCCTCGATCGAAAATTCCTGAGACAACGAGCGTATCCGAGGTAAGTGTTTATGGTAAGGAAATGCTTAACGAAGGTTTCAGAATCGGCTGCAAAGTACTTCGAGTTCCAAATCTAGCTTGGCGGCTCCTACAAATCTCGCAGTGGACGTGGACCGACGGATCGTCCTTCGAGTTCCAGAACTGGGCTAAAGACGAGCCTGCGAACGCGTACCGAAATCGCTGTTTGAGCATGGACGCCAAGAACGGACGGTGGAGCTCCCAGAACTGCTCGAATTCGGCGCCTTTCGCATGCGAGTTCCCTGCCTGGAGGATGCTGCCGCCTTGTCCATTCCCCGAGCCAACCACCACACCAAACCCGATTGTCGTCGGTGAGTTATTCTTAAGAGTTGCAAATCCAATTAATTGTTTTAGGGATGGATCAGATTCGACGACAACTTCTACCGGACTTGGGACGAAGTGGAAAAGTTCTGCTACAACCAGGATTCGGTGCTTGCTTCGATCCACAGCGCTCTGGAATGCGACTTCGCCGCTTCGCTCGCCGAAACCCGCAAATACCGGAGCATGTGGATCGGCGGCTTCTCCGAATAAGAACGCCACCTTTGAGTGGGTTGACAAGAGCCGCTGGGACTTCGCTCGCTGGGTCGGACCGACGAACAACGGATCGGACAACTGCGTGCGATTGGTAGAGTTTGGAGGCGGCGAGGTTGGAGAACTAAATTGATTCCATTTCAGGTCGTGCATCCGAGCGGCGCGTGGGACGGATTCCGGGCGACCCAGTGCGACGAGCCGCTGGCAACCCTCTGCAACAAGAGCATCTAGAATTAATGATTCAACTGATCCAAAAATTGTTTTTGAAACAAGAATTCACTGAAATACATTGAAAATTAAGGATTTTATTACCGAACGAACGCGTGAAACGTTTCCGACTTTGTCGATGCTGTCAGACGGAGTCTCGCCTTGCTGGACACTGCGTCTAGACAGCACAGCGTTTGTCCGCTGCAACCTTTCAGCGTCATTTCCGCCTTGCATCGCCTCATGGATCGGCCGATTCTCCGTTTTCTTGTGAAATTCTTCCCGCATTACTTTCGTACTTCCAGGGTTCGCTACTTCTGCCTTCGCTGCGAATCCCGCTTATTCGCGTGCTTTCAGATCCAGCAAATCTGTCAATGTTTTCTGCTTGAAGACCACACTTTAAAGCGAGTGATGGACGCGATGCTGGACAGCATGGAGAAGGGTTTGGCCCCTGAAACAGGTAAATTGAGAAACGACGATGCAACCGATAATTTCGCGAAATTTCGCAAAATTTTCAATGCGGCGATTTCGAATTTCGTATTTCGTATTTTTCAGCTCCGACGATGAAGATGATCCCGTCATTCGTCCGCTCAGGCCCCAACGGGTCTGAGCGCGGCGACTTCTTGGCGTTGGACCTGGGCGGCAGCCACTTCCGCGTTCTTGTCATCCGGCTCACCGACGACGACTGCCAGCAGCGCTCCGAAATCTTCGAATTGCCGGATCGGATTGTGCAAGGAAGCGGTGACAAGCTCTTCGACCACATCGCTCAATGTTTGGCCGATTTCATGAAGAAATACGACCTCATGGACCGCGAGAAGCTTCCACTCGGCTTCACTTTCTCGTTCCCCTGCAAGCAAGAGGGGCTTACGTGCGCGCGACTCCTCCATTGGACGAAAGGATTCAATGCTTCCGGAGTCGAAGGCGAAGACGTCGTGACGCTCCTTCGCGAAGCGTGCCGCCGTCGCAAGGTACGCTTTTCGGTTCCTGTAGATTTTCATCCTTGTGTTATTCAGGATATTGACATTGACGTTGTTGCAGTGTTGAACGACACCACCGGGACGTTGATGGCGTGCGCATATCTGGAGAGTTCGTGCCAGATTGGAGTCATTGTGGGAACTGGATCAAACGCTTGCTACATGGAGAAGGTAACAAGAATCAAGAAGGTCAAGGGCCTGGGGGATGAAGAAATGATTGTGAACACTGAGTGGGGAGGGTTCGGAGATGACGGTGCGCTTGACTTCGTCCGCACGAATTTCGACAAAGCCGTCGACGCGATCACCATTAACCCCGGAAGACAATTGTGAGTCAACTCTCTCCACAGCTTGTATATTATACTGTCCATATTCAGATACGAGAAGATGATCTCCGGCATGTACATGGGCGAAATCGTCCGTGTTGTTCTGGAACACCTCGCACGGGAGAACCTTCTGTTTGACGGCGACTACAAAGCTCTATCGGAACGTAATTCATTCCCCACAAAATTTGTCTCTGAAATCGAGCGGGATTGGCTCGAAGATGAGGAGAAGAATTACTCGAAAACTATGGTAATCCTTAAAGGAATCGGGATCAGGTCGGTTTCGCTGACCGACTGTGCTGACGTTGCTTATGTTTGCTCCGTCGTGAGCACTAGGTAACGTGTCCTCACCCTCGCTTAGCTTACCCTACATAAACCCTTTAAGAGCCGCGCACATTACCGCCGCTGGAATCGCAGTACTTCTCAATCGCATACGGAAACGCTTCGTCACCGTTGGAATCGACGGCTCCGTTTTCAGATTCCATCCGACCTTTTCAATGCTCCTCGATGAAAAGATTAGTGATCTGATTGAAAAGAACATCGAGGTAAGTATTACAGTCCATCGGCCACCTTAACCCGTTCCTCTTTCAGTTCGAACTGATGCTTTCCCAAGACGGAAGTGGACGTGGTGCTGCTTTGGTCGCCGCCGTCGCCACCCGAATGGCACTCGAACAAGCGCGCGCTGCCAAGTTGTAGTCTTAGTCTTGTTGTATTTGGGTACTTTTATGATTGTTATATGTTTAAAGGAGTTGTAAGATGGGCACACCTTTCAGGTCTTGAAGGGACTCTCTTGGAAGCTGATGAAAGCCTAACCAAAAGATGTCTCCTGGAAGGAAAATATAGGATGACCACATTCCATTGACCAAAATGGAAAACAAAAAAGGTGAGAGGGTTAAATTCTACTCTTATCGCCTCCTTTTTGTATCGTTGACGTGGATAGAGCTGGCAAACAACTTTCTTGGGATGCCTCTGCACGTTCTTATCAGCGTCATTATGCGCCATCCTTTGTGTGCTGGATCCTGATTTTTGATGCCATCATCGGGATCACAATTTAACAACTGCATAAAGGTCGGGTTTACAAGCATCAGTCGCTTCCAATTGCTCCAGTCAACAGCCTCTAACCTCACGTTTAAGGCATGAAGCTTGTTCTTCTCCTACTGGCCTTCTCTAGCCCCGCCGTCTTCGCCGAGCCATGCAGTCCCTGCTCTCGCGGCTCCGTCCTCAGCTCCGACGGATCCAAATGCTTCCGCGTTGTCAAGACGCCCGTCGCCTTCGGAATCGCCGCCGAGATCTGCCGCGGTTTGGGCGTCGACTTCGCTTCGGTCACCAACGCCCAAGATAACGCCATTATTGAGGGCAGGTTCTCTCAAGGCTTCGACTCTTAACTTGTTAATTTAGAACACCTCAAGGACAGCAACGTGCCCGACGCGTGGCTTGGAGGGAGCAGCTACTGGTACAAGTGGTCGTGGGCCGACGGAAGCCGCTTCCACTACACCAACTGGGGCAAACACGAGCCCAGCAACTGGTTCTGGAACCACTGCATCGCGATGCGGGCGCAGAACGGAAAATGGAAGTCGAATCTGTGCCTGAAGGCGAAGGCGTTCGTGTGCGAAGGAAAGGCGGTGGAGGTTCCGACTCTTCCCCCACGAGTGAGTCTGGCAGTTTCGTTTACAGCATGGAATATACTGGATTCAGAAGGATAAAGGTTAATCCAACAAATTTCAGCCGAATCTCCGTCACCTCCCACCTGTCCCACGGCGGCGTGTCCCACTTGCGAAACCTGTACCTGCTCGACCCCAGAACCTCCTACGACGTCAGCTCCCACCACCTTCTCGCCCGCGATCTGCCCGTCTCCTCCCAACAACTACACCCAGTGCCGCTCTTTGGTCCATGTTGACCCCGACCTTTGGATCCAGAACGGCGCTTACGAGTACCTCTTCGTCGAGCAAGATCTCTCGTTCCAGGACGCTCTTCAGTACTGCGGCAACCAGGGCGCCGCCCTCGCTTCGATCCACTCGAATTGTGAGTTCGACTTCATCGCCGCCAACATCTGCGATCGTTACGTGTGGCTCGGCGGCTACGGTCACTGGGACAACTTCTTCTGGACCGACGGATCTAAGTGGGACTACCACAATATCGTGGATTCCGCCACCTGCGCGCAAGAGTCGGGCGTCTACGTAAGAGGCCTGTACAAATCTTAATTATATTACCGTCGTTTTGCAGATCTACTGGAAGGACCTGACCAATTGGGAGACGCGGAAGATGCAGTGCGGACGTCCGGCATTCAAGTCGTCCTTCGTCTGCAAGAAGAGTGTTTTCTAAAAGAATACCAGATAATTTGAGAATGCTATTGACTTTGATGATAGCTTGAATGTGAAATGATTAAAGCTCGCGGAAAATAGACTTAACAACTAATACAGCAAGTTGTGAATTGACTAGCTGAACTTGAACCTACTGCTTGATCCGTAGAGCAAGACACAGAAAGTAGAACAAACATACTTGAATGAAGCTATGGGATAAGCATTGATCAATGTCCTTAACCGTTTTTTTCACATTATACGACTTCACTTTTCAATTAACGTTTACAAAAACAGTTTGTGGTGTAGCAGATGGAAAGTGCTAATTTTAATTACAATGGTTATATGGCTCCTTTATTAGTTCTTTATGACCATTTAAGATTCGCGATAATGGTCGTTAAAAATCTTCCGTTCAACTATGATCGTGATAAATAGAACGCCCCACAACCTCTTCTTCAGTCTTTCGAAATGACTGTTCCCCGGACTGCACGTCTTCTGGCGGCTTGTCTAAAACTAATTTTAGCTAATGGAAATTCCGTTAACTTAACTTCAAACGTTCGCGTTCGCATACATTTTGCTTAGTTCCCAAGCTCTTTCATCCACAGGTCTTTGGCGGTCAGCCTGTTAGCTCCTCCACTCCCGCCTTCTCTTCGTTTTCGCGTACAATGACGGAAAATGCGGCGGCACCCTCCTCAACAGCCGTTTTGTCCTCATCGCCACTCACTGCGCGCTAGGCATAGACCGAAGGGGACACGATAGTTTATTCAGGAGTCCTGGATCCAGAAGAATTAGACGGACCCAGAATCCAAAAGTCGACGTTGGTCTGCATAAGCGTCCCCGCCCAACTATAAGTCTAGCGGATACTCTCAGGACACGTTGCAGTTTTAGAAGTAAATTTAGATTCATTTGTTTCAAGTTTTTAGTTGTTTTTAGCTGACGACTGAAATCAGAGCTTCGCCTTATGCTGAATTCACTATCATCAAAGTCTTTGACCTTTTTGCCGAATTTCCAGTTGGGCAAAACGTCATGATCCTAGGCTACGGCGCAGAGAAAAACACCAACGGACCAGCACAGCCCTTGAAGAGCACATTGGTTTCGACCATGGACCGACAAAAGTGCAAATGTCGACTTGCTTTTTCAAATTTACTTATCTTTAGAGAGATGTGGCAAAAGGTAGGCATGAAGATCAATAACGATCGAATCAACACTTAAAAGGACAGAGGACTTACGTTTTACAAGCGAATTCTAACGTTCGTTCTAAATTTTTCAGGGCGACAGCGGAGGCCCTCTTTTGCACCTGCCTCCTTACGCCCTGCACGAGCAGTGGCAGATCGGAATCAAATCTTATATTGCATTGCGTGGTTTTCATGGTTTATAGTCTTTGTCAGAATCAAAGGCACTTTTTTGAGCTCTCTTTCAAGAAAAGAAAACCAAGGAGAAATCTTGATTTTTGATTTTCTTTTTGTAGGTTGGGATTTGTCTCTTAGGACAGTCTTGTAATGTGTCTTTTAGTCAGCACAAATAGATGCAAGATTCATTACATAAAAAGGTTGCTCGAAAATTTCATACCGGATCCGATCACTTCTCGCAGATGTATCCAGCGACGTTCGCGCAATTGATCGTCGACCAGGCGTTGACGAGGGAGAGCTTAAAGTAGCATTTTATTTTGAGAAATGGGAAAGCAAAGCTTACCTGAACACAGTGAGGGTTCAGATTGGGGACGTAGATCTGGTCGTAGTTCCAGCTGCTTCCGTCGCTCCAGCAGTAGCGATCTTGACCGGGCGAGAGTCCTCCGATCCAAGCGGTGGAGCTGAGCGGGACGAGAGCGGCAAGGTAGCCACTCTGGAGAACGCTGTGGATTGAGGCTAGGTTACCACCGAGATAAGCGCAGGAGGCGACGGCGTCAGTAAACTTTAGAGGTCCCGGGAGGAAAGCGTACTTCTTTCCGAGCACGGTCTTCCACACGGGCTCAGCGGTCGGAATGGGCGTTTGCGTGGACTTGAAGGGACAGGTGAGCTGGCTCGGTGGACCTGTGGGAGTCACAGGAGGAAGCGTCGTGGTCACCGATGCTTGAGGACGCGAGCACACGAACGAGTGGGGTTCGTCGCAGTGGACGCCGTTCCACTTGAAGTTCAGAATTCCGGATTCGTATTGCTGAAATGAAGACTTGACAAGCAAACTGAAAACGTGGATTTACCAAGAAGCAGAAGGGTTGAGGCACTACAGAATTAATATTGGCCGTGAAGTCGAAGTTGGATCCGTCGGTCCAGCACTTGTTTCCAGCGCGGGACTGGATTCCGCCGACGTAGAACTCGCGAGGTTGGTAGGGGAGAGGCGGGAGCAAGAGACCCAGGTAGATCAGCTGTGACTGGTCGTGTTCCGAGGCAAGGTGGCCTCCGAGCTTCACGCAGGTCGCTTCGGCGTCGGCGAATTTGGCCGCGTTCTGGACGAAGGCGAACTCGTTGAGGCCGTAGGGTTTCCAGGTAAGGGAGCCGGTGGAGATCGGAGTTCCGATGGGGCGGTAGGGGCAATCGATCTCCGGTGGAAGCGTCGTGGTGGGGGCGGCGGTCGTGGTCGTTGTCGTGGTCGTCGTCGTGGGCGCTTTGGTGGTCGTCGGAGGGATTAGAGGCTTTTTGCAGATGAAGCTCGTAGCAACGTAGCAGGGCTTAGGGGCATACTCGTAGGTGACAAAGTTGATGGTTTTCATCTAAAATATAATTGCTTACAACAATTAAACAGCTTTGGAGTTACGATTAGGCAGTAGGGGACAGTGCTGAGGCCGCCAGGAACGATGTTGTCAGCCATAGTGGTGCCGTCGGTCCAGCATTTGTCTGTTTCGTCGATGAAGATTCCTCCCAAGAAGGCCTCCTCGGGTTCAAAGCTGAAGTTGATAAAGACAGCCTCACCGGCGCTGTGGATCGACGCGAGGTGGCCGCCCACGTAGTTGCAAGTGGCCTCGGCTTGGTCAAAGTCGAGAGTGTCGGCCATCAGCGTGTAGTTATAGCCTTCGAATTTTTTCCACGCGAACGCGTCTCTTGGAGGAATCGGGTCGAATGCGGGTTTGTAAGGACATTCTGAAACAGTTCTAAGGAGATTGTATATGAAGAGTTCTAAGCTCACCTTGGGCGAAGACGCCGACAAGGCCTGCGAGAAGAACGAAGGCGATCATGACCGGTTCCGGAAAAATTGAGTGTGAGTGAATAATGAGAACAAAGGACCGATATTGTGTGCGTGAGACGCTGATTTTAAGGCTTAAAGTCAAGGGAAAAAAGAGTTGAATGATAAGAACTCCGGCGAGAAGTAAACAAGGGCAGTTGCAGACGTGGCAACCAACGTGATAAAGATAAGGAACAAAGACTACGTGTTTATGTGCTGTGATGGCGTGATCGGAGGACGAATTGTGGGGGTGAGGTCAAAAAGGCCAGGCTTAACATTTTACAAGTCCGATCATGCTTCGAAATAAATTTGTGGTGCTAAAATGTTAGCGTTTCGATAAATGTTAAGTGTCCCGATGCATTTGAAGCATTTAAACATACAATGTATCCATTTCTGTGCTGTCACAGTTAACGTTTAGTCGTAGTTTGGGTGTGCCGACTTTATCGAGCGTTCAATGATTGGTACCAACTGAAAAACTGATCAGGTTAAAGTAAACAAGTATGAGGAAAGAAAGAGTTCGAGGGTCGATTCGAACAAAGAAGAAATGTGACGTGCTTCGCTGGTCAAAACCATAAATCCAAGGTGTGCAGCCTCTAGTCGATAGAATAGTGTAGGTAAGGGATGTCGGCAAATTAGATCCGTAACTTTGGGAAAAGGATTGGCACTAAGGATTGGTCGTTCCTCGGGGAATCTGACTGTCTAATTGAAACAGAGGAGACAGATGGTGCTTGATGCGTGTTAACTGTCTCGTTTAAGCGTGATACGGATTCATGTAGGAAGAGCTCAGCATTAATCAAATAAAACAACAAAAGTAATGAAGAATGAGAAGTCATCGAAACCCCTTTGAGGAACTGTCAAGCTATGGTTTTGCTTACAACAAATCGAGTCATTCAAATCTAGTCATATATTTAGGATTCATACTCTAACAGTTAAACAAAAGTATCTTTAGAATTTTGGAAGATGGAAAAAGCTTCATTTTGCCCGAAAGCGTTCAAATGCGTTGCTATTAAATTCATTGTCTTTCCGGTCAGATAAACCAAAATTCTTACCTGCGGGCAGAGGCCGCCGAGTAACACATGTGCTTTTCTCCATTGACCACTTTATCAACGACAAGAGGCGGAACCGTAATATCTGTACGTAATTCTGATCGAACTGATCCCACTGTTGAATTTTGTGCTGTTTTGTGTCGTAAGCAGCCGTCGTGGCGCACACAACTTTACAAAAACCACGGTCTTGTCTTTCACAAGTGGCATCTCAGGCCACTTACCAGAGTTGCCACGTCCGCGTCCCACTTATTTGTGTCGTTTTCAACACGTTATCGCCGTAAATCCCGGCATAAATGCGGCCGCGATGATGCCTTGCCACAGATTACATCGCTTTTAAATTGTCATTTTTTTTATTCAACCTTTGTTCCTTTCAGGGATGTCCGCTTTGCTCCTGCTTCTACTGGGGCTCTCCGGAGTCTTGGCCCAAAGTGAGTTGTATCTTTGAAAACTCGTTTAATTCTGAATTTCAGAATGTCCCTACTGCTCGGATCTGGCTCCATATAGCTCCGTCGGGGAACTGAATCGTTCCACTTCAGCGACGCAAAATTCTGGAAACTGAACGACAAGCTGGATTGCAAGCATGCGGAGGCGACGTGCGCCTACATGGGTGGCCACCTCATGGGTGCTTTTACGCCTTCATCGACTGACCTGTTAAGTTCAGTTCCTCCTGCGCTTATCTGGGCGGCAATTTCGCTTCAATCCATAGCGCCCTAGAGAGTGACTATCTTGCTAGTATTGCTCCCTTCGGAAAACAGGTCTGGATAGGAGGTCTCTCACCCGTTGAGGACACCTACTGCTGGACCGACGGAAGTAAATGGAACTACGACCAACTCTACACTCCCGAGAACAAAGCGAACTGCATTTAATTCAGCCTCTTTAACCAGCGGACCCGCGTTAACTGTGGCGAATTGACCGCATATATCTGCGAAAAGCGATTCGAGCCTTTAAGACATAAAAGATTTAATTCGGTGTTCTGTCAAAGTACCACAAAGTCGGTTCTTATTTCACTGACCAAAAGGGAGAGAACCAAAATGGTATTGTGATAGCGCAACAACGACGATGTGCCACACTAAGAATTTGTTTGTGAACACAATTGCTCGTTATCAGGAAAAAAGGGCTTCCCATCGCACAGAGATCGCCAGTCAGTGAACTAAGATACGAGCTTAGTTTTTTTTTCAAGCCGTAAGCAGATATTTATTGTTCAAAGGCAATTTTTAGGTTGGAAAATTGAAGCATTGGGTTTCTTGCAGACGTAGGCCGTCTTGAAGGAGTCCGATCTGCGACACGGGGTCCGCTCTATTGGGCAGAAAATAGATTCGAAATTGGTTAATTTTATTAGAATTCACATAAACACTTCCTACCACAACAAAGAACTTCGAGTCGAGTCCCAGCACGAGCTCCTCGAGATCCCACGTGGTCTCATCTGTCCAAACGATCTTTCCGTCGCCGCTGTTTTCGCCTCCGATCCACGAGAATCTGCGCCCTTTAGGGCTTGTCAGCGAGTACACAAAAGACTTTTTCTCCCGGCTGTGGATCGAGAGCGATGCAATCGGCTTTGGCTTCCAGGAATGTCTTCGATTCGGAGATGTAGACATATTCGTTGTTCAGGAAGGAGACCCAGTTGGGAACTGCGGAGGCCAAAACGAAGAGGGCGGTGGCGAGGACGAGTTTGATCATGGCTGAAATGGAACATTGGATGGAAGGAGAATTGAGAATCTAATAATGAAATGGCATCTAGCATACCCATTTATGGAGACAATTAGCGTCGTGATAAGAAGCTGTTTGTGGCACAAACGGGCTTATCGCCAGGTAACGCTGAGGTCAGCACGTACTTTGTATGGGTAAAGTAGAAGAGTGGAAGAATAAAAAACTGCGTTTCGGAGCAGATGAGTAGAGTTGAAGTGTATTTAGCATGGTGTTTTGCATCATACGGTGATCACTGATTACTTTATTGAGTGAGCACAACAGATTTATAAGTACAAAGGTACGAAGATTCGCAGACACCATTGCCACCAGACACAAAGTTAACCAAAGACGCCAGCCCACATCGATCGTAAAAACAAACCACAAATTGTAGTTCTGAATGCGATACACGTTCGTCAACTTTATCTGCTTTAGTTCTGTTTTTCGTTGAGTTCAGTTCTGCTAAAAAATTTCGATCACTACCGGCTGTCATCACCAAATGCCCCTATTTGTCTTCCGTTTGCTTTCGAGTGGACAATCGCTCCTACATTTGCTCATCTGCCAATCTGAACAAACCAGAGTTCCTGTAACCAGTGTATATAAAGATGAGTCTTTTTCATGACCAATCCAAAGTATTAAAATGCGTTTTCTTGCCCTCCTTCTGCTGTGCACTTCAACATTAGCTCTTCATAGTTCTCTCTGTAAGCAAACCCTGTATTCGCTCTCTAAACCCATTTCAGTGCTTTGTAACATTCCGTTCTTCTCCTGGACTCGGACGGAAGTGAAGCCCAAGCAGACCAGTCCACCGCCTCAACCTATTCTCAAGGCAGCTGACCACTCGATCGAAGCACCCGTAGATCCCGACCCAACAGAAGAACCTCTCGATCCGACTCGCTCCGAAGAGCCCGTTGGGTGGATTCCGTATAACGGAAATCTGTACTACTTGAACAACGACCGCATGGACTGGCTGGCCGCTTTGATTTGGTGTTTCGAACAAGACTCCACGCTGGTTTCAATTCTCAGCGTCGAGGAGAACTTTGTGGTTAATGACATTGTCGTGTCCAAACTGGGGAGTCTTTGTGAAGAGAAGAAATCCAAAGATCAGTGCAGGATCATCTGGAGCGGTGCCTACCGCGAAAAGAACTTAAACGAATACGCCTGGAGCGACCAGTCGGAGTGGACTTACGCAAATAAAGTTGAGAACGAGACGAATCTGAACTTCGAGAAGCCGGTGTGTCTCAAGGTGTGCCTTGAATTGTGAGTCTTTCTCCTTGAATTGTGAGTCTGTCTAGGTTGAATCCACAAGTCCCTACGAAACGCTCTATGACGACAAAACGGCCTTGTCCCTTGCAAATTTGCTCGGAAACGGCCGCTCAGTGAAGCCCTGGATCGCCGCGCCGTGCGAAGAAAAACACGCTTTTGCGTGCAAGAAAAAGGAAGCGGAGAACGTGGGCATCTTCTAAATTTACGCGATAACCTCGTGTATTCCGGGTTTATAATTAATCAACAAAATTCAATGTAAAATTAAATTTTCGAATAGAAATGCAACACTTCCAGTATGTAACCTTGACCACTTGGATCGCATTTTGTATCGTATGAAAGCGAGAGATTCATCGGGAAAGAGATGCTCAAAGTTGAGTACTCGAATGGTTCAAGGTGGCAGTTTGAGGACCGCCGGCATTCCACGATAGTCAACTACGTTTGCAAAACTGTAAGCGTTTCAAAAATTATGTTTTCAATTGATTGCTTTTTCATTTACAGACTCCGTACCGCTCGTTGTACGTCCGAACAATAAAAGCTTGCAAACTGGAGATGTTTGTCCTCTCCGATCTCCTCTGCACCCAAAAGCAATTTGAAGAGGTAATAATGAGTTTTACCAAGACCTTTAAAAAAAGTTTAGGATTCGAATGTGCCGGTTTTAACCAAACAAAACGAAAAAAAGAAATTTCCGGAACGAGCCGCATCCGAGACGTCCGTTTTGGAAGAACGTGCTGAAGTAAAAATGAAGAAAAAAGTCCGCGTGGCCGAAACACCTTCTCTCAATGAAAAAGTCAAAGAAGAAGACAAATCTTTCGTGGAGCAGAGGGCCGTTTTCCAAAACGGACGTCTCGTTCTTTTTTCCGTTTTGTTTGGTCAAAACCGACACAATCGAATCCTAAACCTTCTTAAACGTCTTGGTTTTCAGACAAATCTTCCGGGAACCAGACCGTCAACATCTTCCGGGAATCGTCGCTGGGTATCTTAAAACTAAATGTTTTGAGAGAACTAATGGTTATTGGACCTACCTTGTTTGCCTGGGTCAAAACGTAAGGCAGATGACAGATGTTCAGTTGTTAGCACTCCGTTTCGTATTTAGTTATTTTTATTCTTAGATTGTTTGTTCATTTTTGCGTGATTATTACAGATGGGGCATTTTCGAAAATGTCTAGAACACTCGGACAACAAAATTTCCTTTAGCTCCCAACCGCTGGCTACTGTCTCCCGCAAGAAATATTGCGACTCCGAAACAACTGCAGTTCAAAACCAAAAACTTTAAGAAACCGTCACAACACAAGCTTTAGTTCAGCCCGTACTAGAAAACGTGAGTTTGCATTTATTCAAAACTACTTTCAATTAACGAATTATTTAGATCGGGAAATACTTCAATCCAATGCGCATCGATAGTAAAAAGAAAAACGGAACTTATTGGAATGAACGACTTTGGCTGGGACAAAACGTAAGAAGTTTAGGTCAGTGCAATTCTAGCAAATTATTTTGCAGATCAGCCAATTTTACAATTTCCAAGAATTTCTCTTTGCACGGTTCGACAACAGCCGAAAACACGAGCTGCAGGTCTTGAAAGACAGAACTGTACTGCAAACCAATCCAAATCCACTCAGTTGCGGACCAACTGAGTGCAATTGAACGGAGAATTGTGCAACACAACTGGCAGAAAACGGTGAGAAGATCAGGGTAGGAAATTTCTCAGAATGAAGGTGATATAGGAACCGAACTGCACCTTGTGTGTGAATGGAAGGCCAACGCATGGGAATCACAACTTTGCGTGAAGAAGATTAACACGTGTACGTGCGAGGTCTACGTTTTTTCGCCGTTTTCCTGCTTGAAGCAAGATGTTGCCGACACCTACGGATTTAACAAAGACGATAAGGGAGAAAATGACAAGATTCAGAGATTGCGTAGCGGTCAACCGCAAGGACTATACATTTTGAATCAGCGGGTTAAGCGGGTACAACACGTCAAACAGTTTTTAGGACTAAAATGTGTCAATTGAACAAAACAAGAAAACCAGAAACGACAGATTGGAACGCGCCGAATCTAAGTAGTAGTGCAAAGTAAAGAGGAAGGAAGCAGTCCACGTGGGCGAACGGTCTTCGAACGAACTGAAGAAAGAAAAGAACTTATTCTTGAAAAGCAAGATTACCGAATATCTGAAAACGCAATGTGTTGAAGAAATGGAAGGTTATTGGACCTACTGAGTTTGCTTAGGTCAAATCGTAAATTCAGAGGCATTCAATTTACAATTCTCTAGCTCATCTCTTCCAGGCTACCCAGTTTCACAACAATCAAGAGCTTCTGCTCGGTCGTTTCCATAAGAATCTGCACGAAGAAGAAATCTCCAAGTCGATGACTAGTATCACCGTTATTGAATTAAAGGGAGAACTGTGCAGTTTAACCGGAAAACCAAGGTTTGAAAAATCGACTTTTTATGCTAATCCAATGTTTTGTTTAGGTACACCGAATTAAACTTGGTTTGCAATAACTATGCACCTGAGAAGCCATTTATAACTGTATCGGAAGAAAAGACTTGCCGATACAAGATTTCCGTGCGTTCCGATATGTTCTGCGATAAACACGTCATTTTTGACGCCTATGGATTGAACCGGACCATTTAAAGAGTAACAGAAATGCCAATAATTCCGCGAGTTTCCGCTAATGCTCTATTCGGACTTCAATCTTAGCGTTCCTGTAATGCCGTTCTTGTATTTGTGAATAAATCCAAAACCAGCTGCACCATTCACTCGTTCAAGCTTTCATAGCCTCGTTTCCATAGTCACCAGAATACCATTGCAGTAAAAACGACTCCAGTTAACACTGAAGGTCTAAATAAAGCTTTATTCGGAACAGAATTCAAGAATCCCAGTCACTCAATATCTGACCTGAGGCCTCTGAATCCGAAATTGAGTTCCCTCGCTGATTTCCGGGTAAACTCTTCCTATGCTGTTCAGAGATCCAAACGCGGGGTCCGGCCTCGGCTTGAGCTCGTCGATACTGCCGGCGTAGGGCGAAACGCGAACTCTCGGCTCCTTTTCGCGCTTCATAGCGAGGAGTCGCGAGTAGTTCGACGACATGCACATGAGGAAGTGGACTATGCCGATGAGGGCGATGAAGCAGCCGACGAAGCCTCCGATGAAGTACCAGGTCTTGTCGCGGCCATTGCCGCAGATGATTTCCTTGTTGTTGCTGCACAGAGAGAGATGAAGCTTTTCCTAATCGAGAGCGAAGTTGTAGGAAATGGAACAGTACTGCTTACTCCAGTGATTCCTGCCAGCTGTTTCACGAGATCTCCGATGATCGGCAGTCGGGTCAGGTCTACACATTTTCCCGACGCTGAAAGTTTGTCGACCTCCCAGCAAACACTGTTGGCGATGTTAATGAAGACGACGTAAGCAGCACCTAAAAACGCGGAGGCGCAGACGACGACCGCCCAGGTGAGGAACCATATGTAGGCAATGATGACGTCGATAGCAGCGATGACCGGGCTTCCGAAGAACCGCGTGAAGCAGTTCTCGTTGTGGGAACGGACATTGGAGTAGTAGAACTGGCCTGAAATAAGCACTTCGGAGTCAAAGCGGATAAGGAGAACGAACCGATTACGAAGGTGCAGATGAAACTGCTAATGAGGAAGGCGACGGCGAGGCCGCAGAAAACGATCGAAACCGGGATCGAAACAGCCTTCGTGTCGAAGGTGATCAGGTCCTTGCCGGAAGTCTTATTTGCCATGCCCAAGCCGTTGTTCACATCGTTGGCGAGCCCATAAATCGCGTTAATCTAAAGAGGAGATACAGATTTACGTAACTTATCAAAACGGTAGCAAAATACAAATGAAGCACTCACCTGAACGAAGAACTCGGTGACTCCCTTATCGAAAGTGTAGAAAAACCCGATTCCACCGGCGATCACCACACACGCAGCAATGATCGACCCGAAAGGAACCATTCGACAGCACTTGGCGACTTCCATCGTATCGACTCTGAAACAGAGTGGAGTGTAGAAGACAGATCGAAGTGGGCAAATCTAAGAATGCGCCCTTTGGTGACACAAGCGCCTCGCCGCCGCTGATAAGCAGAAATGGATTACTGCCGCAAGGACGCTTTTGAGTCGTCCGCGATAACGTGAGCGTAATGTGAAAAAATTTAAAAAATATGGCGCTGATGAGTCACGGGGATACGGCTTGACCGAAGGATGCGGTCGGGATAAGCCAATCACAAAAAAGTCAAAAAGAGTCGAAGGGTACTTTTGAAGGTTAAGGTCGACTGAACGCGTTGGGAATGCGGAAAAAGATGAGTCACGGAGAAGTTTCGAGTATGGAAACGCCGTTTCGGATAGGCGTAAGAGGGTTTAAGATGGAACGATGGGTCTGTCACGAGAAGCGTGTGGCCATAAAAGCGAATGTTTGCCTAGAGCCGGCCTGTCCATCCTCGGACGGCGGAGGAAGGTGTGTTTATCCTTTCCGTTAAACACGGAAAATGATAAGAAACGGAAGTGAAGTGATTAACTAAAACTAGAAGAACTTTGGAAATTTCGCAGTTCCAGGAGAAACTAAATTTGTGATTGCTGAAAGTGTGTTTTGAAGGAAACTCTGAGTTTGATCACGAAACAAAGTGGTGTGTTTTATATCAAACACGTCACTATAGGCGCAAACAAAACGAACAAACGGCGGGCAATGAACGGCTTTTGAAACCGTCGGCCAAGTTTGTTTGAACGGAGATGTTTTCCAAATTGTCCAAATCTATATTGAAATCTTAAAATTTTAAATGGAGATGACAAGTCGGGAAAAGCTATTCTGAGCACAAATGCCTTTTGCATTTGTTTACAAATTGAAGAATTTGTCGTAAAAGTTAGCTGTAAAAAATGTCGTCTCAACAAATTTAAATGGGAAGGCAGCTCATTGGGAAACAACAGCAATAAAACTGCTTGTCTCAGTATTTGCAAAATTTACAAAGCGGTCAAAATAAAAAGCATTTCGTAACAAGCGGAAGTGTCGAGTTGACATTTATCAAATTCCTTATTGCGTCATAATATGAAATGTCCATTCATTTTACTTATTGATGACCGATTTTCCGGTCATTAGCGCATTGTAACCCACAACATCCAGCAAAACCGTATTTATTAGAAATATGTACAGCATCTAAAAAACGAAGCACAAAACGAAATTTCCGCTTCTATTTGTCCATGTTGGTCATTATGAAAGAATTCGAATCGACGGTTCCGTGATTCATGGCGATGTGTTCTCCCTTCCGCGCTTTCCTTAGAAGCCGCATTCGGGCCAAGTTGGCGGAGAAACACATCAAGAAGTGAATCAGGCCGATGAGGGCGACGAAGCCGCAGACGACGGCGACCAGGAAGACCAGCGCTTGGTTGTGTTCCCGCTGGCATATCGCGTCCTTCTTGTCCTTGCAGAAGGTCAGGTCGATCTTCTGCAAACTTCGGTTAGTTTCTGTCCAGCCTCTTGGTATTCCAGAGCTGCGTTTGCCCACCATCTTCCCCGATCACTCTCTCGCTTCCTGGCGTTATAAACTCTTTAACGAGCAATGAATGACGACTTTCGTTGCCACGCAAATATTAAAAACCCGAAGAAGCGACTCACGTTGTTGGAGACGTATTTAACAATGGCTGGAAGAAGGACGGAGAGATCGAAGCACTGGTTGTCGATGGTGGCGCAGAAGGTGTACATGACGCCGATGAAGATCATGTAGAGCACCGCGAGGGTGACCGCGAAACAGAGGAGCACGATCCACACGAGGACCGTGACGTAGCCGAGCAGCGTGGCGAAGTACATGAGGGCCGGGTGGACGGTGAGGTTCAGGGTGCAGCAGCGGTGCGAGTCGAACTTTTCCTCATATTCTGAACGTTGGGTTTGAGTGGAAAGAAGAAGACGCGCTTACCTGAAAGGAGCGTTGACCTCATTCCTATGAAGAGGAACAAAATGGCCAGAACTGAAGTGAGCAAGCCAACTAGGACGATCTCCCAGTGCCATTTGGTTTGGCTGATTGTGGTGCTGAAGGCGCCGAGCTGAACAAAAAAGATTTTAATATGGATTTGGACATTTTTTATATTGTGCACAAAATTTGGAACGCATCAAGGAGAAGCGAAGTTTGTTGATTAAATTCTGGCTGCGCATAGACATTAAACACATTTCCGATACTTGCTTTTCTCGTTTTTCTGAAATGTTTTGCAAAAATTACTGGATTGTTGCAGTTTCGAGTTCGACATAAGAAAGATTAATGTGAATCAATTTTACACAAAAAATAATAAATTCGGATATTAACATTCATCAGGAAACTCCTTATTAGATGATTACATAGATTCTTATCAAAATTCTGGACCTCTACTCACCTGAAAGAGAAACCCATGAATGCCCTTATCCACGAGATAGCAAAATAAAACGGTTCCCATGACGGTGGCAATCGTAGCAACGACGGACCAAAACGGGACCGCGCGGCAGCAGCGACCCATTCCAACAACGCCTGAATCTCCTGAAATCGGCTAATTTTGGTGACCACACGCAGCGCGACAGCTGATGAGTCGCTAGGAGGATTTGCAAACTGCGATCGATCGGCTCGGAAGCGGCGACTCGCTTCCTGGCGTTGGATCCGAAAAAACAGAAAATGATAAACGGCGATGATTGGAGGCAAAGATGTTATCGATTGCAACAGTGAAAGATCGGCCGAGGCGACAGGTTGCAGCTGAGAGTCGTTTTAGTTCTGAGGCCCGAAAAAAAGACAAAGGCGACCCAGCGGACGTGCGCATCTCCTAATAGCGTGATATTTACACAGCGGATAGAGCTACCAGCTAGAAGCGAGGGGCCAAAGCTGTCCTCGTTTGGCACTTGACACGCGAGGAGCGTCGAATGTTTTCGACGGCGACCGAAGATGCGCGCGACCGCGAGGAACCCGTTTGGAGAAGAAGGAGAGGAAGTCGAGGAGAACTGGCGGGAAGAGTTTGGTTTGGTCGGCGTGAGAGACTGCAACTAATGGAGGAAAACATGGGCCGCTTACCTCATGAAACATTCTCGGGTGTGCTAAGTGGGGCTCAGCAGCTGTTTTACGTGCTTTTGATGAGTCAAAAAAGGGTTCTGTTGTCGGCCCGAAGCGGAACAGAGATAACAAAACATATAATAGTCTGGGATCTTGGAACATAATGTTTGACGCTTTTAAAACATGTGATAACTCCTCCTTTTGTGTTTTTAACTGTTATAAATTCTTAAATTTTAAATTACAAAAGTTAAAGAGACACCACTCATTCTTGACTCACCTCGTACTTTTGTAGTTTCATGAATTATCAACTTCAAAGGAATGTGCTAAATGATCTGTGACAACCGAAAAATTAACTTGTGCCTAAGCGAGGAACCCGTTTGAAGACATCAAAAGTCACACAAGGTGACGGTACTAATTCGTTTATGTCAAGTTCGGTCGGAACATGACAACAATAGCCTTTTTTCAATATGAAGTGTCATGATACGCCTCGGTCGCCCGATACAATCTGTTCTGCTAAGAGGTTTGCCAGCAGCTGTTTTTGTCCGTTTTCTCTGAGTCACAAAGTTTGCTTAGCTACCGACCAGCCCAAACAGCGATAAGATGACAGATGAGTGCTTTTGTCACCCACCTTAAGGATAATATCGGCTCTAAGGAATGTATTTTATTATGCTTCAAAAAAAGTACAATTTTGTGTTTTAAGTCCTTCCAGTGACCCTTAAATCCTTCACATCTTCACTCCGACCCTCGACTCTCGATTTTCCTACTCTACGTTTTTGCAAAGCTGCAAAACAGCGTCGCCAAAACACTTTTCTCTTTAACTGAATTCAGTATTTTGCATTTTGCCTGCGCCGGTCACTTCAGCGTTCCCACTCAGACCTGTTCCCCATTAAACCCCAAATTAAATGTGCAAATCTCCGCTTCCGCCGCTAAAAACTGGAAAAAAATGGCGCCGCTTACTCGCCGCTACCAGCGGTCATCTGGAATCCGCGTTTTTTTGCCTCTTTCCGCAGATCCAGTCCTCCACTCACTTTTCGAGCCCCTTTCGTGTTTATTTGTCGCCTTCGGAAAGTGTTTCTAAACATTCGGCAGCCACTCGGCTTTGCACTCAGAACTCCGGTTTTCCCACCGCCTTAATTTATTCCAAAAGCCGCTTGCATTCCTCCCTGCACGTCCGGTCTCCCTTCGCTCGCCGCCAAACCATTCTTCTTCCCGATCTTAAACCATAAATCGAACGCCTTCGTGAGCATAAAAAACGTCGCTCGCATTTATCGCGCGATGCGATCGCCGTCGGCGGCCCGAAGGCGAACCTCTGCTCGGCGGCGGCTGAGATCTTTCCGTCGAATCTCCGACTCGGAGGCTAAAAGGAGCCTAATTAAGCGTGTCCGCTTTTGCAGCCACCCTCCCTCAAGCGTTTGTTGTGTCAACTTCCAATTTTGCTAAAAGCCGTTGCAAGGAAGCAGGCGTGTTTTGGAATCGAGATATCAAAAATTATTTGCATTGAGTTGGAGAGGTCGTTAAAAACCTTGGTGCAACCGTACTGTTCCTCTCAGCCCTCCTCTTCCAATACCCGTTTCTGCTCTCCTCGACATGAGTCATTTTTGAGAAAAATGCGGTGAGATGAATCGCCTTTCGCTAGATTTTAATGGTCCATTTCTTCACGCTCTTTATATCCCATTCGGTCACTTTGCGGGCATTCGTTGGTGTTGCGTTCATCGTTTGATGGTGTCATCGTCCTCACACCAAACTTCTTTTTTAAGAGTTTCACCTTGGCTTCGGAGGTCCTTTTTCTAATTTACAGCCGTGAGGGAGGGTTGTAAACCAAATCGCTTGTACACTCCTCTTTGGCTGTTGTAAGGAAAGTGGCGGTTCCGGGGCTCTCCTTTGCCACTTTCGCAATCAGTCGTGATCCCTCACTCAGTCACACTTCCGCGGCCTCTTCGCGCGTCTTTTTTGGCGCCGTCGGCGATTGTGGCGGCGTCGTGGTTATCACCGTCGACGTCGTCCTTCTCGCACCGAAAACAAACGTCGGCGCCCTCTGCTCTGATTGTCCACCGCACAAATCGAATATCAATTTCCTCTCGGGTCTTCTTCTCCGCCGGTTCAAGGCCGCTTTGTTGTAATCCGCGCGATTATGCATCTTCTGAAGTCGACCGCATCCAACTGTATCCAGCGCCCTGGTCACCGCGATTCGAGTGCAGGCTGGAATCCTGCTTGCAGCTGTCAGAAGGTGCCCGACTGTTTGTCTTTCGCGCGACATCGAAAAGTGCGCAAAGAAACGCAACTTTTGTTTATCGCGGTGATAATCTCAGATTCTCGAGTGTATCAATTACCCGACCTCAAGGGAATCTTGCTCGGGTGTAATCACGTTGTGACAAGAGGCTTGAAAATGTTTTGGTCAGTGGTCTTTTGTGATCTGAGGAAAGTTTTACGAGGTTTTTCGTGGTACGGTATTTGTCCTTTAATAGAGCGGCCTGTCTGGGTATTAAAGTATTTCAGATTGTAAATTGTCGGAATTTGTCAAAATTAGTTGCTTGATATTTAAGAACTGTGTTCATTTTCGGTTAATTGAAGCCCTTTGTTTCAAAGTTCCCAAGTTTTTCAATAATTTCATTTTAATTGCGGAGCCGATTTCAGACTTTAATTTACAATTTAAAACCCTTTCGGTTCATCCAGTTTGTTCTACTCCCATACTCTGTGGTTGTCGAAACCAATTGACGGCATGTTATTCTCCCAGCTACAGCTGTCTTAAAACACGGCTCCTCACGCTCGTGCTCCCATAACGTTAACACATTGCCTCTTCGGAACCTTTTCCGCCGCAATTAGATCGCTCAATTTGATTGACGTAATGTGCGCTGACAAACCTTTCTCCCGTGTTCTTTCGATCGCTCTATTCTACCGTTCAGAACTCAGAATATGTAAATGAAACTCTTGACCCATGACCGTCCTGCCCTCACTCCTGTCCTCCTCTTCTTCTTTGCCTCCTCCGTCGCTGCCTCGAACCACACTTCGATCCCCGACTGGTCAGATGTGGAGCTAGATGGCCGCACGCGTTATCTCAACGTCCTCGTCATCTACGATGTCACTTCGGTATTTTTTCTCTCTGGAGCTAACAGATCTTACCAATCAACCCTACTTTAGTACAACCTTAAACCTAGATTGCTCAAAACGGAGGTGCTCGAGCTCTTCTCGATTGTCAACGAGGTGAGCGTTTTGTGCTTTTAATATCCGTTCTAGCTGATTGCCCTTTTCAGTACCTTTACCAAGTCGATATTCGGATTTCGATCGCCGATTTCGTGCCCTACAGGCGCAAAAACGCGCCCCCGCTGGACATGGAATCCTTCCGTAACCATTATCTCTCCATGAAACCGTCCTATCGGGTGGGTGACCAGTCCTTCCGAAGAAATTATCCTGGAACGCCATTTAGGTCCACGACGTCGCCGTTCTCCTGCAATCGGCGTTTCCCACGATCACCTTCGCCCAGCAGATTTGCTCCAACGACTCGTCACTCATCCTCGCTCACGTGAGATTCGCTCTCAGCTGCTCAATTCCAGTTGTCCTTTCCAGTTCTCCGTGGACACCGACGTATACAGCTTGCACGCGGCCCGGATCGTCCAGTCGGTCTTCTCTCTGATCGGAATCGACGGCTACGCGCCTTGCAAATGCAGCGCGCGAGCCCTCGCCGCAAACTCCAATCGATGCCTGACCATCCTGGAGTAAGCTGAAACTAAATCTCGATTTCTAATCCGAAATTCCAGCATGAACGATTGCACCGTCCAGCGGGTGGCCGACCGCCTCCAACAGCGCCCGTGCCTCCTCGAGAGGGGCTACCGTAATCACGGCTCAATCGGCCTCTGTGGGAACGGACTCCTCGAAGACGGCGAAATCTGCGACGCGGGCGTCGGGATCACACCTCTGCACCTCGTTTGCACCAAAAAGTGCGGCGTTAGGCCGGTATCGATTGCCTTGATCGCCGCTCTGGGAAGTGCAATCATCGCCGTGGGAACATATTTCGTGGCAACGAGGATCTACGCCAGGAGGAGGAACCCTAAACTGGGTAAGGGGTTGGACATCCCTATTTATAGTTGATTTCTGCTCTATTCCAGGCAACACCACCTTCGTCACGTATCTCGCTCCCGAATACGACCACGAATTCTGCACTGACCCCAAATGCACGCGCCCCACTTGCGCGCAATCGTTTTCCTCGGGTCGGACGGCTCTCGAAGCCGCCACGCGCCTCTCCACGGCTCCCGGTCAAGTGTACATGCCTTCGGGACGGAAATCTTCCGGAAAGGGTAGCGAGAAGTTCGTCAAGAGAAAACGGAGAGTGTAAGCAAGATTGATTCCGATCCAGATTTTGATTAAAGCTTGTTTCAGCGAGGAACGGCTTTCCAGAGACGATTCGATCATGAGCTTTCCGCATTCTTCGTTGGGAAGCATCACAAGTGTACATAGAACGTTAGAGTAGAATAAATTCTATCCGAGTGGGGACGAGGAGTTCTTGTTGCAGCAGCGAGTCGGTTCCTGGATCTCAAAAGGGTTGAATTAGCGGGAGAACTGATATGCAGAGATAAACAATGAAAACGCGCGTAAACTTTGGCACAAACGTTCACATTCAGGCAAAAGAAAATGAAACTGCGAGATAATGACCGAGAAAGCCACGACTTAAGTTTAAAAGATTATCGTTTTTAAGAAGACTCCGAAAGCGTAAAACACAACGGCCGAATTTTGCTTTTTCGATTTTAGGCTGTTTCCGTACGTCCAACTGTTTCCTTAAGCACGTTAAGAAATAAGACTTCGCCGTTAGACCTTCATCGAGCACAAAAAATACTCAAATTTCCGTTGGTTTTGGTATTACTAGTATTAGACAGCAAGAAAAGCGTCTAGAAGGCGAGAATCCGGTCGAAGTAAACAAAGCGACCTGAAAAAAGTGCGTTGGGTTGACTAATCTTTTCAGGGATCGCCCCTCAAGACGTTACCCAAGCTTATCAGTCTCAGTCAGTTGCGCAATAGGAATGTTGAACAATAAGACCAAGACTTGACAACGATTTATCTGTGCACTACTCAAGACAATTCTCACGGGCACACTGACCGGGGTAGCCACGAGGCTTTGCTCTCTCGAGCTTATACCCCCTTCTTCTCCTTCTGGGGTGTTCTCGGCCTCGGGCAGATCGGCTTCGAACGACGGCATCGGCCAGCTTACGACTCTCGTCGGACGTACAGATCGGACTCCTCGTGGCCTGGAAAGAGAAACATATGAATCAGATGGAATGCTATGTTGTGTTCCGGCTGGCTCTCCTCACCGAACACCAACGATCTTGCCGTAATCCTGTACATGCTTGAAGCTTCACCTTTGCACTGCCTCACCCTTACCCTAAAAGCCAAGTGACCCCATGCAATATATGTCCCGCTTCCACTATTCAATTAGCCGTAACTTTTCATTGTTTGCGTTAGGGCAGCTAATATTTTGGGGTTTTTCTAGTCTCATATAGGGCTACATTTGTGCCAAAGTTCAGCCCGATCGGAGGGGGGCACTTCGCGTCATTCCCTTGTAAGTTTCGCCCTCGAAACTATCTCAACTTCTTTTGCTACCTTCTCGTCTCTCAGTTCATAGGAAAAATGCTCGTCTCCAGCACTTGCTTTTGAAACCGACTGAGGTTTGCTCGTTCCTCAACCGATGTTTGGGTTATACCCCGTCGACGCCGCCCACTGCTCTTTCTTCCTTCTAGACCAGAACAACTTCTTTGCGTCGCTGCCACCCTAGGATGCAGTTTCGCCTTGTCTTGTCTCTTCGTCGATAATCGATGCGCCTGTTGTTCATCATCAGGTAAGGGTCTTACAAGGGAACATTCCCAAGTGTAAATCACAGATCGGGCTGAAAATTGGTGAGCAGATAGATCTCGACGCGCTGATTCCGAAAAAATAGGTCTTGCCTGCGGATGCGAGGTCTAAAGTGCCTAAAAGTGCATGTCTAAAACGGGAAAACCGACCGCTCAGCAGCCGTTCACCAGGTTCAAATGGCTCCCGCCTGAGACTGAAATGGCTCCTGTCTGGCGCTGCAAAATGCGTCTCGTCTGCAGTTCGCTCATTTCGGCTGAAAGAGTCGGTTGTTTTGCGTGAAACATGGCCATTAACCCGTCAAATGTCCTGAAGCTCCTCGTCATGCGATTTCCTGGACATCAGAGCACGGAGACTACTCGAATTTTGAAGAAGAAATTGCCAACGGGATATTCGGTAAGATTTGAAGCGTTTCCGGCGTAAATCGCACATTTTTGTAGATTATCTTGAAGATGTTATGGATGATCGCGGAGATCAACTTGTCAAAGCATTTTCTGAGGATGACATTTGACGGGTTAATGGCCATGTTTCACGCAAAACAACCGACTCTTTCAGCCGAAATGAGCGAACTGCAGACGAGACGCATTTTGCAGCGCCAGACAGGAGCCATTTCAGTCTCAGGCGGGAGCCATTTGAACCTGGTGAACGGCTGCTGAGCGGTCGGTTTTCCCGTTTTAGACATGCACTTTTAGGCACTTTAGACCTCGCATCCGCAGGCAAGACCTATTTTTTCGGAATCAGCGCGTCGAGATCTATCTGCTCACCAATTTTCAGCCCGATCTGTGATTTACACTTGGGAATGTTCCCTTGTTAGTAGCCTTCCACTTAACCAATTCTTTCTTTATTCTTTTTTGGAATGAGTTCGACTGTCTTCGCAGAGCACGGAGTGGAGGAAGCCCGCACTCGACTGGAACGCCTCGGAATTGAAGACGATCAGCCCATCGAAGATAAATGGAGCCAGCCAGCCCTCGCGAACACGGGACTAGAGCAACGACCGGTTCCTCCAGGACTTCAATGAAGAACAGTTGTTGGCCTGCCGAATTATTGCGAAACAGAAATGCTTGATCCAGCAGACTCAGGCCACGGCGGGGACAGACAAATCAGCCGTAGAAGTTGCAGCGACTGGAATCTGCATAGACCAACTCAGCGAGAACAAGTTGGTCCTGCAGCTTTCGCCGACAAACACGGCTAGCCCGGTCACAGTGTGCCCGTGAGAATTGTCTTGAGTAGTGCACAGATAAATCGTTGTACAGAAGTCTTGGTCTTATTGTCCCACATTCCTATTGCGCAACTGAGACTGATAAGCGTGTCGTAACATCTCCGGCTCTCCTCACCGAACACCAACCGATGATCATTTCAAGTGAAATATGGCGCAGAAATTTTGCGCACAAATCAGTCCGAGAATCCGAGCTCAGACAAATGTCTGTGGCCGTTCAGACTTTGCGGAATCTACTTCGACTTCATTTCAGACAATTTCCCGCACAGGCACCTCCACAACAGACAGCGACAGTCTGTTTCTTAGCAGCCCTCAAAAGAACCGCAGCCGCTCTCGCTCGCCCTCTCCTCTCATCGTCTGACTCTCCTCGCACCGGTGCGGCCACACGCGCGGGGAGTTCCCCCTCTAATAAAAGTGATTTTTTGCGCATTGTTGACATGTGAATTGCGATTGCGCTGTGTAAAACGCTGGTTTGAAGATCTGTGCTTCTGTCAGTACCAAATCAGCGAAAACCGAACGAGGAAACTGGCGTTCTGTGGATGCGTTCTAAATATCTGCGGGTCATAATCTGTTTCCACATTCTTCTTTGCCGTTTTCACCTTCAATTCGTTCCTATTTTTGCCCAAATTTCCGTTGTATAACTTGAACTTCGTGTCATTTTATTCACAACCCGTAATTTGCTTAATCAGTCTATTCTTTAGGGAATTATTCCGATCGTGATATTCGGTGGCCGATATTGAAGATCCACCGCTTGGCGACCGTCGTAGAGCGTCGGCGCTTGCAGGAGAATCCAGATAGTGCCGAAGAAACACGCGAAAGTGAAAGGAATCAGGAAGAGGCGGTCGACGACCACCGCGACGAAGTTCCAATCGCCGGAAATCTGCAAATTCGGGATCTGAGTAGCTGCAAGAAGGAGTATTGCCCACCTTGGCCTCGTGGTCGCGTCTTTTGAGGCATTCGGCGATGAAGCAGATGTTGTTGAAGGCCTTGATGACGTTGGGCGACGAGTAGAGCTGTTTGACCCTCTGTTCCTGGGCCGTCAACGTTCGGAAATGCTGCTCGCCGCCGACTTTCCTTGAGTGGTAGTTGACAGAGATGAGCTCTGGAGTGAGTGCTGGATTAGGACTGGAATGTTGTTATATATATAACCTTTTGTAGCGTGGACAGGAGCATCAATCGAGGAGGGCCGATTGTCAGGACGCGTCATGAAGAGAATCCTCGGGAGGCGCTCCAAGAAAACCTTTCGGATGAAGGGCGACATGACGTGGGTGCTAGATTTGCGGAAATGGAGATTGAGGACGAAGACGGTGATGAAGACCGAGGCGGACACCATGATGAGCGTGAAGAGCATGTACTTGCCGATGAGGGGAAGGGTGATGCTGGTGGCAGGGATGATGTCTAGCTTAAAGTTTGCGAATTTTCGAGTTTTATGAGTCATTTTTCAGGGTTGACAGATGAGCAAGCAAGAATGACCAACCAGAAGCAGATAGAAGAACATGAGGGCGACAAGGATTTGGATACACATCTGGATCTTCTCCCCACTCTGGCTCGGCAGGTAGAACACACAGATGGTCAGGAAAGTGATTCCGATACAGGGAAAGACCAAGTTGACCGTGTAGAAGAGTGGCTTGCGGCGGAGTTCCAGGTAGTACTGGAACAACCTGTTTTATTTCAAGTGTGTAGCCCTCACCGTAATGTCCACGTAGTTGTTCTCCGGGCAGCAGCTAGGGTAGTTCTTCGCCCTGCGGATCGCCTGGCGGGACATGATGTCCCACTCGACGGAAGGATAATAGTCCGAGAGGTCGATGCCGTTCTGGGCGATGGTCACGTTCTCCACGACGCCCCTCTCGTCCACTTCCTGTCGGTAGATGACATCCTCGGTGAACATCTCCAGATTTATGAGGTTCTCGGAGTATGTCCACGAGCCGAACTGCATAGCGGCGGAGCATTATTTATCCGCCCCCGCTGCCCATAACTCACCTTCAAGTGACACTTCTGCTCGTCGAACGGAAACCTGAAGGTACATCGATCAATCGCGCACGTGCAAAACAAGCAGATTAATACCAGCGGACGTCGATCGGACAAGTGCTTTTGAAGATCGCCGGCGGCTCCCACGTGACTTGGCCCGAGTAGTGCAGCGTTGCCTTCGTCCCGATCGTGATGTTGTAGTTGCTGTCGGCACTGAAACAGAGAATCCAGAGTGAATCTCCTAGGAACGAGGCTTACTTGTTGTAGAGAACGAGGTCCGGCACCCAGATCATCTCGTAGGGGATGTATAGGATGCTCACGCCGCCGTACTTTTTCGGATCCCACGACAGTTTCTTGTCCATCCATACCTGCTTCAGCCACACGCTGCACGTCATAATTTGGTCGATTTCATGCTGAAAATTTAACAATTCTAACCCCAGCAATTCTGTAACGTTTCTAGAAGGCAACAAACGATTCATCCCTATCCATCACTTTGCTAATCTCCTAGAAGGTACCTTTTGAATACGGCAAACAACTGAAGGCGGCTTAGATCACATCTAAGTCAAGGCTTAAGCTCATCTGAAGACAGTTTAAAATAAGATACTCAAAAATATTTCAAATTTTAAAATAAAATAATTGATTTGCTCGAGCAGCAGAACTCCTGTTCACAAATTTAAGCTTTTCAAAACAAGAGCAAATGAAAAAAATGTCGATAAGCGGAATTCCCAGAATGCAACCAGCGACCCCGAGTGCCATTCCACTAGTCCCGCCAATCTATCACTCGCAGAACACTTGACTTTTCCACTTTTTGGAATCCCAGAGAAGCCCTTAAAATAATAGATTCCTAACGGTTTAAACCAAATAATTCAATCAAGTGAATTACAGAACGAGGTTTTTGTGTTCCAGCAAGCTCTGGTAAAGAGCTATGAACTTTCAATGAACTTACAATGAAACCTCCGGACACATGCTCACAATCTGCTTTAATACAATTTTTGCAAGGAATAAACCCCCGAAAGACACAAAAAGTCGAAAAAGCGGAATCTAAATATCTCGGAGCTCGAAGATTGACAGGGTCCCAAACAAAAACCGCGGCCCGAAGTTATTACCGCAAGGCGCTCATTAAAGTGGCCAGCAAAGCGTAAAATAAATCAGATGAGCAATAAAATAAACTTACGACATCAATCAGCTGAGAGAGTCTCAGGCGAATCTTAATTGTGAGCGGTTTGTGATGAGAAGCGCCGGGCCTGGAGAGTTTGTTGTATTTGGTGAGCAGATCGTCGAAGAGGCGTTTGGCGTTCACGTTCGCGAACGCCACCGTCGGGAGGGCCAAGAGGAGCAGAAGGAGGTGCAGGAGGACCGAAAGGTCGAAGGGACGACGCATAATCGCCGAATAGAGGTTGAGATGAAGAGCAGGGGATGTGACAAACGACGAATCACGGCTCAGATCGTGATTGATGGTAGAAGGGGAGTCGCCTAATCTTGCTGCTGCTGTAATCCTGCTCGCGTAAGGTCGGGTGGAATTCAAGGGTGCAGAAGAGGACAAAAAGCGCAGAAAGCAGCAGCATACAGAGTAGGAAGAAGAGGACAACGGACTGGATTGTGTTCCTCGCCGGACGGGGGGATTAAAGAGCGAGGGGCGCCCTGTGACGGGGTGCCAATGTAATGTAATCGCAGGTTCCGGCAGTCGGTGGCGGCGGGAAGCGGCGAGTGGCTAAGGAGAGAAGATGGGCCGGCGGAGGCCCCCGACTCCTTTCGGATTATTTACTTTAGTTCGAGTGACTTCGACGTTTTGTTTTGCCAATCCAACGATTTATCGGCGATTCGCCCTCGGTTCGCGCACGCCACGATGCAACAAAAGAAGCGTCATAAATCGACCCGTAAGTGGTACTTGGAAGAGTACGCGGCTTTGTGCCAAACAGCCCCTTTGCCGCCATTTGCACCCTTGCAGGAGATTCCGCGTCATGTAAACAATTCTACAACACCGAAACAGCCCGAAGGAAGACTTAAGAAGTCGTGGGAAAGGGGATTAGGCAAAAGCACGGAATAGCGAGGCAATTAGCATTCGAGTTGCGAATACCCAATGCTCCTCTTCACGTCACCCCCGCCAGCGAAAGCACCGCACATTTCATGTGGCCACGCGCCGTTTGATCATAAAGTCATAAATTCCGACGAATGGGCTTGAGAAGCCGAATGTTTATCTTGAGTCCGGATTCTCACAATCGACCGAAACTTTGTCAAGGACTCTTGGAACCACACGAAAAAGCGCTAAAAGTGAGTTCGATAATTGGGCGCCTCATTATCGGGCAACGTTTATTCCGTCACAAAGCAATTGAGTCCCATCTATCCACAGGCAATGGAGCCCCTTCAGTCGAGGCGATGAAACGAGGCCAACAGTCGTATTTGAGTAGACGGAAAATCTGAAGAAGCCATTTCATAGCGGAGAAAATCTTAACGTTCAGAATTATACCTGGTTCTGCGCCGCGTCGAACATGTCCCGCGTGAATCTTCCTTCGTCGACGGCCTTCTGGACTTCCTTCGTGATGACACTATCCACGTTTATCAACTGCGGGCAATTCGGCTTGACGTGGGTTTCGTATATTCTTCTTGCAGCGGAAATTAGTAGATTGTTCTTGAAATAAAACTTGAGTGCAAAAGCGGAAACTTGGAACCTACATTTGTTAATGGTATCCGTCTAAATTCGCTGACCGCACTGTGAAAATCTAGATTTTCAACGCAAAATTGTTTCTCCAAGAAGGCCTAAATTCACGAAATTGTGAAACGTTGACGAGAAAAAGTCCAACATACGCGAAATAAGTCCCGGATTCCGTCGTTCTTCAGCATTTCCGAGATATCGCTGGCCTTCGACGAGGAGCTGCAGAAGGTGGATGTTGCGCTGAGCAGGCTTGACGTGGAACTGTACCTGCTGCATCGGAACCCGACGGACTGCGTGGACTGAAAAGCGAATAATTTAGTTATAACGTTAAGTTATTAGGACGATGTAACGCACGCTATAAAGTGACCTTGCCGATTGCAGGTGGAAGAGGAGTCGAGCCGGAGATCCCGGGAAAGCAGGACAGAATTCGCCGTCTTGGACGTTCCTAAACAAACAGGTATAAATAACCCACAGATTTCAACTTGAAATATCACAGAAATAAATCACAGATTTCAACTTGAAACTTACGGACACGTTAAATTGAATCGTTCCGCGTATCTCTTGTGCTGGCTGCTCCCGTGTTGCATCAGCTGCACATCGACGCCGAAGAGGAAGCAGTCGCGGCCTCCCTTGCAGTTGGTCATGAACAGGCCCAAGCAGGCCGGCATGATCGGCGTGGACATGCAGACCGCAATGCATTCGTTGGGAAAGACGAGGCGGACTTTACTCGACGAATCTCTTACAAGGGTCTAAACAAACACCCATGGAACAAGCATATACAAACTGAAAATTTACATAATGATGGTAAACCTGGATGAGGACGGTCCTCGCCACCGATTGCTGCCGGTGGAGGTGTCGGATGACCTGGAAACGTTCGTCAGAAACAACAGAAGGATCTCAGGAACATACCGTATCGAGGACGCTCGTGTGCTGCGGAGATCCGGTAACTTCGGAGCAGCCCAGGTAAAGGACGACGCACTGGTAGCGGGGACAGTCGTTAGGGTTGATCGGCAGCCTGGCCTCGTTGCCATCCCAGCAGTGCTCCGATAAGCGCGAATTCCCCTCGAGTTGAGGGACTGTGCGCCTCATCTGAAATGACGAACAGCATGATTACTTCGGCAAACAGGGACAATGTGAGGAAACGCGCACGACAAACAAGAGATCACATATCCCCGGATCAACATACCAGCAACTTCAGCAGCCACTTCCTCATCACCGACCGCACGGCACCGAATCAGTCGGTGAAATGAAGATTCGAAACTGACGGGTGCCTGACATGAAAATACTTGCAGACATCGTCTCACAGACAAACGAGCATTGTCGCAGAGAGGCTGATTTCTGCGGTGTCTTCGCAGGCAAAACCACCTTCCGCTGTGGAATCGTTGAGCCGACGAAGATTCTGCAGAAATCTGCTTCCCTTTTCATAGATCGCAGCTGCAGATTCTGCAATCTTGTCGCGGCGGGATGTAGCGGTCGAGCGATCTTTCGAAAAACGTCGTAGGTTCGTACAGATGTTTGCAAGCAAGAACTGCAAAGCGCGACTTGGACGTCAGAGGACAATCGAGAAATCTACCTTCGTGCAACTCAAAGCAAGCCACGCTACGTGGCGACCTGCTCAAGCCTGTTTTATTAGGTTTGTCTTTTCATCAAACTCATGTTTAATTTCTTAGATCACTTCTTATGAAATGTTTCAAGTATTCCAAGATCTTCCCAACGCCAAAATGGCTGTAAGGACCTCCTCGCACGGGTTCACAACATTTTATGTTCACCGGAAATACATCTCGTCGAAGATATTAGCATAGAAATACAACAGCTGACGTTGACTTTGTTGTGGCACAGAAGCGTTTAAGCGGTTACGATATTTCTAGAAGAGAAGAGACACCCGCCAGGGATATTTATATCTAGAGGAATGGAATTGCGAAATGGGAGCTACAGGAACTACGGGACTAATTTCGATTCTAATTCGATGAAGGGGAGACAAAAGGGCGGAAGGAGGAAACAAGGATGTTCACAGAAAACATACGGAATCGTGTTGTCGACGTCGACAACAGAAAAGGAAATATTTATTTGGATTCACACGAACTGCTCGTCGGGGTTCGAGGCGGACGAGTTTTCGCCGAATTCGACAGCCGAGTGGCACTCTTTCTCGGTGTCCGAAGACTTTTTCTTCGATTGCTTTTTGCCCAAGGAGCTCCGCCGTTCTTCGAACCTGAAACCTCGTTTTCAAGAACACTCTGCCGTACTCCACACTCACCTCGAGAGGGACTTTCCCAAGCGGCTCTTCATGACCTTCCGCTTGAAGTTGAAGTGTTTCTTTTCCGAAGTGGACGCTTCGATGTCGCCGCAGTCGTCGGTGGCCAACGGTGCCGAGAGCGGCGCCTCGAGTTCCTGACGACGGCGATCTCTCCAGCGTTTCCAGGTCGGCTTCCGCAGCATTGTGGCCTAGAAGGGTGCGGTGAGCAAGTGGATCCGATAAACGTTTATTACATAGACTGTATACGGTATTTTCAAAAAAATATATAAGCATTCTGATTAAGTTCTCTTCGAAAGACACAAAACGAGCGAACGTTCACTCACACAAAAAGGTCCAAAAGAAGGTTAACGACTCACTGACGAACTGACTATAAGCGATATCAAAACGCAAGTAAATGTGGATACGAAAGAGGACTAGAGCGAGAACACCGAGTTGATGAGAGTGGAGTGTGGCCTGGATACGGTTGAGGGACTAGGAATGTCTTTTGATGATGATCGTTCTTTGGCTGATAAGAAAGCGAGGAGATAGGGAGATTGGCGATTCGAGACCAGTAACTTACATTGTAAGTACAAGGGGAACAGAATCACAAATAATCTGTTTTGTTTGGACAAGAGGAGGAGTGAATTTCGTTGGGTCAGAGGAACGCGTCGCCTTCTTCGTCGTCATCGTCTTGGGCGGTCGAGTGCAACTCGTCGGGCGTGGACTTCCCGTGCGAGAGAGGGGCGTCGATTCCAAGGCACGCAGAAGGGTGGATGCCCGAGGCCGAAGGCGATCCTTCGCTCTGCACCGCGCGCACTTGCTGCGCCACCGCTCCGCTCCGCCGCGACTTTTTCGCTTTTTTCAGCATCTTCGCCTAAAATCGACGCCCTAGAGTCATCTTTCGTTCTGCAGATCGGAGGGCTTTTCGCTACGACACGCTCACTCTCAATCACTCATCAGTCTTGGGCTAAACTACTACCGTAATCTTCTCAAAATGGACGTCTAAGAAGCCTTTGCTAGGTCAGAATCGAGGTGAAGAGGCGAGAACCGAGAGAAGACAGAGATAAACCGGAAAAAGGATCTGAGTCTCATGCAGGAGTGGTCTAGAAGAGGGATTGAGGAGAAGAGAAGATGACGAAGAAGACGGGGCATGCGGCGTTCTCGCTCGGTTGGGTCATAAGCGGAAGCGCATGCGGTGGTAGGCAGTCTAGGGACAAAGGCTTCGGGTAGTGGAAAGAGCGAACGTGGAAAGCAAGCACTTCTCGTTAAGCATTTTCAAGCAATTCTTACCTTCAGCGCGGATTTGAGGATCGTAATCGTGCCGGGCGGCTGGATGTGAGGTTCGCCGTCCACTTGAACAGGCCATTCCTCGTGTGTGGTGATTCGGATCTGCAAGAAATTGGGTTTATGACGTGAAATGGGGTGGCCAAGTTATTACACTTCCACCTTGGGCGATCCGGATTCCTGCGGAAAGCTTCGACTGGATGAGTCCGAGGCGGGAAACGTCGGAGATCCCGACAACCTAAATGAGGCAGGTATAAGATATTGTACAAATCGCAAGGAATCACCTCGAGAAGTCCATCGTAGTGGGTCGGCTTCTGGAAACCGCCTTCCTCTTTCGCTGTTCCCCACGGATTCGCTCCACTTCCCCAACTTAGGAGGTTCAGAATAACGATTCCTTCGATATTCGGCAGGTCGATGATCTTGCCGTCAACTTCCAGCTCGATCCGCTTCCACAGATCCTTGCAAGTCCGCTCGAAGAAGACCTTCTGCAGGCCTATCTTCACATACTGCGTCTTGTTGAAGAGTCGAGAACTGAACTTTTCCGGATTCGCGTCACGCTGCAAACGAACATTGTCAAGGGAGATATGTCAAGCATAGGAGATACAAGGACAAACCTTGTTGTGGAATTTGAGGCAAACGTCGGCGTCGATGCCGATTCCGAAGTAGTTGTTCATGATGATCATGGATGTTTGGTCCTCCGGGTTGCTCATCATCTGCTCCGTTTCGGGACTCGGCTCCGCGCCGGAGGACGTCGGCGGCTGCGATCGTTCCTCTTCGTGGAACACCACGGCCCAGCGGTCCAGGCGCACCTCCTCGGCTTCGATCACGTCCTTCAGGATGTCCATCGGATTTTCTTCGCCTGTGTAGCCGCCGCCCCATCGCAGGACGCGTGAGAGGTCGTTTCCAGTTCCAAGAGGAACGATTCCACAAGGCGGCGAGAAACAAGCGGCGTCCTAAAGGTACAATTGAATAATTTTCTATTCCTAATTAACATACCTGTTTAGCGATGTCAAGACATTGCAGAACCCATCCGATAGTTCCGTCTCCACCGCAAGCGAGGATCTTATACTTGGGAATGTTTCGGAAGACGTAGAGCCTGCAAACAGGAAGTTTTAAGAGTTTTCGAATGCTCGAGAGCGATGAAAGATGTCGCTGAGAAGTCCAGAGAGCGAAAACCGCGATTCCATTTTTTACTTCGAAGCGCGATGCGTAAACACTTCGTGGGAAACTTAATGGGAGCGAAAGAAAGGAGCGCACAACAAATAAGGATTAGCGAATGCAGAAATCGTAGAGAAAACAAGAACTAAATCGGACGAAAAAGCGGAGCTCTGCAGGAAAACACGCAAAGCGAATTAGAATTCCGAAAAGCAGGAGTGCTTTGCAGATAACGCACAAAACAAGATCATAAAAAGCGACAAGAAGTGTTCGAAGCTGCTAATAAAGTTTTATTACAAAACATGGCTCAAGATCGTAGGGTTCAAAACTCGAAAAAAGTTAAAAAGGGTACTGGGTATATCAAAGCACATTTTTCTAAAAAGGGTATGTCAAAGCACATTTTTCACACTCCTCCTAGAAACCGCACAGGTCGCGCAAAATTCGCTCCTCGGCGTGTGAAACATGGCAGGCGCTAATCTTTCCGGTGCGCATACTTTCGCGTGTCCGTTTGTGCTCGCTGTGCCCATTTTGTGCCCTCTTGTGCCCATCCGTCGTCGCTATGCAAATCGTGTTTCTGCACGACGTACTTTAAGAAGGTCGACTATCGGCGAAAAGGTCGATTTGCATTTTTTTGCCTTTCGCACTCTGACTGCTGTTCTTCGAAGCCACGAAGTGCACTCCGGCGGCTGCACTCTGCGGACAGCGAGTTTTTGCATATCTCCTCTCGCTCGCGTTCGAAGTACGTCCGTACTTGCCGCGCACTTTTCGGCGGACGGCCGGCGGATTCCGGTCGCGGGCACCCGCGGAATGCCCTTTTCTTGTACTTTGCTCCGCGGCAAGGACACGAAACACAAAAACTCACCCGACGAGAGGACCGCCTTTCAGCACGTCGAACACTTGGAACGGATTCAGCAGTTTACGGAAGGACGAAATGAGTTCGTTTCCCTGACAGCCGCCGCTTTTCACGTTCACCAGCACGAGCAGCGGCTCGATGTCCTTGTCGAACATTTGGGGCTGAAAGTGTTTGTTTTGTTTCGTTGTTTTTGTTGTTTGTTTTCTTTTTCTGAAAAGATTTTCGAATGTGCCTACCTGGACATTGGGAAGACACAAAACGATGAGTTTTTTCTCTTCGTAAGTCGCATTTTGAAGTTTTTGAACTGCAGCCGTGGCGGCTTTGGGCGTGTTGAACGTTATGACCAGAGATCCATACTCGAAGTAAATGGGTCCGATAGCAGTGAACGGCTTTTCTGGAAAGGAGTTCATAAGATCCTGGCACCGAATAACTGAACCACCTTTGGCACCAAGCAGCTTGAGCAGAATCCTCTCGTACTGGCGTTGCGCGAGTGAAACGGGCAGATTTCCCACGAAGACCGCGTGGTCGTGGGGGTCTTCCTTCTCCTGCACGTAGAATCTGACCACGTGGTACCTCCTCAGTGAGTCTTTGCGAAGGTTTCGGACGAGCTGGAGCATGTTTTCCTGGGGATTCGCCGTCCGCTCGGCGACGCCGCGGTCCAGCGACACTTCGATCAGATTGTAGCGGTTCCACGTGGTTCCGTCGAGGCCGAAGCTTTGCAGGGCTTCCGAGATTACGTCCTGGACTGGCGTCTCCTTTGTCACCGTAATCGCGCAAAACGTAACAGGTACTCTGAAATCAACTTTTACTTACTGCGAATGTTAGAATGGCCTACCGTAACCATCCACCATAAACTTTAACAACTGCCTTTTCAGGATCATCCTTGTATCTAAGGAAAATCTGCGCTCGTCGACCTTCGGGGCGTTTCACGTTCCTGAGGGGGACCGGGTCTTCCAGAGGCTCTTCGTCGCCGTTGTTGGACACCTGGGTGACGTAGTAAGAGTCCGGGTTGTCTTGGATGTGGAATCGACGCAGCGCAGCGTCCTGAAAGAACAGATTTTATAATCGAAAAGACGAGGAGGCACTGACTCTTATTTGCTGTACAGTGGCAGTTTTCGGTACGCTGGCAGTACGGTAAACCTGATTTCGAAGCGAATTGTTTCCATCAAAGATGCGGAGGATCTCCGAATCCTCGCGCTCCTTCTCCTCCGAACTTCCGGCGGAAACATCGTCGGAAGTGATCTTGGAAGGCGAAGAGACTGCAAGAATCGAGGGTTACGTGTCAAAACGGCGAGTTCAGACCTTTTCTCGATGAGCTGTCCATCTGCATTCCGTGGATGTTCAGCAACTGTTCCATCGGGAGTTCCGTGCGCGGGATCGTGACCGAGTTCGGGGGCAACATGATCTTCCGGAGTACCCCGAAGTCGCACTCGGGGTTCATCTGCCGGTAGCAGATTGCGTGGGCCGTTTGACCGCACCACTCGCAGCGCATCCCGGCGAGGCATTCGTACGAATAGCACGTTTTTTTGCAAACGACGCATTTGGAATCCCGCGGTAGGTTGCCTTCTCGCATGTGGTGATGTTGCTTCTGGGCCGCCTGGAAAGGATTAGAGCTGTACTCAAAGTCTTCTTTCCCATTTTCGTTCTTCTGCTGTTAATACGTTCTTCACGAACCCTTAAACTCTTTATCGCTTGCTTTCATAACACACATTATGTGTCTACGTTCCCTCCCACAACTGTTTTCGGAACCGGAAACCGACGTATTTCCTGGAAAACAGTCCCCGCACAAGTTCCATTCACGATCGCCTACACTATTCCCTGCTCCCAAAAACCCCGGAGCTCCGCAGGGCCCTAACGTCGAACGTGTTGTTTTCTTGTGTTTACTCGGCCTACGGCAGCCATTAGCAGCGAGGCGGTCGACTAAAAAAGGGTCGCAGACTGCACGCGAGTTGCAATCGATGCAAGAGTGACATCATCGTTCATATTTGTCGCTCACAACTCATGCGCGCGTCATAATTCGCTTTTCGGGGCCAATTTGCGCCCCTTCCGCGGTGGCGTCACAACCCTCGGTCGCGGCTACTCCGTTGCTAACTAGAGGACGTCGGTCGGTCGGCGGCTAACAAACGAACCTTGTCGAGATTTGGAACATAAGTCGCCGCTTCTTTGCAGTCGCTCACGGCGAGGTCTTGGCACTCCACGTGGACGTAGTACTCGCAAACTGAAAGAGGCCAGGGTTAATGTATGTGCGTAAGATGCTCTCTACGACCTTCGCATTCCACACTCAGCTGGTCGTCGGTGCGCCGGCGGCAAACGCAGCAGAAGTGCCGTTTGATGTTCCCCTGATCGGACCAAGTGTGCGCTACCGGATTCTGAATGACAACACGAAATTTATGTTGCGTCACTTTATTTACGAGGCCGTCGCACGAGACGCGTCGGATCTCGGCTGGCTTGTTGCTGCTGGGTGATTTGATGACGTCGACGACGTCAGCTTTGTGCTTATTTATTCATTGAAGCGGGCCGACGCTCCGAATAATGCAACACGAATTTTGTTGTTTTTGAAGCGAAGGCAATTGTCGCGAGTGCGCAAAATCGGTGACGTCATCTGAGTGACTCTTCAAGCCTCGGCGAGGACACAAAGGAAGAGGAACGAAAGAAGTCTTTCGCTCCCCCGGGCCTAATGCGAGTCGACAGCACGTGACTATAGCGTGCTGCAGGAATTGGGTGAAAGGAGAAAACGCACCTTGATTAGCTGGAGAGCGACGCCGCTGCAGAACGAGACGACAGTTTTCAGACATTTCTCATGGCAGACGAAGTTGCAGACTGAAATGAACAAAGAGTTAAAACACGAAGCAATAAGAGTCTAGACTGTGTCTAGAATAAAATAAAACCAGACATATAGATTAAAAGCACTTTAATTTTGTCAGAAATCGCATGTTCTTAGCGATCGGCCCACTTTAGATCGCCACCTTTTAAATCTGCCTCAAATCCTCTTCCTCAAAATCTCTTTCACAAATCTATTCATGAGTCACCAAATTCGTTTCATTCATTTTCTCGGATGACTCGCCTTGTTTACTCCCTGTTCTGCTATTTTCCCACTCCCGTGCGACACGTTCACACAGATCCCTTTCAATCCTAAGTCCTGTTACCATTTTACTTAAAAGGCGCCCATAGGGAGAATCCCTCTCCGCTTCCGAGTCAACGGGAATCTCCCGCCGCCGCCGAAACCCCTCGAGAGACCCTGACATCCGCATGAACAACCGTATAATTTGTTAAGAAGAAGATGTCAAAGTGTGCAATCAGGGGTTTGCGGCGTTTCGGAATTCTTCTTCCAAAAATAGCGCTGCGTAGAAGCGCCCCGTGTGTATGTGAGACGGAAGGAGTGATCGATAGAGTGTGCTCATTGAGGTTGGCTAAACGAATCCGGCGCGCGAGAAGAAAGCAACGAAGGCGCGCAGGGTGACGATAATTAGCGTTGCTCGACAACTCCGACGAGGTGATTGCACGCGTCGGGCGTCTTCGAGAAAGCGAAACGTCTTCTTCCGCTGGTTGCAATCGACTCACCCTCGCAAACGTATCCCTGCGTGAGCATCCCCCAGATTTTGTCGCAACAATGGTGGCAGTAGGTCGGCTTGCCGAACGTCTTCCGCGTAAAATAGTGTCCATGGTCGCGTCCGGAGACCCCGAGAAGCGTGGCGTCCACGTTGTGTCCTTCGGCGGCCATTGTGACGACGTCGCAAGAAAGCCGACGTTCGGCGGAAGCTTCAGGCGTCGTCGACGACGACGTTTTGCGGCGGCGGATTCTCCTTCGGCGACGCTTTGGCGGACGACGAAACTTCGGTAGATCAGTCTGTCAGCGGCCGCCTGCAAAACGCAGAAATTAGAATCAAGATGCATGGAGCAACAAAGCCCGACAAAGAAAAAGAAAAGTGTGAATGACACGCCGGAAATGGAAAAAATGCGGAAATCTACAAAAGCGGCCGAAAGTGCAGCCCTAAACGATAAAACGGAGTGGCGAGCTGAGCTGCAAAGGAATGCAAGCGAGAGTTTGGCCCGATTAATACCTTGGATAAGTGCCGCCCACTCAAAGTTCGACAAAAGGTAACGTGGCCATTTCCTGAGATGCTAATGACACATCTTCGTTCGGAGAGGGGGCAGATCGGCCTGGATGCGGCGTACCTACCTTAGCCGGAGGCCGAGAGAGGGAGAGCTGGTTGCGCGGTTATGCCTGAGGAGGCAGGCGGGTGAGGGAGGCGTCGCCGGAAGCGCGGAGAATGATGCGATAAGTAAGTGTGAAGTAAATGGTCTCATTAGAGGCGTCGACGAGATGTTTATGGGAATGATCTCGCCTAATCCAACAACACATACACTACTCAGCCCGGAGGCGACGGAGGCGGCTAATGGCCAATCGGGACCGAAGACTTCGGATCCTGCGCGCGCAGCGGGTTGGCAGATGTTAACCTTTGACGTCAACAACTCCCGAAATGCCCCAGATTCCCTTGGAAACCACGGAGGTACGGATTTAGAAACTCTCCCTCTCCTCCATGATTTGTAGAATCAGCGTCTGCATTCACGTTTTACGTACTCTCTTCTCATCAGTTGTCGACTCTCGACGACGACGAAAACGAAGAAGAACCAAACGAAGGAATCGATAATCTCCATTTGCTATGCATCTGTTTCCACTATAGGCAGTCAAAAGGCGCTGTTGTCGACGTCGGCACAGCGCCAACCTGCGCATTCCGATACTTTGTCAGCTCTTCGAACACCTTCGAAGGTCCCTTGTTGACCCTCAAAGGCCCATAACAAACTCTCTTCATTCAGAAAATGGACACGTCATGCGCCCAAAACTTCGTCTTTCCACAACATCAATGCCTCATAATGCAATTGGTTCCGAAGGAAATGAATCACAGAAGGGGACAGCAGCAGCTGAAAGAACGCGCGAGGAGCCGCGCGAAACATCGGGAGAACAGCGCGAGCTTCCGTCTTTTCGGAATCTTTTAATCATAAAAATGACGAAAAGTTTGGGTGGTAAAGGGACAAGGGTAATAAAAGGGTCGAAGAACTCACTCACCTAACGCAGCTGCAACTTGGCTACAAGACTCGGCCAAAATGTTTCATTTCCGCCCAGCCGTCGTCGTGGAGCGTGGATTAGTCGCCGACTTCAGATTCGTCGATCCGAATAGGCCTTCTCGCTTCACTCCTGCCGCTGCTGTCGTCGGGCCGCTCGTTTCGGGATGCAAACGAGTTCGTCCCTGAAAATCGCATCGATCGTCGCGTGGGGGATTCCACAAATCAACAAAAGAAACAAAAAACGAACGCGGACACGTAACCCATTAGGACTGTTCTTCGAGCGGGAGGACAGCAGCTGGTAGAAGATCTCGAGAACGAAGCTGGTTCGAAGCAGCTGTTCCGAGAGAGCCGTCTCTCCCTGCGAAGTCTCCTCGGTGCCTCTAAATGTTTTATGCGTTCTCTCCATTAGGCCTAAATTTTTTGAATATTCCGAGCCGCGCATGCCGACGACGCCCACTGGCGGCGAGCGAGAGGCGACCGAGGAGAATCCTGGCGATTCCACTCATTCCGAATATGCAAATTCCTAACGGGGGTGAAAACAGCGGCGGCGGCGAGCGGGTGCTCGGCCGCTGCCAAGCTACAGAAGATCTCCGAAAGCGGCGTCGAGAGGAGCGAAACGCTCGCGGCACACCCAAACGACGCGAAGGGAGCCGAAAGGGGCCGAAAATCGAAAAAAGCGCCGAGGACTCAACAACACACGCAGTGGCTTGGGAAATCGATTGGCGATGTCGGCAGTGTCGCCAGCGCCTTGCCTCACTAGGATTGCTATTGGACGAAAGCTGCTGGACGGACCGAGGGAGGACGAGGGCGCGGCTGTCTGTCGAGGCGGCGGAGGTTCCACGCGAGAGCGACGCGCGGAACCCTCGCGGATTCAACACGCAAGGTGTACACGAGTGACTCCTCGACTTTGAGAGTCAGATGGGAAGAGGAAGAGAGGCACTCATTAAGGAATAGGAGGAACGTCTTTTGTGTTTTGATCTTTGGTTCATGTGTCAAAGGTCACTTTTTAGAAATACAATTGCTTTGTATTTTTACTCACCAGCAGCATCGATAGAAGGGATCGGATTGGTCTTTCGAGATATGATATAAAATAAAATCATTATTTTTGATTGAGAAAACATATAAAACTTATTATGGCTGCCAGATTACGGTAACAGCCCGTCACCACCCTAGATGACGGTTATAGATAAAATCTTTTAAGATACCTCAACAACTACTATATGGGCATTCATAACAAAACTAGTCTTCCCCTTCGAACTTTAACCATTTAACCTGAAAAGAGCGGGATGGCCATTTTAAGGAATACCGTATCGGCTGACTTCATCGCGCGCTAAATTACCTTTTCACGGAAACACTTATCCCGCGTGCCTTGGCACAAACACGTCGAACCTATCTCGTTTATAAACCTCTCCTTCCAACAACAACAGCGTCATCAACAAACAACTACGACCAATTAGCACCTCTTCAATACCTAAGCGCCTCTTCAATTTTCTGCCCGGCCATTATTCTCCGCATGTCGAATTTGCGCAGGTTAATCGACGTGTAAGCGCCGTCAAAGATCCGTTCCGCGAATCCTCTTCCCACGGCCAGCGAGTGCTGGATTCCGAAGTTACCGAAGCCGCACATCATGTGGAAGTTCTTGTGCATCAAATGTTCGCCGATCAGCGGAGAGCCGTCGAACGTATTTACATCTTCGTATCCGGCCCAAGCGTTCACGACCTGAAATGAGTGCAGAGGGAGATAATGGGAGTATAAACATGACCCTGCCGACCTTGAGGTTCTTGAAGGCCGGGATTCTCTCTGCCAGCACGGGCCAAATCGTATCGTAGAAGTAGTCGTAGTCAATGTTCAAGTTCGAGTGGTCCATGGCTTCGTCCTCTTCTTTCGTCGGGTGTTTGCCACAGATGAAATTGTGGCCTGCACTTTCAGGGCGACAGTACACTCCTGAGGGGTCGACCAGAGCTGGCATATCGATGCCTGGCGCGTCAGGAACGTTAACGACGAAGGTCATGCGCTTGCGCGGAACGATGGGAACTGGGACCCCGAGCAGGCCGCTACCCTCGCCTAGAACAAGAAATACTGTAATCCTCATTTATTTGAGGCAAAACGGACCGAATCCTGCAAGCTTGGCGATCTTTCCACTCCAGGGTCCAGCGCAGTTCACGATCATGTGGCATCTGATGGGACGAGCGGAGGCTCCAACCATCTGTGGCCTCACCTGTAAATCAATTTTAAAATTTGTCCGAAACAAAGCTCATACTCACAACTACACCCTTGATCTGCCTCTTCAACAAATTCACGCTGTCGGCTTCTTCGTCATCGTAATATCCGCTAACATCGCTAATGTTTCTGTCCTTCTCGAACTGGAATCCTTCGACTTCTCCCTTCACGTAATTCACACCGAGGGTGATGTTCTTCTCTCGGATCGCCGCCAAAAGTTGCCAAGTGTCGATCACTCCTTCGTTTTCCAATCCGTACGTTCCGACCTTCACATCGTCAAAATTCATGAACGGAAACTTTTCTATCAGCTCGGACTGGCTCAAAAATGCCACTCGAGCACCCTTTTCCCTACAAATTTCCTTCAATTATTTAAAGAAAAATCGAATTTTTACGTCTGCAACTTCCAGCTATTGCGCAGCTTCTCAACCTCCTCTTCCGTCTTCGCTAAATGCATAAATCCGAGCGGAAGAACGTTTATATCTGGAGGGTCGTTATCTGAAACTTGCAAGATGAAATCCGAACAAAATCATACTCAAAATAATACCCAAAATTCTGAGATGTTCTCCAGCGTGCCTTAGGAATTCAGAGGTGAATAGCGACATTTCGATGTGTTCGGGAACGGAAAACTGCTGGGAAATGGCACCAGTGGAGAGCATCGTGGAACTGTCGGCGAAATGGTCGGTGTTCTCCACGACGGTCACCTTGAAGTCCTCGTCGCGGAATCGCTGCTTGATCCAGTAGGCGGTCGAGGAGCCCGTCAATCCTCCGCCGATGATGAGGACTTCTGCGCGCCAGGGGAGCAATTCGTGATCGTGCACGTCCTTCTTCATGTGCGCGATCGGGTTCCTCCTTTGAAACGCATCATATTTCGCCTGAAAACATTCCTTAAACCGTATATTCACTCCATCCCACATACCTCTTCGTATCTCCTCTTCCACCTTCTGAAATCGTAAGTCAATCCGTGCCAAACGCGCTTGGGGACGTCCTCTCCAGGCTCGTAATGTCGCTCGTTTTCGAACTTTTTCCAGGTGAACGTGCCCGTCGTGGAGTGCAGAAGCCGTCGTTGGGCCGCCAAGAGAGCCAAAGGAGTGTGCAAGCGCTCCATTCGGGGGCGGAAGCGTCTGCGAGCTGAAAAGAATCCGAAACGTGAAAAGAACCGAAATACGAGAGGAGATTCGCCTCGCCGAAGGAGTTCTGCATTCGAAACGGAAAAGTACACCTGAGGTGGGGGGAAAGGCAAGTCGTGGCGGGAGACCAGTGTCAACATTGTTTTATTGGTGCCAACTTTCAACAACAAGTAAATAAGTAAGGATACGGTAGAGAGTGACAAAAGACCCATAAAGAATTAATGAGCGGAGACTCGGTCACGCACGGTCGACCGTTTGGTTCGGCCAGTTCTTGTCGTAGTAGTGGAGCGAGGCGGTGCTGTAGTGGCGAGCGAGAGGCGCGGGGACGCTGGGATAAGCGGAGCCGTAGGGGGCGCCGTAGTAGCAAGCGACGTCGGTCAGCTTCCGCTCGGCGCGGAGTTTCCGGGTCAGGATGAAAACGAAGACGAGCGAAACCGCGGCGACCACCGAGAGAACCGCGATGAGGATTCCGATAGGGCGCGTGATGGCGTCCGGTGAGAGGAGGCACTGCTCCACCGAGGAACTTGAAAGTGCCACTGAAATCAGAAGGGTTAGGCAGAGCAAAAGATAGTCAAACCCACCTTGTTTGTACTCCTCCGCTCCAAGAATGTCGATTCCACGGGTAATCTTCACCTGGTCCACGGGCGCGAGATCCCTCTCATCGAAGGCGTTTCTCGGCGATCTGCGGTGGCGGTGCAGCGCCTCGGTGGTCAAATTCGAGTTCTTCACCCTGTTGTAGCACTTCTTGGTGCACTCGGAGCTGTCCAAGCAGACCTGAACGGTGCAGTGAGCGAAGATGGTCGACTGGTTTCCGAAGCGGAACGTTCTGAACTTGGAGAAGTAGATCTCGTCGTTGATGTTTCCAAGAGGTTCCATCAGTTCTCCCAGCTGGTCGACGGGGCAGCTAAAAATAAAGAAAACCGGTTTTTAAGAACATGGGGTAACTGACTGACCTGCTCTGGACAAACGTGAGATGCTTCGCGTCCGGAGAGAGCATGTCTTCGCGATCAGAGAATTTGCACTCTTTGGGACTGATTCCGCGATACGCATCTGAAATAAGAATTAGCTAGCAATTTTGGAAAAATCCAACTTACTGTCGGGAGAGAGGGCGACGTAGAACTGGACCATATCGCCGATCTTGGCCGTGCGGAGGTCATGGCCGTCCATGCTCTTGAAGAGCATCTCCACCTTTGCCTTGGGTCTTCCTCCGACCGAAGCGGCGGGTTCGCTCGATCTGCAACCATCTTTTTAGCCTTGTGCCAGTTCAAAAGACCCACCTGAAAAAATCGTTGAATCGGATGGTTTGCACCGATCGCTGGTAGAGACAGAAGACGTGATTCACGCGGATCGACTTTCGTGGGTCCGTATCGGCCACATCTTCCAGCGCGATAGTGGTTTCGGCGGTTCTGTAGCTGGGTTCCTAAAAGACGCCGAGCGTTTTATTTTTTACGCGTTTCCCTTTCTGCCAAGGTCATCATCCGATGCTCGGCTAACAGGAAACATCTGGAAGAGTCCTGAATGGGGTCCAGGTGAGCGGCACGGGATTAGCGTGTGCCCTAATTGCCGTTATGCCGTGAACGGCCGAAAGCGGAATGCCTTCTGGAGTTACGGATTGCTTGCGCGCCATTTGACAAATGCGCATCTTCCGACGACGATTATCCGGCGATTACGCAAACCTGGACCGCGCTTTACCCGTATTGACCCTCCCAAAACCTACCAAATCCGCGAGGAGCACGGCGCAGTCGGGGCCGTAGGGAATTGTCAAGTTGTAACTGAGTTTACCGCCTTCGATCTTTAGCGGTGCGCCGCATTTGGCATGAGAACGGTGGCCCTGGACGAAGACCATCGGCTGACTCTTCGAATTCGACAGCCAACGCGTGATATCTGGGTCCGAGCGGTTGAGGACGACCGTCAAAGCGTCCGCGCTGCACGCGACTTCTTCCACTTCAACGTAAACCGTAATTAGCCACTTTCAGCGATAGGAAAACTTACCGAACCCATCGCCAAAAACAGAGATTACAAAGTGTAAAAGGAGAATCAGGAGAAATAGCTTCGAAGAAGACATATCGAATCTGAAATCGATCGGAATCAGAAGAATAAGAGCACCGCCTAACGGACGAAAAAACGGAAAAGGGCCATGCAAAGGAGTCGCGCACCACCTGTCGTCAGGCGTGCTTGCCACAATTAACGCCCGCCGGTTCTGGTGCCGACCTCGTTGTACGGCCTCTTTTAGGGTCTCGCCTGTGGCCCCTCCCACCTGATTATTGTCGTCGGGACCGTCAAGTATCCGCCATGAGCTCGAAAGGTAATTAGCACGGGACCGTAATATTAATCCGGCCTGATTATACGGTCCTGATGAGGTGCACCCAGGTCGTGGGCACCTTAATTTGAATATTAATTGAATGATAGGGCCGGACGGAGCTGCCTGGAGCGGCGAAAACAACGTTCGAGAGGTCGGAGGGGATCGCGGCTGGCGGACGCTATTTGATCTGGGATTGCGGATTATGGGAGCGCTTGATTAGGGAAAAGAGTGACCGAACAGTCGAATGTTGATGTACCTCAAGTTGCATTTCAATATCTTTTTAGCCATGACAAAATTTGTAAGATTCTAATCATTAGACATGTGTAATATAACAGACAGTGAGTTAATCAAGGACTTCAGGTCCTTAATCAAAAAGTTGATTAGTTTAAATTGAAAGTTCAAAAGTCAAAAAAGTTGAAATTAAGGTCGCAAATCAAGAAGTTCACGTTTGTTGATAATTTGCTCGATAAGATAACAGAATGGCAGCGATGCTTTGCAAAATTTAAAGATAAGCGATAAACAAGCTGTTGTTGTGAAGTCTTACCTTACCTTACAAAATTGCGCTTACACCACAACACAATCCAAAAACTAATCGCCCTTCCGTGATGTCATTCCCTCGTGAAACCGTCGTTGCTGATTACAAAGCGCCGATCGATTTAGTCACCGATCCAGCTGGGTGCGTTTTTTTTCGTTGATTTGCGTGTTTCCGCGTTATGGGGAAGAAAAACCCTGTGTTGAAAAAGTACATTAAAGGTGGAAAAGTTGGTATTTTTTGAACAGCACACGTTTCTTTATTTTCTTTTCAGCACTGGCCAGCATGGGTGGTCAGGTCGGCCACTTTCGGCATGTGCTCGATCGCTCGCAGCCTTAATCTGATTTCTCTTCTTGCCTTCTTGAAAGAAGGACACTCCGAAGTCCGCGCTTCTGTTTTATCCAACATAGACTTTTACGCAACCTCTCTTCTGACACACCCGCCCGTCTTTTTGGCCATTTACGACGATAAAGAGTGCAGAGAAGGATACTACTGCCTTGTGGTCTACTATGCCGTAACGGTTTGGTTAAATTCATTTTGCTAATAAATGCGCGTTTCCTTTCAACTGTTGAAGTTTCTGTTCTGCATCTCTGTCGGCTCTCCATTTTTAACCGAAGCGATGGAAAATGTCATCTGTATTAGTTACAATATTTTGTCTCCTTAATCTTTCTTATAGGGTTTTTCATATTTACGATAATTGAAGGACTAAACCTGTCCCTTTACTAGAAAAGGTGTCGACAATATTAAGAAGCGTTATTCTATGAACCAATATATTTGAAGCATTTAGAAATACATAGTTCTGTTTGCTATCCCACAATACCCCTTCCACCCGTGCTCATTTCGTTTTCCGACACAAACAAGCACATTTTCTCAAAAGATCGTCCTTTCAAGAGTGTTTTCCGAGTTCTTCTGCTTCGATAACCTCAATTTTTCTCAGGTTCTCAATGTCACTTCGTTCTCCCTATGTATTTCTCCTCCGCAGGTGTCGTCGTGAAACGCCGGTAACTCCAAACGCATTCTCCGAACGCTCGCTTGCTTAATTAGGAAAAGTGTCCGTTCGTTAATATTCAAAGCGATTTCACGGTGCGAAACTAGTTACTTTAAGCAAATTTCGCTTTTAAGTAACTCATAAATTCTCTGTTCTCTGCACTTTCGGCTCGGAGTTCGAAGAACGCGTCGTCGCTGCTTCCGCTTAGGCTCGAAATGAAAACCGACGTTTCACCTGCTCGAGTTTTTTTTGGTCTTGAGTGTTCTTTGCGCGCGTGAACAAATCAGATTAACCTTTACTTAACTTAAATAAATAAACTGCTGCCGAAGCGGAAAGAGGCCGGAGATCTACATCTACTGCAGCGGGAGATCGAAAAACAGGGATTGCGAAGGGTTTGAGATTGGTTGGAAATCAAAATAAATAATGTTAAAAAGAAATAAAATTGGAGAATCGAGGAGTGGAAGAGCGGAAGGTGATATGGGGGGAGATTCGGAGTTGAAATCCCTGATTAGTGATCGGAGGGTATCGAGATATGTGGGGAGAGAAAAGGACAGGAGTTACAGGCGAGAATCAGTGCTCGCTGGATTCGGAGATTCGTGGGGCCAGGACGCGGAAAGCGGAAGGGGTGTCCGGTGGAGATTCAGTACTGAGGCGCGGCGGATGCGTCGGCGACTCCGTGAGCGATCGAAGCCGCGAATCCGCGCTCCCTGACGATGTGGCCGCAGAGGTCGACGAGGGCTGCTCGGAGCGAGAAGCGGAAGCGCTCGGGCTGCTGCGGCGGCGCTTCCGGAAGCGTTTGAAGCGGAATCGCGAGAGCTGAAACCGAGGAGTTATCGGTGGAAGGACTCAACTGATCCTTACCTGTTCGGTCATCGAAGGGAAGCACTTGGAGGCGATAGTCATCCAAGCCTGCTGGAGCCGAGGATCTCTGAAACAAAAAGTCAATTTAAGCTACAGTACCCTCTATTTACCGTAGGTCCACCGGCTCCTTGTCGGTGACCTGGTGGCGGAGGCGCATGTGGTTGCGCACATGGGCGGCCTCGCTGCTTCCGTAGGTGCACTCGGTGCAGTTGAACTGTTTGTTCGCGTAGTGCCGCTTCGCGTGGTTGATCAGCGACGAGAGCGGTTTCTTCTTACTCAGATACTTGCCGCAGGTCTCACAGCGCACCTGTCCTTCGGGCGCAAGGCTCTGGAACGTTTTTGTTTACTCACAAAGACGATGGACGAGAGAGTCGGAGATCAGTGGACAGGTGGTAATATTCAGTTGTTGCGACTATTGGTCATTCTATTTTGAAGCTTCGGAGAACAACCTACATCGTAATGCTGCTGGATTTGCTGTTGAAGAAGCGCGGAATCCGTTTGAGGCCGCGGCGGAAGAACAGTGTGAACCGAAGCCGAAAGGGGCGGCGAAGACGGTAACGATGAAGGGAGCGTAACCGGAAGGAGCGTAGATGTCGACTGGAGCAGCAGCGAGTGCGCTGAGAGAAGATCTGGCTGCGGAGCCGGGTTCAGAGAGTCGAAAACAGCACCTGAAAGTGGATTCGATGAGATGAGAATTCGTAAAGCAATTACCGTCAAGGATCTGGTGGGCGCTGAGGTTGTGCTGGTGAACGGAGAGCACGTCCGCGGCTGAGAAGCTGCAGTGGACGCAGCGGAAGCGGAGGGCCAGGAACTGGTGCAGGAGAGCCGTTTGGGCCGAGGTGGTCGTGGGGAGGGCGAGGCCCAGGGGAGAACTAGACTCGCCGACGAGCGGGAGCGGCGAGGATACGGTGGAAGCGGACGCGGCGGCGACCATTGAAACGAACGAGTTGCAAGTGGCTGGGACGAGAGGATCCGAGGGAGTCGAGCTGGGAGAAAGCCAGTCGGCTCCCTGATTCATCAAGTTCTGAAAGCAAACAAGTGAGCGAAGCGCGAGGATTAGGGGCACGGGAGGTCTAGGAGGCTCTTGAGCGACGCTTCAGGCGATGCCTCGAAGCACCGGAGCTGTTGCGTAAGCTGGATTCAGTGAAACATCTGGAGTCTTAAAAGAGGTTCTAAGAACCTTCGAAAAGTAAAAGGAAGAATTAAAAGTAAAACAAAGCAAACCGGAGACCGAGTCATGCTTCTTAGGGTACACTTAAGCCTCGGAGAACCCTCGACCCTTTGAGACCTTGAAACTCTTGAATCTGAGGTTCCAAGTCATCCCTTAAAATAGAAAAAGCGGCGGCGGAAACGAAACTAATCTGAGATTTGTCTGGGAAGTTTGATTCTTAATTGCGTTGCGCGACAGACGAATTGTTTTGCGAGTACAAACTCGAGTGTAATTAGTGCACTCTTGGGAAGAAGCGTCGGCTTGCAGAGAAGGAGGGCGAGCGAAGCGCAGCTGGAAACAAACCTAATTGAAGCACACGTGCAGAAGTTGTTCGAAAAAAGGAGGAGCCGGAGGTTGCCGGCGCCGCCGATGGCTTCGAAACCGCTTTTCACCTTTGCTGCCACTGACTCAACAGCGACACTTCGAGTCACGATCCTTCCGGTTTGGGAATCTGCGCTCAAATTTAGAAATTTTATCTCCGCCATTCGTGCGAAAAACAACGTTTGAAACAAAAGAAACTTTGGAAAACAGGAAAAACGAAAAGTTTTGAGATCGCACGTAGACTCGAGAAGGCCGGTTTCACGCTTTTCGAGCATTTCGCAGAACCTAGTCTAAAGCACAGAGAGGACAGTCAAAAGTCCGCTTCCTTATGTGCACCAAACGATCTGCACTTTTAGTGGGACTATGAGGAAATGGATAAATGGCTCGAACTAATTCTCCGAGATTCTTTCCACCTTGAAAGTGAAAAAAATGAAAGCGTATTTTCAGGTTCGCTTTTTTTCGAAGCATGCTTATGACAAAACAGAACGCGGAAAGCAAAACTGAAAGCTGAAGCTTGCTTAGAACTGGTTTCTGAACTTTTTAAGCTTGTTTAAACCGAAAACTATCAAACCGACCAAGAACTAACTGAACTATTTAAACAAACTTTAATGATTTGATGACCGCAGCGGCGTCCAACTCACTCCTAACCCGGCAACACCGGTAATCCACTCAATTATGAGTGCAATGGAAAATACGGAATAAGTCTGTCTGACCTTACGATATCTCCATTTCTGCAGGAAACGGTCTTCTAAGCGCTTATTTACCAATCTCGTTATATTTACCAATCTCGGACCCAAACCTACTTTCACCCTTGGTCTCCCCCAGAACTGAATTCTCTTCTAGACCGCTGTCTTCTCAGCGCCTTTCAAAATCTCTCCTAATAATGAACGTCGTTCCAAGACAAAAAAATGTCTCTTAGAACTCTATTTTGATTGCGCTCAGTCTACGAAGTGCATCGCATTTTCATTTATGCGAAAACATAGCAAAAGGGCGATTCTTTAGAATCTGCCGACACCGTTTCTGAATAGAGCAATTCCCAGAAAACAAAAGGTGTTTTGGGTCACTGGAACCAGAGCATACGTTTCAACACGACTACGGGGAGCTGGTCTGTCTGGAAAGAGTTGCTGCTAATTCTAAGCAGCGAGCGGACTGTTTGAGAGTGCAGCTGAAACATGAAATGGGAAAAGGGACTGGGCTATAGTAAGAACGAGAAATGGCCGGAAGTTTTACGCGGCGGATTTGAGGCTTTTGGGTTACCCAAGCTACCGTACCCAATTGAGGATCAACGGATTATCCGGGATTCTGCAGTTGACGGAAAACAGGCGTGGCTATTGTAGGGAGACGCGAGTTTCATTGATTTCCAAAACACGAAGAAAATGTTGGGTTTCAAATAGAGCGAAATCTGAGATTCTGTATGGAAGTAGTAGATAAACCCAGATCACTTTCAGTTTAGTTGAACGGCTATTTTATTTTGATACAAATGGTGAATCTATGATTTCGGTTAACAGGTGTGCCTCTTTTACCTAAAATTGTAGGGAAAAAGAACACCTTGATTTTTAACGATGGGAAGTTGTACTAGGAATGTCACACATCACGAGCCACAAACTAGGTTTGAAAATGATACAAAATACAAAAATGCAAATTCAAATAAAGGAACGAAAATCTAATTACTCGGCGTTTTCTCAAGTGAAAGCTTGAATAGTTCCAATTTGGTCTTTAATTTGAGTAGTAAATATTCGAAGAACTGAGATACAAGTTAAACTATATTTTCCCTCGTTCTCAACATTCAAGGCCTAAGACTTATGGAACGACTAAAAACTTTGAAACCACCTGAAACTTATGTACACAGCTCATTAGCCAAATGAGCCATTAAGACCCATTCTCAAACCCAATCAAATCGAGTCCTTTTGTGTCTACAGTATCCGGAACTGACCAGGTGTTTCTGGGTGACTAACGGCTACCCTACAACCTCGTCTATGCAACGCAAATCACGTTTCTCATTACAATAATCGCGTTACTCAAAACTCAAAAGTAATTAACCCAATTCGAGTCGCGCTGCAAACTTTTTCCCTGCGAAACTTGGACTTTTTTGTAACTCCAACAACGAAACCGGTCGACTCGAACAGAGACAAAAGGTACAAAGTGACTTCAGAAAGGATTTGTGGACTCGGAATATTTTAGAGGCTACAAGAATGATAGTCGAGTGTGGGACCCGAGTTTTGGGCAAAAACGAACCTGGTACGGTAGCATGACGAAGTCGAAGAGGACCGCTTTGTCCATGCAGCGGCGAATGAAGACCGAGGAGGAGCTGGAGTGGCTCGGACACACCTTGGACACGTGTAGCGGGCCGCCGTATTTATGCTAACGCGATTCGCTCCGCCCCAATTCGGCAGCGCGGGGATTATCTCATCGCTTACACCCTCTTCTTCGCGAAGCGAATTGTGCCGTTTAAGAAGAGGAAGGACGCGCGTCAAAACAGTCATAGAGGCCTTTGTGGACCGTGAAAAAACATCGCGATTTTAAGTTGTTGAATACCTGGTGCCGCAAGAGGAAAATGCGATTAGGCGACCCCGCGGAGGACTTTAGATCTTTGGAGACGCAAATTAACCCTCCGTTCTTTGAAGCACTGGAGACGCTTCTGCAAGGAGCGCAAAAGGTTGGATTTTGCAAGCGGTAAATTTGAGGCGCAAAGATTGGCGTCCCGACAATGACAAAAATCCGCTTTGAGATAAAGCCATTTGTAGCTTCAAGAATCTAGTTTTAAAAGACTTTCAAATTGTACCAAGTCTTAAATTCTTGATCTTAAAAATCCGTGCAACGAATTCTCAACCCCCAACGCTTTCTCGTCGGTTCTCTCAAGTCCGAGAACTTTGATCCTCCGAACTGATCGTCCACGTGGAAAAAAATTAGCACGTGTTTCCCGGGTTACGGTACTCGGGATCCCCTTTTGGCTTCGCTTTTCAGATACACGAGTTTTTGTCCAAACAAAAACTGTTCCTTTCAATACTTTTTACCGAATCTTTGCGAGGTCGGAAGGTCTCTGAGGTCATCACTTTTAGCAGAACTCCAAACTAACGCTTTTGTAAAATTTCGAATTCCAAAAACTGGCATTCAAAGTCAACAATTAAAAGTCAATTCAAATATGGAAACATCGGAGCCTCCTCCGCGGACTCAATTTCCGGTTAAAGCAATTTGCGGATAATTCTTAGCGTGATCAACCGCAGCCATAATCGGCTCCCCGCAATCCTCCACCCTCACTTAATTCAGCTAATGTGGCGAAGAAATCTGCTTTGAATCTTCTCTTTGCTCGGTACAAAACCGCATGGGATAAAGCAGCTTTGGGAGATATCGGACTTCGGCGGATTACGCGCCACGAAAATCTTGCGCTTAGGGTTGCAAAGAGGCGCCATATTGTTAATGAGATCTTTTTCGCGAGTCCCGACTGCACCCGCCGGCGATATTTTGAAGAATTTCTGCGCACCTCTGCGGAGTCTCAAACGCCTCTTACAAATTGTCGATTCTAGTCGTTGAATTTTTGGAGATCTCGCTGAGGCGCTTTCGGAGAACTATGATGCAATAGAGAAGTTGCCGGCGATCCGAACCCACGCGTTTGATTCGTCCGACACCCACCTCAACTTCTTTTCGAAACGTTCATTGTTTCTTGAAGTTGTTTCAAAAGGCACTTAGCGTCAACTTGCGTAGAAATGTCCCGGCGGATTATGATGCGGAGGAAATAACACGACGCGGCAAAGACACGTTGGAGGGTACTGTAGTGCAGACAACAGTGTTTGCGTTTTGGAATTGAAGTTGGACGTGGAGTGAGGTCAGTCCGAAAACATATTTTAAGCTGGGCGTTTTGAGAAACGTGTGTGCCTGTGACGGGCTCGAGCTGAGCTTGTGACGTTGCCACTGGATTTCTCATCGCTTTGAAAAAGATTAAAGTAAGGTGATAAGCCTTTGTCGGAAAATACCAAGAGCAGGTTTAATTCGACGGGACTCTAAAAAAGGAAACAAACTCGGCGAGGTCCAAGCGATTGAACAAAACACCTTTGGTCTTTTTTTGATCGTGGACGAGAAGTTTTTGAAATGTGGAATTTTCAATTATGAGTGGACGCCGCAGAGGAAAAAATTGGAAGACAGAACTTTCAAATTCTGATTCTTAATGTTTGATGTTTTGCAACAGACAACTTGAAACGCCCATCCTAAAACACTGATATCGTATTCCTCATCATCAATCGGTCCACTTATCCTTTGTGTCCTCAGAATCGTGACTCAATTCTGACCTCAAATCTGCCGCCAACGGCGCCTACTCTCTATTTATTGGTGACCTCACATTTCTAGCTTAATCGTGACTTTTCTCCACGTTTTTCAGAAATCTCCCGATAACAAGGAACCGTTTTTTATAAAGCCGATTGGAAATTCCGCGGAAGTCTGAATTTTTTGTTACGGAGTTACGCGTGGATCGCTTTCGGATTTTCTCTCTGCGATGGCCGCAATAAATCCTAAAAAATTCTGTCCTCTTAAGCTTTTTCTATTTTTTTTTGGTCGCCCGACTCTTTCCGGCATCACTTGTAGCACCGCGCAAAAACAAATCAAAAAAAGTTCAAAACCCAATTTTGCACGTCAGGACACCTAAAGCACGTTTGTACTTGTAGGCGCTTGAATTAGATCTTTGTACATTCATTTTTCTCACTTTTGTCTTGAAAGAAAATATTTGAATTACTCGAATTTGGTTCTTAGAGCGAAAGTCATTACGCGTGAGTAAATACATACTTTGAACGTGGGAATCAGGATTTGGAGATTTGAGGTCAGAATTGAGTCACGATTCTGAGGACACAAAGGATAAGTGGACCGATTTATGATGAGAATTTCGAATTCGCTTTCATACAAAGACTACTTATGAGTTTCAATTTGAAGAAATTCCACAACTTAAACTGGATTGGATAAAAGAGCGACTAAAACCTGACTCACTTTGGCGTAATCGGATAATTCCAATTAAAAGTTTGGACTTTATTCTAAGCGTGTTAAAAAAGCCAATTAAATCTGCAAAAAACGGCAATCTCTGCACCTTAAGACAACTTTGTTAGACCCACCGACCACAGTTCCGGCTTTTTAATTGCCTTAGAAGCGCTCGTAGTCCCAACAAACGCTGGCCACGCCGCTCAAAGGACGCGTTGGAAACAAACTCCGATTGGCGGCAATTCATCGAAACGCGCAAAGATGAGAGGAAGAGGCCAATTGGCTTTTCGCAGCATTCCGAAGACAACTGTAGCTGTTCCAGCCTTTCGCAGAAACTCGAAATGCCTAATTTCGCATATTCAAATCGCTCGTTGCTCAGAACTCACGTCAGAGGCGCCTGCGTCGTCTGTGCATAAAAGATGCCGTTTCGATAAGTTTGCGGCGTGGAGAGGCGAAAAAAAGTGCACAAAAAGCCGAGAATAGCGCCGTGTTTTACGAAGTTATGCAGCCGGTTTCAACGTGGAATTAATTATTTAGAGAGCGGGGAAGTTGAAATAATGGGTGACAGAAGTTCACTCAGAAGCCGTCGAGGGGTCAGGGAGCACCTTCAGGGGTCCATTTAGGCCTGAGCGATTAATGGATTTGTAATAAAGTTATAAATTGAGGAGATGACGAGGAGATTGAGAACTCTGGCAAATAGGGTCGAAGGTTTCGTTTGCGCAGGCTCAATGGCCTCCAAGACCTTGCTCAAAATCTACCCGTCTGATTTTATGCGTTAATCTAAATGTTAAGCGATGACTGTGCGATCAAGCCATATGGGATTAGTCCAGCAGTGCTTCGGAGCAATTTACGATTTTCGAATTACTCATCCGAACGTGAGTCACGACGGGTTCGCTCGCCATTCAGATCCACAGATCTTAAATTCCTCTATCCTCTCACCTCTTTTCACTTCCTCAATTTGCTTTCGGCGTTTGCAAATCATTTCTCGCACGACCGAATCTCGAATCCGAAAAGCTTCGATTGTAAATAATCCGCACGGATTTCGGTTACAGGAGCAGAGCGTTAGGCATTATCTTCGCTGTCCCAATCAAAGCTAGCGAGATCTGCCGCGGCCTCTCGGGCACCTGAGCTTGTTAAGACCCCGTTGGAAGACGCTTCCGAGATGTTATCACAGCCGGATTAGAATTGGCAAAGTTGGATTATGCGACGAGGGATTGCGGACGCGGCGCTGTCTTTTATTCGGATTCGGAAAAATCTCCGCAAGATAAACAACTTGGATTTAGGGTTTGGAAGGGGTTAAAGAGGCAAATCTGTTGAGAGAAGGGGCGACGGAGGCGATAGGAATCGGAGATTCGAATGTCGGATTCGAGGGGTTTCGTTGTGGCTTGTGGCGCTTAGGAAGTTTTCAAGGAATTGAAAAATGTCGAACAATTCGAGAATTTAATGATATTATTCCAAAAATGCAAACAAGAAACCGTTAAACCAAAAAACCGATTCCCATTTGTCTTAACCAGTGGTTTTCAGTCAGCTTAAGAATAGATTAAATTTTGGGTCTTGAAATTTCGGAAATCAAGATTAACTTTTGATGTTGGGACTATTACAATGATTTTGATAAGTGGGTGCAAAAGAAGATTTTGGGGTTTAAAGTGTTAAAAAGTGATCGGGACAGTCTTTATCTTCAACAGAAAAACAAAGAATATCCTTTTGGTCAGTGAGACGTTTTGCAGCTTTTCTGTGAGAGAGGAATTTAAAAGCGAGAAAAGTCGGAGAAGCCGAAATCCACAAAAGAATTGTGGTGAAGTGTGAAGCCGATTACACAATGAGACCACGGCGTCACGGAGGAGTCCGACGGTGGAAAATGCGTAGAATAAAGCAAAGATTTTGCGTGTTTAAGAGAATATGATTTAATTTAAAATTGAGTGATGTTCAAGGCTGATCAAGGAACGCTCGACCGCGATGTTGGATATCTGTGCTTGAATTCAAAATTCTGAAAAACAAACGCTTTTTCTCAACGCAAAGATCACTTCTCCTTTTGTTCACTCTTCCTTTATCTTGTTTTCTACCACGAGCGTGCCAGTTGTAAATCTACCTTTTTTCCACTGACTTTTCTTAGTCTTTTTTTGTCAAGCGCGTTCTTCGCAACACTTTTTAAGCTTTTGACAAAACCCCGTCACCTCAATTCGACTTTTGCAAATCTCCTTTCTGAGTTTGTAGCCACGTTCAACTGCGGAACTCGCTTCTTACAAACCTCTTTGTGGCTACAAGAAACTTAAGATTTTATCTAGCTTTTTACATTTCTGCTCAATACGGGCAAAATCGCAAAGGGTTGAAATCGTGAAAAAAGATAAAAACTCACCATGTGGAAGATAGTCGACGAGAGCATTGGATTTCTGGTGCGGAGACCAGCGCATTTATAAACTGGTGGACCAAGGTTGCTCAAATCCTGTGTCGGCGCCGCCTTTTCTGTGCAAATTGCGAATTAGATGAAATCTTCGCAACCTTTTATATCAGTGAGTGATCCGACCTCTCCGGGGACGTCGATGACTCGGGGACACGTGCGACTCGAGAATGGAGAAGATGGGGAAGGTTGGATTCTGGGAAACGGGAAGATCAGTGATCCTTGAAGTGAGAGTATTTTTTGGATTACTCACTCATGACAGTTTCAACCATGTTTCATTTCTCGGAAAGATTCTGTTTTGACTCGCGGTTAACAAAACAGATCACGTAACATTCAAAGTTGATTCACTCAAAATATTTTTGGTTTTTTGCCCAAGTCAAAAATCTGAGAAAATAAACAAAGTCCACGTTGTCCCGATGGATAATGCGATCTCGTTAAATTTTCGAAATCCACCTTCGGATGATCTTGGGATTTCTGCGAGAAAACGGCCGTTTGATTCGTTGGTTGCAAACCCGCTCGGAATAATCTGGGGCGTGTTTATGAGATGATGTTATAGCTGCACCCACAAGGGTCATATCAGGGGAACGCGGAGGAGCGAGGAGCACCCGGCTTTCAAAGTGCAATTATTTCAATCCAAACTTGATTTCGCATTTAAACACACTGGAATTGTTTACAAACTCCCACCTGACACGGCTTCTTCCCCTCTTCCAGCAAGGTCTTCGCAAAAAATGTGCGTTGACCAGAGTTCGAAAAACCAACACCCAATGCAATCGCATCAACAACTTCTCCACAGTCTGTTTGTATTTTTAGTGTGGAGTACGACCGTATGCGTGGCGGGTCAGAGAACTCGATCAGGATTTTCGCGGCGGGACCGAGCGAGGCGATTCTCCGAGTGTTGGCGTTTTACGACTGAAATATGGTTGCTCTTTGTGCTGAAGGCGTTCAGTGGAGCCAAAAATGTAATGGGCGGCCTCGCCTCGTATGACCGCAAAACGCTGAAAATTCAAAACACCAAACCGCCGCTTGCTCGGTCCCGCTGCAAAAATCCTGATCGAGTTCTTCGACTAGTCGCGCATAAAACACTGTAATTCAACAAACGTTAATTTCAAAAAACACGACGAAACATCCGAGTGCAGCGGAAACGACACGTTTGTTTTGTTGACGTTGCTCCGTTTCGCAAAATCGCAAATTTTGAGATCGTTTGAAATTGGTCGAAGTGACTAAGGGACCTGGGAAATTGACCAGAATCACGTGGAAAGGCGCAATTTGCGCAGTCGAGTAAGAAACAAAAGTTGAAACAAACCGAAATCAGCTGCGTTTTCTAGTTTTCAGTTTCTACAAACCACCGTGCGACCTTGATTTAAGATATGCACTTTGGTGCTTTTGAGAGTCGTTCTTTGAACGTGGCGAAACCTTATTTGCAAGAATCCCGAGAGTTGTAATCTGTTTTAAAATTTTACTTTTGAAGGTGAAAAAAATTAGGAAACCGAGAGGGATTCTGGGTCTGACTTCTTCGTTTTTCGAATCTCAAATTAACGAGATTCAGAATTCTATTTTTGTTCTTTGTTTACAAAACTTGGAGATTTCGGTGAATTTGGAGAAATCTTATTCTAAGCTGATTCATAAATGTAAAATATTGGATAACAACCTGGTTTTTGAACAGCACCGGTCATTTCTTACAGTCCGTGCAAACCTTAATATTATCGTTTCCCAAAACTCCGAATTTTGTAAACACAAAACTTTTGTTATCGCCGAAGCTTCTTTTGTTTTAAACGCTAAGCTCCGCGGTGTTTGCATTTCGCTTCTCCCACGGCCTATGTGTCTTTCTAAGCTATTCGATTATCTCCACAATCGTTTTCGACGAATTCGATGACGATCCTTCAATGATCAACTAGTTCAATTAAGACATATCGTCTGCCGTTTCCGAATCATCGCAATAAACGTCGATTATCGTTATCTTTGAAATGGGACAGCATCACAATAAAAACACCAAGAGGCCATGGCTCCAGTACAGTATGTAGGAAAGACTTTTACTTAAAATAAACTCAGAAAACGGTTACCGTGCTGGGAAAGGAGAAAGAAAACAAGCCGGCAAAGGCTACGACACGTTTTTCAAGAATGTGTTGTGGCATCTCTCACAGCGTCCTCCTCTTTTTAAGCGGAACAGCCAGCGTGGTTTGAATCGACGATCGATAGACTACGGTAGCTGTTTCAATATGTGCTGCTGTGTAATTTTGGAATGGAATTACGGTGGAAATGCAGGCTGGCAAAAAAGGACAAGTCCAAGCGATTTAATAGGTCAACGTCTTTTATTGCTCATTGTTTTGTGCTTCACCAGTTGAATGGTCTGCTGAGCGTTGAACCTTTCCTAATTGGACCTACTTCAAGCGAGCACATTCTTTAGCAGATCAGGGATCAAATGCAGTAAAATCACGGTTGACTTAAGTTATGCTAACGTCCTCAAATAACGTTTTTTTAACAAACACTGCGGTAAACACAGTTTTATTTGTGGTAGTTTACTTCTTGATTCTACGTGCACTTAATGCAAACTTTAAGCTTTGTTAATTTATTAACAATTAACCAGGAAATGGATCTTGACCATATCCAAGTTGTGATATGAAGGTCGTAAGCAATTAGCAAAGGTTGTTTTGATAATGAAAATAAATTTTACTAAATTAAAAGCCAAAAAACAGACAAAAATAACATCCAAAACAAATTCCGATTGTTCTATCCAAAGGCTACTGACCCATACAGACCAAATCCAAGACGTCACGTCTTCCTCTGCCGACTGATAACCTTTACCGTATTGACACGTAAGAAAAACACTTTGAATGAAAAGAGAAGAAAAGGAGAAGAACAAGGGGCCGGAAAGTGGCTACGTAAGTGAGGAATTTTAACACTCAGCTCATCCGATTACAGGAATGAACGGTTTGATGTCGATCTAACATTTGTATGTTAGCGTAAAGTTCATTAATAAACCGGTGCAAAGGTCTGGTGGGGTGTTGAACATACCCAACACACGACTCGTTAAAATAAGTCTTCTGCGAAAATGTTTTCTAAAAATATTTGGGCACAAAACGCTCCTCCAGATTCCACACCAGACAAGGCCCAACCGCGTCCAAACACGTCTGCTGAAGCGGTTCCGAACGCGTCGCAATGGGATCATCCGGCGGCATTCGGGTCGCATATGACGCAAAAGATAACAAACGTAAGCAATTAAGTGTTTCTGCGGCCTAATTTGGATTAGGATTAAGAGCAAAACTTGAGGTCGAAAAGTGCAAAGGTCGAAAACGGCTACAGACCTCTCCGACCACGCGGTCCGTACTTTCTACCGTAATCCTCAGCTAAGTCATTTTGTCGGGCAAGTCAATATTAATGAGTCGGAGGATATATACGGAAATCGGGCGGATGTTATGCAGGAAAAGTGGAAATGCAGAGCGAAAGGTGCAGGGAAAAAGAACTTGGGAGAGTTGGGTCGGATTCTGAACTTCGAAAAAAAGAAGAGAAGAGGAGGCGGGACCAAAAAGCAGACGCGCGGCCGGAAAGCGGCTAATTGATGTTACTATCTTGCGAGAAGAGTTGTTTAAAATAATATAAAACGGAGAAAATGGTTTCCTCTCGGGGAATTTGTGGAAGCATAATTCTGCGGATTTCGAGCAAACGATTTTGTGCCCACACTGACGCAAAAGACGCTAAAAGCAGACTCAGGAAGAATTCTTCCAGATGTGTGAGAGTGGGTTCAGAGAATCCGCAAACATTTTTGCTAAAATTTTAAAAATATTGAAAACAGCAAAACTTGATTTAAGAATCTGGCAAAAATTATGCACCGAATTCGAATGCACTAAAAACTGGCTTTCTAAGGTATTCAAACGACTCCCACAAGAACACATAAAATTAATTTTGAAATAATTTATCACATAGCAGATTTTCTATTTGAACGGATACGTTGAGTCAACCCCATAAGAGATAAAAGTAGCCTCCCCCAAATGAGTCACTCTGGAAATCTTAGCATTTCAGCATCGCCCACCCTTAAAAGTTCGCCTGAAGCAAATTCCCTCGTCTTCCTTGTCCGCTCTCCAACAAAACACGGCGTTTCGAGTCAATCGCGAGGATGACGCGCGAGAAGCAATTCGCAAGTCAAAACCGAAACGGAAACCGCCGAAACGTAAACGTTTTCTCCTTCAGAAAATTGCTTCAGAAGGGAAATGGCGATGCTGGGATTGCTGGGAAGGTGACCTCATCTGCCGGTCATGTCATCCGATGGCGTTATTCCTTCTCGGGAATCACCGCAAAGTGCGTACGGGAATCCCGAGGATATTTGGTTGTTTAAATGTCAAAAATCAAATTGATGTGATTAGTCGCTATGAAAGATTTCCTGTAATCTGCTTAGATCGGATTTTGGGATTTCTTCCGCGGATAATCTCGCGGGGGTGCTTGGAAGCGGCAACAACAGAGTTGCCTGTAAGGATTCTCGAGAAGACAACATTGAATTGTAGAGAGGAAGCGATTTGCTGCACATTTTGCTGAGATTTGGTTTTTGGAGTTCGAAAACCGGGTTTCACTATCAAGAGTATGTTTCAGTAGAACAACCGAATTTTCTCTTAATTACCTTTGAGCGTCACTTTCTTACGTTTATATTAATTCTGAACTTACCTAAGGTTTATGTGAGTCGGAGATTCAGGAAGGAGAACGCTAGACGCCTTTCCACCTCGTGAATTGTCATTTTTAGAAGCTTTGGGTCTCTCTGGATCGGTTCCGTCCACGGCGCTGACCAGAACTCTCAGTATTTTTACTAAACGGTGACATTCTTATATTCTTATATAATACATTCTTGTTTTTGGGTATATTTGAAGTTTCATCGTGGCCTCAATTTTTCGCCTACAGAATATTTTTACAACGACCGCTGGTTGACTTTAGTTTTTTTTCTGAGCACCTACATATGAAGACCTTAACTGGTTAGCCTAAGCCCCTAGAATGATCAGAAACCGCGCGTCAATTTGAGTCTTCTACATTTCGTTTAGAGACGACATTTGCAGATTCTCTATTGAAGGCTTCAACTACAAATCAGTTTTAGTACGCACCAATACTTTTCCTCTAAGAATCGGCCATTCTAAAATGGGTAACTAGAAAGTACCGTCTCCTCCCTCCCTAAACCATTGTTATCCGATGTTATTCTCGCCAGAAACTGAAAAATAGCAGCAACCGAACTTCGATGCCTGAAGTCACCCTCGCGTCACACGCGAAACGTCTTAACTCGACAGAAGAATTGGACATTTAAAGCAAAGTTTACGGTGGAATGATTGACGTCGGTGGCGCTTTTTGCAAATCAAAGGCGAAAACAAACTTTGATTGAAGCCGTTAAGAATCCAGTCCACGCAATTCACCTCGCATAATATCGGTTCTCATAATATCAGCAATCTTCGTAGATTTCGGCCAAACATTTTTCCAGATTCGAACCGGATCGGCGACTGCACTTTGGGACGACGGTGGACGAAACAAGACACGCGTGTGCTGTCTGCCAACATTTGGTTTTGACCTCCGTGGCCAAAACCAGCCGAGAACGGCGAAAAAAAAGAGGGGAAGGAGAGGACGACGTGTTTGGTCCACTTTTGTCTGAAAACTGGCTGGGAGGCTACCGTTTGTAGTTAAATGATTGTGACAGGAGTTCTTGAAAACTCTGTTCGCTTTATTTTTGCTAATAATAGTTTGAAGGGACCGTTTAAAAATATTTATTATTGGTTACCGTAATCCTTTCTGTCACTTATTTGTCATTTAAATTAGCTATCACCTGGAGAATCTACGCATCGCGTTCCCGAAACCGTCGTTCCATGAGTCACGACTCTATCGAAGATCTATCTGAAAACTGGTCCGCCATGATGCAATCACCGAGTCCTTTCACATCTTCATTTCCTCGCATCTGAGAAATTAATTAGAAAAGAAAATATCTGAATTGACGATTTCCGTTTACAATTTACGTCAGCGAAGATTCACCAAACAAAACTGCGCGAAACGCGGATGCTGCTGGCTTTTAAATACGTTCCTCAAATTTCCGATTTGCGTAAAACCACGTTTTCAAGATCAGAAGTTGATAGCTCAGGTTTTAAAAATTTCACAATCTGAAGCATTTTGTTTTTTCAAACTTTTTGAGCAGAACGTGCCAATCTAAATTTCGACCCGCTCTTCGCCCTTCGCACATTCAAGTGCTAAAATCAGAACCTCTCTTCGAATCCCAAGATCGATCGACTGCAGTTGGTCCGAAAATGTCAACGTCGACGGCCGCCCGAGATCCGTGGTCCAGAGAGATGCGCTAGCAGCTGGAGGAAATCGTGGCTGAGCTTAGGAGCAACCTAACGACGCCGATATCGACTAAGGGAATCCCCAAAGATAGGAACAACAACTGCGGAATCCCAAAACGAAGGATGGAGCCAAAGGATCTGATGTCCGAGTTGAGGAGGAGGATTGGGGAAACTCCGAAACGCGAAGATAAATAACTGAGTAAACCAAAAAAGCCTACGATTTTTTGGTGTTTTCGAATGTGGTGAATTTGCCTATGATGTCCTCTAGGATAACCCACTTGCCCATAAATTTTGATAAACTATAATATGCTCCGTACTCATTCCAAACACGTTTACACAGTGATTAACCAGCATTACAATCACCTCCATATTCTTAGATGAAGTAGAGCACGACAAAAAGCACCAAAATTAGGAGCTGAAGCAGGCGAAGGCTACTGGTGGTGTCTGCGTTCTTCTTTTCCAGCTCCAGGATCCGACTCCCCTTCCGGCGGAGGTCCGCTCGCTGTTGCTCCTGGAGCCTCTTCGCCTTTTCCTCCGCCTCAAAGTCGGAATCGTCGCAGACACGCACGTTCTCCTGGGACTTCTGCTCCTTCGCAATGTGCAAGACGGCCTCAGCTTCCGTCTGCTTCACGGCCGCCTCAAGCTGCTCCTGAATCATCTTCAAAGACTCGTCGACCTCCGTCTTCTCGGCCTTGAGCTTGGCGTAGGCGATCGTCAGGCTCTTCATCTCTTGATTCGCCGCTTGCCAATTCTTCAGAAGGGTCTTGGTGGACTGACACTGGACCTGCAGGTTCTCCTCCAGCTTCTTGCTTTGCTCCTCCTGCTGCTTTGTCTTCTCGCGCTCGTCCTCCAGCTTCCTCCCCATAAACTCGATCATCTCGGCGAACTTCTCTTCAAACTCGTCGCCGGCCTCAAATTCGATCTCGTTCTTCTCCTCGACGTCGGATTCGACCTCGGCTTCGAGCTGCGCGACACCTTCGCTCTTGGTGACGAGGTGCTTCAATTCCGCCGTATCCCGGAGCGCCTCTTCGTATTGGCGCTGACGCAGTTGCAGAAGCTGCTCGTAGTCTTCACGGGGCGGTTGCTGCTTTCCTTGAACGGCGTCAGCCAGCTTCTTCTTCGTTAGGCCGAGTTCAATCTCCACTTCACGGAGCGTCTTAGCGAGTTGCTCGTTTTCCTCCAGAAGCGCGTTTCGCTCGAGCTGCACCCGGCAGAGCTCTTCGAAGCGTTCGCCGAACTCGGCTTCCATGATTCCACACGCGAATATGCTGCTTCGAAAGAATCGGCCGTTCTGAAATAGAAAACATGCGAGCGGCTAGCAATGCGATCGATCGATTTTGCCACAAATGTGCCAGTTCGCAGCGTCGTTGTCTGGCAAAGCGATGCGATCCATGGTGAGGAGGGCACAAGCAATCACTCGAGAATACGGAAACCCAGCGCTACGGCACCAGACACGAGAAAAGAACTATTTATTTCCCTCCGAAAACAGTAGAATCCAAATTCCCATCACATGTCCGCCGAAACCGGCGCTGAGTCCGACTTGCCGAATCTGCTTTTCTCGAGGTCGGCTGAAAACAATTATCAAGATACACTCCATAAGAAATGAACTAACTCGTTGCTCCATTGACAGCGCTGACGTCCGTTGAAACTGAAAAAAGGACCATTAGAATAATTACGGCGTGTTCGCACCCGAGGTCATTTTGGACCCAGAGTCATTCCACCCCGATTTCGATACGCCCCCTTCACGGCTTCCGGCCTTAGTCTTCCATCCGCCGCTGCTCTCCAGCTGTCGCTTCGCTCTGCTCAGCTCCAATTTCAGCGTCTCCAGCTCCTTCGTCAGCTCTGCTTGCTTCGCGTTGAGCGACTTGCGCGCCTTCTTCGACTTGCAAAGGAAGAAGCTAAAGACACCGATGGCGATGATTAGCGCAGTGACGACGATCGCAAAGAAAATCGTTAAGCCGATCCAAGCGCTTGCAGAATTCATTTTCCCTGAGGTTGTTGAAGACGCCGAAACTCACCGTTTACTACTTGCGTCACTAGACCGAATAAAGCTTGGGGGCAGCAAAAGGGCGGCTGCGCAGACTTTGGAGGTCTAACACATTGGCGTCGTTCGCAGACTGTCACTTGCTGTCTGGTAGACAGAAACGGAGGTTTCGTCCGCATTTGGGTGTCCCAAAGGTCTGGCCAGACCTTTTTTAAGCCGAGGGTGTCTGCCGACCGAACCGCTGGGCAGACTGAAGAGCCCCGTCCCGGGGGTACGCGGAGCAGACGACCGGTCGGTTTCGCAATATTTGTTAGCGAAACCTACCGGTCGTTCCCTGCGACTGACACGAGCTTGAAATAGCGCCGCTCTGTCTGGCCGGTGAGCGGCAAGTCGGAGCTGTCTGGCTAGACCTTTTTTGGACCACCCAGTAGATCATTTTCAAAGCATCGCATCGGTCGAAATAATAAATTCAGCAATTTCAAATTAAAAAAGCTTCATTCGCTTTCTTCTCGGTCACAACCCTTTTTCACTTCGCCGCCGACGTCAGCGTCGTTTCGGACTGGACAGCACTGCTCTGGTTGGTGTCGGCTAAAATTCAAATCTGAAAGTGGCCCCAACCGATGTCAAAAGACTTACTCGACACAGCACTCGTAGGCTCACTTATGTTCGTCGATTGCTCCTCCAACACCGAAGCTAAAATGTAATTTCGATGAATCCACCTCCAATCGGCATAAACTCACTTCGTGAGACGTCGGATTCCATCCTCGACACGCCGCTTTCGGGCCCTTCACACAATCGCCTGTTCCGTCGTCTCTTCTTTTCCAGCTCGTTTTGCACCTTCTTCATCCCCACTTTCAGCTTCTCCAATTCTTTCTTCGACTCTTCTAGCGTTTCTTCTCGCTCCTTCAGGTCATTTATTGTATAAACCATCACAAACAGCAGCACAATGCCGACAACCAACAGTACAACTGCTATCGCCCCTAACGAGTAAATGGCGATGTCGTGTGAAAGAGAGAAAGTCCAACTAGTCTCCGAACTCATATTCCCTAATGCGACCGGACGGTGGGAATAACTGCAAAGAATGACCTCAAAGGACAAAGTTTCGTTTGGAGACAGCCGCAGTCTGGTAGACAGCTGGAACGTCACCTAAAATTAAACACAGAACAGCGAAGGGGGGGTTGGAGGTTCCAGCGAAATCGAGCGAAAAGCGGATTGGTGATTTTTGGAGATTTTAGAAGGGGAACTTACTCATTGGGCGCCTGGACCACGCAGGAGCTTTCCACTTGTCCGTCGAGGCCGCCTTCACGGACGCCGCCTTGCATTTGTTGAATGAGCCTGTTATTCGAGGCGACTGGAGCGGCAGTAGACCCTCCGCTGCGCTCTCGAAAGCTCTATCGAGAAGGGACCGTTCCCCAGCTAGCGGAAATCTTGAAATGACGGTCGGGTCGTGTGGTCCAGAGAACGCCTTGCTACAGACGGTCATCAGGGTGGTCCAAAAAAAGGTCTGACCAGACACCCTCAGTCGATCGAACCGCTGGCCAGACAGAAGAGCCCCATTCCGGGGGTGTGCGGGACAGACCACCAGGTCAGGTCGGTTTCACGTTATTTGTTAGCGAAACCGGTCGTTCCTCGCCAATGAGCTGGAAATGACTCCGCTCTGTTCGACTAGTGAGCGGCGAGTCGGAGCTCTCTGACCAGTCCTTTTTTGGGCCACCCTGTCTGTACTCATAGTGATCGGAGAAGGCTTCAACGGGGCGATCGTCCTTTTCGGAGACAGTATTCTCAACTTACAAGGGAACATTCCCAAGTGTGAAATTCAAATCGAGCTGAAAATTGGTGAGCAGATAGATCTCGATGCGCTGATTCCGAAAAAAATAGGTCTTACCTACCTCATTTGGGTTGGCTGCAGTGGTCGCAAAATCGCTTCTTAACTTTCAATCTAACTTTAAAAGCGTGGCTGCCGTGGCTGAAAATTGTTTTTTTGCATTGAGTTTGATTTCTCCCGACACCGATTCAACTTGTTCTGGACGAGCTATGTAGCAAAACAAGCGATTTTTCCTGCCACAATGAGATCGTCGAGAAACCGAGAAAAGAGAAACCCGATTCAAACACGCGGCGACGATCTCATTGTGGCAGGAGCCTAGTTTTGGACGTGCCGTCGTGTGGCCGTTTGTTGTTCTTCTTGTTGTTCGCTCCGCTGCATTTGTGTGTCACCAATAAACCGCTTGTTCATTCAACGGGATTACACACTGCTTGGCCGTTCAGATCGAGCAACTGAACATTGGCGAGGTCTCGTATTGTGCCTCAATTTTGATGTGCAAAGAAAGCTATCAGCATTGCAGCACTTTGACACAGGGTTTCTGAGAATAGCGGTCATTTTTTATTAGAACACAAAATGAATGAGTTGTAAGGTGTAGATGGTCACAAGCCCAGATCTGTTTGACGGTTCAAACGACGAAGCGGAAAGTGTCACAGCAACTGTAATGCTATCGCATCGCTTTCCACACTTCTCATCTCATATCCGACTCACATGCCAACAGATAATGTTCGATTCGACATGGATTTCACTCCTCTCCAGTTCATCGATGAGCTTCTCCACCTTTTCGAGCGTCCCACGACCCTTTCTTTGTGTACCCTAAGCGACGAGTCGTGGTCAGCGCTTGCCGAGGAACACAAGAAACGCCGCAAGGATCACATCGTTTACACCGACATTGTTTCAGAAATATCCAGACTGACAACAGAGGTCGACTCACTAAAAATTAAACGGTTTCGCAAGAAGAACAAATTGAATTATCGCTATGAACGAATTACGAATGTCTCATTCTATGCACGGATCGAGTCTAGCGACGTGGAAAAGCGCGGTAAGGAGATGTACTACGCGAAGCTCAAGGAGCTTGAAGAGTTTCTGAAGCCGTTTCCACCGTTCAAAAAACTCAATGTACTGTTATTCGTCGATGACGTCTTTGACGAGTTTCTGCAGAAGCTGGAATTTTTGTGGAAGGCTCCAGTTGAAGTCCTGGATACTCAGCAGTTGGATTTACGCGCAAGCTGGCATATTGCGGTTTGGCAAATCGCTCACAACCCTCAACTTAAAAGATTAGATTTATGTGTAGTTGAGGATTACGAATGGTTGATTCTTATTGTAAAAGCTTGGAAGACAAATCCAAGAGATTTGACTGTTTTAGAATTTCGACAGTTGTTCAATGAAAAAAACGAGGTTTTGGAAACATTGAAATTTTCCAAAACTGGTTTTGTTAGTGAGAAGTGCAGAGGTGATTTCGACAATTATGAGTTGAGATTTGAAGATTCGAGGCTTAACGTTTGGGTCAGGAATTGGAATGCTCTAAAAGATTAAACTGATCTGAGGAACAAGCCCGTACGTAAGTGACTTGCTCCCATGCTAATATTTTAGTTGATCTTATGCCTACGCGAAGTATTGGAAATGTTGTTGCTCGGATAATTTAGTATTTGTATTTTGAAATATACATCTACAGACTTGACGTTACAGTCGGCTTAAAGCAAAATCGTTTAACGCACGTCATAAGATTTGAGCAGATTTAACGACGTGTAGAAGATGCAAGTGAAAGTCCTGGAAAAGGGATACCGAGAGTTGGGAGCGTTTTTCAGACTTTTGACAAGCGAAGCAGACCAGAACACGGCACCCAGCATTAGGCGATTTCGATACTGTTGCGTCTAGACTTGTTTCATGCAGGGTGGCCCAAAAAAAACCTAGACCAGACAAAGGGACGGAGGCATGTCTGGAAATCGCGGAACGACCGGCCGGTTTCGCGTTATTTGCTAGCGAAACCGACCGGTCGTTCCCGGCGGTCGCTGTGTGCAAAGAATCCTTCATCATCTCGCAATGGTTTGCGATTTCCGTTCGATCCGCGTCGCCCTTCCTCGGCTTTCTTGGACCTTCGCAAAAGCACGATGATGACGACCCACAGGAAGAGGAGCGCCAAGATTAATGCGGCGGGCGGGACGGTGAGGCTGATCCAGAGATTTCGGGTCGAAAATCACGTTTGATGAAGCTTCTGAGGACGACCGGACGCGAAAGTAGACGAGCTGAATGAGTTTCGAGGTGACGGACGAGTGCGACGTGTGTCTAGACGATTTTTGGAGCGTCTGCTAGACGGTAACGAGAAGAGGACCCTTAATTACCCTTAATTCGCGATTCTAAGCGTCTTTTATTCCAAATATAATACTGGAAGATATTCACTTTGTACATTCAACATTTTAGAGCATCTAGAAGCTTCTGACGTCCGGCTTCGCCCATGATCACCCTCGACTCGTCGCCGGAGATCTCGATCAAGACCGACTTCAAAAACGAATCCGCCAGGCCGCACACGTAAACGACCACGTTCGGCTGCGCATGGATCTCTTTTGCTGGAGCTTCGACCATGTCAAAGGAGTAGCCGTCCGTGAGCACTACGACGGCCGTTTTCTTGTCCTTCCGCCGCTTTTCGAGCGCCGTTTTTACAAGTTCCAGCGCCGCGCCGGTGTGAGTTACTCCACCAAGGAATGTCAGTTCTACACGAATCGATTTCAGATACGTTTCTCCAAGACTTCATACCGTTGACTTTGGCTAGAACCTGTGGTTTCTCTAATGGAGGATCGAGTTCTACGACGACCCTCCTCCGGTACTTGCTGCTGTATCTGATCACGCCGATCTGAACATCATCTGAAAATTAATCTACGCGGATATTTGCTTACGTGTTGAGCGTGCGGTCCGACGTCCAACGCTTCAATGATTGACATCATAAACTGCTTCTGGAGCTGATAAAACGTTCTTACAGAACCCGTTGCGTCCAGAACGAAGAGGACGTCGGCGATCCCACAGATTTTATCCGGGATTTTCGGGGTCGTCGTCTCTTCAACAGGAACCTCGACTTTCTTGGGAGGCGGCGGAATCGGCTCATCTTGCTTTGGCTTCGGTGGAGGCTCGGGAGAGTAGCTGGGAGGAGGTGTCGGTGAGGGAATCGCTACCGGAGCTGAAATCACTTCCAACGTCTTGAAAGCAAGTGATTCTGATCCTCCAAAGTTGCGTCAACAAAAACAAGTTCGCTTCTCCCACAAACAACCCTGAGTTCCTTAACCCCGGCCATAAACAACCTCCGACTCACCTGGGTCTCCGTATTGACAGTCTGCACCCGTCGCTAGCACCTAAAAAACAAATTCTAACCCTCCGCTTCTACTTCGCCTTACCACAGCTAAAACCACAACTTCCACCCAACACCGCATCATTGGAAGGTTGTAAAGAAGGCGCCATGCGGACTGCCGACCTTAACTTAAGGTTCCAAACCCTTCGCGTGCCGCCTACACCGGTTTTGACGGAAACGCCGCGACAAAACGATGCTATCTGGGTTGATTTAAAAACCGTGACTGCCTAAAGACGCTGTTTGTAGTGCCGCTAACCGCAAAGGCCCGTTGTACACGCAAGGATGGTGTTGGAATCCTGGGATACGAGCTCGAAAGTCCGATAAACCCCCGATCCCGAACTTTGCAGGTGTAATCCGTCGGCTGACCTTGACAGGCGCTGTAGTTTCACAAAGAAAGCATCGCAAGGCACACGTATCACAAGACAACCCGTTTGGTCTCGGTCAGAAGGTGTCACTGTCACGCTATGTGGAGATTAATGTCCAATAACCCGTTCGAAGGTTCACAATAGTTTAATATCATCTCGGCATTCGCCGCCAAAACAAACACATCGTTTGGAGAGCGGTGTCACGAAATCAGTTCGTAAAAAGGTGAAATATGTACAAGGGCCCGTTTCAGTCACGCAGAGCTCCAAATAGGTTTTCTGCTTTCTTCATCGTCGTTATTCCTGGAAGTTTCTCGTAATCTAGCTTGACGTAGGGAGCTGGCTTGTCCAGGCCGTCCCTGGAAACGCGGAGCTTGAAGACCGGGGGCTGGCAACCTGGCCGGAACTGGACGAAAAGAGCACTGGAAACGACTTTATTGGAAACGATTTGGGTAGGAAGAACACTTACGCCCTGGCGGTTCTGTTAACAGCGTAAAAAGTGGGTGCTGACTTGTGGTCGCTGTCCACGGCGTTCAGATTGCTATGCAGAACTTGCCAGTTCCACAAACGGCACAGGATGGCCAGCGAGTTGACCATATAAGTCGAGTACATCAGATCGATGTTCTGAAGGAGCAGCTGTGGATCCCTGCGGCAATCAAGGTACTGCTGTTCCTTGGTCAAGACCTTGATGCTCTCGCCCTCGATCTTAATGAAGAAGGACTTCTTCTGGCACTGTTCGTAGTTGCGGAGCGAAAAGCTCAACGCCAGAAGCGAATGCGAAGAACTCGCCCAGGACAACTTCCAGGACAAGTTGGGGTCCTTCATCTTCACCGTGTATTCGTTCAGGATTTGGGCGATTCTTCCCATGAGAACGTAGTGGCTTGACCCGGAGATTAACTTATCGAGCAGCGACTTTTCTTCGCGTGTGCGGAAGTCCATCTACAAACGATACGGTGAAAACAAGGACGATTCGTGTAAAGAACAACCTCGTGACGATCCAGCGCCAGGGGTCCGCGCATATCCATGAATTGGTTGAGGACGGTTAAGGGCAAATAGGCGAACGAAGGACTGCGCATCGGTCGGCGGCAGAGCTGCGCTAGGAACAGCTGCCGAAGAGATTTGTTTAAATATGTGATTCCCGATTTCGGCAGCTCGACATCCTAGATTACACATTTTAGAAACAACCTGATGATGAGCTCACCTCAAACTTGTAATGCTCCTTCTGAATCTTCAAAACGAGGTTGTCGAAGAGAGAAACAAGAATTGTGTTCTTCTTCACGGAACAAATCCTTTGATGCAGCAAAATGGCGTCTCCAAACAGCTAAAATTCAAAATCTAAAGTCAGTATAAACGAGAAAAGGGAACCTTTCCAAAGATATCGCGACTGATCAAGCTCTCCTGAGCCCACTGAAGAGCCTTCTTCCAATGGACCTTCGGCGTTTTCGTGTGATCCATCTCCATATAGTTGCTCTCCTCACAGGTCGAGTCGAAAAGATTCGCGTGTGGACTATCTGCAAAAAGAATATGTTAAAGACTACATAGCATTCTGATATACCTTCTACGATGCTGACAACCACGCGAATCCTGCACATGAGATCGCATGGAACTTTCACTTGGAGAGCTGATTTGCCGTAGAGAGAACCGTCGTTAGTCGTCCGCTTGCGCCAGATATTGAAGAGATCGCTTTGGTTATATTTAAGGCCGAAAATCCCGTAGCCGATGTCACCCAGGATCATGCCTCCGACCTTCTTAATTCTCCAGTGTTCGCGTAGTTCCCTCAATTCCCTATAAACACCTCATGCAATCCGGACCATGATGAAGGACCAACCTGAAGAACTGCTCTTTATCAGCGTCACTTTTCGCTCCAACGTTCCGGAATTTCTGCGCCTTCTCAATAACATTAAATGCTTCTGTGAGGGCCTAAACACGGAAACATCATCCAATACGGCTTTAGGTTGAACTTACCTTACGACGAGCGACCCAGTGGAACTGACGCGAATTCTGGATGATGGTGTTATTTGCCGATTCGTCACGGTGCTCCTCTTGTACCGTGACAGGTTCGACGTATTGTTGAACTTTGAGCACCTTTAAGAAATCGCTCATCACATTAATCTGTTGCAGGCATTCACTGAATAACATTTTTTAGCCATCATTCTCCACTCAACCCTCTTACTGTAGATGTTTGGCCTCTTCGTGCCAGATTCCGGCTTCCGGGACTTTCCTGTCGGCCATTTCCAGCTGCGGCTTCTCCACTTCTTCCTCTTCGACGCCGGTTGCGGAGAGGTCGTCGAAGGTCCCGTTGGACTCCACCATCTTCCGCCAATCAACCTTCATGGCGCCCTTCTTGACAAAATCGGAGAAACCTTCCGGGCTGAACAACAAATTCTTAATCTTAACAAAATCACCGATTGACGCCTTACGTGATATATTTTTCGACGCCATCGAATCCGATCGACTCTATCTGCCACTCCGTCATCGGCTCGATCGTCACCGGGACGCCGTGCAAACTCTGGCCTCCGAGGCCGTTGCCCGGGATCCCGCCGGTCCCGTTGAACATCGTGGCCTAGAGAACCTGGAAGAACCACTGAACTTGAAATAGAAGTGAACGATTCCGGGACTTGGAAGCGTTGAAAGCACGAAGTTCGACGATACACGTGCCGACCGAAGAGGCGCGTTTGTTCACGACGAAACAGCGATGTCCACGCAAGATTCCAAAGAATGCCCCACCTCCGATCTCTGAAGGCAACCCGATGCCCGAATCCTGTGCTTCACGAGATTTCGTTTGTTTCCACGCGCCGGGAGATTCAAACGCGAGCAGAGAGAAAGCGATTCTATTCAACAGTGCCTCGTACCCGCGTCGCGCTCGTTCACGTCAATCGTGGTAGGACCACGCGAATATTTTATTTTGCGATCAACGGATCTTCCGAGGAACTCATCCGCGTCGGTTCTCGTTTCTTGAGCCACTCATAATTTATGATGTCAAGCGTCTTTTTGTGATTTTTTGCATAAACGATCGTTTTGTGTGTTCTTGATCTCGAATGTTGTTATTAAATTTTCTTCTTGGTTAACGTTTGCACGTGGTTTTCAATTGATGGTGCGTTCTTTAATTTGGGTTTCGGAGGATCTTGGAAGGACATCCACGGCTGAAGGCGTTTCGCGATCTAAAAAAATTCACTCAATGTTGACCGATTCGGTTCAAGGGTCGATCTCGGATGGTTCTTGGATCAACAAACGAACTCATCAACGATAAACACTTTAAAAGCGGGTCTGAGTCTTTGAAAACATATTCAAAGTAGAACGATCAGATACCGTAATATGTTCTGCGCCCCCTCAAATCGCTACAACGCGTCACAACATCTGAAAAGCGCTAATGTTTAACCTTCTTCTCCTCCACCTCGATGTTTGTGTTTACTCGGAACCGTCCAGCTTCACTCCATCGCCCGACACCATATCGCTCATCATCTCGCTTCTCACTTTTTTAGTCCATTTACGCCTAGCCGGTCCAAAACCGTGACGGGATCTGTTTGCCTCTCCGATCCGCCCTTTGTTTTGATCAACTCGCCGTGTTGCGCAATGAAGATATCATCTGATCGCCTCGATCTGTCACTTCGTCTTTATCTCATCTCCGCGCGGCCCTGGCGACAGCGTTCGAAGCCCAAACAACCGATTCGACCACGTTTTATCGCCTATTCGGAGGCGTTCCTGGGGCAGTTTATGACCCCGTCGAAGGTATTCCCGCCTTGACCACCCCTGACACGTATTTCTTATGCATACGATTTGGAGTTTGAGTCCGCAAATGAATCCCAAATCAACTTTCGACTTGCAATTTTCGGTCATTTGTTTGAAAGGTCGATGCCTCGAGAGTCCGGCCAGGTCCGTGAGGCCAGGCGCCTCTCAAGGTCGGAGCCGAATGCTATCGATGACACTTGACGGATTGCGCACTCGAAATAACACTTCATTTCTAACTTGGCCTCTTGGTGGTCCCAATGTTGTCCCTTTGGGATTTGGGACTGCAACTCAGCTGCAGCCTGCCACGCCTGAAGTAAAATTTTTTATGTTGTTCTAGCAGCTTGAATTCAATGCTGAAAGTGCTCTTGACTGTAGCCATAACTGCACTAGCCTAAAGAGCGGTTTTGTCACTCGAGCAACACTCCCTAATCTCCATTAATCTCCTCTCATTTCTTTTTTTCCGCCATTAAGACTTTTCTTTTCTCTTATCACAAGAGTACTTATGTCTAACTAACGTTGTTTAAGCAACTCTCTGACTGTTTTCCCCTTCCCGACAAGTGTTCGCCCAAGACGATCCCGAGAATCCTGTTCTTCCTTGAACAGTCCCAACTCGAGCTATTTCTGTCCTTCTAAAGCTTCAAAATGTTTGTTTTCCAATTAACCTCGCTTCCAAATCAGCCGTTTCCGTTTTTATGTGCCTTTATGTGCACTACACTAGAAACACTCATTTGTTTTGCGGATTCTGCTGTTGCCTTTGCTGTTGTCCTTATCACTTTTTGCGTCCTTCCGACGTCTTCTCTGTTACGTCTCCGTTCCCCCAAATTATAGTTAATTACTCAGATGGTTTCCGCCTCGCGCAGCACCTCCAGCACCTTTGACTCATCCATTCACACCTTACATTCCTTTCTTGCGTCTTCGTTTTTCCCGCGCCTAAAAAGCGCACTCGCCGTTTACGTTCGCATGACAGTGCGAATTTCGCAAACCGTGATTAGTCCTGCCTGTCCCTCCTTCCCGGTTCCCATGGCGCCCTATTTGTGCCGCAGCGCTATGTGGTGGAGATTGTCTTGGAACTACCTGATTTGTCTGCCTATCTGCGCCATTGAAGCTCTTATCAGCGGCACGAGGAACCGTTTCTCCCTTCGTCTTCCAATTGCCTGCACCGCTCCGTCTTCCATCCGCTGCTTAATTGAGCAATTTCACGCGAAGATCGCGGAGGCTATCGCGATCCGCCATCGCCGGTTTGTTTTCGGTGTTTTCGACGAACTCGCCGTTGTTTTCTGTTCATTTCGATCTTCGCGAGTCTCTGGGAACTATTGGGAGGATCTGCGAGGGTGGTTCTGGAGGGCTCCTCGCCGACGATTCCGCATTGTCAATCAATCCTTTAACTCCTCGAGGGGACCGTTTTGTAATTGACTTCCTTTTTGGAACGGCCTCCTCGTGAGGAACTCTTTAAATCGGCCACCATTCAGGATCGGCGCTCGGGAAGACCAGCTGGCGACAGCAGCCGTCCTTAGGTAAACACGACCCTCGCGCACCCAATCCGATGGCGTCGGCGCCGAATATTATTGTATTCGTTCTATGATGCGATCAACGACTTTTCGACGTCGCTTTGTCGTAGGCCGCTTAATCTGACTCATTCACTGCGCTCCTTAGAAGGCCCTATTGGAACTCAATCCCTTTGTTTGCCCTCCGAGGCGCCTTCGAACTTAACAGATCGTTTACAGATCCTCTTTGTTTGCGAGCCCCTTCGGCCTTTCGCACGTTTTTGCACGACGAATGTTCCTCTTTTTGTCCGCCTCGGCGCATCGATTAACCCGTATCGATTTCGATTTTGCACAGGTGAACGCGCGATCGCGATGATAACGCGGAACCTCGTGAGGAGAAGCGCCTAATTGGAGGTTGTCCGGAGGAAGACGGGCCTGAGATAACGATGCGATATATGGCTTGAATTTGACGTAGTTGAGCACCAAGCGGTTTCCGCTTTACGATGCGAACTGACGTCTTTCGCGTTGCGTTTATGTCCTTACCGGGGGTCTTGTAGAACGATTAGATGTTGCGTACAGTGGGGAACTTGTTGCCACCTCAATTAGCGTTGAACTTTGCCTGGGACAACACAGCGCTTTCTATATTATATCTATTTAAAGCTGCACTTTGTGTTCCCCTCACTTGAGCCTGCAATCCAAAAATGGGTCTGTTCCAACGCAATAAGGGTCTTCCATCTATCACCGATATTTATATTGCCTGTCAGTCCTTTAAGCACCAAAAAATAATTTATATATTCGCGATTCCAGTTTTAATTTACGGGCTGCTATCATTGCCCTCGCTAACCTTTCGCCTCTCCAAACAAACCCCATCTACCGTAACCCGCTCTCTCTCCAGCTCTTCAAATGAAACTTTTTTCCGTTTACCTCATTGTAATTTAAAAGCGAGTTGGCGGATCGAAAGCAAAATAGCCCATTTCCCTAAAAGGCCGTTGAAGCAGAAGGAGCCGGAGATGAGCATCCTCGCGCGAGTGCAAACAAGCCTATCCGGTGACCAGTGTTTCGAGTTGCCCACGAGTGCTCCGAGGCCCTTGGATGCCACGTTGTTGATTAGAGCTTATTGACACGCGCGCGAGGCGACCTGTACGCGCAGAGAGTCGATTAGGAGTCGACCGAGAGGAGAAGGAGGCTCATATTGCAATTCGACGTCGTCGTAACGTGCAGATAGACTGCTTATTAAGTCGATTGATCGACGACGGCGGAAACGGAGATTCAACGTTTCCTTGTGCACGACGTTTCCGTCGCGAACTTGGGAGGGTGCTTTGGTATGCGATAAGCCCTTATGACTCTTTGAAGGGCGCTTTTGGGAATGTAAAAGGAGTCGCAGAAAGTGGGTTGTAAATCAAAGTCGGCAGTGTTTTATTTTTACTTCGAGCTTTAGAACCATGTTTTCAGTATATTTTTAAGTAAATTCTTTGAACACTACTTCTATTAGTACGGCAACTGATGCAATTTAAAATATTCTGTTTTATAGTTTGCTCTGTTCTTCAAATTTATACGTTTCTTATGAATTAAAAAAATCGATTCAAGGCGGAATCGTGCAGTTTTTTGTGTATCACTCTTTTCGATGGTTTGCATTTGCCCCCCCCCCCTAATGCAGCTTAAGGAAAGATTATATACGCTGAATCAGCGTTTTTCTGTCCATAATTTCTTAGTTCCGTGCACAAACAGTTTCATTTGGGTTGCAAACGCCTGTTTTGATCTGTTTCACTTCCTTGTGGGATTCATCCGCTTGATTTACCGACTCATTTTTGGAAGGTTCGGCTGCTCATCTGCTTCTACCCATTCAACGGGCCCACGATCTACAGCCTTATCAATTCTTTTTGAGTCTCACTTGACTTCAGAGGTGTGAACCAGCTTCTCAATGCTTCCGGGTTCCCAAAGCGAATGGTAAAAGCCGTTCTGCGGCTCCAACCTCTCGCTCGCCGATTTCCATTTTTCACTCGCCATTTCTTCCCGCCGCTTCTCCCGACCTTTGAGCCTTTGCCCGCCTTCTTTGTTCCCTCCAGCCGAGGACCGTCCTTCGCTTGTAAAACGTCCTCTAATCCCCGCTTTTCGGTTTTTCCCACTCTTCGCGCGTCTTTTGCTGTTTGAATAAATAATTAGCGAATATTAGTCCGTGTTTCACACTTTGCTGAACTCCCCGCGTGACTGATGCCCAGGTTACTTTAACTCATTCCACGGCTCTCGGGGGATTCTTCGCTCTTTCGCATCGATTTCGCGTGTTGTTCCCAAAGACCATCATTCCCCAGAAGACGGCGGTTTAATGGCCTTCCGTGGCGGCCTTTTTCGGCGTCAAATGCCAAAAGTCGATTCGGCGCTGAGGCTTGCGCTTCTTCATTTTTTTTTCACAAGTTGCCGACCTTTTCAAGGATATTAGAGGCGCGCGGAATCCCGCCGCTTGCAGTCGGTTGGATGTTCGTTCGGCACTCCCTAATGGATTGTTTGTGGGTTAATCCCGGCGTATTCACTGGTATAATATCCTCCAAATTCGCGATTGTTTTGCAATTAGCTGTCGCGAACTGGTCCGCTGCTTGCGTTGCGTGTTTTCAGTTGTTTGTTTGTAGTAATTCTCGTATTTTCAGTAAGTTTTAGAATAGAAGCGCCGCAAGAAGGAGCGCCAGATTTTGGAGATCCCTCGAAAAATATCCTTCGCTAGCAGAAAACGCCCCCGAAATGACGTCGGAAGTGAGATTCGTGCGGAACAATCCGTTTATACAGGTATGTAATGTAATCATCACTTAAGTGCTGGAGTTCCTGTTCGTTCCAGAATGACTTGGGTGGCCGAACGTGCCGGATTGTTCCCTCCGCTTCGGATATTGGAATCTCAACAGGGGGCGGCAAAATCAATTGGGAATGTCGTAAACCAGGTCGGTTCGATTTCAGGTTCTTGACTAATTAACATCTCTCGCTTTTTAGGTGTTCAGTCCGCCAGCTACACGAACATCGCATCCGTGATCAAGACGAGTTGCCAAGATCGGCCGCTTATCGTCCTCCAGCAACTCAACGCTCCTAATCGGAATGCTGAGGCCGTTTCCCCGGAGAACGGTGAGCGCTTTTTTTCGGTTCATCACATAAATTACGAACAAATTGGCACCCAGAACCGGAACCGGTTGCTGCTTCTGAGAAGCGTGAATACCAGTTGGCGTCTTCCATTTTACAGCGTTTTGAATCCTTCAAGTTCTGCTGCCCAACGGACGCGCAGCGATGTTTGCGGGCGTCGTCCAATTTTCGAGGTGTCATTTGTTTTGTTTGTTGAGGTGATTTGGCGCGAGGCAACTGGAAAGTGATTTGATGTTCGACCAGCGAGAAATCGAGGATATTGTAATCAGATTGCTCGGCTAATCGGCGCGCTTTTTGCTTCTCGCGCGCGCCTTTCGGCGTTCTTCGACGAGGACACGAACGACGTCTCGTTAAATTAACATTCAAATCGCCTCGTTCACGTAGGATAACTAGTGCTAGTACTCCCCAGTACGCATTCCTGGATCCTCACGGCTTCTCTTCTCGTTGTGCTTCTCAAATGGAGCGTCATGTAAACTGAGATTGCGGAGTTTCTCCTCTCACTCACCTTCAGTTCCGTTATTTGTTAGTGAAACCGACCGGTCTTTCGCGGCGAGTGAGCTTGAAATGACTCCGCTCCGGAGCTTTCTGGCCCAACTCCTTTTTTGGGGGGACACCCTGTAGCTTTTGTGTGGCTGAAGTCGAAACTAGACATCTCTGGTTCATTCCAGTCATTTTTCGCAGTCGTTTGTTTTCAACATTTTGGAGTCATTTGTACCATCTACTGACCTCCGATGCGGTTGACGGTGAAGCGTTTGCGTGCCTGTAAGTGTTTTAGCTGTTTCTGGTTTTTACTTGTTTGAGATCGACCAAACCTTAGTTTTGCTGTCATGTTCAGCTTCGTTTTAGTGTTCCAATAGTGAGTCAGTGGCCCATCTGTTGATTTTCGTTATTTCCGATGTTTGCGTTGCGCATAGAAAGCGTCAATCTGGGTCAAAATCGCAGAGAATGAATAAGTTGTGATATGCGCCTTATGCAATCTCTTTTGACAGCGAGACTGAGATCGAAAATTCCGAGGGTTTATGCAGTTTTCAGCGCTCCTTTAATGGGTTTTTTGACACCGCTGCTGACAAAAATTGTTGGGTTCACCCTTCCCGCGTGATTCATTGCTCGCTGCCGAATCTTCGTTTTTCTAGCAGCGAAGAAACAAATTACCGGTTGTCCCTTCTGTTGCGCTGCCTCTTTTATCTTAGCCTTCTGTCGCGTAATCTGACGTGCTTAGTCACTCCTCCTCAACTTCCTCTGAGCCCATCAGATCGTCTCTGCTTGTGGGAAGGAAATTAATCCTTTTTTTCATCCGGTTGCGCGTGCTAATTATTGTTTACCTTCCCGATTAGCAGAGGCGTTGAAGCTGCGCGGAAACTGGCCATTTAACAGTGCCAGGGGAAGCTGCTGAAGTGGACGCGATAAAGCCGAGAAGCTTAGACCGCGAAACCACTGTAGTATTATTGATGAACAGTTCCGACGTTCGAATGATAATGTCGACTGGTTTTTGTCTTAAGAGATGACAACGTCGCGCATTCATCGCTGACGAAGAATTGCAAGCCGTAAAAATGATATGTTAATTGCCTAAGATTTCATGTCCAGTCATAACTTTTAGTGGCGCTTCTGTGATCGGTCGAATTCTTGTCGGTTTTTCAATTTCGAATCCGCGTTGGTTCGCTGCCTTTGTTTTCTGCTGCTGGGGCGCTGGAACGAAGCACGCGAGCGGTCAACACCCACTCCTGTGGGTTCATCTTATCCCTTTCTCTTTCCCACCGACGAGCCCGCGCACGCAAAGGTCAGATAGAGATGATGAGTACTAAAGTAATAATTGCCAGGCGTATATCCAACCTACCGTTCCAGATTCGGCGCGGTAATTTGTATTTGTATAGATGTGGGGAAGTTATGCGTTCGCTAGGGATAATAGAGTCGTTTGGGTTATTCCGATCTTGCATTCTCGTCATCTTTGTGAAACCCTCTCCCAATCGGTTATTTTCAGTCATTGTGGATCCCTCTTCTCCAAGTGCCCATGCCCTCGGATTATTATCACCATGCCCAATTCAGCTACTATAGTCTGCCACAGAGAAAGCGAGGTCTCCAGCTGCATGTCCCTCCACCTCAACCCGTTGGCCCTCCAGCATGTATTTCCTCTTATGGGCATCCTGCACCACCAGCAGCTCCGATCCAGTATTGCCAGCCAAAGCTAGAGAAGGAAAAAGTCAAGGAGAGTTCGACCAAAAGCGCTCTAATGAAGCTTCTGCGACCATACCGTAACCGGAAACCCAAGCAACCTCCCGTGAACCGATACTCGGCTGCCTCCACCTTTTCCAACGCGTCCACGGAAGCCTCGTTTCGATCTCTTCCAAGGCAAGCCCCGCGTTACTCATACGAATGGACGCTCGCTGAGGGACCGGAAGAAGAAACACACCATTCCTACCATTTAACGGCGTCCAGGGCTTTGATCTGGATCAGGTGCGCTCGCCGGCTTCGTCCAAGAAGGTTTTGACCAGATACGCTACTCCAGTTTGGAATTGTCGAGAAACGAAATATTCTGTCGACAGTTCGTCGACCGACTGGGACACAGACTCCTTCAACGATCGCTTCTCGAACAGCGCTTATAACGTCTGCCCTCCTCCATTCGAACCCATCGCGGACTATAGTGACGACGAATTTGTGGAAACAAACCCAAAGACCCTGAAAGGAATCTTGAAACGGCGAGAAAACGACAATCTTTCGGCTTACGGCACAACCCCTCGTCCGCGCCGATGTACGTAAAAATCCATCGAATTATTCAAATGCTTAAATTTCGTTTTTGTGGGTTCGGTTCTTGTTGCAAATAAAGAGTTTTACGCTTGTTTTGGGATCTTGATTAATACTGAAAATTTCAGATATCGAGTACGGGCCTGGAATTGTGAGAAGGTTGAAGGATCGTTTCAACAAGATCTCCGGTGCCTTCTCCCAGGATGCCGAGATCTCGCCTCACTCGAGAAGGAAGCGTTTCCCGTCGGTCGACGACATTCTTTCGACCGACGAGATTTCGACCGAGCGTGCGCGACGTGGTCATTTGGAACATAGGTTCGTTTTTACTGTTTTCGGCGTTCACTAGTTTCTTATTTTTCAGTCGTACGAATGGGTACCATCAGTCACAAGACCAGCTTGATCTGAAACCGACGACACATGCGTCATTGCCTCCCGTGGTTACTGTATCGCGTGTGGAGCCCACTCCGTCGCCTGCCCCGCAAGTGCAAGGATTCACCGAAGCGCAAGCCTCCTATATCATCCACAATCCCGGCCGTGTCCGTCGCCTTGTTCCTGTTACGGTACCGATGGCGCCGCAAAATCAGGAGAAATCGATTGACGAAAACACGCTAGAGTCAATTAGCTTGCTTCGGGCCAAGTTTGAGCGCTCGAGTCGCCGTTTGGAAGCGAAGTCGGAGAAACGAGCTTTCCGCTCACACTCCGCGGCTACCCACGAAAAGGAAAACGGAGAGCCTGAGTTCCTGCAAGTCCACCGACGACTCAAGAAGACCCCTTATCGTGGCGATGCGCTTTCCAGTGACGAAGAAAGGACACCGTCTATCTCTTCCGCTGACTCCAAATGTAAGAATGCAAAAAATTTTGTTTTTCTAAGGAAATGCTTTTTGCAGATTGCATTCAAACGAACGAATCGAACGACTTTTTGAACCCTCCCGCTGATCCTATCCCACACGCCACCCACAACCAGAAGCCGACTGTCTTTGTGAATCCGAGCGACCGTAGTCCTCCTCCGGAAGAACCTCAACCTCGCGACTTGGTATTCGATCCTCATCCAATTTCCTCAAACGCAATTCTTTCATGTTTAGATCGATGAAGAATCTCCTTGTTTGAGCGATTCGGACACTGCTTCCTACGACGTTTCCGTTGTGCCTTTGGCCAAATCGCAGAATTTGCTGCCTGAGATCAGGGAGGCGCAACCAAAGCCATGTGAAGCAACCCCGAAACTCGCCATCTCCAATGGTATGTATTTTGCTGTCTTTGTGCAAAGCAAAATATTTGCCCAGAGTTTCTTTCGCTCCTTGAAGTTTGCTTTCAGTGATTCAAGCTGTCTTGGGAGGACGATCTTGGTTTTGAACCTTATTGAGTTCTATTTTCAGATAGCAGCGGAATCGACGAGATGCATCGATTGCTCAGTCGCTTCAGGAAAACGACAAGAGCGCCTCCTCCCCCGGCCGCGGAACAACAAATCAAGAACATCGTTTCGATTTCGGTCAACAACGAGGATTCCGTGAAAGATGGTAAGTTATTTTAACCGTTTCATGGCGTGTTCCTTGATATCACCGCGGACTCTGGTGTTTTAAGAACAAGGACATGTGACGAAAATAATGTTCAAGGAAAGAGTTACGATGCAACCGGTTTCGCTGCGCTGTTCGACACAACAGCGCCCTTGAAGTGACATTGACAACATTAGATTAGAATACCATTCGCTGCTGGAAATGTTGACAGTGTGCGCGAAAAAGCTGCGCGCCGGGTTTATAGGGTCTGCTGCCACACTGACGTCGTAATTATTCCGATTTGGTTTGCTTCCTGTGACAGCACCTGTCAAGCGGCCACCGCTGCGAAATCGCGCTATTGGGTTTTCTGCAGCTGAAGGGGCTCTGCGTGTGCGTTCCATTGTTTCCTTTATTGCATTTGTTGGGACTGTAGGCATACGTTTGTCTTTACTGCTGAGTGGTGGGGGAACGATACGATGGTTTTATAGCTTTTTAATGTTTTTGCTCGCACCTTTGCTCGCACCGATAACCTAGCGTCACTTCCCGTGTTCCCCTGATCCATAGCAGCACAGCCTGACCGTCCCATGAGCGGGATAAACATAATTGTTTTATTGGCCGAGCGCGCGGCTTTTCGATAATTCGATGTATGCATTTTATATGATTAACTGTGCTTAAAACTATGACTAGTGCCTCTGATAACATGCAGGTGAAGCCGTGGCGTCAATCTTTTTATATTTCGCCCGAGCGCTATAAGGATTGATGTTGTGGCGGCTGATAGCGATCGGCGTATGACCTGCTCGGGGCGGTAATCCCGCACGTTTATGGGATATTAATACGATTTGGGGCTGTTTTATGCGTTGCAAGCCGTTTGGAGCCGTTCTGAACGTGTTTTCATGGCATTGCTAAATCCTACTATATATTAAATGATTGGTAGTCCAATTACTCATTCGGATGGGCGCGAGTCGATCGGTTTTCCGGTTACCTTGACGCTCGATTGACGGGTGTTGAGGAAGATAGATGGGGTAGGGTAAATTACGCCAAGTAGTAGAATACTATGCGCCTATGCTGGGGTGTAACAATTGCGTCGTGTCCTTGTCCGATTAATGCAATCTTCTCTCGGGTGCGAACTCATTACTCAATGGCCGAGGGGAGTGACCTCGCGCCGAGTTTTGTCCCTCCTTAGAAAGCCTTTCAACTGCGCGTCGTTTTGAACGAATTTCGGACGCGACGCCTGCGATTCCGTTCTTACGTGTATTATCGGATTTGTGATCACACACGCTAAGTTCGCCAGTTTCGCTTTAAACAGATCGAAATAGATGCTATCGGCGCAAGAAAGACTGTGGGTCGTAGCGTGTCGATAATGCCAAAATGGATTTCGTGCACAATTGTAACCAAATTCACTTCGTGTGGCTGCGGTTGATCGGAGTCACCAACAGCTGCAGATGGCTTGCGCGCGTCCTCTTTTTCCATTTTTCGCGGGGAGGTAATGGCAGATACTCTCACTCCCCTAACCCAAAAAACTAGAACTTTTGTGGTGATCTGGGTGCCTGCGCCGCGTTCCACGCATGAATTAGTATTTGGTTTTCTCGTTCCCTTGTTTGCGGCTATCGCGTAAATGTCAACTCTATCGTAAAAACAGTTTCCGATCATGTCCTCGAGCCTTTGCGCTTACCGTCGAACTCTCTTCCTTCCAGTTACGACTTCCACTGATGTCCCACGATTTTCGTGGTCAAGTTCTGCCCTCAAGAGCATTTGTAATAAATTAAATGAAGCATTATGAGAATTTAGCTTAACTAAATATATTTTAGATGGCGAGGAAGAGCCTGCTTTGACTTCAGCCATCAAGCGACCTGTGCCCCTCAGCCTGCAGCATTCGGTGGATAGTGCCTCACCCCCTCGCAAGAGTTTGAGCACCCGGTTCCTGGAAACCAAGGAGCAGAAGCAACCCATCGACTCATCGTTGACATCCTTGCGCAAGCCCTATGGAGACGACGCCGTCGAAATCAGCACCGATGAAGAGGAACACCATGTAAGAGTGATAAGCTTCCAATGGATTACGGTATCGCTTTTGCAGAATTGGAACCACGCGGACACAGAGTCGGAAGAAGATGTGGAAAAGGCCGGCGAAGTGAAGCTGCTGTCGAACCGACCCCTGGGAGCAGAAGAGCACGAGCACCAAGCGGACGACATGAGGGCTCTGCGGGAGGGCTTCCTGAAGACCCATTATCCTTCTGGAGAAGCGATGACAGATTCATCCGAGGACGAAGACGACGAGGAAGTGGAACGGCGGAACATCGCGAACCTAATTCGTCCCGCCAGTCTTTCAGTGGTGAGTCCATCGTTATTTTTCATCTTGATTTGATGCGAGGACTTTAGCTCAGTCAATCACACTAAAATTAGCATGGGGTGGGATGCGTAGGCCCAAAGACCTCTTAACCAAAATTCTATTTTTCGCCCCACTTCAAAGTGCTTAAGATTGCACGGATTCTATTTTATTTGTGGGCTCCTAATACCAGTTCGGAATTTTGTTTACTCGGAGCGACCGGAATTGAGAAATTAAAAACTGCCGAAAGTGCAGAAATGTTTTGATTGATTGGAACAAAGTGGTCTTGCAGCCGAGAATGTTTGGATTTTTTAGAACAGAGCGTTAAGTGGAGCAGCTCACAGCTGTTGTCTACAGAACGGTTCCGCGTTCCATCATATCCACACCCGCGGCGTTCTTTAATTTATCATGATATCAAGAAAAAAGAGCTGGAGTGGGAGGAGACCATAGGCTAGGTTGAGGGTCCTTAGACCTATCGGCACCATTGGGCCGCGAAGTCGTTTGGACTTTGAAGGCTTAACGACGCCCTTCTTTTCCACTTTAGACGTTCGTAGTCTAAATAATCTGAGGGTCATTTGAGCTATACGTTTGTTTGGTCCAGTGTCAAGCGTTTGCCATCCAAACAATTTTAGTGCGATTCTATTTCATTGTTGTGGAAAACAACTTTAATTCGAGCTCTCTATTAATCTGCCAGCAAAACAGCTTCGGCAGAAAGGAGGAGGGATCAAGTTGTGCTTTGTCCATTTGTCATTAGCGAAGTCAATTGGACGCTCTCCACTTTGGACCTCTCTTGTCTGATGAAATCAGTCTAGCATGAGTCTGGTATCTGCGTAGTCCAGTGTCCCTTGCTTCAGTTGACCCTCAAAAAGCTTAGAATGCAACCTTGACTCACCGATGTGAAAGATCGCGCTTTGTTTTGAGTTTAATGTGTTATTGCTATTGTCTACAAATTTGAAGAAGTTCTTCGATCACTTCAAATATTTCAAATGTTCCCTTGTCACATTTTTTTGGGATATTCGACTTCCCTACTGAAATGCGTAATCAGACCGGCTTAGGCCCTAGCGGTTCCTTGTTACGCTCAATTATGATGTTAGGAACATGTTGCAGCTGTTAGAAGTTGAGTTTGCACAGTACTCGCGACTTGTTTATCCCGTTGCCAGCAACACCTGGCGACATTCGGCATGTAGCGATCAACCTCGGATCGCCTCGTCATTTGGCGACCGGATTTTTGTTTCATACATATTCATTGTTTGCGGTGGTGGTGAGGGTGGCAACGCGTTCGATTGATTCCGATTCTCGTTTTGAGACCATCGGAAGACACTCCCCAGCCCTAACTAGGGCGACAATTTGGTCGTGTTTTGATATAAAGCGCAGCGCTTGGACGTGTTTGTCGCGTTTTGGATCCGCCAAGAGTGAACGCCAATGCTTTTCTCAGTGCGACGAAACCTTTCCGATCCACGGAGGAAACTGACGCCGGCCTTTACTCTCTCGACCGCCGCTTCTCTTGACCACTCCGCCGAAGAACATTCTTCGAGCTCGCACAGATTTAAACTGCCTAATCGAATGAAATCCCTTCAAGCTTACATCATGCATCACGCGGGTGCAAAAACCGCCCTTTTTCTCGTAAGCTTTCGTGAGGATTTGTTTATTCTCCAAGTTGTTAGATTTTGTGATTTTAAAATCGTTGATCCCTCGGAACGTATCGGGTTTCAGCTGTTGGCATCATTCTGTGACGGAAGAATTCTCAATCTTTGCATACAAAATTGGATTCAAACTTTTGCTTCTGGGAGAACCCAAAGAACTGGACGAGCTTAGCACCCGCCCATACCCTAATCCTGCGTCCACTCTTTCCGTCTTCCTTTATCCTTATTTTGGTTGTTTTAGTCGATGCTGGCCGGCGACGGAAATCCCGTGCGACACTCGCTGGTGAACCTGGTGCTCCAAGAAGACCTCCCGATGCTGATGGAAGCTATGACCGAAGAGGTGAGTGTTTTAATCATTTTAAAGAGCATTGGTACTCTGGAGGGTTTGCCTGAACATGCAGCGAACAGCTGATCACAATTTCGGTTGTTTTTTACACTTGAAGGAAGAAAAAATGTAATTTGGTCACCGCCATTATGTTTTACATCTGGGGATCCCAAGAACGCATTTACTTTTTGTCCTTTTTGTTGACATTAATAAACCGCTCCGGATATGGGCCGAACTTTAATCTCCGATGGACCACGTCACGCGCTATTTTCGGTGGTCAGGGCCAAATTTGGATATTTTCGGCTGCGTCACGGATGGATGAAAGAAAGGGTGTGACCGGAGCTCGTTAGCTTACGCTCGATTTACCCGAAATCATCGCGCACTCAGGGGTTGTTTGGTTATTCTACGTGAACCACAACTTTGCCACGTTCGACCTCCTCTGATCTCCACAAGAAATGGCAACATCTCTGTTTCAGTGTAACGTGTCGTTCGAGGATTTTTCGGATGAGACGACCGCGTCGACGAGTTCGATTATCCATCCCCACAACGAGCGGAAGGAACGTCGTCAGCGGAGGAATGTGAGTTTCTGCGATCAAAGCCATAAATCTTAATGAAACGTTCTTAGGTTGACCGCATCTGCTTCGTTGAGGAACCGCCGCAAGTGTTCGCATACCTGGACGAGAAATCATGCGAAGTGGACGAAGACGATCTATGGCAACAAGGAGAGCATATCACGTACGATCGGTATCAGAAGCTCGTAGAAGCGACCACCGAGGAGCAGCTTCAGGCCCAGCTGGAGTTGAGCCGATGGCATCAGAGCATCCAGAAGCAGGCCCCTGTCGAGAGCCAGAGTCCGAACTCGAACGAATTCGCCCTCGGAGTGACCAGCAAGCTCTCCTACGGCGGTCTACAGTCCTTCAACCAGCCGATCGCAATCGCATCCAACGACATCAACACTTCGTCAATTTAACATTTCCGAGGTTCGTTGTTGTAGTCAAGCTAAAGAGATTATCGTACCCACTTTTCAGCTGATGACGGTTCCATTGACGACGAATCCCAGCATGATCTCCTCTTCTTCAACTAACATCCCTTATTTCGATTGTATGATTAGCTGCGTAAATGGGAACTAGTGTATTGTTTCTACTAACTTCACTGTTAGCTTTGTCTACTCACCTATACCACCAGCGTCTTTTCACATTGTGTACGCCACTTATGTTGTATATGCCAAAAACCACCACCAACAGAGAACCTATGGATAAATATTTAAGGAGTTTTATTGTCGTTATCATATTTACACGTTATACGCATGTGGGGGGGAGAACAAGGGAGTTCTTTGGTCGAGGCATCGAAGAGCGAAAGATGGAGTCACGCGGGAAATCTGAAAAAAAGATGTCTGGTCAGTGGTGTTCAAGAAACTGAGAAGTCGTTGAACACAACTACAGTAATCTAGATCAGTCAAAATCAACTTCAGTTGCGGACCAACTGAGTGGAATAAAAGCAACAGATCGCGTTTCAGACGTTTCAAAACGATTTAGATGTTCGATCGTTTCTGCCAGGCCTTGTCGCTCCTATTCGAAATGTAATCTTTATAAAAAAAGAAGTCTAGAAGCAAACGACGGATCACGTGCCAGACAGTCTGAAACGTGTCGCTGGCGAACAAGTCTCCTTCATTCCCGTCTTTGCAAACGATCTGTGCGTTCGGTCACCCCACGGCGTTCTGATCCCCTCGAGCCCTAAACGTGCCAAACTCACTCTCGTTCGGCAGAGTCGTCTTCTTCGTTGATTATCGCGTAGGAAAAGTCTTCCTCGTCGCCGGACGATCCGCCTTCGCGCTCTCGCCGCTTCTTGTTTAAGCGATTGTATTTGTAGCACAAGTACAGCTTGGTCACGATGAAGCACGAAAAGAAGATGACCACTCCCATAAGAAGAAATGCGGCGACGGCCATGATGACCGATTCGAACTCAGAACCGAGGCGTGTGAGGCGAATGCTCATGGCGAAAGCGTTCCGGAACACTCCGGGAACTTGGAAGTAGAGTCAGCAGCAGCGGAAGGGGCGACGATTAAGAAAAACGATCATGAGCAATTTGTTCGGAAGAAGCAGCGTGTTTATCCGCCGGCGATTAACGGAGATCGTAGTAGACAGTGTGAATCTAACGAAAAGACGGGGAGGGCCGGCAGGGTAAACAGAAGAGGAAGCCTTGCACAGCTGTGGGCCTCCGCTTCCCGCAGGCGATCGCCTTCGCCAGCGCCACGCCGCTGTCCGCTGACGACAATTTTGATCGCGAGCCGTGGTGCAAAACTATCCGTCATCATCTGTCGCTCCATGAAACGTAAAAGTTCATCGGTAAACGTCGTTATTAATCAACAGAGCAAATAAATAGAACTAAACTCGAAAATCGGCTACCGGTACTGAAACGAAAAAAGGTATACTGTACAAAGTAGATACAACGACCTAAATGGGGGTTCCCAAGGCAAGGACGTCCTGCTCAGCGTGGCGCGCTTCGACGGGATTGGCAGTGGGTTTGACGAATTCCGGGCGCTGCTCGATGGAGAGGATGGAGCCGAAGAGGAAATGCTGGATGATCGGGAACTTCTTGAGCACCTGGAATGACGCGAATTGTTGACATCGGTCACAGAAAGGCGATTTACCTCTCCTTCGTACATCTTGAACATTCCCTCGTTAACTTTATTCCATGTTAAAACGCCGCTGATGTTGTACAGCTGGTTGGAGTGCTCGTAAAAGGGGCCAAACTTCGTTTCGTTGATGTACTGGATCGCTTCGAAGAATAGATTATGCGACTGGTAGGCTTCGACGGTTTCAGGTTTGGTGTAGCTGTCCGGAATGAGTTTCTTGGTGTTTCCTGGAAACAGAGGAGAACGGTGGCACAACAGATATTGTCTTTTCCTCACCGATCAGCTGAGCACTCCCCCACATAAAAGGAACGAATTGGAAATCGTCGAGCGCATGGACTCCTCGACTTCCCGCCGGCTCCATGCGGTACGTCTTCTGCAGCTTCCGAACGCACTTCAGGTACCTCTGGAACAGCCGAAGGGCGACCGCCACGTCGTCATCGTCCTCCTTGAGCACATCCAGGTGATATAGGCAGCAAAGGAACATCAAGAATGCGGCTTCGTGGCCTAAAATTTGAAATTGAAACAATCAGATCGCCGAAATTCAAGCCATACCAGAGCCATAGTCGATACGCGTTGAGTTTCCGAAGGAGTCGAGCAAATACGACACGAGCTCTATGGAGGCCTGTTTCTTTCCCTCAGGCAAAAGCTTCTCGACGAGGTTCCTGGCCGATTCTTGGAGGCGCGCATACCACGCTCGGAATGCCTTGTTTCCAAACCTCTGTTCGCCCATATCCTCCAGGGGGATTTCGTCCACCCAACCCTAGAAACGAAAACATAAGAATGAATAAAACAGCAATGCTAACCTCGACTTCACAAATCAGGTCCATTGCAGCTCTGACGGCTTCACTTGGAGTGAGCTTGGGATCCGAAGAATTCGTGGGGATTCCCATGATCGCGTTATTGATCCTCCGGAGCATTCCGAGGTACCTCGGATAAGCCTCGGAGCGGTAGAACCGCGCAATCTCGAAGACATTCTTTATCTGCTTCGAGGGAACTTCATACATGTTCTAAAAAAGAAACATTTTAGAGCGGATTATACAGTATACAAATCACGCGTACACGTCCAAAGGTCAAACGAAAGGTGCGAATTAAGCGATTTCACACCTCTTCTCAATCAATTAGTGTTCTTCTGCATCATTTTCGTTGGTTTATCATCGCGATTCAGCACCAGATTCGAAAAAAAGCCGAAATCAAGAATCAGAGTGATTTGGAAGCGTCTAGGCAGTTGTCTGATCACACCAAAGTCATTGCTTTTGCAAGAAGAGAGCCCGTTTCATCCACAAAATCCAGACATTTGTCACCGTTTGAGACTGATTCACAATGAGACATCCATTTGATGCAAGGCGAAATGCGAGGAGCGGTCTTGAGGCAACAGAACTCCGAAAGCTGCCAAAAGTTCGCCAGACCGCCGTACAACTTCATTCGCCGTTGAATTCAACGAAAATTCGTCATTTGCATCGTAAAATTCTCACTTTATTTGCTGCCGGGACCGCCTTGGAATGTTGCCCAAATGTTGCTGCTTGCTCCCTCTAATCCCTTCCAAGATTTCGAAATGGTCGAATCCCTCCATCTCCCGAATCCTCTCGTTCGCAGCGGCCATCACGAATCCTCAGACTTCGAAAATCGCGGCTGCGAAGTGACGAACGGTAGAACGCGAGTCGCAATTCAAACAAAGCGTGGCGGGACCCGCACTGCCGAACTGAAATTATTGATCGGCTACGGCGCGGGCTCCACTCGCTCTGTCGGAGGGAGCGCCGCGGCGTTACTGTACTATACCATAGCACGAGTTACCATAACGGCGCCCCTGAGCGTGCAATTTCGGCGCGTTCTGTTTCGGTGGCACCCCGCGACGTTCTCGCCTCGCTGAAGCGCGGGAATCCGGGTTTGAACGCCGTCCGGACCACTCGAGTATCTCCTCGGCGCGGGTGGCGGCCGCGGATACTGTCGTTCCCCCGAATACGGCGGATACTGTTGTGCGCGGCGTGTCCGAAGGCTACGGTGGCAGATGGCGTCCTCGAGGCCCCGCAAGGGTTCCAAGCCTGCGCTTTCGTGTTTGAGAGACTTTTCGCCGAATTTCGGGGTTTCTTGTTTGCAACGTTTCTTGCTGCTTCGCCGCTGCTTCTGCCGACCGTCTCTCGCCCGACTCGCGCCCGACTACGATGATATCGATTTGGCCGGCGCTGGGGCGGCTCGCCTCGATCGGTCTGATACGATCGTCGCAGTGCTTTTGGGCGCGACGGCATTGCGCGAACCACAGTATAAACTTGAAGGCACTGTAACCTACCGTATTTTTCAGAAAATGCAGCAAATGGACGTATCTCACCACCATGTGGTGCCTAACGAGATGAACATGATGTACCACCAGGACGACATGCGGATGGACGATTCGGACCTTGTGGAGCAAGGCGAGTACGATGTGGGCTTCGACGGGAGCTTGGACGACCCGAACAACTCATCGCTGCCCCCGCGGGCCGTCCACCAGTGCAACATTTGCAACAAGATCTTTGTTTCGTTTAAAGGTGAGAAGAATTGCCGGTGAGGGCCTGGGTACGGTAGGACGACTCTGTTGGCGATTATTTTGATCAGCAGTGGTTCTTTTGAATTTTTTTATTTCAGCAAGTGCTAGAGCATTAAAATGGTCCATTTCGTTTTTGTTTAGGTCTGCAGCAACACGCTGTCATCCACACTGACCAAAAGCCTTTCGGATGCGACATTTGCGGAAAATCGTTCCGCTTCAAGTCGAATCTCTTCGAGCACCGTTCCGTTCACTCGGGCTTCACACCGCATGCATGTCCTTACTGTGGAAAAACGTGTAGACTCAAGGGAAACTTGAAAAAGCATATCAAGACCCACGTATCCACCAAGGAGGAACTGGACGAGGCCTGGAAGCCGTTTGCGAGGTAATTTGTGCCTTCAAAGATTCAGTGTGACGATTATGGTTACAGTAACCGTCGTCCTCCTGCGGACATCCCGGAAGACGCGATTATTGTGCGAGGTTCCGGAGACCCCTACTACACGCCGCCTTCTCGTCCCCGTAAGCGGAAGCTCGGCCTTGGCAACGACGCCAAAATTTGGACCGACAAGATCAGAAGGGGCGAAATTCTGCCGAACGCGAGCATCAGCGATAAGGTTCGCGATTCGAACAGGCGCGGATGTTTATGTTTACTGGTTATAGATGCGCCGATTGGCCGACATTATCAAGCAGGCCGAGGAGAACATGTTGTCCCTGGATGAGCTGTTCGAGCAGGCCAGGGCGCTCTCCTTCGAGCGATTCGACTGTCCGCTGTGCAAGTCCGTCTTCATGTCCAGGATGGAGTGCGCAGAGCACATCGAGATGGAGCACCCCATGGCACGCGTCGAGAGGCCGCTCTTCTGCGAGGTACCGTATTTAAGCATGCTATTGAGGGTGTTCTACAGTTTACACCTGCCTCAATGGACTAATTATCGAACAATGCTAAATCGACGATCTAACGTTTATCCGTTTAGGTATGCTTGAAGACCTTCGCCGATCGTAAATCCATGGAGCAGCACGAGAGCTACCACAAACGGGTCCATTTGCTCGTGGAACCCATGGAGCCGCCAGAGATCTTGCTTCCCACCAGCAGTCAGATAGAAGCAGCAGAAGAAGAAGAGTTCCTGTAGTTCTTGTAACGGAGACGACCAGGAGATGGCCAGATGCCACTCACTTGTTTGCGCCACCAGTATCTCCTTCCTGCCTGTTGCTGTTCACTGATTACGTTCTCTTTCGCGGGTACTTTTTCCTTTTCTTATCCTCTACATAAAGTCTTTTTTTCCATTTGGACCCTATTGCCGTGTTAGATTTTGACTTTTGCCACTTGATCTCATGATTTGACATTTGTCAACTTCTTGTTGAATATTTAGTTACTCGGATTGTTTCATCCTCTATTGTTATTCTTCACTGCACTAGAATACATTTAAAAATAACACGTTTAATCGATTACAGAGGTTAGCTAATCTTTATTCAATCGGAAATGAGCGCCGGAACGAACGAATCGTCGATTATTAGTCCTCTTCTGGGAAGAAGACGGTTTGTTTCAGGGTTAGTCTTATGTACACACAAACGAACAAACAATGAAAGACTGAAAACAGTGGAAAAAATGAAAAAGGCCCGTATTTTCGCACGATCCGTGACTTGGAATGAGGAGTTCTTCGAGATTCTACTCGCGCGGGTCGCAGCTGATTCCGTCAAAGTGGACGGCGCCGGAGTCGAAGGAGAGGAGGTCGTTCCTGCGGTAGTCGATTATGGAATCACGATAAATTTCGCAGGTCTTCATGAGTCCATGCAAATGGATTAAATTAGCGCTTCGGCACTGTAGAGCCGAGCATGCAGCAAAGCACTGGGCGGGACTAAAATATTTCGGTTAAACTATTTATAACTTTTTGCAAACACGCTTAAATTTAAAATTTCTTTGATTGACGCGAAAACCCAGGAAACTCTCTACAGGAACTCAAAAAATGATCTCGAAAATGTTTCTCTAAAATTTGTAAATATATTTTTTGCGTTTGATTGAGATTGAGATTCGTTGACATTTAGTTGACAAGCCATTTTTTTAATCACAAGACTTTACAATTAGGAAACAACAGGGAACAAACTTGCGCTTTGATGCCCAACTTTGTCCAACTGTTGAAATAGCACACTAGAAGAGAGTTGAGAGTTGATAAGACCAAAAATATTCGTGCGCAAATAAATTTTTTTTCACGTTTTAAAAGCCTAAATTTGATGGTCGTTTCGACAAAAGTTCACGCATTTCTCTAAACAATTTTCTAGGCTTTCAAACAAAAAAAGAACCTTACATTTTAACGTGTTAGTAAAAAGTTATGGTCACATATACGTGCGTCCAGACTTGCTGGTCGCTCTGTATGCGAGGACCAGTATGTTTACATTGATTTCGGAATTTAATCGTACCTGGAAACGACGATCCGCTTAATCAGCCGCGTGCCTTGGAAGACAGTTTGGTAGAGCGCGCTGTACCGGCAAGGCCCCACAGGCTCATAGGCCGAAGTCGTTGTGGTCGTTGTCGAATGCGTAGTGACCTTAGTGATCTTCCTGGTCACTTTTTCTTCTGTCGTTTCCTCCAATTCCGCAATGTGCGGTTTTTTGGTCGCAGCGGTCTTAGGGACTACCGTAGTCGTGGAAGGAGTGGTCGAAGGAGTCGTCTGTGCCTCAACGGTGGTCTCTTCCTCCAAACTCGACGTCGCTCTGTCATCTTCCTCCTCGGATGCCGCCGCGTTGCTCGTTTCGAACACCATTGTTATAAACGGCGAATCCGAGGTCGACGAAGCCTTCGAAGAGTCCGTGAACTGCTTCGTCGAGGGTTTCTTGAAGGCCTGGGTCGCCTTCGTCGATTCGAATTGAATCTTCTCCATTCCGGAGGTACTCGAAACCTCCTTCGTGGTTTCGAATTTTAATTCGTCCATCGAGTCCGTCGTCGAGGGCGTCGTCCGCTGGAACGTGATCTCCTCCATCGTGGAGTCGGTGCGAGTTTGGGTCGTCGCTTCAGACTTCTTCCCCGAAGGAACCTCCATGGAGCCCTCGTCGGTCGATTTGTCGTCCTCTTCGCTCACTTTCTTCGTGGTCGGAGGCACGGTTTCGTCATGGTTGATAGTTTCCTTGCACACCTGCTCGACGTAAACCGAAAGCGTCGTTTCTGGAAAGATTCAGCTGAGCCTTTAGGAGTGAATTATTGCCCTACGTTCAGCCTGACATCGGAAGTCGAAGTAGCTGTGTATGACAGAGCCATGAGCGTAGTTGAACCTGTCTGGGTTTGAGATGCGGTTCTCCTTGTTGAGGAGACATGTCATCGAGTCATAGTAGTACTGCACGCTCTGGCACTCGCTGCCGTATCTGTAATCCGCGTCCACGCAGAAGCACTTGCACTCCTCCACGCTAACGTTCGTTTCGATCGCCAGCGCGTTTCCTTCGAGGACGTAGTGCGGTAGTTCGAGGAAGCAGTTGTCCGTGTTTTCTAAACGTGTTTTAGTCCCCAATTCTTTTAAGCTGTATCTACCTCCGGTAGTCGGTTTGGGAGGTTGCGGAGTGGTGGGCGCCTTTGTGGTCGTCTTACGGTTTCCCAGGCATCCGTGCTTCTTGCTATGATCGACTAAAGCGGATGTCGCTTCATCTGAAATCCAGATTATGATCTTCGCAAAATCTCTGTACTAACCTGCAACACAAGTCATTCCCAAGTAAGTCACGTTGTAGTCGCTGCTCTCCACGAACAGTTCCGGGCGGACCTTTCTCGAGTCCAAGTTCAGGACGCAGTCCCTCTCGTCGTGGTAGTAGATGGCCGACTGGCACTGGAAAGCGTAGCGCCCAGAGGCGATGCTGTTGGCGCAGTAGCACTCGCACTCCTCCAACGAAATGTCGTGTTCAAGGCCTCCGGCAAGGCTCTTAGTCAGATACCCGTCGATGACCTCAAAGCACTTGCCATGCGTGATGGGAAGCTGCGTTTCGGTCGTCAGCAACGTGGTTCCAATCGTAGAAGAGGCGCGACTTTTCGACTTCATGGATTCTTCTTCGGAACCCTTTGTTGGAGTTGAGGTTTCCCCAGAAGCCGAAATCTGGGATTCCGTGGAGTCGGTTGGAACTGGAGTGACCTCTGCGGATACTGTAGATGGTTCCTCCGTTGGGGTTTCCGTTTGTGGAGATCCAGTGAGAGCAGTGGTCGCCTCTGTAGTGTTCTCTTCGGCCCCTTCGGACGTCGTCGGCGCTGCGGTGCTCCAAGCCGTCGTTGGGTCTTTGGAAACTTCTTCCGTGGTCACAGAGGCTTCGGTGGTCATCGTGGTCTTCGTTTCGCCCTTGTAACATTTCTTGCGTCCAACTTCCATAAGTTCTAAAAACACATTTTAGTATAAAGTCCTCTAATAAAGTTCCTACGGTGAGTGGCACATTTGATAAACTGATACTCGGAAATCCGATCGTACACGAGATCGAATTTTCCGTTGTGGTCGTCCTTGTTCAGAGAGCAATCTCCCTCTGTGGTGTACTGGAGACTCCTGCACTTTATCTTCTCATCTTCGATGTGCGTTTTAGCGCAAGCGCAGCGGCACTCATCAAGTGTCACGTTCGAGAGCATCTTGAATTCCGCTCCGTTGAGCATCTGCTTTGGAGCCGTGTCAAAACAAGCACGAGGTTTAGGACGATGGACCACTGAAAAATCACTTGTAAGATCATATGCAAGTATAGGTTTACCTGAAATATGTCCAGAATCGCCATTTTGCTCACTCTCGACCTTCTCCTTCGGCTTTCCAACATTGACTTTGCTGATTCCTTCGATAACCAGCCTGTTCAAGAAACCTTCTTGAGCGGTCGCGTCTGTCAGGTCCGCCCCAGAGGCCACCGCTTCCAGAATCCGCTCGACCTTTTCGATCGTCTTCTCTACGGACGTTTTTCCTTCCTGGTCGATCAACCTCGTTTCGTTCTTAATAGCCACGATCTTTCCGTTCTTGAGCACGATCGGCTCGGTTTCCTTCTCGCTGCTCTGGTCCTTCAGCGCCTTTCCTAAGAGCAGCTTCTCCACTTGGTCTTGGGCCACTCTAGCAGTTTCATTAACCCTCACTTCAGTGAGGTTTCCGCCGTCGTCGATCACGATCTTCCCGTTCGTGGTCACCGTCTTAACTCCGGTCATGTTCACGAGTTTCTGCAGGTCCGTCGAGGGCACTGACATCTGCTTGGACGGCATCCGCGCGTCGGCCCGGGGCTTCACGATATCCTCCAGATTTGTCACGCGTACTTTCAGCTTGGGGTCGTGATCCGTGCTGGCGAGGGTGAATTTGTCCTCTGAAAACATAAAACTCTTAGAATTCTAGTCTTTCTCCTTTTCCATACCCAGTTTGCCTTCCAGATTCTTCTGTTTGCACGGATCCACACAGGCAATCAACGCAAGCTTATCCTCGTGGTTCTCGGGCTTGAAAGCGTTTATTCTGCGCTTTTCATTCCTGCAATTCACCGTCCAATCGTAGGAAATAGAGCAGGCTTCGGTTTCAAAGTTGTAGATCGCCGATCGGCAATATTGCCGATCGGAGCAGAAAACGGCGCATTCGGAAGCCGAGATGATTCCTCTCCTAAAACGGGGACCTTAAATTGGGTTAACGGAGACGGGAACTTACTTCGTGTAGTAGAGATAAATCGAGGAGTTCACGTATTTAACGGTTTGCGCGTAGAACGTCGTGGGGCAAGTAGCTAAAATAAAGATCGTTAGTGGAGATTGCGAGATTAGGCGGTGAGATCCGATCAGAAAATTATGAATTTGTTTGTTTTGGCGGAAAAATGTGGGGAACCAGGAAATTGCGATAGGGAGGGGGTTGTTTTGGGTGTTAGAACATGCAAACGCCGATTAGGAATTGAGAACTTGGAATCGAGCAAGTCTGAAGGTGTAAAGTATAAACCTGCAATTTAAAATGGCCATGACATAACTCAGTTGGAAATTCCAAAATATTCTAAGAATGAATCAAAAAGTAGAAAATTCAACAAATAAAGCAGATTTTGCAAATTCCAAAAAGACCATCGATCGTTCGACATGCAAAAGAGTTCCTCCAAATCCAAACAAATTAAAACACAAAATACCCGAACTCGCCTTGCACAGATCCGAGATACACCACGACGATGGTCAGCACGCATATCGTCAGGCCGGCGGAGGACATTTTCGTGCCGTTAGCCATGCTCGGCGCGGCGAGGACTCTGAAATGCGATTTATCAGAAAGTTGAATCTCAGGAACACGGATCGCTCGCGCTCGAGGCGATAAGAACCGAGCGGCGGCGAATAACGCGGCTCCTCGCCCTCGACCCTTTCGGTTTCACGTCGCCTCGGACGAATCCGACGATCCGATCGACAATGGCAAAAGTAATTTATGGCGCTGTTTACGTTCGGATGTACAAACGCGGCTAAATAGAGGACGCCGACGCCTTCGAGTGGCGTAACCAGGAAGAAGCGAGGGACTGGAGTCAAGAGTGGTCAAGGGGTGCACTTGGGAAGAACTTTGCAGTCGCGAATGGGGATGAAAAAAGAAAAAATGGGATCGGAAGGAGCGGAAACCTGATGAAGAAAGCTGATTCACGAATGACCCTTTGTGGACCGCGTTTTTATGAAATCGAAACGGTCATCCGATAAGTCGGGAGGGAAGGAAGAAGTTTCGATTTGTGTCAAGACGAGAACGGGCGTTTTTTAGAGTGAAGATAGGGAACGAGGAGCGGAAGTGATTGATTGGTGAGTTAAAACAACCCGAAAAATTAGGGGTCAAATCAAAAGGACAACATAATCGCTTAAATGGAATACATACAGAATACGAACTTAACTCAACAAACACAAAACACACAAACTGAGCTGCCCGGCACGCGAATGCCGAGATCCCCGCGTGCGATGGTCACTCGGCCGCACTCGAAAATTCCAATTTCCGAAGCGGCGAAGTCCTTGACAGAGAGCGCGCGAAAGCCGTTTATGAACACGGTTCGGACAAAGGGATTGGGATTACACGCAAAAAGGATAAATGAGAAGTGGGGAGGGCGAAGGCCTCGGATTCCCAACTTCGGTCAACGCGGCTGACACAGATTGAGTGTCGGTGCATGTTTTCCTGCTCCAGAGGTGAAAGAGAAAGGGCGTCGTCGGCGGATGAGTCGATTACGCAATTAACGCCCGGATTTATAGAGAAACTGGTGAAACAAAGGAAAGAGAAACGCGGTGGCGAGAGGCGAAATCGCGAAAGTGGAGCGCGTGAGGGCCGTGGAATCTTAAGAAAAACGAAGATGATTTAAAACGCGATGCATAGTTACGAAGTCGGGGACGCCCGATATCGAACGGAACGGTTGAGGGCGGGAAGGAAATGCGTGATAATCGACGACGCTTGAGGCGAGATCTCGTAGACCAGATCGTCAAGAAGCGTTTTGACCGCCGGCCGGAGTTAAATACTGAGTGTGAAGGAGCCGAGTTTGGGGTTAGGCGAGATAAGACCGAATGGCAGGATGGGATTCCAGATGATATCGGAAGCGGAGGTTCCCCGCAGAAGGCGGTCGCTTTTGGGAGGTCGAGGGAAGCGGAGGTCAGCGACGAATGCAACATTCTGACCGTATTTTAGAGTCGAAAATGTTGTTTAATGTCCGAACCGGTTGTTTCAATGTCGAACACAGCTCAAATAACGTTTACAAGTTTAGAATATCAGTGCAGTGCTGATCTGGTATGACAGTGAATGTGAGCGTTACAACTACACATCATTTCTGAAATTTCACTTTAGACCCACTTAATCTATATTTTCGCAAAGTCCAGGAAAGAAATAAAAAATTTCCAACAAATTTGGGCAAGCTAGAATCTACAACTCCAGCTTCCCTTATAACAGTCACACTTTGACCGTGTCACATCATAATTTAAAATGGGCGTCTTACGACGTAACCAGGAAATGGGCATCGAAAACGGTTGAGCGAATGATCGAAAGTTGATCATTAAATATTCCGCGTTCGCCTTTTCCAGAAATTGCAAATCGACATCCGCTGATGCGCAGCGAAGCGCGGCGATCTGCAGATGACCATCAACTTGTGGGGTGACCTAAACTCTATGAAATCACGGGTCGACCTCGAAATTGTGTCTAAACGGCGATAGCGCATCTGGGAGGCGAAAGTGGTGTTTGGTTTGAAACGCGTTTGCAGACGTGGGCGAAGACGAGTAGCCTTGGAACAGGTGGTGGTTAAAGGTCACTTCTGCAATTGTCTTAGGTTCTCTGGTAACCAAAAACGTGATGAGATCAACCATTGGAAGGTAAATTTCTAACCCTAGAACAACAAATCAAAAATGACTTGACGGTGAGGGTCATCAATTAAACTGTGCAAAACCGTAATACCTCGAACCCCTCAACCAGCTCTCCGCCAACCTCTCAAACCCACTTATAACCAACTTAAACACGCGGAAAACCCGCACACGTCATGCGAAGAGGAAATACCCATCTGGGTTAAACAAACGCTCGAGGGCGTCAGGTTGCATAACGTTTTCGGCGTCGCGCAATCGTCCACTCGTGGCGACGTTTCCTGAGTCCGGCGAGGGCGTCCCTGTTTCCAATTATGAAGTTTTCTTTTCACGCGCGAGGTAAATACACCGAATCAACTCGGTCGCCCTTGCGCGCCGCGATCCTCCTGGCGCCTCTCTCTATCCTCAATGGGGTCTATCTAATCGCTAAAGAAAAGAGCTCAAGGCCGTTTAGCATCCAGCGACCCGGAATAAATCCCCCAAGCGAAGCCGTTGTTTCTCCCCCAAGATTTGTTTAGCTTCGACGAGAGATGGGCGACGGGAAATCTTTAGACTTGATCCTTAAATGAATCTCTTGGGTACTGCATTTTGAGAGTTTTTGAGTCAAGGAAGGAAAAGACAAGACCCAAAATCAAAGAATCAAAGATAGTTTTCATAATTGTGGGTTAAGGGGATTAATGCGAGAAGCGAGGGCCAATCTCATGGTAGGCTTCCGAACCCGTAATTATGAGATGGTTTCGGAATTGCCGAGTCACGCGATATTCCTCAGTTTCCCCTTTTTCCCTGTGGCCGCTTCTCCGATGTTTAAAATTCTAAGATTCTGTCTTCCTTCCGTCAACGGAACCTATTCAGAGATCTCTTTTGAAGATCGAAAGAAGCTCGAATTTTTTTCCTGGGTTCGACGATTTTTCGCTTCGATTCTTTGCAACTGGAACAACGAGGAAAAGAAGGAGGAAGCCAAGGAGGAACCTGTCTCCTACCAGAATGAGTGTTTCCGTGACGAAGATTGAATTGTAGCAAAAGAAATCGAGATAAACTTTTATTTTAGCTCGCGTTTACGTGTCCGATATTATGATCTGACGCCGTCATAATCGTCATATAAGGCGAAATGGGGTCAGACCGAGGAAGATGGAGAGTTTACGACGACGAGAGTCGAAAATCGAGCCTTAAAAAGTGGAAAGTTTGGAAATTGCTGTTTTCGGATTTCGACACGTTTTCGGAAATGTCGTAAACGTGGAATGGTTCTTACTTTCTCAGTTTTGATATTTATTAAACCTTGACACAATAAATTATAACAAATTTGGTTTTCTCAAATCAAAAGGAAGGATTTGACGTTTTCGGCGAGGAAGGAAACTCCCATCGGCAATTCGAAGTCGTCTTCGAAGAGTCGCCGGACGGCGAAGCGCTCAGTCCACGAGTCGATAGTGCGCATCATAGAGAAAAGACCGTCGAGCACGAACTTCAGATTCGAGTTACTGTAGCAGGAGCACAGGACTCCCTCCACGAAGATGTCGCCGGTGGAGGTTAGAGGCGCGTAGTACCCCATCTCCTCAACTTCCTCCAACGACTCTACTTCGACCATGTTGTTTCCTTTCGTGAAGAGGCAGTCGCCCACTTGCACGTTCTTAGCAGCGGTCAGCTCAAATTTGGACTTGCCGCACTTGGATTTGTAGATCAAATGCTCGGGAGTCAGTTTAAGGGCAGCTCCATTGGAAGAGTTCAAAGCGAGGAAGAGAGCGGGCTCGTTTTCGATGCGGTGGAGGAACATGACGACCGGAGAGTATGTGGCCTGAAAGACGGCACTTAGATCCCATGGATTCTTAAGATAACATACCATCGAGTTCTCCATAGAAAGCACTGAATCTCCTTTCTTTAAATCTCGCATGGCGACAGGACCTGAAGGAGTGTCCACGAGGGAATCGCCTGAGAAGCAGTAAATCTAAACAGGGACACCTTAACTCAGCTTCTAGAACATTAGAACCCACTCCATTGCCGTATCCACCCGAGGAAGAAGCGCCGGAGTATCCGGTATATCCTGCGTATCCGGTGGCCGCGGGAGCAGGAGGCACTTGCTGGGCCACGGGATTTGTCAAGAAGACAACGTTGCTTGCGGGAGAAGCGTTGCTCGCGACGCCGTCGTCTTCGCCTCCGAATTCGTCAATAAGGCGCCGGAAGTATTTCTTCATGTTTCCGAAAGGCGAAGATTGTTGCTGGTTGGACTGCTGAACCACCTCCACCGTAGGCGCGGCGGCGGCCACTTCCTCTTGGGGGAACTGTAGAGGATTCTGCTGGATCTGAAGCTGGGGCTGGGCTGGAGAGGGAGGCTGCACGGCTTGGAACCCGTTGTTGTCGATCGTTTGAGGGTCGACCTGGTTTCCGTTGTCGTCGACGTACTCAAACTCAGGGTCGAGGGCTACAGGAAGCGCGTTCTGACCAATCGGGGCCGCGAAGGAGCGTGCCTTCGTCTTCTTCCTGCGCGTCATCTTCACGTGGCGGAAGATCGACGGCGCCTGGCGAATGTCGTCGGAGATCAGGATCCTCTTCTCCTCTTGGACCGGAGACTCGCAGGGAATTCGCTGAATCGTCAGCTCGTGGGTAATCCTTGAAATCAAGTCTTTAGAGCAGCATTTTAGAATAAAACTAACTTCTCGCCGCTGATGATCCTCTTCACCGCCTTGACCATGTCGAAGGCGATCACTTTGCCGCCCTTCTGGACATTTCCTCCAACGAAAGTGTCGGTTTCGTTGAGGGCGACCATCCGCTTGTGGCCGACGTCCTTAAGACCTTCGCTGGCGCAGCACTGACTCATGAGGTCCACGCGGTTTCCGCGAAGTTTGTGGGCGACGCCGCTAGTCCATTGGTCGTCGTTGCCGCAGGGATTTTTGTTCCACGCGTCGGAGCAAGCCTGAAAAAGAGATTCGATGAACTTGAGGGGAAGTTCGAAGAGCGCCCCCGGAATTGAAACTCAAATACGCGCGGGCTGGAGGCCGCGCGCAATTTTGGCAGAATTGCGAAAACCGAACGTGAGAAAAATAGGAAAGCGAGGAATCGGAAACTAACGATTTCGAATTCGGCCAATTCGATGCACTTCGGCTTCGCACAGATCAACTCTGAAAAGTCGGTTTTTAGGTTTGAACGGCCTTGCGAGTTACCTGGCTGGGTGGTCGGGTGAATGATGACCTGCGAAGGGAGCGTTTGCTGCGCGCATCCGTCGCCGATCTGGACGACTTTCGCGAGCGAAGAACTGACACAGAGAACGACCAAAAGTGTCAAAAAGCGAGAAGAAAACATCGGCGCGGCGACTAAGTGACAAACGAGCGCCCGAGGGGTATTTATGGAGGAGCCCATGTTAGGTAGGGGTTATTTGGGTTAGAAACTTCGGTTACGAAGATAAACGAGGGGGGGGGAATCATGTTAAGAACAATAACTTTATGATTTACGAGTTTGAAGGCACGAACTGACAAGGAAGTCCTGGGAGTGTCGCCGATTTCTGGACTTCTCTTTTGTGTTGGGATTACAACAAGGTTTGTAACAACTGGAGTGCGGAGATTCCCAGATTCGCCCGTTCAATAATTTATTTCTTGTAAGCTCTGGAAACATTTGCTGAATTCATTCTGCATGGATCGGTAGCTGAACACTTTCTTCACGTCTGCCTCGATCTCCTCCAGATTCGACCATTTTTCTTCCTTCAAATCGGAACTTTCTTCGGCCAAAAAATTTGCGAAACGAGCGAAGATCTCCTGGAGCTCTTTGTGCATTTTCCACAAACTGTCCACCTTCGTTCCCATCACGATCGCCTCGATCTTAACCGATTCCAGGGGGATTCCCGAACAGTTTTTGATGTAGAAGTGGTACCTCCGCGCCCTTTGGCACACCTTGCAGTGATTGAAGTGGAACAGTTGAGGACAGGGCCGGTCGCGGTAGAAGTGGTACGAACAGCGGCACACGGAAGCGTTGCAGATGTTCTTCGGCAGGTAGAATTCTCCCTCCACTGATGCGAGGGTCATCTTCTCCAGAGTCACGGTTTGGCGGACGACGTGAGAACTGCCGTTCAGCAGGAAACTCCCGAGGATCCGCTCGGAGAAGTCGAAAACGGCGATTTGGCGCAGTTTGGCGAGGAGGCGTTCGCGGGAGTCGATGGTGGCCGAGATGAGTTTGGCGACCACGGGGAAGAGGTGTCGCACGGTTTCGGCAAATTCCAAGAGGCTGAATTCTCCGCTTTCGGATGGCTGCGCGCTGCCATACTTCAAGTGGAGAGCGGAGGTCGCAGATCGACCTGTTTCGAACTCTTCTGACGGCTTGGACGTCGAGTTCTGAAATAGCCACTCTTCAAATCGCACTTTAATTGCTCTCGAATTTCATTTTATCTATCAGTTTTTTAACGCGATATCAAGTCTTTTTTTTTCTCAAAGCACTTTTCAAGACATCGCTTTTCCTCCATATAAAGAAGAAAAATTAGCATCTATTTAGAGCAGGATTCTCTCTAAAAGATATAATGAACCCCGAATTCCAATTCCACAACTCCATCGCTTCCGCGATGGCCGTTTTTCCAGCTCCGAAATGAGAAAATTGCGGAGCTCTATGAAAAGCAAAAAGCGGCAAAAGAGGCTAATCATGTCAGTATCCAGACACTTGATAAAATGGGTCCTGAAAACGCCCTAATCGTTGAATTGTACGTCCCTTGTACGAAAAAGAGGTACAATTGTCGCCTAGAGGGAGTTCACGAGAACATGGATCAGATGCACGAACTGGTTCAGAGTTTGCGGCAGGAAATCGATAACTGGGATCCCAAGATGAGCGAACTGAAGAGGAAGGTCGCCAGGCTGGAAGATCCACAAGAAGAAGACATAACGGAGCCTTTAAACTCTGAAGATGGAGTGGATAGACAGAGCAGCTTCGAAGAACTCTCTTTGCGATTCGATGAGCAGGCCGATCGTTTCGGAATGCGCTTGAAGAGATTTGAGAGGATCTTTCGGAGTTGGAAAACAAGAGAGAAAACTTGGAATCCGAGAATCCAAAATCTGAGGTTTAGAATGCTTCTACTGTTGAGAAAAAGTCGAAAACATTCGATGTCCAAGCAGAGCGTTTTGAAGCCAGGTTGAAGCGCCTTCATGAGAATGTGATGAAACTGGATCTAGAAGAAAAGTAATTCCACGAAGTTGAGATTTAGTCGATGCACGGAAAGGATAAATCTGATTGAAGGAGACCCAAATAAAACATTTTATAAAATTCCCCAGCAATTTTAAACCCACAGAGTGATTCCCTCATCTCAAAAATAAACAAATCTGCCAACCTGGTTCGGACCCGTCGCTTCGTCCCTTGGTTCGTCATCGGCGTGATTCATTTGCGGACCAGAGTTCTTTTTCTAAAACTCCGATAACCAAACACCGCTCGTCTCCCCCTCCTCACCTTTTCCATCGCTTTGGTGTACACAATCACAGTGTCGCCAGTTTCCTGAAAGCATCAACGTTATCATAAGAATTTTTTCGAAATCTAACCGGGCGTAGCGCCGTCGTGGGACGATAGAAGAAAACATATTCGTCGCCATCCTGTGGCGTTTCCTTCTCCAGCTCGGCAACCGTTTCGCGTTTCCCAGAGCGTTTGACGCGCCGGAGGGAGCAAACGATCCTCTCGAGGTCATCTTCCAGGTCGTCGCCAATGATATCCTTGACCACCTTGCGGAAATAGTGCCACATGAGCCATTTGAAGACGACTTCGGCAGCATAGTTGAAATACCAAAGAAACGAAAACCGCGTTTTCCCGTACTCCAGGTGGATGAAAAACGAATTCTTGAGTTTGTGGTCGTGGAAGGATTCTTCGTGAGGCGAGGAGACGAAGGAATCGCCTTCGGGGAAGACGAGGATCCGAGATTTGCAGCCGGGAGAAGAGCAGCGAAAGAAGGGCGAATCGGGGACTTTGTGGAAGTGGAAACGATCGATCTGGACTCGCGAAGGAGCGCCGTAGCGAGATTTTTCGAGGACTTGGACGGTGGCCATGGGGCTATCTGCTCATGCTTCTCGAAAGGGTTGTGAGGTGGTGAAGCTGCAGGCAAACCTAAAAGCAAAAAATGAGGCTGAAGGCAAACAAGCGAAGAAAAGAAAGAAAGAGTGATAAGCGTTCGTTGATTCAAAAATAAACAAAAAACGAATTTGTAATAAACATCAAACATTCTCTGTGTGCTGAGACGTTTATGGTTTCAGTTTGGCAAAATGCATTAGAAACTACATGCTATTGTTAGCAAAGAATCGTCCGTATTTATATAAAACTAGGAATTGAAGCAAATCAGCGAAAATACAGCGAAGATTCAGTAATAAAAGGTAATGCTGATTTTGCAGTGGTTCGGTTGCAAACCAGGGAGGTGCGTGATCGATCGAAAGTACCCGAAAGAGCGAAAGAAAGCAGATGTGACTAAAGCGTCTTTAGCGAAAGGAAAACAACATGACACATCTTTTGGATCGTAAAGATACCATGAGAAGACCGTTCCCACTTGTTATCTCAACATGTAGTCACTCTTTTTCGAAATTTCCCTACCAGGTTCTCGCTAAAAATAGCACGAAACACCGAATCCTTGCAAATCGTTTTTTACTTCAAGGTGTTTGTCAACATCTCGCGTCCTCGTAAACAACTTTTCTACAGAGAGTGGAGACCACTTCCCCAGATCGATAAGTACTCGAAATTTCCATTTATTTTCAGTTTACAAGTTTAAAGTTTTACAGAATTTAAAAGTGAATCTGACCGATCACTGATTATTGCTTGTTGTTCCAGTTAACTTTCACGCAATCGGCTGCGCGCTTGTCCAGATATGCCTGAAAGAGTCTTGAGGTTGAATGGACGAAAACGACTAATTAACCTTGAGAGATGGGCGCTGATTCATGCGCTGGTGGAACGCTCTGAGAGCGGGCGAGTTGTCGAGGGTCGTGCGGTCCAAGATGAGCATGATGTCCAGCTCTTCGAAAAGCGCGTAGTCCACAAAACAGATTTTGTCCCCGAGCACAAAATGATCGCCGTTCTGGCGCGAAACAAAGAGTTTCTCAAGCTGGCCGAGAGCCGTTGGGAGAGTGGAAGCCAGAAATGCGTCCTTTTTACCCTAAACAACGAGCTTAAACGACTTTTAACAAAAGTGCTCTTACAGGTGTGTCATAATTGTTGTAGATCAAATCGGTGTATTTGGAGTGTAGATCCCGGATTCCCTCGAAGAACATGTCTGCGTGGCACTGGTCGTCCTCATCTCTTCCGTAGAGATTGTGCTTCCGAGCCAAATGGCGAATAATCGCGCCGGTTTGGACAATGTGGACATCATCGTCCTTAAGGCAAGGCACTTGACCGTAGACCTAAAAGTTCACTTGAAAATAAGCTCCAAATTGATGAAAATTACAAAGTTCTTCTTGATTTTCGTCCACTCTTCGTCCGTTTTGATCCTCTTCTCGACGAGAGGAATCCCGCTGTCGGCACACAGGAGGCGGATCATCTCCGCGAGGCCTAAATTAAAGCGTTTTCAAATGAAGAAAATCGAGAGAAACAAACCTCTAATATCGAAGTAAACCAACTCGTACTTTTGCGGCATTTTGTCGTCAGGAATGTTCTGAAACAAAAGAGAGTTTGGCACAAGATGCAAAACGTTCCAAGCAATCGATCGGAACGAAACTGCGAAGGGCGCACGAGGAAGAGGGGACGCGAGAGGAGAAGAGGCTGAGAGGAGTCAGCTGAAGCCGCAAAAACACCCGTAAATAAAGGGCCGTTCGTAAGCACGGGCGTTGCAAGCACAAACAGGAGATGAGAAGCACTTTTGAACGTGAATCGGAAGATAAAATACGCAAATGCGAGAAGATCGCGTGGAACAACAAGAGGGCGAAGGATGATCGGTTGCGAAGGACGAAAAGGGGTCGAGCGGAACTGATCATTCATGAGCAGCACAAAACAGACGAAATTTCGAGAGGCGAACGAGGACGAAAGCCTAGCTTTCGGAACAGGGCTGTGCAAATGCGATATCTTTTCTGCGATATGCGATACAATTTTCAAAATTGCGATACGATACGCGATATTTCCGGCACTTGACAGTGGTACTTGCAGCGCTCGAGTCAAAGAATTTGTCGAAATCGACATATTCGACACGGTAAATCATTCAGAAACGAAAAACGAACGCACGTTTTCGAAAAACCGCGCGACATTCTCCCCCACGTTAAAATTCCAAAAATTCAAGAGTTAAGGGGGTTTTATAGTTCTGCGCGCGCGCGTTTCCAAGCTAACGCCATACAAATTTGGGGAATTTTTGACGCGCGCGCGCGAGGACCACCACGACGACGAGTAGGGGTGTTTTTAGTTGCAAAGTGCGTTCCGAGTTGCATTTGAAGCGCGCAGCAAAAGCGAAATCGGCGCAGCAAAAGCCACCCACGACGAATGAAGCGAGCGTCACAAAATGTTGCTGCCGCCTCCGACCGGCAGCAAATCTGGAGAAGGCGCGTTTTTTTTGGAAATTGAGGGTTGAGTGGCGGGTGTTCAAGGCACCTAAGCCCAAATATTATGGCTTGAGGTCTGATTTCTGCTTGCAATGCATTTTTGAGGGTTGCGCTTCCATTCTGATAAAAAATGGACGGTGTTTGGCCATTTTGAAGACCGAAATCGCGCGCTTCACCGCAAATTTTGTTGAATTTGTCGTTTATAACGCGTTTAAATTATTTCTTCTGTGTTTGCAGTGTTTCAAACGTGGAAATGAACTCGGAATTCGGGAATTTGGAAGCCGGAGATGTACTCGAGCCGGATTTTCCAGAAGAAAACGTCGCGTTTCAGCAGGAAGACTGGAGGCGCGCCCTGATTGAAGAAGTCTCGTTCAAGCCTGCGCTATGGCGCATTCAAGACTCCAGTTATTCGAAGAAGGACGCCAAGGAACAAGCTTGGTCCGATGTTACCGCGAACTTAAACTTGCGGTTTGATATGAATCTACAGCGTAAGTGTGCCGGTATTTGCGTTGTATAATTTGGCTTTTCTAGGAGCGGAAGTTTGCTCCCAGGATACGCCATCCAGTTCTCGCTCCGCGTCCATGCTGGCGAAACAGCTGCGATGGAATTTTGCAAGATATTTTGTTAGTCCTATGGGCCAATTACCGTGGCGGTCCTATGATGTGTGACGAAATAAATTTGGTTCACAGCACAACGCACACACGACTCCACTTTTGACGCGCGCATCGAACTATAAAACCGCGTCAGCAGGTGAAATCTCGATTTGCTGCTGCGTTTTTTGAATTTGCAGCTTGCGCGTAGTTCGGTTGGCGCGAGCGCGTTCCGGAAATAAAGCGGCAGCAAAACAGCAAAAAATGCGTGACGCGCGCGCGCGGAACTATAAAACCCCTTTAGGAAAAAAATTGAGGACCGAGTATTGCGTCAAATATTGCAGAAATCGCGATACGCGAAATTTCGTATCGCAAAAATGCCGCGATATCGCGATATGCGATACGCGACACGCGCACGGCCCTGTTTCGGACGATTTCTCCAAATGCTCCCATACAGTATGTCACTTTAGGCAGTTGTGTCGGAAACCTAAGAAGCAAAGACCTGCACCTCTCCGTGGTGCTTCCTGTGATTTTGCTGCAGTTAACAATTCATAGTCTTGCAAGTCAGCTCAATTTTGGGGAAAACGTGAAAACAGCACGCACGTAGTTAGCCGACCTGCACTTTGGACTACAAATGGTCACCTGTGGCTGACTTGCGGCAGGTTGCACAAGCTTCTTGCAGCTGAAATTCCTCCCAAATTTTATAAAAGCAACAAACGGTTGAAATCTTGTGCAATGGTGTAAAGATACGGACAACTGCGGACAATCTCGGCCAACACTCACCTTTTCCTACCACTTAACCGCAATATTTACATTTGTGTTGTGGGCTTCCGATTTAAGGGCACAGTTTCCAAAGGAAGGTCCAAACAAAACAAGATGCGTTTGAAGAAAAAGAAGCCGCGCTGAATTATTGAATTTATTGGGAGCGACTCCTAGAAGCAGATATCTCCGAGGCAGAAAGCGCGCTTTTGCGAAAATTTAATTAGAGCGTGAGATAGGCACGTGCTTTAGGTTTAATGATGTCTAGCGAAAAGAAACGAATCCAATTATGTTGTGTTGAGCAGATGCAATTTTAGCTATACAAAGATCGGTATTCTAGAAACGGTCAAAAATAAACCAACTGCTGAACTTTTGCGACCTTGCAAATTTGAGAATAACTGGTAAACAAGCAAAAACTGGTTCCCTTTTTTGAAAACAAATCGAAGCTCAGTCAACCTTTCACCGAAAAACGAGCATTACAACGCTTGAAATTTGAGTCCAAAGACCATCCACGACGTTGAGGGTTGAAGTGTTTTATCGTTTGCTTTATCGCTAAACACAAAACGCACAAGAGGACGTTAAAGCGACGGTTCCATTCTGGTTTATTGCTTTCCATAGGCGTTTACACCCACGGGGCCGCGAGATAAGTCTTCAAACTTCTCCTACAAAGTCATCCCTACTTTTGTTCCACTCCAACTCGTCATCTATAATAGAAACTCGGACGTCCATGAACTCGATTCCGTGATTGGCGAGGAAAAGACGAATCATCTCGTAGATTAGTTCGTGCTTGGGATCCGTCTGAGTCAGCGAAAATTTGCAGATGTGGACAATCACGAGGTGAGTCGCATCTGAGTGGTAACGACGGTGGAGAAACAAAGGACGAAAGCAGTCTGTAACTCGTTTGTGCCCTGGCAAGGTTTGGGTAGGTGCAAGTAACGACTTATAAATTTAGAGGCGCAAGGTGGCACAGAGCATTAAACCCTTTGTGCATCTTCAATGTTTCAGTCAAGATTTAAGAGTCGAAGAAAAACGTGGTGAAAACGTGTCGCTACAGAAAGCACAAACTACGCGCACATGTCTTCCAAATGAGCACCTTAATGTCTCCAAGATCGAATGCGGAAGAAAAGCAAATAGCATTCAGGTTTATTTAATCGAAGATCAAAATGGAAATTATTTAAAGCGGCCAAAAAGGATATTCCTCCGTTTACTGTTTTCCGTTGCCATTGATTTTGATTCCGGAAGCGGCGCGCTTCTCGAGGTACGCCTTGAGGTTGGGGCGCGCGGCCATGCGCTCGTGGAAGGCCTTGAGGAGGGCGAAGTTGTCCAGAAAGTGGGTATCGAGGACCAGCATCACGTCCAACTCTTCAAAGAGCGTGTAGTCGACGTAGGAGATCTTCTCGCCCAGAACAAATTTCTCGCCGTTGGCGTGGGTTTTGAAGAGCTTCTCGAGCTGAGCCAAGGCGGTGGGAAGCGTGGTTCCGAGGAACTCCTCCTTCTTGCCGGGCTCATCGTAATGGACGTATATCAGGGGGCCATACTTGGAGTGGAGATCGCGGATCCCTTCGAAGAACATGTCGGCGAACGTCTTCTCGCACTCGGAGTCGCCGCCGAGGTTGTGGACGCGGGCGAGGTGACGCATGATGGCTCCGGTTTGGACGACATCCGTCTTGCCATTCTCCTTAAGGCAGGGGATCTGGCCGAAGCTCTGAAAAGAGTTTGACTAAATAAGCGAATCGATCCAGCTTAACTCACAAAGTTTTCCTTGACCTTCGCCCACTCCTCACGGTCGCTGATTTGGGTGTCCTGGAACTCGATATCTTGGTCGGTGAGGAGAAGACGGGTCATCTCGGCGAGGCCGCGGATGTTGAAGTAAACGAGCTCGTACTTGGGCGTCATCGTGAAATCGACTCTGAAAGGAAAGCAGCTCAAACAGGTGGATAACGACAGAAGGACGGCGGAGGGATGTCGAATGCGATGGAAGAGCCGAGCGAGTGGATTATATGCAAGCGGAGGAAGGTGGGAGAATTGTGCGCGGTTGTAGTTTGTGCTGGGTGAGAGGATTTCTCAGAGAGAGAGGAAGGCTGCGGCGTTGTGCTGCGCGAGATACGTAGATGTTTCTAAACCGTGTTCGTTAGAAGAAACGTTGAATTTCGTGCTTTGTTCGGGGAGCAGAAACTACAATTGCAAAATGACATCACGGAGAATATTTCGCAATGTGCTTATCGATTATTGGCATCTGACATAAAATTGTCATAAAACACCTACTGGATATAAGGAAACAAATCTTCGTGGCCAAGTGAGCCATTCCGTAGCTGCGTGTTGCTTAGCCTATTGTTTTGGAGATTTGGACAAATCGATTCGTAATTTTTACGTCAATTTAGGTAATGCATTCAGAGGATAACCTGTGTGAACCAGTACGCAGCTGCTCGACCAACCTTTGCTGTCATTTTTGGTCGCGATGCTCCCAAACAAGGGCGAAAAATAACTTTGTTCGATTCAAAATTATCGCGCAAACTCGTTTTCCGATCTCCACGACCACAGCACTCTGATCAAGAAGCGAAATTCAAAAGTTGAAGCAGCGGCGCCGCAAAGCTTTGGCCAAAGTCGTCGCTGTTCTTGGAGCACAATTCGAATTCGATTCTCCCAGCGCTGAAGAAATCACCTCTGTACGGCCGCGAAACGCAGATCTATTTAAATCACCGATCTGGCGACTTTTGCTGCTCCATTGACGGCGAGCGAAGGCGGAACGTTGCAAAACTTGCAGCGTTTGCAGGACCTTTTGTTTGCAGGGCGTTTGCAGGCTCGCCGATTCTCGCTCGCCTTCTACAGAATCGCCGCTGGCGCCGTCGCGTCAATTTTCGGGCCAATTTCCGCGTTTGTTACGGTCAGAGGAGTGTTCTTTGACGCTTGCAATATGGGGAAACTGATTTCGAATGAATCTGCAAGTCGGAAACCGTATTGTGATCCAACGAGTAACGGATTAGTCAAGTTAAGAAGCATGAAGCAAAGAACCACCAACGCCCCGAATTAAGACTGAAAATGAGGAAACAATGTTGTTAACGGAAGGCTTTATTAGCAAGGCTGAAGTGAAAACATTTCAAAGGGTCGTGACAGTGATCAAGATTCCAGAATCGTTGCGCTTTTGGACGTAGTTCGTGAAATTAGGCAGCTCCGTCATGCGTTTGTGGAAAGCGTTGAGAAGCGGGAAAGCGTCCAGTGTGCGGATATCCATGATGAGCAGGACATCCAGCTCCTCAAACAGCGTGTAGTCACGAAAAGAGATTTTCTCACCCAAGATGCAATGCTATCCGTTTCGGTGGATCTTAAGCAACTTCTCGAGCTGAGCCAAAGCACTGGGGAGCGTGGTTCCATGGAACTCCCGGTCGTCGAAGTAGTTGGAAATGACGTCGGTGTACTTCGAGCGCATATCTCCACCCTGTCGTAGATCGAAGATCACAGAAGTTCTGTCGTCTTCGGTGTCGCCATACAGATTACGAACGAGTCCCAAGTGGCGCATGATGACGCCAGTTTGGACGAACTGCTCGTTTCCCTTTTCGAATGGTCGGCTCGAGTGGAAGATTTGTATCCTTATCACACCCGCCAAAACGACAAATGTACACGAAAACATCATCTGCGCACAAACTCGCGTACTTAATCAGTATTAACACAAAAACGCTGGCGCAGCACTGATCGAGCAGCGTAATTCAAGAATTGAAGCAGCGGCGCCGCAAAGCTTCGGCCAAACTCGGAGCGCAATTCGAATTCGATCCTCCCAGCGCTGTTTCGTAAGTGGGCGCCATTCTCGGAAATCTGAAATGTGAGTATAAAAAAATGAATGGATTCACGCAGGAAAGTCAAATGTCAAATGGAAAGGAAACAGAGATTACCGACCTTGCGAGCAGTTGACACACCCCGATGACCGCGCTTGTTGGAATAATTTAAAAACCAACATTCATGCACAAAATGGACGAAGCGAAAGATGCTACGCTTCATGCGTGCTCATCATTTTGTCTTTAGAGGCGTTTGAAAAAAGTTTTTTGAAATATATCAACATTTTTTGTCTTTCAGTTTTCGAACATTCGAAACTAGAAATCGCGCGAGCGCAGGAATGCCGAAATAATGGATCTATTTTTCCGCTGGGCAAATCTTTTGTGCAAACCCAAATCTTGCAGTTTTAAGCCGATTGCGTTCCAGCCGCAACACCTAAATCTCCCTTTTGATTTCAGTTTTTTCGATCGCTTCTATTTCAAAATCCGAATGCACACATTCCATATTCGTCGCTCTTCTCATTCGCTTCTCAAACTCTGTTTCTCCTTCTCGTGCCTCCTCAAAGTTCGCCTCTTTGTCCACTACAGTCATCAGCCAAACGAACCGCTGCGACTCCTTCGGAATCCCGCCAAACCATCGGAAATATGCAAATCGGTGACTCATCCTCCGACAGCGCTCGTTCTCCACTTAACGTCGTCGCTCGAAATAAATTCTCTTCTGCGCAAACAAAGGCTTCTTCGCTCATTTCAAAGGCATCTTCGCTTCTGTTTTCTGGGATGCCACGTCCCCGCTACCATAACCCCTCCCTTGCCCCGGAACGCTCTCTTTAAAAGGTCCTCGTCGCGTTCCTCCAGAAAAAGACGGATTCAGGTGCGTCGTTGGTCGCCCCAAAAAACGACTTCAATGCGATTTATGCAAATTGCGCCGGTCGGCGTCGATTTTTTTCTGCCGCGTTCCGACGCCGATTCCGCGGTCGACTGCTTAAAGACGACCGAAAATTGCCCCAAAACGAGGCCTGTTCGCGTGTTCGCTGGAGCGCTGGGAGTGTGATCTCCTTAATTTGCAGTTTGGTAAGTCATTTCCGAGGGCAAACTCATCGCCTCGCAGCTCTTGTCTTCGCCTCGCAACCTCGAATTGCCCCAGTTCTCCGCGGACCGGTTTCGCCGGTGGCTATGTTTACCTAACCACTATTTCCCTCGCTCGCCTACCTGCAATCACCTCTCCTCCCGCGCACCCAACTGCCACTACCTAATCCGTCCTCTCCGTCCGTCGCTTATTTGCGCTTCGGATTTGATTCTTGTGCGCAACTCACCGAAACATACAAAACTTTCCGAGTCCGACCGCTTTCGAATCATTTCTCTCCGCGTTCGTCGTGCCCAGTCGTCCTCATCGACGTTCTCTGCTTTCAGAATGCCAATCGGAGTGCCTTCGGCCCGTGCGCCCCTCGGCGGCCGCCAAACCAACGCCGCCCGCGAATCCACCGGTGAGTTACACGACGTGATGATTATCCCGCGCGTGGATTAACCCACTTTTGGGATATCGTATAAATAGGGGTGCGGATACTAGCTGAGGTAGTCCGCGGTTGTGATGCCTCAAGGGGTGTACAGTCGCTCCTACGAATATGAAGGTCGGTGTTTTGCTTTTTAGAGTACTGTAGGAGGAGCGTTTGGTTTTGTGGAGCTTGGAATAAAATGAATCACTATTAAATCAAATTAAATTAGAAACAAGCCCGTTTTCTTCTCTTTCTAATTTGTTATTTTCAGCTTCCGGCGGCAGGATGCTCAAGATCGTCACCGAAATGGGATCCTCGATGGGCAGCGGTCTTTCGCCCTTCGGCCAAAACGCTGCTTCGACCATTCGCGACTCCCGGGAGCGCGAAAAGAAGGAAATCTCGGACCTGAACGACAAGCTTGCCTCTTACATCGAGAAAGTCCGTTTCCTGGAAGCTCAGAACCGCAAACTACAGGCGGATCTGGAACTTCTCCGCGGAAAATGGGGAAAAGACACCCACAACATCCGCCAGATGTACGAAGGAGAACTCTCTGTAAGTGGATTACTTAGAGAACGTTTGTAAGGACTTTACTTTTAGGAAGCCCGCAAACTCATCGACGACACGAACAAGCAGCGCGAAGAGCTCGAGAAGCAAATCCGGAAGATGCTCGAGGAACTCGCTGACTACAAGAAGAAGTACGAAGACGCTCTAAAGGGCCGCGAAGCCGACCGCGACAAAATCGATGAGCTGCTGGTGATTCTTTCGAACATTGAAGGCGAAATCAGCCTCCTGAAGAGACGCATCGCCGAACTGGAGGAGGAAGTCAAATACATCAAGTCGGAGAACCACCGCCTCATCGGGGAGCTCCAGCGCGCCCGCACGGACCTTGATCAGGAGACCCTGAATCGCATCGACTACCAGAACCAGGTGCAGACCCTCCTTGAGGAGATCGACTTCCTCCGCCGCGTCCACGACCAGGAGATCAAGGAACTCCAGAGCCTCGCGGCCCGCGACACAACCCCGAGAACCGCGAGTTCTTCAAGAACGAACTCGCCTCCGCCATACGCGACATCCGCGCCGAGTATGACCAGGTACGGTAGTCCTCAAAAACTTTTTCGGTTGAGTTGTGATTTGCGGTGATTGAGTCCTGACTTCCTCTTTTTCGTTATGTTTTTGTTAGTGTGATGTTCCGTCTTTTTCAGGTGTACAGCGTCAACCGCAACGACATGGAGTCGTGGTACCGCCTCAAGGTCCAAGAGATCCAAACGCAGTCCGCGCGCCAAACCATCGAGCAGGGCTACGCGAAGGAGGAGGTGAAACGCCTCCGCCTGCAGCTGAGCGACCTTCGCGGAAAGCTCGCCGACCTCGAAAGCCGCGTATGTTTAAGTAGGGGATTACGGTAGCTTAAGGTTGTTTGACTTCAGAACTCGCTGCTGGAGAAGCAGATCCAGGAGCTGAACTACCAGCTCGAAGACGATCAGCGCTCGTATGAAGCGGCGCTCAATGAACGCGATGCTCAGATCCGCAAGATGCGTGAGGAGTGCCAGGCGCTGATGGTGGAGCTGCAGATGCTCCTGGACACGAAGCAGACCCTCGACGCCGAGATCGCCATCTACCGCAAGATGCTCGAGGGCGAAGAAAACCGCGCCGGCCTCCGACAACTCGTGGAGCAGGTTGTAAAGACCCACGGCATCACCCAGCAGGAGGACACCGAGACCATGCGTGTGGTGAAGGGAGAAACCGCCTCGCGGTCATCGTTCCAGCGCTCCGCCAAGGGCAACGTTTCCATCCAGGAATGCGCCGCTGATGGCAAGTTTATCGTGGTGCACAACACGCATCGCTCCAAGGAGGAACCCATCGGCGAGTGGAAACTGAAGCGCAAGATCGACGGAAAGCGCGAGGTCGTCTTCACTTTCCCCAAAGATTTCGTGCTGAGAGCCGGAAAGAGCGTGAAGGTGTTCGCTCGCAACCAGGGCGTCAACTCGCCCCCTGACCAGCTTGTCTTCGACGCTGAAGATTCGTTCGGCAGCGGAAACAACGTCCAAACTATTCTTTACAATAAAGAAGGAGAGGTGGGTCTGGGACCGGGAGGCTCAGCTGACCCTAAGACTCGTTTCAGGAACGTGCCACCCACATCCAACGTTCCAGCACTCAGTAAACCCCGCTTTCAGTGCTTTCACACTCTTCTGAAATGTGATTTAGCGCTTTTTGCTTTTGTTGGCATAAACTACTATATGCATTTAATGCCAGATTTTAGCTTTACGTACAATACATATAACCGTATTGTTCAGTGATGTTTGACAGTTGGAAGCCGGTGTTTGAGAAAAGTAAGACAAGAAGAAATTCTTAAGTGACTCACAAAACAAGAATGTGAAAACCTTTAAAACAACAAATTACGTGACCTCGCTAATCTCTAGAGAACAGTCTCCGCCTTTTTATCGGCGATCCTATCTTCCGTCCAAACACGAGGAACCGAATTCGAAGCGGCATCTTCTGTTTCCTTTTTGGATACAATCGAAGATGTCATTACGACAAAAGTCGTAAAAGGAAAAAGAGGCGCAGATAATAAATTCTCCAAAAGGGCGTAAAACGGCTTTGAAATCGTTTGCCGCGGATGATAAAACGAAGTTGCTTCTTTTACGAGAAAAGGAAGTCGGAGTGATTAACCGAATCCAAAACACAAGAATCGTTAAAACTTTTATGGGTCTAAAAAACTTGTTGCAAAAGTCGAATTAAAACCACGACTTTGGCTTTCAATCCTTGCACCGAAACTCCATCTCAATCTTTCAATCTTTTTTGACCTCCGCAAGGTTTCAAGACTGTCTCAAGCACCCGCGAGTCCGCTCGTAATGTTGCGTTTTGCGCTGAAAAGATGATCTTGAATGCTCCTCGATTTAGCATCTCTCGCGCACTCCTAACAAGTGGCCGTCTCACAAAACTCGTCCACCTCTTCATTTCCTTGTCGTCGCCTAATCCCGACTCTTCAATCTCTTTTTCGCTTTCCTGCCGCATAATCTCCTTTCCTGGGCTCGGGTTCATTTCGCTGTCCTTCTTAAACCCGCTTTTTGCGGCTTTCTCGCAAAGAACTGCGAATCATCGCTGGATAAGGCGATCTCGGGAGTTGATTCGGTCGATTCGATCATAAATCCGCGCAGACCAAACGTCACCAGAATCCGCGCGCGAGGGTAATCAAAGCAAATTACGGCGATTCGCGGCGTTTGTTGACTCGCATGTTTTGGGATTCTCGGGCTGCTGCGGACCTTGGATCCGCTCGTCAGCGGACCCCGAGACCGGACGGTCGATTTTCCACTCGATCTGACCAATCAAGAATCAGTCGCCTAAAGCTGGCGAGATTGGAGCTTCTGGTCGCCGATGGTTGTGGGACTGTCGGGGAGCCTTGTTTTGAAGGAGCACTCAAGCAAATGCACATTCGGGGACAATTATTAGGAGGATGATGACGAAGGAGGCGATAATTGACGACTTGTTTGATCGTCGGCGTCGGAAGTAGCGCTAAAGATGTTTTTTGAAGTTCGGAAAGTTTGTTTTCATGGTGTGTGCTTGAGGAAGTAGATGATTAGGTTACGGTACGCGTTGCGAGTTCGGGATCATAAGGAGTGGTGATCTTTTGGTGGTTACAAATTAAGTGAAACAAAGGATAGGTTAATCGCGTTAAGAGATTGTGGCAGAAGAGCGGACTGTGCAGATTTTGTGGTTTTGAGCGGGTTTCGAAACAGAAAGCGCAGACTAGATAGTGCGCGAGGGTAATTGCGTAAGCATTTGACCAACTCGATTTTAGCAATTCTATCAATCTAATTCTATACATCAACGTGTTTTATCGTTTAGAAATTAATCTAAATTTTATATGTATGCAAAATTTGCCCTTTTAGACCTTACAAGTGTTTGTCTCATATATACTTTTCGTGTTTTCTGCATACCTCCTCTTTGAGTACTCCTAGATTTTACTTAGTCGTAAGAGTTCTCATTATTACGTTTACAACAGACGGTCTTACACCCTGGTTCGTCAAGAATCGTCAGTAGTCTAAACAGTTTGATCAGATCCATATTTCAACATTCCCAGACTGGTCCACTCTTGCACTTCCTAATCATTCAAACGCCGTTAATCACCCTTCATCGCAAACAGCGACGTCCAACATGCGAATTACGGTTTCGAATCCTTCGCGACCTTTGTTCGCGTTTCAAATCCGACGCCTTATCGATCACTTTCTCCGAGCGCCGGCAACTTCTAACGGACGCTCGTCTTCCTGTTGAAACTTGAACCCGAAAATCATATTTTCTGGAACCTCCCGCTCCTCAGCGTTTGTCGGGCTTCCTTTTTGAGCCGCTCACAATTGCACCCATTCAGCGATTAGGTAAAAACGCATCCATAAAACCGAAATGACCACTTAGGTTCCCGAACAGGTTCGGCGGCCATTCCGGTCTTTGCTCCGAACCTCAGATGTTCTTTCCTTAATTACCCGGGCAAGGTCGGTCTGGCTAACCACCACTGGCTCCACTCCTATCAGCCGATCTTCCAGGATCTCCTCGTTAATCATCTTCGCGCGCCGCTTTCGGATCTGCAGCGTTCCCTTGCGTGTTTCTCCGGTTCCTGTGGTCCTCTGCAGCTGCTTTTCGGGGCCTCGGGCTACAAAACAAACGTCTTCTTCCCAACCAACGTTTATTTTTCCAATCCCGGCGATAACATCGCCGGCGCTGCTGATCGCCATCGTTTCGTTTTTGTGCGCTCATCCCGTCCCCTCCTCTTCTTCTCCGACTCGCGGTAAACCTGAATGACGCCTGAAGGCGCTACAGCCCTGGGAACCCTAGGGAGGCGACTAATTGTATGGATATCGCTCGGAGTGGGCGCGTCATTATCTCCAATTGGATATATCGCGGCTCGCGCGACTTCTCCCAGAAGCCTCCGTCGCTTCTTGCGATCTAACCGCCGCCGTTTCAGGAGGCTCGGATGCGCTTATGACGTCATCGTCAGCGACCACCTTATTAGCCTTGCTGGCCCTGGTGCTGGTAAGAGCGGTGCGAAGCCAGCAAGAAACGCTACTCGGACTTCCGCCACTTCCTGCGTTCTTTGAGGACGACGGTTCGTTGTTTAGTTGAAGAGTTACTCAACTGGTTTGCCTTTTGTTGGTTTTTTTGTCAGGGTTCTGCTGAAGCAGGAACTCGCGTGGTGACTCGTTTCCAACTTGAAACGTTTCCGACGAAAAGAGATTTAATGTTTGGTTATCGAAAACTGTTTGAGGGTTGGGAACACTATGTGACTGGTCAAGATTGACTTTTGCGTGTTTTCATATAGATAGTTTGTGCGACTGGAACGAATTTATGGATTTCCAGTCATTGACCTCATTGTTTGCAATTTTGAATTCCAAATTAATTTTTGCGTTTTTCAACTTTTGAATTGATTAAATTTCATATTTTTCAGAGCCTGAGACCGTCGAAAAACCGGCGACGACGACTCCGAAGCCAATGAAGAGCGTGAATCCGTTCACGTTGCTTACCTACAACGCGTTGCCTCAGCACCGGAATTTCCTGCTACCGGATGCTCCTTACCTCGTGAACAACATTCCAGAACTGCCGCCCAGCACGAGTCCAAGTACAAGGGACGCTACGACGACGACGGCGTCTTCCACCCCTTCGACGAGGAGATTTCGAAGGAGACCAAAAAACCGCAGGTTCGGAGAAATCGGTTAAATATGCGAGAAATTCGATTTTTCAGGCGTTAGGAGCGAAGATTCAGAAGACGGAGGATTCGGCAGAAGAGGAGGAGGGAGACATGGACCACTCGACGGAGGCCGAAGCTCCCGAACACACGACGGCTACTCAGCAGCCGAGGGAACTCCATCTGCCGATCAAAAAGCTGAGCGCCTTGCGAGAGAACATCCATCAGATTCCGAAGACCTCTCCGAACACGCCGGTGCCGCCTGCGCCCTCGACCTCCTTCTCGCCGCCGGCTTCTTCGGTATTTCCGCCGTCGGTCGTCCCGACGTTCCCGGTGCCCGAGTTCACTCCTCCGGTCGAAGCTCCGCAAGCTCCGAATCTGGCCCCAGTTCCCAAGATCCAAGCTCCCATCGCGTTCCAGGAAACTCCGCCAAATTTCGTGGCGGCGGCCGCAGCCACAACGCACCCGGTAAGTGCGGGCGAGAGTCCGGAAGGCGTCATGGGTCGCGACAAAGACGATCTTGTTTTCACTTTCGCGCTGTTCTCGCGTGCAGGTGGCGTGAGAAGAGACAAAGGAGCGCAGGAAGTGCTTCGTAAGCTAAGGAGTCCGGATGTTTGAATTGCGGAGAAAGTGCGCAATTTGCTGAAACAATCGATTAGCAAAGATTTTAGGAAAGTTGGAATTCTAAGTGAACGATGATGGGGATGATGACCCTTCGGGAGAGGGATCAAGGGTTCGAAGCGGGCGAGATTTATCTCGGAGATGCGAACGAGCAGATAAGGCTCGCGAAATTGAATAACGAAAACAAAATTTGAGTTACGCAAACAATCGAATTAGAAGATAACATAAATTGGATTTTTTAGATAACTTTTATACTTTCAGGTATCTTCACCGGAGTTCTCGATGATTCAAGTGCCCGCAAGCCAGCAAGACGCAGAGAAACGGGGACTCCCCGCGCTCCCGACGCATCCAACGCTTCTTCCTTCGCTCCCCGAAGAGCACCAGCTCCACCGGGACCAAGGGGTGCTCCAGAAGCAATCGCCCAATTCCAATGACGACGGTCTGCTCCCAACAAAACCCACTGCAAAGCCTCTGCAAGCATCGACGGCGCGGAAAACAAGTGGAAGTGGATTCATTGGTAGGAGGCTACAGCCCCAGAACAGAAGGGTGAGGATAAATAACCTTGTATATTAAAAGTAAACAAATCTTATTTAGAAGATAACGACACTCGTGCCTCAAACGCAACCTCCAATTCAGTCAGCGCCGCAAGCAAGCAACGGCGCCTTCGGTTAGTTTTTAATTCATTTTCATGTCCGAAAATTTTAAATATTTTATTTGTAGTCCTTTGTTTTTCCTATTTGCAACGCAAGAAACTTGTTTTGCAGCACTTGCAAAAACTTTAAAACTCGTTTCAAGCCGTTTTATCCGGTTCTTTTGCAACCATTTACAGCATCAAGTTTCCTTAGTGGTTTTGTTCCAGAACTCGACAACAAGATCATCGAGCCCAGCCGTTTATTCACTGTGACCCGCAAGATCCAGAATTCACATCCCGAGGTTTCAGAAGCCGCCATTCAGCGCACAACTACCCTGATCCCCCTCGGCGGACTCGACCCACGGGCGCTCGGCCCTTCCGCAGAGGTCTCCGCCCGCGCGTCATTCCTCCCATAAACCGGCGACCCAACGAAAACCGACCTCCACCGCCACCGCCTCCTCCGATCCAAATCGTCCCTCAACAAAATTTTGTCCGCAAGGAGATCCAACAGATTCTACCCCACGCTCAAGCTCTGCCTCCTCCAGGTGGTCCCCTTCAGCGGCCTTTCCCCCACCTCCTCCGCCTCCCGTGATCCGACCCAGCATTCCTCTCCCGCCTCAGCCTCTTGGAAGAAAGCCCGAAGATGCTGCGTACATGAAGGACCTGGAGGAGTACGACTGGGGCGTTTATTACCGCCAGAACAACGGAATCAAGAAGAACAGAATCACGGCGAAGTCGCAGCCGACATTCGAGAGGAGCGGCGATGGGAATTATCTGAAGGAATTGGAAGACTACGACGACGTCGAGGTGCTGGAACACCAGAAGGTGGGTTATTACTTAGAACGAACAGGATAAACGTAATTTCTTAGCACTTCACGGACAACCCTCCACAGCTGCGAGTCAACCTGCCCACCACGACTCTTTCTCCGTTCTCCGACCACCAGGAACTCGTTCCGTTACGCAACGGAGAGAATCTGAACACTAACAACAACGGTCCAAACAATAACGTCAACGCAAACAACAATTTTAACGGAAATGGTTTTGGAAACCAAAACGGCTTCCAGCCACCACCTCTCGACAACGGCAATTTCCTGCAAAACTTCTTCAATCCGAACATCTTCGGACAAGGAGGTATCTATGTCTTCTGGTTGCTTGTATCTAATTTATCATTTTCAGGCCAGGGATTCTTTAACGGAGCAGCAGCCCAGCCGGTGACGCCGCATCCGCTTTTGAACGTTTTCAGCCTCTTCACATTCCCACAAGGAAGAAGATGAGGAGACTAGTTTGAGAGTTCTAGATGAGAGTAATATTTATTTATGAGGCTGTTTGTACATAAGGAGGTGTATGTGAAGAACGCTTGCTCAATTATAAATGACTTAAATCTCAGCAAACTGATTAAGGTTGTGACGTTGTTCATCTGCAGAAAGCGAGTTCTACAATCAGAAATGCAAATTTATCGCTGTCGTAAAACACAGAGTTATGACAGCATCAAGATTCGTCGCGTCTCTTAACGACCAATAAAATTATGGTTTGAACCTTTTTCATTTGTGAATGTGCCTCAGTACACTTTTAGCAGCGTGTTTCTTTGTTTTTCCCAGGCTGCAACTCTTCTTTATACCTTACGATTGTTTATCCGATCGTCTTTGATCTCCCCTTCGCCGCAAGGTCGTGTGTCCGGCGCCCCTTGGCGCACCACATGTTCCCATATCGATCAGTTTGGCGCGAACAACGTTTCCTCGTGTACAAACAGTTTCGCGTCTTTCAAACCGCCACTGATAACTCTTTCTTCACTCGTCTTTTGCAGCCAAATATATTATTAAAATCCGTTCTTTTCAGAATGATTCAATCTCTAATTTATTCGACGCTTTACGAGATCTATTTCAACAAAGAGTTCATCGGAGCCGATTTCTGCGATTCCGACCGCCGCAAACGATTCACCGTGGCCCAGTTGATTGCAAGCGGCTTTCCGAAGTTGGCTCTAAACGGAAAAGCCGTTTTTGTTTCAGTGGAGTGGGAGAGCAGCGAGGGATGGTCGAATGTGGTAACAGAATACGCGAAGACAAAGGTGATCCGGGACACGAGCTATCGATTGATGTTCTTCAATCGCGGTTTGGCGAGAGAGGTGAGCAGCGCTTAAGGAAGAAAATTAATCTGAAGCTCAATTTAGAGTCCGCAGAAGTACGCACTGGTTTGGGAGCCGGTGGGAGGACGCCGAAAGGAGTTGAGAATGAATGACAAGGTGGTTGATTCTTGAACTTTGCTTTATACTGTTGTCTTAATGTTTAGGAAAAAGACCACACGGTTCTTCTGCTTGGAGCTCGTCACTCCGGAAAGACCAATTTCCTCTTCGATCTCTCAACTTATCTCCGATTCTCCGACTTCGATTCCTTTCTACAATGTCAACTTTGTGATGTACTGTCGGTTTCTCAGCCACCGACCCAGGATCCCTCCGTCTTCACCTACTTTTTCCGCGATCATCTCTTCACGTTTATTGACTCTCCAGGAATTTGCTCCAATCTTCAAGAATCCCAGAAATCCTTAAATTCTTCCCTCAAATCTCTTTCTATTCTACGCCACTTCAACGCCATTTGCATCGTCTTCAACCCTTTCGACAACTTCTCCGAAGATTCAATCCGATTCCAACTCAATATTCTGCTTTCCTATCTCCCCAAAGAAGCGAGCCATCAAATCTCTTTTGTGGTCACCAAAGGTCGATCGGAAAGAACGGAGAAACTGATTGCTTTTCTAAGGAAGATCTGCAATGAGATTTTTGAAAATACCCATAACAAAGTCTCTGTTCTGGATTCCAACGTGTTCCACTTCGACAACGTCGCCAGTTTGGCCTGGCACTGCGATCGAAAGGGAATTCTGAAGAGGTCCGTGAAAGAAGACTACGGTAGAAGCTGGGAGAGTTCCAGAACCTCATTGTTCCGCTTCCTAGAGAAGGCTGCTCTCTCGGCTCCGGTTTCCGCACATCTTGTCGATTTTGTACGCCAAAATCGGAAGAAAACAAGAAATGCGATCAGAGAAAAGATCGAAATACGGAAGCAGATTTCGTGGTTGGAAAGGCGGCGGAGGAACGCCGGAAGTGAAAACGGAGAAGATTTAAATAAGATCGGCGACAAAATCGAGATTTTGGAGAAGAGAAGACGAAATTCTGAGAAGGAATGCATCGAGTGTCTCCAGTACTTGTCCAGGCATGCTTTTGTGCCCAGGAACAACGTTTCTTTGGACTTCATTCGCCAACTTCAAAGAAACAACCTTATGAATCGGACGCATTTCGAAGAGTTGGTCGAGGAAGAGGAGTTACTGGAGGAACTTTGGGACAACGCGAGAACTTCGAAGGATTGGGATCTATCGTTTTTTGTTTGTGTAGGACCTGGTCTTTTAACTTTATAATTCACCTATTTTCAGAACAGAACAATAGTCGATTCGCAAGATGGAATCAATTTCGACCAATGCTTAACGCAAGGAAATGTGGGTTAAAAGCAATGTAGTTCATGTAAAACCCATGAAACAAAATGTTCAGGTTTTGAATTCGATTCGGCAAGAAAACAACGCAAATGGGTCTGCTTCCAGTTTGGATACTGTGGTCTCAGTGGAAAGAATATAGATTTTTTTGCATTAGTCCATTCAGTTATTATATGCAAATCTACCTTTGTTACTTGTGAGTAGGTTAAAATTGTGGCATGAGCCGGTTAGAGTCGTTTGGAGGTATTGTGATTGTTCGAAATTAATTATTCTTTTCTGTTTTGATTCGTGCTAGCGTTGTCTCTGCTGTTTTTTGAGATGCCGTTCCAAATGTTTTCAGAGCAGGCGTGAAGTGTTATTGGTAGGAATTTTAAAATCTTCTGTCTGCATCTGGTTTGCGCCATCGTGGCAGATCATTCATGTTCTCTGATTAAACTCTTATTTCTTACTTTGGAATGGCGCATCTGCAGAAATTTCGATTCTCGTCCCGTTCTGTCACTCCAACGGAAATCTCGTCGACTTCTTCACTCCGATCGCTTTCCACAACCAGCGGATTTTTATCCGAGTCACTTACATTTGAACGTTTCTTATTTTTGCTTTTGTTTAGCTTCTGTGCTTCTTCGCTGTTTGGTAAGCTCAACCGTCTCCTTCTTGCAAAATTATTCACTTTTGCCGCCACGAAAAGCACCTTCAGTACCCCTGCTACAAACTCATGCTGGTCGTCTCCTTCCTGGACATCCTCAATCTTCTTGATTGCCTCTGCGTTCCCGTAATCCTGTCGCTTTTAAACTTCGACCACTGCCAAAACAAGAGAATCGTTAACGATTTCGGTAGCTTCCAGATAATGTACTGCGCCATGGCGATGATTCTGGCGTTTAATCGTCTTTTGAAATTCGCCTGGAGATCTCTTGGTCAGAAGCTTTTCGATGGAAGGAGAACGTGCTCATGTGCTGTTTTGTCCGTGATTTATGCTTGCAGTGTGCAGTTTACAACACCTAGCGCGTTTTATTTATACGAACCAGAGGCTGAAATCTTTAATCTTCAGACGCTGAACAAGGACCCGGTAAGTAAACGTTGAATAATCTTTCAATATGGCTTTGTATTTAAACGAACTGCAAATCTCCTCAAATTAGCCGTCATCTTCTCGACCTATCTCCTCATGGAATGGAAATCCAAAACGGTCCACAACGCGCCGGCAGAAAATGCCGCTAAATGGAATGCTGGGAACATCTGTGGGCATCAACCGGCATGTCCACATTGGATTTGTTAACATGAGTTTTATTCAAATTTCAGCCACACGCGCGGTCATTTACTTTTCCATGAATTACTCCATTCGGTCAACGGTTCTGGTAATCTTGGAAAGGAAATAGACGAAAGTCTCGATTGATGTCGCGGCTCTCTCATTTACGACTCTAAACAAGTCAGTCAATGGAGATTTTCTTATTTGAAGTTTTGTTTTCAGCCCGACTCCTCTGAGCGCCCTCATCGCTAGATACAACCTCTTTGAAGACTTAAACCTTTCCCAAACCGCTTGAATCTAAAGAATCAACTGAATTAATTGTAGGACTGTAACGATTTCTCTCTTAAAAAGTATTTGTTGTTTTCAACGTTGGGAGTTGTCCAGCTAAGCGATCTGCGAGGAAGAAATGGGCTCGGGACAGATGTATTCACCTCGTAAAAGCGACAGTCCGAGTGATTAACGCGGGCGGCGCTGCGCAAAAACATCTGTGACGACGTCGCCGATTTGAGGAGTCGATGTGCTGATTTGATTTGTGGGCCGACGGTGACAGTTCGGGACCGGCGAGCAGCGGTCCGGAAACGAGATTCTTGATGGCGGCCAATTACGGAAGCAGGCGGATGGTGCAGTTTAGAGAGATTGCTGAAAAGATGATCGAGTGGAGTATTTTGGTGTGGTCTGTTTTCTGACTCGCCTTGCTTGAAATCGGATATCTGTTTTAAAGCTAGTCCGCGCGTTTACTATTTCGTCTCCCCCTAATCTTTAATAATAAGCGGTTGAACATTTTTACGAGCAATAACTTTCGATCTTACGTCGATTTTCAGCTTCCGAATGACCAGTTCCTTACTCAACCCTTTGTTCGATTACGGTTTTCATTTTTGCCTCAGGTCCAAGCCGTCGTTGGTCGCTTCGATCTCCGCTCAGCCGTTAATCCAATATCGCGCACTTGACGGATCGTGCCTCGGTTCGACCTTGGAGATTCGTAGTCGTCGTTTCATTAATTCGCCGCTGCGCTTTACGATCGCCGTTTCCCGCGGCGCGCAAGGCTCAAGACTCACTCGGCTGATCTGCCTAATCCCGTTTGTCTCTCCCTCGCTTTTATCTCCTCCGGCAGTCCATCGCAGGATGTTGCCAATTACCCAATCACGCTCCCTTGCGTGACGTCGTCCCGCCTCCCGAGAGGGCCAGCGTAGTCCCTGGGCTTCCCCTAATTGACGTTTTGATACAATCTTTGCCAATCGGATTTATTGCGCGGAATCTCTTCCTCGTTTCATTAAACGTCGCGCATCAAACGCCGCCTGCACCGAGAAGTATTTGGATTTTCGATAGAAGCGTCTTGGAGGCAGCCCTCATAAATTTTTGAGGAGGAAATGTGTTCCGAAGCTTATTCAAATTTCCTCTAAACGACGTTTTCTTTGCGAGGAAAGCGTTTCATGTACATACATAAGTTCCTACCGTTACAGATTTTTTCCATACAGCGTCTTTCCGAATAATAATTCAACTGAAATCGGCTCTTTGATTTTTAGGTTATTTTTTATCACACCTCTGCAGACCTATTAATTCTGCATAAACCCAAACACCTCCAGTTTACATAATTTCCGGCAATCAGTCTTCCTTATCTAAAAAACCCGCGAATCCCTCAAGCTTGTCCCTTTTCCCCCATCACATATCCATCACTCGCCGCTGTAATTCGCGCGTCACCCAGACAAAAATCGGCATAAGATCACTTGTCTCCTCGTCTACCTGATCCCCGTTCGCAGGCGGTCACCCGAATTCGCCTCGAATTCGGTCGAAGAAGAAGGTGATATGTGTTTCACTTTCTGCGGCGACGGATTTCGCGATTTGATCGGTTGTAACACGCGCTTCTTATGCAGTCGCAATTACGATCTTCCGATCGTTATCACGTCGCGGTCATCCGATGTCCCTTGGAGATTTCGCGTTTATTACCTCCTCAGGTCCACTTTCCGCCTAATTCCAAGGCGCCCTTGTCGCCGTTTGTCGGTTTTAAGATCCACCGAGACGAGTGGTTACGGCAAGAACGACGCCGCGACGCTGTTGTAATAGGATATGCAAATCGAAAGTGACAACTGTTTGGCCAGGAAACCCGATTTATTGCTCGGATTCAAGCAAATTTCCTAAATTTCAGAGTTCAAGCGCCCTCGGTCGTTTGGCCGTAATTTACGAGCGAGCGCCGATTGTCTTTCAAGTGTTGAACGTTTAGATCGCAGATTCTTGAAGAGTCAATTTGCGGCGACGAAATGAAGACGAATAAATTTTGGAAACGTTTTTGAGGCGAGAAGAAGGCGAAAAGCGCGGTTCCGCCGGGTGGGCGGCCGTTCCAGGCCGCCCACCCGGCGAAGGGTTCAGTTAGGTTCAGATGGGTGGTGCGCCGATGTTGGTCAAAGGTTGCCTACATTAATTCGTTCTTGATGTGTTCGCTACAAAACTTAGCATGTCATAAAAACGTTGTTAGAACTAGTAATTGTTTACGAAATTTTTGAAGAACTAGTAATTTTATTTAAAGAAGGCTCAATTTAAAGAATTGGTTTTAGCAATGAAACGAATCCAGAAAAAAGTTCTTTTTGTTTTCTGGTTTTCCTGTTATGGCTGTTTTCCTTGTTTACGTGACCGATCTGATTCACGAAGATTATTTGGATGGTCCGACATGTATCTGACGCGAAAGGTGCTACTCACCTTTGGGAATATCCTTCTTTCCGTACGAGCATGCAGTAGTCATTTGATTTTTCTTCTTTCTATTAATGTGCAAAATGGCTATTCGTTCGGAATCTAAGTCATGCTACAACTTTCACTTCTTCCTCTTTTCTACATCCTTAGTTTCTCTATCAAAAAAACTTCATTTTCTTAATTATGAACAAGTTGGTTTGAACCCTCAAACTTCTCTGCTCATCCAACGTTCGGACTCTCGCCGTCAAACTCCGCTCCTAATGTCGTCTGTCCCATTTACCATTTCCAGTTTTTCGTATAGTCGGCTGTATCTGTAGCCAGATCTCCCAGCTCGGCGCGTTTCTATCCCTTTCAACTTTCTCCGGTTCTTCAACTTAGTTTTAAATTTTCTACCTTTGTAGTCGCGAGTTCCTGGCCAGGAGTCCAACTTTCGTTGACTCAAACCAAAATAAACAAAGCGGATTTCATGGAAAAGGCTTGCTTTCCCGGATTCCTTCCATTCATCTGGCCCTCGGTTCTCCTCACCTCCGCCGGCACTCTTGAGCCACTCTCAAGCAGCAGCTAATCACACACGGAGACCGGCTTGTGTACCAACACCTCCACGAATCCTCCTCGTGCTGTTTGCGTTTGATCTTTGCGACGATTTCCTTGCGTAAAACACGATTCGAGGCGTGGAAAAACGCGCGAAGACAACAAGCGCTTGTTTTTGTTTATCGAAACAAGTCCTTTGAGGGACTTTTGACTCTTCGCACCTCCGTCGCCGACGCGGTTCAATCCTGCAAATAGAATTTCTTACGATTGGCTTACTTAAAAAAAGTAAATTAGGTGTTCTGCAATTTAGTAAGCTTTTTAAAAAGTTCTTTAAAAAATACTCAATGTGTTAAGAAACCCAATGGAATTTCAAGATCGGAAATTGGCACCTCAGCGATGTTTCCACAAAACCCAGCCTCCCACCTCGTTATCCCCCTCCTTCCACCTGGAATCAAATCCGCTCGATCGCGCTGCTTTTCGCTCGAATTCATTGCCGCAGAGCAAACAATCTCCGAACCGCGCCATTCCTCGACTCCCTAAGCTTCTTCCGCAACCCTTCGCGCACTCGCCGCGATCGAAGCGTGTGCGGATTAGCTATTAATGGCACTTTTGGCCACTTAGGCGTCGACCAGTTCTTCTTTGGCCACTTTTTGCAACTCCGCGATGAGCAGCAATTCATTGTTTTGCGGCGGATGCCCGTGCGAACTCGGCCCAAGCAGATCTGTCATCAGCGGCCCTGCGAGAGTGACAAATGTTCCGATATGATTGGCTCGGGGCCACAGCGGTTCGCACCAAGGTGCGATAATCGCGTTTCGGCTCATCGCCGAGGAGGCCAGCAGAGGCCATAAGGATTGTTTTCCGCTCGGATCCCTTTGTTATGCTGGTGGACCGGAGAGTTTGCGGATGATAATTGGGGACCGAAATCGTTTGATTCAGTACTCCTGGGAGCTGGACGCGCCGGGTGTCAATAAGTTTGGTGCGAATTGAAGTGAAATTGGGGAGACGCGTTGGGATGTTTAGGAATAACAGAGTTAAGATTTCGATGTCAAAACATTATTTTTCTAAGTAAGAAACGTCTTCAATAACTTTAAGATTTCTTAAGAATCTTTTAATCCCCAACTATTCTTTAGATCCACCAGTGGCTGTTGGTCTCCCCGGAGACGGAAGAGTGCCAATAAGTTTTGAGCTTCTTTCCTTCTTAATTTCAGAATCGCGTGCCGCGTTATGATCTCCGCGACTCCCACGGGACTCCGACGCTCCGAAGCTGGAAATCCGTGGCCATGTGTCGTCGCTCTTCGTCAACTGAAGTGTCAGGTGGCCTCTGATCCGCTCACTTGCCAATTAGTCCAATTATTGAAGTGGTCCTTTCGAAACAGGCGATAAGCACCGGCCAGATCCTCCGCGGTCAGGTCCGGCCGGACTCGACCACCAACGGCGGAGGAGTTCCCGCGAGTGATTTATCGCAGCGCGAGAAAGAAGATCCCACGGAGCGATAAGCATTTCTGCGTCCCCAAATCGCTTGTTTTGCATTTCTCCCTGCTTTCAAACGCTTTGAAACCCTTGAGCGGCTCGAAACGCGCGATCGGCGCGCGTACAAAAGCAGTTTTGGGGAAATTACAGTCAACCATCCTTGCCTTCCCCTTCGCTGTCCTTTTTCGGCTCCATTGAACGTCTCCGACCTCCGGTCGCTTTTTTGCGTTTCAATTAGTGCGCGAGGTCGCGACTCAATCAAACCCGACGGACGTCCTTTCGGAAAAGAGATTTCAGCCAGCTTCATTTGAACAATTAAATGTTGCAGGTTATTTTGAGGGTTTGTGCTTTTTGTTTAAATTAAAATACACGTTTTAATCTGTTAAGCTTTCTTTGGAGAGATGTCAACAGGCAATTTGGAAAAGTGTCAAACGTCACAAATGCCAAGTTTTTGTCCCTTGTCGCTCTGAGGTCCGATGCACTTTGCGATTCGGCGTTTCTTCTGCTTGAGTTGACAATCGACGAATCAATTTGTGCCCCACGGTGCAGTCGCGCAATTGAGGGAGGTAACAAAGAGTGGAGGAATGCGTAAATTCAGCTGGCTTGATTTGATAATGCAGGTCTCCATCTCTTATACCACTGGACTCCTTTACATTTTACAGGGGGTTGTTTGTTATTTTGTAGTTTTTCCAGCTTAAACGTAGGCGCCCTTTGCCACTTCCAAACATTCACATCTCCAAAATCGGGCCTTCGGTGTTGGCCCGGTTACTTAGGAACTGAGCTGAATCGGGTGATTTAAAATGCGTCGGTTGCTTCAATTGTTTTTTATTCGGTTTTTGCTTTAATTTTAAACATTGAATTAGAGAGTGTTTAGCGTTGAAATCGATGAGTTCAAAATCACAAATTGATGAACTTGTTTCCTTAAGTCTATCTTCTTATCTGAAAAGATACGCTATTCTAAGAGAGCCCCTTAACGACTACTCCGACACCCTTTTTATGTCTTGTGGCAGAGTACATAAACTTTTTAGTGCTCTCCCCGGTGTAAGCTCCTTCCGCGTCTTTTCCCGATCAAGCGTTGTTTAAGCAAAGAATTAGCCTCGCCGCCGTCTTCCCTGTTCTTCTTCTTGCATTCGTCATTTCGGTTTTTCTTCTCCGGATTCGTCACATTTCGAATTCAGAATTCGCGTGATTCACTAGCAAAACGAACGTGCGCCTCGTTGAGCGTTTTATTTTATTTTTTAACCAAAAAAGCCGACGACGTTGCGATTAATAGCCGCTGGAAAGGATCGGAGTTGCAAAGCCAGGTTTTGATCGGAGACCACGTTTTGTCCGCGATTGATGACGTTGGGAGGGTGAACGACAAAGGAGAGTCCCAGGATGATTTTTCTTTTTGTTGCGATTGTCGATTGGGCGGAGGAAATTGGGATGGGAGAGCGGACCGAGGGAGCGAGGCTACGTGAGAGTCTTCCGAAATCCGAGTTCACCTGTTTGTTTTCTTGCTTATTGAAGGTCTTCTCTTCTGATTGATCGGTTTCAGATCGATTCGTTTGTGTGGCGGCGCTATTAAACTTGTAAAAACAAGATTTCGTGATTGATGACTCCTTTCAGCGGAATTGACAAAGTTGCGGCCTTTTGTCAGTTTAGTGTTCCACTTGTTTATGCCGGTCAGAGCGCAATAAATATTAACAAAAAGTGCTTAGAATTGCTTCAATTTACTTTTGAATATTTTTTTAACGATTGAAGGCCTCTAGTTTCGCAGTTCTCCTGCAGTTAGTTCTGTGTCCTCAAAAGGGACACTCATCCGCTCCTCCAATCGCTTCTTCCGACCCTCCCCGTGTCCACACTTCATTAAAGTTTCATAGAATTCCTGGAAACGTGCAAGTCCGATGGACTCTCTTCCTCCAAGATTAATCGCTCTAAAGTCTCTACTCCCTCATCTCGCCGCCCGGTTCCTTGACTTTCCGCGACCTTTTCGTGCCTCTTTTCCGCCAAATTAAATCCGGCCTCCGTGTTCGTGACGCGTGTTTGTCCTCCCCGCTTACCCAAAACTCTTTCATGGTTCCAGATGTCACACACGTCGCCCATTTTATCGCTTTTCTCGCGCAAAAAGCGAATCAACGGCGCCAAATCCGTCGATGATATTAAGACGATCGCTAACGGCAGGCACGAGAAGAAGGCGGATTCGGTTTCGCCGCCGAGTCCACGGAAGAGTTTTACGGAACGCGTGAAGGAACACAAGAACATGCGGAGTCCCAAGAAAAGTCAGAAGGAGGACGGTGAGCGGAGGAGCCACGGGAGGTCCAACGGAATCTCTCAGCGGAAGGCGATGTCCGTGGACGCAATTCACCAGAGCCAGAACGACCCGGCGTATCTTCTTGAAGCCTTGGAGACTCTGGCTGAGGAACAGCCGATTGTAGCCAGGTAAGAAGGCGGTTTTGGAGTCGTGAGCTTAATGAACCAATAAATAGATCAATTCCGAAGCACGCGGCAGTGAAAACGCGGAACCACCGCGAGAAGTCTATGGAGAATTGCCTCTTCGACTCGACGGTGTACGACGACATGCTCTCGGAGTCGCTGAAGGTGTGCGATCTGCTCCAGGACCACCTGAACGAGTGCATTGTGGAGGTGCGCGCGAAGAGCCCCGATCGGTGCCTCTTCCACGAATACTCGCGACCTTCAACGTCCGCTTCCGGAACGCTCCCGAGCTCGAATGGCCGGATTCACAGTCCCCTGAGGACTAAACTCTCCTTCGACGCTGCCGACGAGTCGTTTTCCACTTCAGATGGTCAGTAAAATATTGTCCTCATCCCATTTTAACGTGGCTTGTTGTAGATGGATCTTCGAGCCGCATAACCGCCATCGAATCTCCGGTCTTCGGGATGCGCAAGGAAGTAACTCCGCTGAACCCTCTCGCGCCTTCGACGTCGCCATTGCGTGCAAACGCGCCTCCGCCGCTGAAATCCATTGTTCAGTACAATTGCTGACCCTGGTCCTCCCGACGACGCAGCCTACAGCTGAGTAAACACGCAAACAACCGAGTTGCAGGTTGACGTCCCAAATGATCTTAGCGTTTCGATTTCCATAATATGTGCATAAATACAGAATGATGTGAGAAAGGTGGCGTTGAGGGTTGTAGGAGTCGAGAAGTAGGCTCCTGAAATTTAAAGCAAACTCTAAGGTTATAGGGTTGGGAGAATACGGCCCATGAATAAAAACACGAAAACGTAGTATTCGAACTCCGAGAGCGCTCGTTGACGACTCGATCGCAGAACAAACGCGAAATTCGATTTTTGTAAATTGATGGTCTCGTAGCGAGAACTCGGAGAATTTATGAAATTACGGTAGAGACGAAATTGCGCTCATTTCATTGGCATCAAAAAAGATCACGGACGCGGGCGGGGCACGAGCGCTTTTTTTCGGAGAACCAACCACCAGCTCCTCTCCGACTCTTCCTTGACCAAAGCGGTCGCACACCCGATTTTGAGACAATTGCATATTTTTAGACGTCGCTGCCACCAGTCTCCCACTCTCTCCTCATTTCTCCGTTTCATGTTGACCAGAAGCGGTCGGTCTGCGATCTACTCCCGTGTTCCTTTGCTCGCCGTCTTTCTAGTCCTCGCGTGTAGCGTGCCTTTTACTTCTTCGTTCGATTTCTGTCGTTTACGTATCCTAATCCCTCAATTTCAGGAAGGCGTGCATCCGAAGAAACGCGTTCGCTGAAGCCAACATTTCTACGATCTTAATCGACGCGTATTTCTCAGGGGAATTCTTCGTTGAAGGAACATTTTGCCAGTTTCAAGAGCTGTAAAATTTGAATTTTGGTGATTTTGGAATTAAGTACAATTTGTTGTAGGTCCTTGTCCGTGATATTGAAAAACGCGACTCCTCTCTACTTTGCCCTTCGTCATGGACCTGTTTTCTTGAATGCTACTTCCTCAGAAGCGTGGATTTCTGTACGTGACTTGTTTTGACCTTTTGAATCGCATGTCACGTGTTTGAATCACCAGCTGTGATGGTTAAATATGGTGTGGACCGACAACGATAGTAATTTCTTGTTTCTTCCAGCATCCCTCCCAAGACCTGCAAGAAATTTTCCAACCCCAAGAAAGCCAAGCGAAGTCAACAACTTTTAAAGGATTACTGATTAAAGTCAAGACTACGGGTTTGTGCACATGCGTTCTGAAGGCCCATGGAGTGAGGATCTGATCCACTTCCGTAAAGTTAGATCTAATATACTGAAATTTAGGACAAAGCTTTCGAACCGCTGGCGCCTGATCCCCCGACAAACACACCAGCGCCGTTGACCATACTTTCGACGTCGACATCGAGGCTCAAGACAACTGTAGCCGGTGCTACGGATCTGACCGAACCAGAACTACTTCATTGGGAATCGGTCCCTTCAACCGCTTATCGATTCTTGGATTTTACAACAACGTCGCCTTTGACAGATGATCCTAGGACAAACAGACAACTGCGACAACCTTCTGAAAAAGCCACAACGGGTTCCTCGAATCGGGATGCCGCGACCATAATCTGCGTTGTGCTTGGAACCTTGTAATGTAAAATTATCTGATGCGTGTCGTCATTTATTCAATTTTAGATCGCTGTTCACCTCCATTTCCGCGATCACCTTATGCTGCTTTTATTTCCGCCTCCGAAGAACGATGTACAACACACCCACTGTCGAGGATAACGACGGATTGAACCAACCAGTGAATTTGCCATGTTTCCTGCTTTACTTATCTTCCCAATTCCAGAAAAGCCATGGAGCAGCGCAGAAAGGAAAGCGAGGCGTGAACGGGAAGAACGGGAAGAATACAGCAAAGAAACACGAATCCAGGGACGAAACGAACCCTTGGGCAGCGGTCCTGAAGAAGTCGACAAGGGCTCCGAAGACTCGCGGAAGTGCCGACTCGGGATCCGTGAAAGCAATTACTCGTTGAAAACGGTGTTGTACAAATTCCGTTTGAACTCTTTTGATCTTAAAGTTTTGTGGAACGATGGGTTTTAGCAGTTCGAATGCATTAACCGTCGTCCTTGCTCTTTGCAGCATCGTCGATCTCAAAATATACTCGGAAATGGACTGCTTCGAGAGGAATAGAAAAATCTGTGCTTATAACCGTTACTAAGGTCCACGACCTCTTCTTCCAGAAACCCTCCAGTGAAAGAACGCTATATGGCTACAATTGACAATAGCAATGTTTTATTCTGGTTAACTATGTACGCTTTAACCTTCTAAGTTTATTATTAGGACGTTCTTGGGAGAGGATTGAATTTACGGGTTAAATTCGTTTATTCCTTGCACGGGTAATTTCTTGTTTATCGGCCGCTCTACGAACACAAAATGTTAATCTACATCTAAAAACACCGTTATTTCTATGTACATAAGGGCTCGTCCCATTCGAAAGAGAATTTTATTCACGTTGCCTAACAACAACTCCCAAACGGACGTCGTTCAGCGATTTTGGACGTCGTTGCTGGCGTTCCTCGGATTCTATTTTCGATGCGGATACCACGGACTTTTGTTTTCGAAACGATGCGAATTTGCGCAAAAGGCCGAAAACAACAGCGATAAGTTATCCGTTATGTCCTTTACAGTACATTCGATTTGAAAACGGAACTTTACGGGCCAGGTTGGAAGTAAACAGTGCCAGACTAATGTCCTCCTTAATACGAATTTACGGTTATGGCCGATTGGGCGCGAGATAGAGCGCGATCATGCGCTAATGTGGGCAATTATGTAGCGGATCTCAACTCTACCGTAATCCTTCGTGTGGTAGAATGTCCATTTGTTGAAGCGCGTGTGCAAACTGAATCACGGTAAATTGAAAATCTTATCTGCAAAATCATTATTGAATTTCTGGGAATTCTATTAGGAAAGGTTTGACTCGATTCTCGTTCTTCCGACCGATTCCAAGTCTTGCTTAATTTGATTAGCCTCCAACATTCCTTAATCTTATTTTTATAATCCAGATAAGATTATCTTCGCACTTTACCTACAATACATCTGACCTAAACTTACCCTTTGAAACAATAAGCCTTAAGTTCGAATCGTTCACTATTTTCAACGTATAACAAGTCGGATCTGGTATTAATTGCATTTAGTGATATTGCCCTTTTTTCAGGAGATCGCCTAACGCGGTAAGCAATTTTTGTTTGCATGAGTAGCGGAATTTCCGTGTTTTCGGTCCTAGCACTTGGCTGAATTGTGCCACTTTTATTTATAACGTTGCAATTGCCGAAACTGCTTTCTGCCTTCGAAACATTCAAATTCAATGTACATAAAACGTTTCACTGAAAGTTCTTTGCGGTTTTTCACCTACTATTTGTTTTGGGTCGGGCAACCGTGCAGTTTAGTTAAGCATTTAAATCCGCATAAATTTCTGTAAAACTCTTTGCCGCTTTTAGAAGAGCAGATATTACATTTAACATAGCTTTGGGGGAAGCCCGGCTAGATTTATTTTGACTTTGAAAAGTATTCGTGCGCATGAGAAAAACTGACCACAGATATGTTTCTCAGCTTTTTTTCCTCGACAAAATTTTTTATCCATACAGCATGAGCAAGACGGACGCAAAGCGCACAAAACTCAAAAGGCAAAACAAAGACGGCTGATATTTCGCACTCTGCATCTTTTTGTTTTCTGTGTCAGTTGGACCTTTAATTCAAAAGGAATAAAGGTCGATCTCTTGTGTCACTATTCCGATGTCGTCGTTTTAAATTTCCAAACGTTGTTTTTGGGTCGGCTTCGTGTTGCGTATGTTTTCTTCATCAATGTGTTTTCGCTCGAAAATTGTATTGTCTTCTTGTTTTGTGATTGTAGTTCAACATTTTAACTCCATTTTAGTTGGGCCACCTGCAAAGCATCTCGCCCCGACTAGCATGCTTCCGTTTCCGACATCCGTTCTCATCAATTATGCACAAACATTTTCAGCAAAAAGCCAATTAACTGCCCGGGAACGACGACCCCTCGTCACTCCCGAATCCCCGTGTCGCGCCCAGCTCGCTTCCTCTCCGGGCCAAACTTTAGAATTCATCGGGAGGTCGCCTTTTTCCCTCTTCATCCCCTGTTGGCCCACCTTGGAGCGCCCTCCCAAATCTGAGATCTCTGTCTGCGTCCGTTTGCGGGCCGCGCGGACGTTCCGTAACCACATCCAGCGCATGTTTTATGCATCAAAATCGGTCTGCCCACCTCGGGAACCCCTTACTCTCCAGATAATTCTATTATAATCTGGTCTCGGGCAAAGAGATGAGTGAGCGAGGCGCGCGGTTATGTTTTGAAGCGCGATCCGCTCGAAGACGAGCGGACGGACGCCGCCATTTCCGACGCCCGGAACGACCCATCAATTCACGGTTTACTCATTTAGGATCCTCGTCACTTGTAGAACGACGAGTTGGACATGGCCGAACTGCTTGCCAACGTCGAGTTGTGTCGCTTAGACGGCGAGCGGACCACCGGGTTGAGGGCCTTGGAGGTGAGTTTGGAACGAAGGGATTAACTGAAAATTTCATTTTCTATATAATCACAGGTTTCTGATAACTCTGGAAGTTAGCACTTGTGATGCTTTTTAAGTTTAGAGTTTGCTTTGAAAACAATCTCAAATTTACAATTGGCTAAAGAAACGTTCTGTGCGTTAAAAGACGAATTGTGGCATCATTACTATTTGATGCGCTTTTTGGCTGATGGCTTCGACTAATTGAATGTTTTAACAAGTATTTGGATTTTTTTAATTAGATTGGAAACTCACAATGTTAGCTTGAGTTTCAAGAAGTGTCCGTCCGTCTTGAATTCTAAACACTCTGATAGCAAAGTATATCCGCACTTTTCATTCGAAACTTTGTCCTTGTCTTTTTGGTATCAAATAGCGTAGGTATGTAGTCCTCCCAGTAATCTATCCTCCCATTCTTTCCGAAACTTATTTACCCTAATCCGCTTCCTATTTTTCCCTTAGGGTGAGTTTTGACATTTGTACTCCAGAACACTGACTTGTTTTGTGTCCCATCAGAGCCGGAGAGAAACCAAAAGTGCTTACTAAGGATTTGGAACGTTCTTTGAGACAAATGCTGTCAGATTTTATGGGTTTGGAACGGCGGACTTTGGTCAGCGGCCACGTTAACGTGTCCACTGTATTATGCATGGCGAGAAAAGAGCGTTTTCTAAGGCGCTTTGCCGAATAATGAAATCTTAATCCCGCTGCGACGTCAAAATAGATTCGCCCGATAACTCCCGCGTGTGCATAGCCCGGGGTAACGGTGCAATCTCCGATCGGGCTTCTCATAAAACTAATCGAATTTGGCAGAGGATTTCAATAACAATCCGAAAGATGGCTTCGCAGTTGCCTTTCACCCGATCCACGTCATCGGACTAATTATGTTTTCATTATCCTGTGCGTCATCTCCGCCGAGTCATTGCGATTAATCCGCTTTTGTGGATTTCGCCAAACGAATGAAAGAAAAAAAGCGAAACTTGGAGGTGCGGTCTTGTGCGTAATTAATGGGAAGATACACACTCAAAGAACTTGTTGAACCTGAACATGCACCTTGAGTTGTTTGCAACTGCCAAACTTAGAACGTGACTTTTCTGAGGCAGTTTGCAGCATATTCCATCTCACAATTTAAAATATTTGATTTAAATTTACATACTAGTGAAGTTGCTTAGAATAAGCGGTCATTTCACTGAAATTTTTAAGAGCAAGAGGAAGCTTAACTGCCACACAAGTTCAAAGTTGGCAACATTTGGCCAAGACGTACGTAAGCTTTACCATCTTTTTTCAGAACAAAGTGGTCGCTCTGCTTTTTTCCGCGCACTGGTGCGCTCCGTGCCGCGGGTTCACGCCGATTCTCAGGGAATTCTATAAAGATCTAGAGGATTTCGACTTTGAAGTGGTATTTGTTTCGTGTGACAAAAGCGAGCACGAGCTCTTGGCGTACATGACCGACAGCCACGGGAACTGGCTCTACGTCCCTTTTTCAAGCAGCCAAATCACGTAAAAATTCATTTATTTAAAGATATGTTTAATTTCCTGCATTTCCAGACTTCTTTCCAAACGCTACGACGTCGACGGGATTCCGATGCTAATCATCGTGAAGCCCGACGGAAGCATTATTACAAGAGACGGGCGCTCGGAGGTTCTTGTGCGTTCAAGTTCAAAGTTTCCTTTCACGTTTTACATTTTCAGTCGAAATCTCCGATAAGCGCGTTCAACTCGTGGAAGTCTCAGCTCTAAACGTCTATTCACAGATTTTCCGTATTTTCCACTAAGCTTTGGAAACCATTTATCGGTCTCTTTTGCACGCTATAAATTGATGCATTTCACAATTTGATTTTTGCGCTTAATAATTGATGCTTGTGTTTGGAAAAACGATTTGTTAGTGCTTGAGGCTGACGAAAGGACGCCAGTTTTGACGAAAGCGGAGAGATGCGAGAATGTGATTTTGAACGTCCGCAAGAGGGAATCAGTCAAGGAGGAATCTGCAAATGTTGAAAATTGTTTATATTAGCTTTTATTCGAACAAAGACTGCAAATTTCAATCGTCATCCGAACTGCTTTCCGATTCCTCAGACCAATCTGAATCACTCTCCGAATCCGAACTCTCTGGGCTATAATCTACCTTAAATTTCCTAACCTCAATATTTTTCTTTCCGGGAGATTTTCTTCGTCATCCGAAGACTCTTCTGAAAGATCCAGGAAATCCTCGTCATTCTGACGCTGCAACGTCGACTTGGGCTCAAACTTTTGCATTATTTGCTTGTGAGCTTCTTTTTCGTCGTCATCAGAATCCGAGAGCGTAGACGCTTTTGGTCTGTTCAAAAAACGATTATTGTCAGAACGCTCAAATCCGTTGTTCGCCGCGTTATAGGTTTTAGTGTCATTGTTTTCTGACTGCATCGACCTTCAAAGTCGTCAACATTGCGCTGTGTACTGCTAATAGACTTTTGTCGAACAATTTTTGGCTTTAGAGAAACTGAGCTCTACGAGATCGTCCAGACGCGAAGAATTTGTCTTAGAGTTGGAAGATTTTAAAATAGAAGCAAGAAACTTCTGGCCTCTCCCCAGAGGTGACAGTTCGTTAACGGGAGTGGGGAAAGATGCTTGAGGAGCCGGGAGAGTTCTGGCAACCGGACAAGGTTGCGACAGCTGAGGCGTAGCAACTTTGACACTTGAGCATAGGTTTTTGGGAATCACAGAGACTCCGACCACGGAGAATTTTATGACCACATTTTGTGGCTACGAAGAACTTTTCGCCGGTTTCCGACGTCTTTCGAGCTCGGCTTTGATCGAACGGACGAGTGTTAGACATTCTGGAAAGTTCTATAGGGATTTCGAAATGGGAACCTTATATGATTTTGGTGGAAACAAAGAAAGTGACGCGAATTAAATATCACAAAAAACGTTAAATTTTTGAAAGAGAGACTGTTGGGACCGACCGCTCGTGTTGCCCTGCAAACGACCGGAATGCACTTGGCCCTCACGATCTTACAAGGGAACATTCCCAAGTGTGAATTTCAAATCAAGCTGAAAATTGGTGGGTAGATAGATCTCGACGCGCTGATTCCGAAAAATATGGATTTTGTTGGCCAATGCGAGATCTAAAGTGCCTAAAATGGCATGTCTATAACGGGGAAACCGACCGCTCAGCAGCCACCTCCCAGGTTGAAATGGCTCCCGCCTGAGACTGAAATGGCTCCTGTCTGGCGCTGCAAGTTGCGTCTCGTCTGCAGTTCGCCCATTTCGCCTCATTTCGGCTGAAAAAGTCGGTTGTTTTGTGTGAAACATGACCATTAACCCGTCAAATGTGCTCCAGCTCCTTGCCATGCGATTCCTTGGACATCAGAGCACGGAGGACTACTCGATTTTTGAAGATGAGATTGCGAACATGCTCAACCTCTATGCTCAACCTCCTGGCCTGGCTGTTCGCCGCACGACGGTACCAGGAGATGATCAAACTCGCGTGGTACAAGGCCGGATATCTCGAAGAACACCCGGCAGAATTCGTCACTCCAGAGAACTTTTGCTTTCGATTCCACTTAATGCTACGGCAAAGGATTGGCCCTAAAGATGGGAACAAGAAATCCAAGTCGAAAATCTTAATGCGCTCTTCGAGGCAGAAGATCCATTAATTATAGGCGTCGTCAAAACGAATGACGCGATTTTAGAAAGTTCATACGTTCGGAGTTTGCTCGCGATCGCTCGCGTTCGCTTCTGATCGCTCGCGTTCGCTTTTGATCGCTCGCGTTCGCTTTTGATCGCTCGCGTTCGCTTTTGATCGCTCGCGTTCGCATCGCTTTCCATCAAGGGTTTGCATCGCCGCGCGACAGAATGCGCCATTTTGTATGGAGAATCGCAATTTTGGACCGAAACCGCTCGATTTCTCGCGGGCAAGAGCCGTAAAAAAATATTTGCTCGCTGAGAGTTGTGGAGGAGCCTCTCCGCTACCGTTTGAGCCCAAGAGTGCGCGAATTGGTTGCGTCGCGTGCGTGCTAGTCTCTTTGCGAGCTTTTTAACGAGCGCATAAATTCCATTTATTTTTTATGATAACTTTAAGAACTTCCAGTAGATTGTCATTACTCCATTCCCCGCTTTTCAAACTCGTTTCTCCTCGCTAGAACAGAGCTGTTTTCACCCCATCGACCTTGATTTCTGGATCTCCGATCACTATTTCCACAACATATTTTCGTCTCGCTTCCGTAAATAAAATGTTTTGGCATTATTTATTGTTTGTAAAAATGGAAACCCCAAAACAACCACTTTGAAGATCACCTGTTTTCTTGGAGTTTCATTGTTTCCGCTCTCTTTTTTTTCGAAAACAGCAACAACGAGGAGCGCAAAACAGACTTTCGTAGTCATGTGACAAAATATTGAAGGACAGAGTGACTCTTTTGGATGACTGTTTTGGGGTGTCGAAGAACGATAGTTCCGAATCACGTGGAAAGTGATCAAAAGCGCGAAAACAACGCTGGAAAGGTTCCTGGTTTGCGTGCACTAATACAGATCTTAGAAATTTATTCTAACAGGATTTATTGAAACTGTATGGATAGATTTTATTACAAAATTCGAGATCGCCGTTCTTCTTTGGTTCTTGAATCGCTTCGAATGATTTTTACATTGCCACCTTCCAAAGATCATGACTCACTACTCACCAACCCAAATTTCTTTACAGGCACCCCACCGTTTTGCGACTTCCTGTTTCTCCTTACGCGCGTATCTCTCCATTTCGATCTGCCCATCTTCGTCGTTTTCTCGCTTTCCGTTGTTTGATTTTCGTTCAAAACGTTTCCTCTCGCTCGCAACTCTCCGCTTTTCCCATCGATCATTTTTTGCAAACTCTCGCTCACCTCGGAAGCGCCATCGATCATCTGAGGCGACGTTACAAAACACAGGCGTCCTCTTTGAGCCCCAAACCTGACCTTTTTAGTTACCAAAAATAAGAAATTTGAAATTTTACACGTGTCCATGCAAAAGCGTGACACACTAAAAGAAAAAATAGAATTGACGCCTTCTGGAGAAACACAAAACTCTTAATTTTTAGATTTGTTATAGGAACATACGTTTTTAAAGGTTTCTATGCGATTTTAATGATGCAACGTAAATAATATATACAGGGTGATCAGTGAATACTATAAGTGAACCGAACGGTTGAATTTTCTCGGGTTTTAGCTATTTTTGATCAATTGTTTGGATTCAGAATCTGCTATTTCTACTTGTCAGTTGGTCCGCAAATGAGTGTATTTGGACTGGTCCTATTTTTCCTTTGTATTCCAGAAAAATGGTGTCGCAAGAAGACCGTTCCGCGATCGTTGCACACCACAAGCGAGGAAAGGGAGACGATTTCGGAGATCGCAAAGTTGCTGAAATTCCAGTGCGTTCGAGTCCCACGCGTTGTCCAACGTTCCCAAGGCACTGGCAAAATCAAGGACCGTCAAAGAAACGGAAGACCGCGCACTTCAACGACTCCAGCGCTGAAAAAGATGTTGAAACAGAAGATTCAGCGGAATTCCCAGAAAAGCATCCGAAAATTCGATAAGGAACAAGACGTGAGCGGAAGGACCATGCAGAACCTTGTCAGAGATGATCTCGGACTCAAGTCGTACAAGCTCGCCAAAGGATAAACTAACACAACGCCTCCCGGATCGAGAAATGCCTACGAATGAGGACCCTAGCGCGTGGTCATTTTTGCCATTTTGAAGCGGTCAGTACAATTGCTGCTTAGCGTTTCATTATATTCTGATTGCCGATTTAAAATTCCTTGCAAAATTGTGACCCGGAAAATTGTGACTCGTCAATTTCCCAAAAAATATTTTCAAAAAGTTAAAATTTCAGATTTTGAAGAATGCGTCTAGCCAAGATTTTTCAGACTGCCCGAAAACTGGGTTTCACGAATAACTTTTGGCAGTTCTTTCAATATTTTGTAGTTCAGAATCTACATTCGATAATAGAGCACAGAAACAAGCAAAACGTTGAGTTGAAAAATCTTTGGAGCTTCAAAATGGCGAAAAATTACCGCGTGCATTTTAAAGAATTTCGATAAGCGATTGGACGCCTGTATCAAAGCTGGAGGCGGTAATTTTGAGTGTTCTTAATTGTATCCTGTACATAATTCGCTCTTCTTTCGAATAGTATATAAAACTTGTTGTTTTGTTTGTTCTGTAAAAAGTTATAGTCGTTTTTTCCACTTACAGTATTTACTGGTTACCCTGTACATCTTGATTTCCAGTGTTAACAGCTCTGTCATTCGCCGGTTTACAACATCTCACAAACTCGAGCAAAAAAAAAACGTTCGTTAAATGCCGAAATATCAGCAGATGCAAATGTCAATCTTCTGCTTGTTTTTAGATGACGGAGAGACGTGTCGGGCACCACAACATTGAAAAGTCAAGCATGGCTCAAAGGGTCCCAGAAGGGCGGCGGGTTGTAAAAATCAGGAAGAGCAAAGCAGAACATGATGTAACATTTCTGTGGTGAGAAAACAGGCAAATGGCGGTGGTCAGATGTTTTGAGAAGAGTCGGGAAAAGTTTTGATAAGGGGAGCAAAGATTGGAAGTGAGCAACAGAGACCGGAGATCTCGCGACCGAAAATTAGGCGATCGAAAGATTCAATGGTAGATGTTTGATATGTAAAGAGCAAATATTTCGATACAAAACAACACTTTTTCTGACTAACTGATTTAGTGTCATATGACGCATTCCATCGGCCGAGAGATAGAAAATCGACTCAATCTAAAGCTTTTGTAATTCTAAAAAAATAACGATCACAAATCGCTGCATTTTATGCGAATTCCGGATAGTTCAGCTGAAAGTCTTAGCTTACGAGAACCTCCTCTAAATTACTTCTGATCTTAAGCCTGTCAGAGGAGCGAAGCCTATCTGCAAAGTCGGTGCCGCCAACTGTCGCGCCTTTGGCGTTCCCAATAAACCATAATGAAATGGTCTAAGCCTAAGCCTAAGTCTACAGCAAGTGTCGCCCTATTCCATTTACCCAGCAGCAGACTTGTGAAGCCTTAAAACATAATGTGCTAAAAGGTTGTAACACATTATGAGTAAATTAGCAATAATGCAAAACAGAGAAATATATTATTTTTAGCTGAAATGTCCGCCAACGATTTTATGCATAAACACGCAACGTATGTTTAGAACAAATTCATTATTCTCAATTTTCCTTTCTCCAAATCTTTCCATTTTTAAGTCATTAATCGACCCCTCTATTCTAAGCCTTCATCCCATCATGGACACTTAACTGCATGAAGAGTCGCCCACTTCCGTCTTCACGTGCTCCTCGAACCCGTCTTCCCACTTCGTCTTCTCCGATCCGGACGTTCTTTGTTTTGTCGCCGCAAAAACAGCGCGCGAGCGAACTTTGCAACGTTTGCAGCGCGCAAAGAAAAGCTTTTAGGTCGGGCGGCAGGTGACCGGGATACTCCTGAAACAACAAACAATTCGGCGACTTATTTTGGGAGAAGAAAGGGGAATTTGAAGATTTGTGGGTCAACGAGGTGTGGAAAAAGAAAGAGTGAAGGAAGGATGCGGATGGATTTTGACAAACAAATATACGGTTCGGAGAAGAAAGAACAACTTGGAATCTAAAAGCGAAAATAGGGTGAAACAAACAACTTGATCGGGAGATCGGAATGTGCATCTGGACCAGAGTGATCAGAGTGAGCTATGTTGAAAAAGGACTTGTCAGGAGTTGGGTTCATGAGTTTATCGAAGATTGTGTCCTATCCAAGAGTAACCTTATTAAATTTTTTTAAGACGAGCATTCATTCTTTCAAGCAAGTATCAATAGTATTAACCAACCTCAAATTATCGTAAAAATGATTTCATAAATATGTTTTTTATAAATGCCGTCGGATTTCTGAGCTTCAATTTTGCCCTCAGTCACGTATCTAATTTTAGAAACGCAAAAAGCGCAGAACCGGATTTAAGCATCGGAGATCAAAAGAAGCTAGCGATCACTAAATGATCAACGGTGGTCGAAAGGGCGATTGCTTTAAACTTTGAACCTGTGTAGATGCTGAGTAACATCTTTCTTCGAATTTTGACATTTTAAATCTAGTGGAAATTTTGGAGTCAATCAGTACAAACCGAAAAAATTGTCGATTACTATTTTCAAATGTTTTAGATTATGCCATTTGTCCAATCCTACAATCAACCGAAAACTACAAAAAAGTGTGTCCCGCGAACTTTCTCACGCTGTTTTGATTCTCGGACTTTTTCATCTTTGATGTCTCGAAAATACATTCTTGGAAAGACTGCCCACAGTGAATAATTAACTCACTCGGCTACAATTCTATATAATTAACCACCCTCTGAATCAAAAATCTGAAGAAGATTTCCTCTTCGAAGAACCCAGACTACACGACGCCGATTCCAGGCTGTCGGGCGTTCCGGTGACTCTCCCAAAAATGGAATTTCCGTGTCGTCCGATGGAAAAAACAAATTCAGCGAAAACATGTGTCTCGTCGGAGCTGAGTCCACAAGCATATGGTGCACTCCTAAGATCATTTTTAGTTCGTATTTGTTTTGTCGCCATTTAAGTCTCGAGAGCAATAAATTCCAAATCTTCGTTCTCTTCGGAGGATCTTGTTTTCGCTGTTTTTCAAGACGCGGCCGTCCAACGCTTGGGGATATGGTAGCTGAAGGCGAAAACAATACAATCAAAAGTGCAGCTTTAAACGGTGTTCCGAAACAAAACTTTTTGGTTTTCCAAAGGTCCAAGTTTCAAAAATCGACTTTTGAAATGCAGGAATATTCAAATCCGGATTCACAACGCTCTGTCAACAGTCGTCAAAACACACGTGACGACTGGTGCACTTTCGCCCAACTGCTATCTTCTTCTCCCAACGAAAAGTCGAGTTTTGAGTAATTTTCTCCACCATCGTCGTGTTTCGGTTGTTTTTCTTCTTCCCACGCAGGTTTTTTTCCGTTTTCTTTTTTCCCCAAATAGGTTTTTTGGAGATCAACTCTCAGAATTAAAGTTTGAGACCAAAAACAAGGGTTCAAATGTTCAATTAGAGTATGCGTTTTTAAGTTGAATATTACGGATTTACTGTGACAGAGGTTGACAAAAGCAGTTTGAGAAAGCAGCTTACACAGAACGCAAAGGTTATTTTTCTACGTGTTCGACTTCATTTTCTCCGATTGAAATGCCTTTACCTAGCCAGTGACTCATTTCTGTTGTCGTTAATCGCTTTCTTCGAAACGGCTTTCAGAGTGCACACGCGTGTTTTTCGTATTTTTGCGTGAGTCTACATTCTTAAATTGGAATTTGTGGTCTTCGCACGTTAATGTAAGTTTACGAAAAAAATAAAAAAGAAGGAAAAAGTTTTTATATATACGAAAGTTCATCCTTTGTTGGTGTTCGCTTAAATGACAGCTATTCCCTTAGGTTAATTCAACGCATGACCAGTGATTCATTTTGCCTTGAAATGTCTCCAAGTGCACGCTTGTTTTTGTCCCACTCCCACGCAACTTTTCAACTTTTAAATTAAACAAATGATGAATTACAAAACGAACAATTTTACGAATATGAATCGCATTCGTTCTCTCACACATCTCTGCAAGCACTCATCACAGGCCACAATCCTTCCTACAAAAACCATCCTAATCTCATTTCGCCCTTCTGGTTGTTTTGAGTGCATCGTTCGACGATGTTTTTGTCCGCTTCACGTGATCACGTCGTATACATCGAATTTCCTCACAGACGACATCTTGATTTCCGGCAAAACGCTGATACATCTTACGGCACATGAATGTGTCTTTGAGTCTAAAAGACCCAATTCTTTTTTGACTATCTTCAAAAACCAACGAATTTATGGATGTCCTCTTGTTTGCTTATTTTGGCACTTAGCTAATCGCTTTTGTGTTTTGTTCCGACAATTCGCGACGTTCTTTGGTCGAAGCAAGCAGCGACGAAAAGTGTTTTTCGAGTTTATCGGCTCCGAATTTTCGAGACTTTAATTTTTGAAATTGTTAATTGCTCAACAAGCGTAATTTACGCTTCTCCTGGCATTTTTAGAATCAGTTATTGGATTGTGAATTATAGACTACTAAGCGAAACGCCGTGATTCTAACAAACTTTTAATCGTCGCTAATGAGCCTTGAAGTCAATAATTAGGGTGACCTTTAACAAAATCATTATAATGTCATGGGAGTTACAAAATAGCTAAATGACTAACTGGATTGTCAATATAGCATAAAACGTGGTTGAACTTTCTGAGGAAATGTGAGTAGTGCAGACGAAAGATTAGTTCCGTGTGATGGTTAGATATGCATGAGGAGGTTGATGGACGGAAAGGGAACATAGTGGGATTTGCAGGAGGTTTTGGAGTGAGTTGTGGAGGAAAGCACAAAAAATCTGAGTAGTAGTACAGACACATTAAAGTGCACATTGAAAACGTTTCAAAAAAGCCTTATGTTTTTAACGAAGCGTTCTCAGGACCATGTTTCTAGCTCAATGTGTCTAAACGTTTTAGCTCATAACATCTATGTATAATGTCGACTTACCATCAACGCTTTTTAACAACTCATACCAGTTTTCATAAACTCACAACCATTTCTGAATAATTTTTCTCTCCTACTTAATTTTATTTTTTCGCGCGTGTGTTTTTTGCTCGAGTTAATTACCGACGAATTTTCGATTGAAAATAATACATAAATCTTGAAAAGTGCAGTTCACATAATTCCAACGTCATCTCAACGAATCGACGTCGGAAGAATCGGATTTATCATTTGCACTCTGTGAGAAGCTGCTTCCAAAGGTCACAAGCTGGTTGGTGGCTAGGAAACTACGTCCGTTTCTGAGAAGTTTAAGAGTGGACCCATGTGTAGAGACGTATGCAGTCAAAAGCCACTTTCACCTGATCCTTCAAAAAGAGGAGTCATGGAATTGCACTTTGATTCAGTTTTCGGAATAGCTAATTAAAAATACATTGTAGGACTTAGGAAACGAGAATAAAAGCTTGCGAAAATACCCACACTGAAAGTAGAGAGCAAGTGGAAACGGGAGATCATGTATCCATCGAAGTTTTAGGAAAGATTCACATAGACCTGTAGCTTTAGTGGTTCATCTCAGTAGGCTGCATTCTTTGGTTAAGCACAACACTTTAAAGGTACCAACATTCACGCAACCTTGCGGTTTTGCTCCGAATTTCAAAACCTAGTTTGCATATCATGTTCCCTTTTTCGTCGTCCTCTCAAATCCGAACAAATACTTTATTTGTCTTCTCTGCACCCCTGAATCCTTCAGGCTACCGTAACCCGGCCAACAAAAACACCGTGCGCGCATCTCTGTTTTGGCGTCGCTGGTCACTGACTCAATCGACCGGCCTCCGGAGCTCGGAGCCGAGCGCCCTTCGGCGATTCGTTCGACAGTCGTCGGGAAAACATTTCGATTCGTGTTTTCGCTTTCCTCAACACAACAAACACGCTTTGTAATCACTCTTCAAAATCGTTGTCCTTTCCTACGCACTCACACAGTGAAATGCGCTACGATTGCGTGGCTGATGTTGGCAAAATCCACTTTTTGTTTTGATTTTTGGCGTTACTATCACGAGCTACCACGCGGAAGGTAACGGGTTCGAGTTTTGGTGGTGGCCTTTGTTTTGAGTGCTGTTTCTGTTCGCTGGAGACTTTGGCGAACAGAAAGCACACACACAGCCCTCCATTATTATAGAGAGAATCATTTATTTCTCCAAGGTCATCAAAAATTACTTAACGTTTGCTTTATTCTATAATCATCTCTTTTCATACTTTTCTTGTATTCTTCAGTAATGAAATGACCAGAGCCTTGAAGGGAACAGTTATCCCACGCAAGCAAAACAAAATTCAATTTGTAAACCACCACTTTCGGTTTTTTGCGCAACTCCTGTAGGTTTTCCTAACCAACGGCTCCCACCAAACTTTTGATTAATGGAAATTTCAATAGTTTCAACTATTTTTGAAAGCTCCTTACTTGTTGTAATGTAATTTTAAGTAGGTTTCACATGTCTCAATTATGTCGATTTTGTATTCGCCATACTTCATGCCTTAGATTTGACTACGGTCTTTTGTTTAGTGGTTAAATGCTTCATTCGTATGGAATTTTCTTAAGACTCCTACGGTTACCACCTTTTCAAAACTTAAATCTCCCTTCCGTTTTCTTACCGCCTGAGTCACACACTCGCCCCCCCCCCATCCAGAAAACTTGTCCATTCGATCAGTCATCCAAAGTTAACTTTCCCCAACCGGTCTCTCAACCCCTTTTTGCCTTTTCGCCGATCCCTTCTTTTGCGATTTCGCAAAAAATTACCCGCAAATATCAAATTCCAGAATATCCCCGCATCTGGGTCACTCCTAACCTGACCTCCTTGTCTCCCTAATCAGCAAATCGATTTTTTTGGCTTTCAACGTCCTGCTTTCTCCACTTTCCTCTTCGACCGTTTCCTCTATTCGGGTCACTTTTTCCCTATTTTTCGTTCCGTTAAAGTTCGCTTTTTTCAGTCCCTTCCGCCGTCAAAGAGACCAAAAACATTTGTCCTCCTCGCCACCACCCCCGAAACTCGAGGGTCGTCAGTCCGTTTTTTACTCGTTCGCCTCGCATGACTTCCGCGCCTCGCACCGCCACCCTCAAGGGCATACCGCGGTCCTCTTGTCGCACTTACCTCGCGACAGCCGCCGCGGCGACTCGCGGCGGTCGGCAGTTGTTTTTGGATCGATTTTATTTATGGCACCCGGAGCGGACGGTGGGAGTCCGAACAGCAGACACCAGCAAGAACGGCCGCGTGTTGTTCCCAATTCGCCCTTTTTATGTGTGCAAAAAACGAGCGAAAAAGAGATGCGTTGGGGAGCGCGGGTTGGAACTGGTGCTGGTGCCAAGAGCACAAAGACACAAAACGAGACCATCTCCGCGAGCGAACGGAGGACGAGAACCCAGATTAGAGGTTGCCAAATGCAAACAGTGCAGAAAAAGAAAATGAAGACCGCGGGAAGGAATTGGCGCAAAAGGCAGAGGAGATGGGTTCTGGTCAGGTGAACGGATGAGAAGGTGGTGAACCGTGTAAATTCAAAGTCAAATTTTAAATGATTTTTTGCCATGCTTTGGAAAACCATTAATCGGCGAAACCCTCAGAGGCTTCAGAACCAAATCCTTTCCGCCTCTCAAAACTCCTCCTAAAGCCTCCAAAAAATGTTCGAAGACTGAAATTTATGCCACAATATTATGTTATCCCAAGTGTTCCTTGTCCGTCTACCCGGCAATCGTTTCTGGGAATTGCTCCCAGTGGAGGCACAACTCCAAATTCTATTTGGGTCAGCCGCGCTTTATTGCCCCGAAAACTTTCCTCGAAAATAGTCAAAAACTTGCACTCTTCGGAATGAGCCTTGAACGTCCGATGACGCCGAAATTCTGCAAATCCGAGTTGGTTCAACTTTACAACGGCTCTTTCTACTTCCAATAACACAACTGACATAACAAGCTTGCACTTTATCCTCATTGAAACCTTTCCGGCTTATCTGCTTCCCGATCTCAGGCAACTTTGCCTTGTCCACTTTTTGTCCGACTCCCCCGCAGCTGTCATCTCGAAACGTTCCGAAGACTTCAGCAACAAATTCGATGCGGCAGACGTTCCTTGGCTTCTTGCACTTTTAAGTCAAAAGTAAAGTTTATGTTAAGAGGTCTGCAGCAGCAACTTCCTGTTCCCGTTTGACAAAAAAAACGGTTTCGCAACAAATCCCCAAAAAGGCAATAAATCTGCTTTTGCTTAAGACCCTGGATTCTGATTTTGTATGATTTTTTATAAACCGATTAAAAGTACACATGACGAAACAGACATGAGTTCGCGTCATGAGTTGTACTGGAACGCTTAGGACATGGGTCGTGGGAATTACAGGTTGATTTAGAAAAGTGAACATGTTAAGGTTGAAGGTCGCGGTGCAGCTGTAAATGCAAATATTTTCAGAAAGAACGATTCTATGCGATGAAAACATGTCAAAGGCCAACAAAAGGCTTAATTCCCGTCTACAAAGGCCAGTCTTCCTTTTCCTGTGTTTCCAACCTCTCGGTCCCTCCCTCGTCATTCCTCATCTCCACACAAGCTTATTATATGCTTAGTTCGAAGGTCAATTTCGTAATTAAATGTTCACAGGAGTTCCTCGCCACTTCCGAGGCGTTCCGCGAATCTACGAGAACGCTGCCGGCAGGAGGTCGACTTCCTCCTCATGCGAAGACAGATGTTTCCAGGCGCGTAATTACGAATTCAAAAGTGCATCTAAGGCTCGACGAGATCAGTCTACAGCATTACTAAGCGAGCTGCAAGAACGCAAAGAAAAAGGACGAAAATAGAAGCTACGACTGATAGGTGGCTGACTAAGCGACGCGATGGCTCTGAGAGAGGTACAATTAGAGCGACAGAAGATAACTTGAGGACAGACATCAGCGAGAGTGGAGATATCTCAGATACCACGTCATGACGTTTTTTCCATTTCTGGCTTTGTGATTTTTTTGTAGTTTGGCTCGTTAGAGCCGTAGAGTAGAGCCAAACTACGCAGTGTAGAGCCAAACGCCCTCTTACTCAAAAACACCATTTTAGCTGTTCTTTGGCTTTTGTCATTTTTATGCAATTAGAGAATAACGCCTATTAGGTAAACACAGAGTTCACAATGTTTACGAGATTTCTCCAAATCTCTTTTTAGCTGTTCTTGTAACGGCGGTTCTTTTTTCTTCTGTCGGCTTGTACCATCCTTCCACGGTATCCCACCTTCTCTCTCAACTCCGTTCCCACTCACACACTCCAAACTAACTTTTCTCCAACGTAATCTCTCCGATCTTCGCACCTTCTCAGTGCTCAGTGAAGTGTACTGCGCATTCTCTCTGAGTTTTTAAATTAACAAAGCATGACGCAAGTAACGCTTTCCGCTTTCGTTGTCTCCCTCGCGTTTCCTAACCTCTTTTGACTTCCTACAGCGTTTTCTTCTAAGAACTCAAACTTCCTAAGCGACTCATTTACCCGTTTAATCGCACTTTTCCACGTTTTTCATGCTCTTTCTCTAAGCAAAGTGCATCACAGAAATTGTAAGATTCAAATTCTGTAAATCCCTGACGAACTTTGGTTTCTAAAATTATAATTATGCGTTTTCTCAAAAAGATTCAGCCGTGACGGGGCGCTCGAAGTGCATGTAATCAGATTCTTTATTTGAGTTTCACGTTTTGTTTCAATATTCTCGCTCGAGAATCCTCATTACGAGTGTGGGATGTTCTTTGCTTAGGATAAACTACCCGAAGAGTGTGAAATTGCGTTAGTTATGAGTGTGGCCAACGTGTGAAGAAAACACGAAGCGCAGGTTTAATCTCTGGTTTCGTAGCGGTGAGCGCTGCTTTTGGGTACGCACTCAAAACATACAAATTGGAAAATCAAAAGAAGCGTTTGAAGTCACGAGGCTGGTCTTTTGTTGCTTATGTTAGGTTTTGAAAGACGGTTATGAAAAGTGGTGAGTTTTAAAGATCAAGGTTACCTTGGTAAGTTGATTGCTGTAGGCTACAGTTTGCTGTTTTAGAAAGTTGATAAGATACAACGCTTGTGATCGGCTAGAAGACTTTTCCAAGGAATAGGTATGCAAAGAAATACAAACCGAACGCCATTTTGAAAGTTTGATTTTCAAATTCCAAAATCGCTTTCTGTTTTCCATTTTCTGCAGCATTTGATAGATCGTCAAGGTGAATCAATTCCTCTGTTTGTTGACATTTCAGCCTTTTTCGTGCAAAAACCAAAACTCCGTCACACCCTTAACAACAGCCTATCAGCGGCCTCTGGGAAAACACTATTAAAGTTCGCCTTTTTCACGTTTCCATTAATTTCTAGTTTCTCCCTCAAACGGCAACAAGGCCGCTCTCTGGTCATCGACCTCGTTCCCAGCCTCTTCCAACGTCTGATACGGTATCCTGGAACCTTTCTCCGACCTCCCTCTTTTGCTTCCGCCCAACTCACGTCCTGGAAATAGGATCTCCGTTCCTCAGGTTTTTTTCGGCTCCCGGGAGATCCGATTGCAGACGACGCCCGTACTTCAATGAATGCCAAATGCGAAACAATTGATAATTAGTTCCCTCAACCTCCTCGGAGGCTCCAACGTCCGCGGCCACGCCGTCCTGTCGCTCCATTGCTCTTTGGCCAAATTGAATCGATCTTCTGGTGAGGACTCCTCGGACGGAATGGGGGCGTCCGCGCGCCTCCGGCGGCGATTCGGTGCGCTTTTTTGTGTTGCAAAATGTTTCGTCGACGCAATTTGCGAAAATTACGGCGAGCGAGCGGAGGACGAGTGGCGGACGAGGACGCAAAGGGCGAAAGCAAACAATAACAGCAGAGCGAGGAAGAGAACTGGATCGAATCCGAGGAGTAGGCGACGTCGAAAACGCAAAAAAATTCGGATTAGTGTGTACAAGAGCGCCGCGAATCGGGGCCGCGCACGCCTAATCCTTTCGAAATCGCGCGAATCGATCGGCCGCGAATCGCACATGCAAAAAATAGCAAAAATCGACGTTGACGTTTTCCTTGTTTGCTCTGTTGTTGCCCGCACGACCTCGAGCCGCCGCGTTTAAACGCAAAAACTGTTTATGGGCAATTCGGAAAGTTTGGTAAATCGAGACTGAAATGGAAGAAGTTACATGTTAATTCCAATTAGAGAACGCGCGAAGATTACGTCGTAAAGGGTTTAGTAGCAGTACAAAGTGGAAGAGGGATGTCTTTGTTTCTTTTAGTTTCAGTCCAACTCTAGAGGTCACAAGAAATTATTGGGTTGGAAAACTTGTAGAAATCTTGTCTTGAGCAAAGAGCTTTTGACTTTAGCTCAACTGAGGCCCTCAGCCCCTCTCGGGTTCTCCTCGGAATCCTCGAAGTGTTCTCGGAGATGTTCCACTCGGACAACTTTTTCTTCATCGCTTTCATCCCACTCATCCGCTCACAAATGCGCATATTTAATCAAACGCGTGCGGAAATGTCGTTTCAAGAGGAAGAAGACTACTGTGGCGCGTCTTTGTGTCCTCCGAAGATCCCTCGAAGTCCTGGGAAGACGGGGACGCGGCGGACTAATTTAGGCGTGTAATCCCCCGGCGTTCGATGATCAGTTCGCTCGCTCTGAAGAAGGAAACAAGCGTAAAAAGAAAACAAAAAAAGAAGAAGAAGAGAACTGAATGGCCAGGAGAAACCGAGTGCATGGAAACGGGCCAAAGCGTTGAGTCAGCGCGTTCTGTGGTTCTACCGGCCTCTGACTCAATCCGGGCGACCTTTCGAACTGGGACCGCCGATATTCAAATTAGAGATGCTTTTGGGTAGTGGTGGAGAGAGGCCCGAGCAGCGAAAGGTTCCTCGTCCTTTTCCACGGCCGCTGTTTTTGTGTTTGCCATCGTCGAGAGGCGCTGGTTTGCTTACGCAATGCGCATAGTTGCTGCCGACTGTGTCAACAGTTCGCTTCGCGTTTTCGGTTATTTTAGGATTGCTTTAGAGGAAGAATAACGCGCGAACGCGCAGGTCGAGGGTTGTTCAAGCAAAAGACAAGCGACGCCACGTGTGGCGCGAAAAGTTATTCCCGACGATTTTTGACCCATACGCCTGGTTCGTGGAACTCAAGGCGTCCCTGCACCTGAGCACCTGAGTATTCAAAGAGCTCTATCAACGACGATTCAAAACGTCAAAACGCAGACGGATTTCCGTGACTCAGAGTGCACGGAAATTTCTTTTGTTCCTCGGAGATCGAAAATCGGCATTCAAAACGTTGAGGAAAACGAAAAATTAAGGGGCTTAACCGGTGTCTCGGATTACGTGGAGGTTCTTTCGTCGTTTCCGTCGGTGGAGCATCGAGTGTGTGGTCAGGAGCCGGACTCAGTTTTGTTGCAAACCCCGAGGAAGTATCGCTTTGCCGGTGCACTTTCCCTCTTACCTCGTTCTTGTTCGGATCGAGTTTCCACCTTCTTTGAACACTGAATTTAGCCTTGTTTTATTCTCTAATCACCTGTTGGTTAAATTATGAAAAAGGGGTACTGTAGTCCATTTCTGATAAGCATTAAAAAACCCTTTGTGCCAAACTTCAAGAACCCCTACTCGACAAAGCACTTTGTTGGTCTGAACACAGAATTCCTTTTTCTCCTTTTTTCGCTTTCTTTGTCTTAGAAACTCCGGATTCCGGAGCAAAGTTCTCCTGACTCACTTCTCGCGCTGCCCTTCCGTGTTCCCCGTTCCCTTCTCCCGGTTTCCGTCAAAATAATGGCGCTTCCCAGCGTTCTTCCGAAAACATCTTTAAACACACATTTGCGATAAAAGTTCTCCAAAAATATTTTCCCTTTTTCAACGCCGCATTCCGGAGTCCTTCCTGCGCTCGTTCTTCGGTGTCAACTACCGTAACCCTGGCCTCGGTCGTTCTTCATTCCTTCAGAAAGCGAGCCTCAGCCGAGGGGTCGCTGGAAGCAGTACAAGCAATCGGAGTCGATTATTCAACAAAGAAACGAAGCACATGTTCATTTACATACCCGGCCTTCCTTTCATGCCCTTCCTGTCCGTCATCGCGTGTGCTGCTCCCCGGCGGTCCGCGCGGTCGACCCTGTCACCCAAAATTACTTCCCCTCCGCCAATCGACGCAGCAAAAAAGACGAAAATTCGCTGCGAGCGACAATTCGAAACAACATTTGACACACTTTCGAGTACAAATCCCCCAAACAGTCGCCCGACCGACTCTACGCCCGTTTCCCATCCTCGCGAACTTCAAATCTCCAATTATAGTTAACTTTTACGGTCGCGCGCGTCCTCGTTTTGTACTCTCCCTTCGCCGTGACACAAATTCTGTTTGTTTGTTTGTTTGTCCCTCGACGTCTCGAATCTGCTCCCTCCCACAGTTCTGCTCCCAAAACAGTTTTGCACTCCCTGCTTCCTTCCCATGGGTCTCCGAAGACGCTTTTGTCCTTCTCGTTGCGCTCATGAAAAATGGCCGAACTCTGGGTTCCGAAACCTTCTCGGCTCTCGGCACTTTCCATCGATCGGTTTTTTGCGCGTGTTTTGTGCTTTCAAACTGATTTATGAACGTTTAAGCGTCCACCATCTGCCGCTTAAAGACCGGGTTTTCAGTTCGCCCTCCAAGGTCCTCTAATTCTCGCTTAACCCCATTCTCCGCTCACCTCCTCCGAGTGTTTTTCCGGTATGTCCTCAGGTTCTGACTCAACCCCAGTTGTCTTTCAGCGCTATAAATGGTTAAATTGTAGCTGTATATATTGTAGTTAAGCGTAACGAACTCACGTGGTATCTCTCAGGACCCCCTCTTTCTCTCCTACCGTATCCTTGTTCTTTGATTTCATGCCTCCTGCCTTTCGAACTTCTGCTTCAAGTCTTCTCCTCTCCTTATAGATCCTCCGTATTTCGCCTCCGATCTTCGACTTTTCGTTCTTTTTTTGTCCTCCTAATTACATTCCTATCGTATCGGCGCCGCGTGTGGCCAATTAGCTTCGTTGACGGTTTTTTCGAGCGCCGGTCCCTGTACGTATAATTAGTTCTTGTGGCCGATGTCCTCAGGCAACATCGGCCGGCGCGGAGGCCGCTTCCGTCATCCTTCCGACGCGAGTGTTTATTCAATTCGGCAGCAGCACAATGTTTCTTCTGCCTGCACACATGCGAGCGCCCGATGCTCGCTGGCGCATTCAAATGAGGATCACCGAGGAGGACTTCGCTTGGACCCAGAGATGCAAAGCTTAAGGCCTCCCGCGGTCTTTGGCCCACACGTCGCGAGGACGAGCGAGAGTCGCCGAGGGGACTGCAGAGCGCGCAAGCAAACAAATATGCGTGTATTTTTGAGTGAAACCGATTGAGAAAAGCCCTCGAGAAGAGCAAAGTGCGCCGAGCCTAAAAGAAATTAGGGCAGCAGCCGATTATGACAGCTGCCGAAGAGTCCGGCGTGCCGATTCCGTGGGAGAAGGCCGAGGACGTTTGATCGAGGGTGTTTCATTTATCGCGTTTGAAGAATGCATTGTCTTTGCGTGGCAAATGGAATTCTTAACAACAACCCCAAAAGTACCTTGACAAAAAAAATTTAGAAGATAAAAAAGTGAAAAGTCATTAAGGGTCTGCTCGTCAAGGGTATAGAGGGTGTTTAGCTCTTAAGTTAAACATAATTTCTAAAATAATAATTCTTTCGCCCGTTCCATAGTCCAAAAAGGACATCGCGTCGAGACCAAATTAAATTTTCAATTCCGGTTCTGCAGCATATCCTATTTTTGTGCTTTTTTGTGTCCTGGGACACAACATTCCAGAAATGCACTTACCAACACATCGTTTTTCTGCTCAAAAAACCAACTTCGATAAGACATCTGCTCCTGCCTCCCTCGGGTCGTCCTTTTAACGTTCCTCGAATCCACCGGCAGACGCTACATTGATTACGTTTACCAAAAGTGCGCAAGCACAAAAGCAAACAGAGTGCCTTGCCTCTCCGGATAATACCCAAAAGTGCATCCAAAATACGGCCACCCGGTTTCCTCCTTGGCTCCGCCGATCTTCGGTCGTCCGTCGTCAGATTCGAATTCATCAAACAGCTGACATCCGAAGAAATGCACGGTTTTCTTTGGCGTGTGAAAGCGACTGTTTTCAATCGTTTTACCACACAGCGTCATCACGATCACAAAGCTATTTGCACTCTTAAGTATACGTTCTCTCTACTAATACCTGCCATTCGACCATGCACTCATCCTCGTCCCACTTGTGGACCAGAAACCGGCACAAAACGGTGACGCAACTTTGTGACCGTAGAGAGACTGCTGTTGTTTACCGGCTCTGGGCTGTTTGTCCCTTATTTGCTCCCTGCTGCTGTTTGTTTGTTCCTTCTGAGTTGTTTGCGTCGTTGTCGTCCTTCGAGGTTTCGACGACGTGCAAAAGCGGAGCAAAACAAGAACGTCGGAGGCCGCGAGGCGCTTCTCCACTGCTCATTTCCGCGTTCCCGCAGCGCCTATGGCGAATCCTGTGTGGCCCTCGCGCGCACTTCGAGTCTCCAGAGGGAATCTAGATTAATTCTTTGAGCAAACGCAACGCGGAGGTCGTAAAAAAAGGTTCCCTTGCCGGTTTCGAACCGATCCAAGATTCTCAGCGGCAGCTGACGCCTCGTTTCTTTCCGATCTCGTCATGTTTTGTTGCGAAAACCCGAGCGGCGATCGGATCGAAAAGCGAGACGCGAAGAGCGAGGGAGCGCCGTCGTCATGTTGTGTCGACTGTGTTTTGAAAACAGTGCCCGCAGAGAGGCGCAGAAAGCAAAAGCGAAATGCGGCAGCAGCAGGCAGAAAAACATCGAATCGCAACTGTTGTTCTGCAATTCTTCGAGCGTCGTTCTCGGAACGCGACGTTTTCCACGCCGCCGAGGGGCGCCCTCGGCCGGGTGCCCTCGAGCAAACGAGTCCACTTTGACCGGATGATTAATTGGCTTCGCTGATAAACAAACGGAGTTTGTGACGTTTGCTTTGTCACACCACCACCATTCAAGAAAGGCCCAAGATTGTGACGCTGGAATTCAAAAGCAAACGCTGATGAATCAGCGCACTTACAAACTCTTTAAACCGCCGCTCAGAGATTAGTGCTTTACCTAGACTCCAAAAACGTTTTACTCGTTAAGTAGCCACAGTCTCGACTCCAAAGAGCAACGTTACAGGACTCTTATAACGGCTTGGAATAGATTACGGTACATTCATAAAACGTTTCAATTTAAACGTGTCACGTTTGCTTATGCTTCTACGAGCACAAATTCTAGACTTTTAGATGTCTAGACTCGGTGGTGCCTCCAAAAATCTAACGTTTGTTCCTTTAAAGCCCGAATCCTTTTTTCATCAGCTTCAAATTTACCATTTTCTGGAAACTTTTGTTTATCGGCGATCGGCTTGCATCGCGTGTTTACATTCCCCGGGGGCGAGAGTCGCTGACGACAAACAATCTTTGATCGTTCAAACTCGATTCGAGCTGTTGCCGGGGCCTCTTCGCGTTTCCTAAGCGCGAGGAGGTTCGCCTGAGTCGCAGGGTCGACGACGTAGTAACACACGCACTCTGCGATCGTGGAATTCGGAAGCCTCTCGACGAAAACCGGTTCGAGAAGGCGCTGCAGACGGCGCCTTCGGCAACGTCAAACGTCGAATTCGAAGTTAAAAAGGTCAAAAGTCGCGTGAGTAGGAAAAAGTTGTTTTGAAACGACGAAACCGAAAATAAGAACCGGAGGGTTTGAAGGTGCGATCGCCCGCAAGCAAACGTAATCTGGGTGATCGCCGAGCGCTTTCTGCCTCTCCGCTTTTTCCCGATCCGCTTCCGGAGATCCGCTTTTCTCGGTGGCTGTAAATGTTTCCGAACCTAATAGAGTGGCGTCGTTGTGGAATTAGAGTGCTCCCGTCTGCTGCAATCTGCATAATCCACTCAAGAGTCCGAAAGTTCCACGCTTTTTGTGCGCCGTTTGAGATAGCGTCGGAGATTCTCCTCAATAGTCGCACCTCGGCACGATTGTTGATTCCTGCGTCCGTCGGTCGGTGGAGAGCTCTCACTGGGACGTCCGCAGCAGCAATTGCACTAAATTGGTTCCTTTCGGCCTTCCGAATTCGCAAATTCTGCGAACGATGCACTCTCGAGCCAGCCCGACCATTTCTGGAAGTAGCAACGAGAATCGGGAAGTAGGAGGGGCAGGCCAAGCAGACAAGGGTTCTTCGGTCTCCCGGACTTCCTCGAAAGTGCTCCTGATGTTTTTGTTTTGCACTTTAGAGCGCCACGAGGCTCCGCGCGGTTCTCGGAATCCGCGGACCTCCGCCGTCGGCGGCCAAACGGCGCCGCGCGGCAATCGATCGCGCGCGATGTCGTCGCAAGTTTCTTGAAACATCGCTGCGCTGGCGTCAGCCGGCGGAGCGCGCTCGGCCCGCGCCTGCACGTGGACTCTCGTCGTCTCCACTTTGGACTCCCTCGCGCTTCTTACGCGCCCGCGGCAGTCGTTCTTTAGGCGCCTTCGCGCGCCGCTGTCCTCTTCTTCTGTGTGCGATAGACGCCGCCAGCCTGAGGGGGGCGGGAAAACATACACGAAAAACAGCGAAAACACACACGCGAGATACAAACGCAGCAACGAAGCCCCGCCGCCATGTCGTCCTCTGGTGCACTCGCCCGCCGCGACGACGACGTAGTTCTCGCTACTCGCCGGCCCGCGGCGGCTGGAAGCAGCGACCAGCCGACGACGTCGACGAGTCGAGGGGGCCCAGAGGGGACTCCGAGAGAGACCCTTTGCGACGACGACGCGCGACCGAAGCGAAAACAACCCTGTTTTCCACGCCGAATCCCCGACGACTTGTTTTTGTTTGCCCCGCGCAACTTGCAAGATTGTTTACGTGTAGTCCGCGTCCTGTACTCCCCAAAGGACATCCGCACTTTCCAAAACTTGGGGAATCTCCGAATTTCGCTCATCCCACCTTACCGCACTCCTTTTAGGACTTTTTCGCTCAAGCTTTAGGTGCCCAACGCAAACAAATGTTTCATCGGTTCCTCTTTACGACTGTTTGGCGTGTGCGCGTCATTTCTATTTGTTTTTCCGCATTATCCTTTTTCCTCTTCGCCTCAACCCTTGTCAACGCCTGCTATCTCTACCTTAGTTCCTGATTATCTAATTCACATTCTCTTGTTTACCTTCAGCTATACCGTATCCCCTAACCACGATTTTTGCAATCTTTGGCCTCTGGAACTTTTCTCCGGCGTGTTTGTTTGTTGTTTTTCTATTTCTCTCCCAATCAGCTTGTTTACAGCTTTTTTGCAGCCGGGTCCGATTGGACTCTCGAGGGCGTTTTTAGGGCGCTAGGAATGTGTTTCCCTCTTGTTTACTTTGCTTTTCGCACTTATCAGGACGGGGGACGCCGGTTTGGAACCACGCCGAGAAGGCAAATTATCGTCACCACTTCTTCTTCTCGGTTTTGTTTCGCCGGTGCTTATCACACGGACGTTGCCTCCAAAGGTAAATAAAAATGTTAAATCGTACAGCGCGTCACATGACGCGTATCTGTTGCGAAGTGTGTTTTTCCCTGCATTTACACTCTCAAAATGCCTCCGACGGAGACCGAACCCCAGAATGCGGCAAAAAGAGGCGACCGGCGCACTCTTTTATCAGCATCAGTGGTACAACGGCCTTCGTTAGCACAATTCGCCCAAAAAGGACACAAAAAGCGAAACACCAAACGGTCTCTCGTGGTGATTTCCTTTCCAATTTAAACACTTCCAGCTCCTCCGATTTACAGCTCGGATCAGCGTTTCTACGCTACCGTAAACCTGCCGCGCCATAACACCAAACAGCGTCCTCGTTTTTGTTTGCTCGTCGCTCGGTCGGTCGCCTCCCGGCCTCCGCTACCGTACTCCTCCTGCGCATTCTATCGAGTATAATCCTTGCTCGGTGCTGCTGCTGTTTATTGTTGCATCGCCGGAGGCTCTGCGCTCTTTTTCTTTCTCGCGGTTTCATGTTTGCTTTCGCCAGCGTTGCACCAACGAACCAGCGGAGAGTTTAACAACGAATCATGTTCGGAAGACACGCCCCCAAGTGAACCGCGCTGTTCCAGAGCCAAAAAGAGCCAAAAATCAACTTTTGCCCAAAATAGGCGTCACCGCACCGTTTCCGCCCTGTTTTGGGCCAGAACTCGGGCAGGCGGTCGCCCGCCTTTTTAGTTCGCTCTTGGTGCTCTTGCTGCACCCCACGCGCTCTTTAGCTGTGGTTCCGGGTCTGACTCTTTGCGATCGCGCCCCAGGGCAAAACCGGATCAGCCGCCGATGGTCTACTGTCCACCCGGTACCCACTCACTACTCCCAATGCACTTTTTCGAGGCACAAATTCCCTTTTTCGTCAACGATTTCGTCACTGTTTTCCTTTGCTGCGCGATCTTCTGGTGCTGGCGAACGGTGCGGCCGCGAAGACTGTTTCAAGAGTGGGGAGAAACCTATTAAACCTATAAATTGGGTCAAAAAGTCTACGCACGCCCTCCGCGCGCACTTCTCGGTCGTGTCAAAACAAAGAAGCGCTTTGTTCAGATCCGGCCTCCGCCTACGTGCACAATCCAGGACTGCACGCACCGTACCGTCGCCGCCTCGGATTTTCTTTTCTCCTCCGGCGCTCCAGGTACACCCGTGTTGTTCCACAGCGGCCCTTATCGGGGTGGCCGAGAAGTCGCCGACGGGAAACGTGATTCTAAGAAGACGTTCTCGCAGATTACGCCGGCGTTCGAGGAGAGACCGAAGGGAAGAAGGACTGTTTCCTCACAGTCTTCTCTTCTTTATTTGATTGTACTTTCGTGATGTTTGAGCACCGCGCTTTCTATGTATGTTGCCCGGTCGATCTTGTGGTCTCTGTTCTGGTCGTCAGGGTTGTTTCTGCCTCGGGACGGCGACCAGCAGAGGTGACAGCGGCAAAAGCAGGAATCGAGGAGACAATCCAGAAGTGCGCAAAGCAAGCGAAAGCGGATACGATTCCAGTTCTGCGCTCGCGTCGTCGTTCTTCCGCGCATGCGCCTAATGTTTCTTCGTGTTTATTTTGGGCGAAGCTGGCAGCGCAAGAAGCCCTCGGAGCCGAAAACTGGCTGTGTTTGTTTTCCCCCTCCTCCGCCTTCCCCTCCGATTCAACTTGTTCTCTCCGCTTTAGTACCTGGGTTGTGCCCTCCCCACTCCGTCGTTTCCTTGGGCTTCTCGACTTCCCTCGGATCCACCACGTCAGCTCCGCCTTCGACGAACCACACAACGACGAGAACCCAACCGATGAACGAAGAAAGAAACCGATGTTTGTTTTTGAGCATCAGGCACCGTACTCTTGAAACGTCGTCGTCTTCTCCGCGTCGTCGTGTCGCCGGCTTATCAACCGCCAGCAACACCGGAGAACCGACCACTTGCTTCCTCGGTCCGGAGCCGACTCCAGCGCCCATCCCTGCACTATTATTCCGCATTTTCGCTGTGATCACTGCCTTGACAACCGATGACGACTGTTGCGACAGTCGTTCCGACAGTTTAGGCGGTGTGGAGCACGTGCGCCGCTAATCGACCGGTTCCATTCCGAGAGATTTGCTGAGCCGAGCGACTCGGGCGAATATGCTAATTGCCCTCGGCGATGCACTGCTTCCAGCCTTTGCTGTTGTTCCTATTTTTGCTGAAACTCTCGCGGGGGGCCACCGGGGATCCACGTCAGACCAGACGTGTCTCAGGTCTGGTTTCCGTCTCGCCTGCTCACCTTTGTTCGTAATTGCCGTTTAAGCGCCCGAAGCTACGCTGACTCAGGTGGTCATTTCGCGAATACGTAAACTAGGGAGTCAACTCAAAAGACCTCCGCGTGTTCCCTGAAACCCAATCAAACGGTAATTAGTAACGTTTTCTTTTCAGACTCTCAAGCACTCTGGCGTCCACATCCACGTCCCCTCCTCCTTCTCCTCCAGTCGCCGACGCTAACCTCCTTGAGCAGCCGTCCCTCTCGCTAGGCGCGACCATGGAGCGACTTCTGAATCCAGCGCCCCTGACTCCGTCCTCTTCGCCCTCCACTTCGGAGACTCCGGCATCGCCCCCGGCGGCGACCCCCTCGGATCCTTCGAGCGACCCGGCCCCGACGCTCTCGGCCAATCCCAGTGAACGAACCGAGCGTCCGTCCCTCAGTTACAAGGATCTCATCATCGAGGCCATCGAAAGCAGCCCCGACAAGCGCCTGAAACTGAACGAAATCTACCAGGTTCGTCACTTTCCATTACCGTAACCCCTCGCCTGGGAACCGCTTTGGACTCTTTTGAAGTCATTTGGTCTACCGTACTCTTTTGAGTATTTACCAAAGTGGAACACGTATTTTCCCGACCATGGTCTTTCAGCGAAGACCTTTTGGGAGAGGAAAAGAGTAGATGAAACTCGATACTTTGACAGCAACTGTCGGCCTGCGCACTTTTTGACACAACTTCCGACTCCCGGCGTTCGGGCGAATCTCCGAAACATCGCGAAACCCGCTCGCCCTTCTCCCTACCCTATTTTTGTGTTATTATATTGAGCACTCTCGTCGTCTGTCGTTCTCGGGTGGGCGAAGAACTACGCGCAAAAGTCGAAACAAGGAACGGCTCCTCAAAGCGTCAATCAAACTGCGCCTTGGCGATTTCAGGGGACGTTCGGGGACCTCGAAAAAAACGACCGAAACTAAATCAAACTTTTTTTAGGTAATTCGTCTTCTACACCCGTACTACCGTCTCCGACCTGACCAGTGGGGATGGCAGAACTCTATCCGGCACAACCTGAGCTTACACGACTGCTTCGTGAAACTCCCTCTGAAGCAAACCTCTGCCAGCGGCGTCGTCGGCCACTACTGGACAGTGGTTCCCGAGCAGGGCGACAAGCCGAACCTTAGAAGACGAAGCCGTGCAGCAGCTCGGACAAACCGCTCCTCGAACAAGAGCCGAGGTAACGGCCAGAACATCCCCAACGAGCCGGTTCCGATCAACCAGCTGCCGCACCTGACCGCGATGCCGTCGGCCCTCTTCAGCCAGTCCGCGGGGCTTCTGCCCAACATCGGAAGCACCCCGTCTTCGGATAGCGGACTGGCCTCGGAAGAAAGCTCCGTGTCCAGCAGCCCCACCTCGACCTGCAGTCCTTCAGTGGCCGCTACCGTAGCCTCGTCGACGCCGCGCGAAGGTCTGGAATCGCCGATCCACAAGCCACTCGCCTCCTACTACACGCAGCTCTCCGCGATGAATTCGCTTCTGGCGCCGTCGACCTCCGTCGCCGCCGCGCTTCCGACGCCGATCTCGACCGCTCCGTCCTCGCTCCTGGACTCCCTAGCGCTTCTCCAGCAGAACCAGAACGACGAAACCTACAAACAGCAGCTCTACATCCAGCAGATCATCCAGGCCGCTGTCCAGCAAACTCTCACCAACACCATGGCGAATCTCGCAGAGTCGGTGAATACGGTAAGTGTCCGTCTTTCCGACTGTCCTAATTGATCTCTTCCAGCAGGCGATGAACCCTCTTCTACTGCTCCAGGCGGCCTCTCTCAAAAACTCGCAGCAGCTCTCGCCCCTCTCGCTCTTCGCGAACCAAACCGTGGCGGCCCTGGCGGCTGCCCAACTCCAGCAACTCACGTCGCCGGTGCTCGCGGCCGCCTTGGCGAACCTCTCCTCGAATCCTTTGGTTTCGCTACCCTCCGTAGCAGCAGCCATGACGCCCCGGTGGTCACGTCGGCGTCGCCGGTGCTCCACACCCCCCTCGAGGGCTCTGTATCTCCCCAAAGCGGGCTTCAACTCCCGGTTAAATCCGAAGAGCCTAACGACCCCGCGATACGATTCTTCTAACCCTTACTTCGCTCTTAGAATCCCTCGACTTCTATTCCCATCCTCAATGTGATCTCCAAACGATTCGTCGCTTCCTATTCCTGCGCCCTCCTCTATCTCCCCTTCAAGTCAACGTCACCTTCCTCATCCGCCTGTTCTCCGCAACCACTTTGAACGTCCCCTAATCACACAACCCCCACCCCATAGCCAGTAGTCCCTCTCCGCTTCGTTCTCTTTTCTGGGCTCCACGCCGTTGAATACGTGTACACCCTCTCCAAATCTTCCTTTGCGGCGTCTTAAACGCCTACCGTACCCTCCCCGTCCTCTTGAACTTTCCGGTTGTCGTGTTCCCACCGGTGACTTCTTAGAGATATCTATTCCCTAGAAAAGTGTCCCTATCTGTTATTGTAGCTTCCAGAAGCCGATCAGAGCGCTCTGCCGATTTCTTTCTTTTCTCTTTGTTGTTTATGCCGTCGTTGTTTTTTCTTACCTACAAAATAATAATTTACACTTTCTGTAAACTGTGCCAGCACAATTCAAGTTCTCTCACACAGCCGAAGATAAAGGAAACGCAGCGTACGAAGAGCAATTCAAATCTAAAACTACCGTACCCTTTGGGGAATCCTCTTTGATCGAAATCACCCCCTCTAGGGGGATTCGGTAACTGCAAATGGCTCCGCGTCAAACGTGTACGTTCATCGACGTCGATTCTTAAAATTCACGACTAAGGAGGGTTGTTCCTACTCCAGTTCCGTCGTGCGCTCATATGTTTCTGTTTACCACGTCACTGACGGCGTTATCTCCGGCCATGAACACAGCCGAAGCGAATCGCGAAAGTCTGCTGCAACATCAACTCCAAACGAAGCACAAAAAACGAAGCTATACAAAAGGAAATCACTACAAAAAATATTGATAAAACGCAAACGCAACAGTGGCCGACGGAGGACACTTTGTGGCGCCTCGCAAAAGTGATTTCGACTCTGCCCAAAGCACGTCCTAAAAACGGTGATAAGGCGAGAGGTTTCCATAGGAGCCCACGGCATCTTTGTTTCCCGATATGGTCGACAAAAACACTTTCGAAGGTGTTCTGATTATAACAGTTTAACAACCCAACAAGACCTGTAACAAGAATCACCAGTATTTCCAGAACAGCAAGGGAATCGCTTCGTTCAGAGGCAAACTACAGTGTGCCCGTTCGGACGACCGGCTGAGTTCGATTCCTTTTCCATCGTTCGAGATGGCGTATCTGCGCTGCCACCGTGGAATGTCGGACTGATCAGCGAGAAACACTTCAACGACGTTTCGCCCGACCTTCACATCCATAGGATTTCCTTTTAGGAGAGATTCTTCGAAGGCTGCATGCTTCGTTTTCTCGAAGAGCATTACCTCCAGCATGAGCAAGGTGAAGTAAACGATATGCTCCATTTCCCCGATTATCAAACTGAGTTGCTTCAGGAGAAACGAGAAACTTTGAGAAAAACAGGGCTTGGCGGTTCTGAAAAAGTGAACAATGAGTTACACTTGACAATTCCAAGAAACTCACTCGAACATGATTTCTGAGTCGCCGCATATCAACACGGGAACCAGCTCGCCTTCGTCAAATAGTCCTCGAACCGCGGTCGCCTCCGTCGTCGCGATGCTACCTAATCTCTGTATGCGAGGATAAACCTGAAACAGTATAATGACGTCAGCCAGCCTGATTATCATTCATACTTGATATCCGGAAGACAACGGAAACAAGGCTTTCCACTTTTGGCGCTTCTCTTCGCTACTACATCTACTCTGAATCGCCCTTTAATCTCTTACTCTCTGCGAATCCACTCACGTCATTTTCTTCTCGGCTTTTATAGGGCACAGCTACAGCTTCCTCGGGTTCATCGTATTCCAATGAAGCCTTACTGTAGCATTCACTGAAAACGGTCACATTATCCGAATCCAGGGCTTCTGAAGGAATTTCGGTGATGACGTTTTTGTTTGTGACAACGGTTTGCCTTAAAGGAGCTGAAAACAAACCAAAATGAAATGTGCAAAAGACACACTCATACTGTATAAAGCGTCTTTTTCGTGGAAATGCCTCGATATCTGATCTTGGACGTCGCCTTCAAAGTGCCGAAACAGGGCTTTCGTTCTGCCCGAGAGTGAATCTATGGACGGAACGCATCCCCGAAAATCGTTTTGTCTTGAACAAATCTCGGTCAATTCTTCCCTGAACCGCATATCTGAAACGTAGCTAGGAACCGACGCTGTTGCGGTTTGACTTTTAGGTGTGTACCTGAATAAAATTTTGTCACACGCTTCCGAATTCAGGACAAACCCTTTGCTAAGAACTTCTGCCACCGTTTTTCCTTTCCAAACTTCCATCCTAAGCCTTAGTTGAAGCAGGAATCGGCCAAAGTTCAAATTTTCCGTAGGATTTGCACCGTTTGAGCTTTTAAAAGCGAATTCCCGAGAGTCGTCCAATCCGAACATCAGCTTCAGAGCGAACAAAATGAGAGCTGCTGCTTTCACTTCATCCGACATTCTGAAATTATGCCGTTTGAACTCTAAAGCTAAAGTACTCGGAACAGCTTACATAAAGCTTTGGTTGTGCATTCGTCGGAATTGATCCCGACAAGGAACTTTGCACGTATCAAAAAATAAATTGAAGAATGAAACAGATCCGTAAACGTCCTTGATCGGATTTTGAATCATTTCCCGCATTCTAGCAGAATCCAAAGGAGACTCCGCTTCGCTTTGAACGAGCGACCGCTCGCAGTGGATGGGAAGCAGTTTTAAAAGTGCTTTCAATCTGTCCATGAAGAGGTACGGTAGATTCAGATTGTACACAAAACGCAATAAAATCTGAAAAGCAGATTACTGTGTATAAGTGTTACAATACAAACCTGTTCGAACTCTGGCTTCACGGAAATCTCCCGGGGAAGTCCCACCATTTGAACAGCTGCATGGAAAACTCGATATGATTGAAACAGTGGTTGCGCCTTAAAAGTCGGTAAGAAATGTACAGTACACCATTCCTTACCGCATAGTTCGTACCCCTAACTCGTCTTCTAGCTGATGCTTCCATATTCGTATCGCTCATGGATTCCATCCCAACCGCGAAGGTAACAGCGTTCAGCTGGTCTTGGGTGATCGGGAAACGGCCTTCTCTGTACCATCTTGTGATGTCCGAAAGCAAAATCCAGGTGGCCCCGCTTGTTATACATGCAACGTAGAGCATGGCTAGAATCAGATCTATGTCCATGAACAGATTTCCAGCGGCGATTACGGCCTTCTGCGAGATCTTGGTCTTTATGATGCGAACCACGTTGACTTGGAACATGGTCTAAACAAAATTTCCATTAGGTTATAAGAATGCCTTTAAAGCTCCTCACATCGTTTAAGGCGTCCTTGGCGTCTTCTGTCTCAACTTCGCGAAGCTTTTTGACTTCCTCGTCATCCTCGTCGCCGAAAATGTTCCCGAGAGCTTCGCCCGCACTCATAAACTTCTTTTTCTTCTCGGCATCTTTTTCCTGTTGAATTTTCCTGTTTTTCATGTTTCGTCTGTTCTCCGACAGTTCCTTTTTAATCTCCCTAAACAATTTTTTGCGGAATTAGAATGTAAACATAAGTAATCTTTACGGTTTCAGTTTTTTATCCATTACGGAGAGCGCCTCGTCTTCGTTCTGAGCAAGTTCTGAATCCGTAAATGCGACTCCTGCAATCCGGAGATACTCTTGCAGCATAAAACGCACTTTTATCTGAAATCCAAAGTTTTAAATTTTAATCACGTGTGAGAACCCACCAAAACACTTTCATCAACATCAAAATCGCGAATGAGGATTTCCGCGTATCGATGTAAAAGTTTGGCAAACGTTGCCAATCGGTACCCACATTGGAGCAGATACTTCGGGAACTCCATGCCCCTTTGCGCTCTTCTTTGCAAATATTCCTCCTTCGTCAAAAGGCGATCCTTATTCTGCAAACAGCACATCAATCCCTATTCTTATCATGGAATCAAACCTTGCTTTCACTCTCGAGTTGTTTCTCCTTCGGCTTCTTTACTCTCGTCGTGCGGGAATACAAACCGGCGTTGCCATCCATAGCTTCATCGATGTCATATTCGCGTTGCGTCTAAACATTTCGGCTGATATAAAAAAGTTCCCGGTTTAAGACCTACCTGAGATTGTGTGCCACATGTCTGGCAATAGTAGAATCCTTCGACAAGCTCGAACTCGCTCGCGCGGCACACCGGACATGTCTCTTTTACTTGTGAATCCATCTGTCAGTAAGTTCGAATTGTTATTAACACGTCTGTCAGACTACGCACTCCTGTCTGCAGACATATTCGTCTACACACAGTTCATTTTCCGGACACATTCCTGCTCCTCTCGGTCGTCTTTAAAAACTTTCAACGGCGATTAAAATAGCGCCATAGCGTTACGCTTGTATCACACAAATCACAACATTCAGATAACCATTTATGCTTCCGCTAACAAAATAAATCAACAAATCCTAGACAAGCAAATTAAGAATCCGGATTTAAACGATTTCAATGGTAGCGCCAACCTTCTCCAGAGCAGCCTTCAGCTCGTCGGCTTCCGCCTTTCCTAGGTCTTCCTTCACGTTGACAGGCGCGGTTTCAACGAACTTCTTGGCTTGTACGAGATTCAGGTTCGGCATCACGTTGCGGATCTCTTTGATCAGCGCGATCTTCTTGCCGTCGTCGAACTTGGAAAGTTTCACTGTAAAGGTCATTTTCTGCGGAAGATCGTCTTCGGCAGCTTCGGCGGAGGCGCCGGCTTAAACAAGGGAATTCCACGCTCTGAACGAGGACAATTCGAGTTACCTGCAGGGTTGGCAGCACCAACGGCCATCATCATTCCTGGAGCCATCATCGGGGTGTCGGTAATGTTGAGCTTCTTCTTAAGGGCGTAGTTAAGGTCGGATACTTCGAGGAGCGAAAGGCTGGCGATGTGATCCACGAGCTCTTGGATCTTGGATGAGATGACGCGGGGCTCGTCGGGCGTCGAGGCGGCCGGTCCGGCTTCGATGGGACTTGGGGCGGCGGCCGAGAACCACCTGCGTCCGGCGACGCGGGCCACTCCAGCGCATCTGAACGCTGACGAGATGAGCTTCATTTTATCTGGAAATGACAATAAAGAGAGGTGATAGAGAAGAATGCGCGAATCAGCAAATGTCCAGTTTTCAGAGAAGAGCACGCGTTTTACTACGCTTTACGAAGCATCTTTGGTCGGTTTAACAAAATCGTGGCCGTTGCAAACAAAACTTTGACTTCCCAACTTTCGTTTCGTTAATTCGCAGTCGCAGTTTCCAACTCGAAATTGCAGAATTTTCGTTCTGGAAAATGAGAATTTCTGCTGCTCAAGAGGACCAAACCAACCACACTGGTGGAAACCACAAATTTCACCTCGAAATGCCTAAAACGAACGAACTCCGAGCGCCAAGAAAACGCAAAAAGAGGCTGATACGACGAGATTTTCGGCTCTCAATCGAAACGGTTACGGTAAATCGCGAAGTCAGGTAGTTCGTTGTGGGACCTTTTAGCGGTTTTCGTTGCATTCTGCAGAGCAGACCTGTCCGAGCAGCTCAGACGTTCTCTCAGGCTGTTATTGTCTGGATGTCTACATAAAGAACTTGTTGAGCCATCGGACCATTTGAGCCATCGAGTTTAAGATGGAATGCTCCTGGCGCTCCTTGAAACCGTTCTCTTACATTAATGTGTAAAGATTCTAAAGAGACCAAATCATATGACGTTCTACGTCGTTCTTTCCAGTAAGATGTGGCTAGAGTTTATGTGAACCGTAATCTTCGTGAAATCACAAAACAAAAATAACCAACGTATTACAGATATTTAGATATTAACTATTTAAAACAGCCGCTGCATGGACTTGTACGTGACGTAGACAAGCACGGAGATGGCAGCGGGAATAAGAAAGTTGGTCCAAGTGGGGCTGAAGATGATGTCCTTCCACGAGTCGCCGCACGCCGAAGCCTTAATGACCGGTGGCTTCGTTGGATCTTGGACTACGGTAGCGGTTTCGTCCTCCGGAAGGCGTCCAATCAGATACTCCTTGGCCATGTCGCGGGCGTCGCTGGAGTGGCCGACGTCGTTGAAGCCTGGAATCGGTGGTTTGAGTATTTAGAACAATTAGGAAGCTCATACCATCTGTAGCGTCCTGACCTGCGAGCTCGGCAATCACTTCATCTCCTCCGGGGTGCTCCATAAGGAATTTGGTCACATCGTAGACCTTGTCGTCCAGGATGATCCAACACGAGTCGGAGTTGTTGTGGCTGGCCACTTCATCCTTGCTGATGATCTTGAGTTCGCCGTCGGACGCCATTGCTGAAAACAGGAGTTGTGATAGAGGAGAGCGAAACCAGCTGTTATATAAAACAAGAGAGAACGCGCACGGAGGGGAAACTATAGCTACAATCGATCGACAAGGACCCCAATTTTACACAATTAAGCCACGTCACCGTCGCCCAGAACGAGTACCATATCACTCGCGGAGAGTAAATGCTCGGCTGATCGCAAATAACGCCAGACGCCGATTAATTTTTGCAAATTCCAAGAGCCGGCTAGATCATGAAAAATTCACGAGAATTCGTTCGATTCTGGCATTGAGTAAAGAAAGCCTTGAATCCGTGTATTGCGCCCGAAAATCACACATTTGACAGATTCTGCGACGAACATACATGAAACATACCACAGGTCCAAAAATACATTACAAAATTCCAAAATTCACGGAAAGAAAAGCCGAATTCACGAATCCTTCAGCTTCGCGCACCTCATAAGCGTCTTCCGCTCGCTCGCCGACGCTCTGCACCTGTAGCGGAATCGCCGCTTCTCGAGAACGCCGTCAAATCGCACGCATCGCTGACTTCAAACCGTATCCGCTTATGTTCCTCTCAGGCAACACGCATCAAGGTCATTCCTTGCCACCAAAGACCAAACATCGGCAGCGGTCGACTATTAGCGCTTAGAACCCCTTTAACTCCCCTCGTTCCACGAATCCCCGAGAGAAGAAAAGTTTTGAAAGTAGCCAGCGGACAATCAGCGCCATCGCAGTTATCATGGATCCTACGTGGACTTTGTATCTCAGCGACCCATTGCACTCAAGTGAGCGCTACATAATTTTGGCGTTTAGATGTGGGTTCAAAATCCAAAGATCGTAGATCCCGTAGAGAAACGTCTGAAGATTGTAGGAGGGCCCGAGGATACTTAGCAATGGTTATATCGATTGACCGGAGCACTTTGCAGTGATAGGAAAAGGAGATTCATTTAAAATCAAATCAGTATTTGCAAAGTCCAGATTGAAAGTTCATCCATCCAGATTAGATCTTGAAGGCAAGATGAGCTCCGTCGCCGACGTTGAGCAGCATGCTGTTGCTGTTGGGGTCGGTGAAGATTAACTCGTTGCAGGCTCGTATGGCTACGGTCATCTGGTCGTCGGTGGTAACGCGGCCTTCCCAGAGCGCCTGAATTTAATCTTGAGCCAGTGAAAAACGCCTAACTAAGCATTACGTTGTCGACAAGAATCACTCCTCCGGGACGCAGTAGTTCCATCGACTTCTGATAGTAGTTCGTGTAGTTTCCCTTGTCGGCGTCGATGAAGGCAAAGTCGTAAGTTCCGGCTTCGCCAGCCAAGAGCGCATCTACAAACATGATCCTTAAATTAGTTACAGATAGGCAAAAGACCCACTGAGGGTGTCCAAGGCGGGCGCTTTAATAAAGTCGATTTTCCTGGAGACCTCCGGGTGGTTCTCCATGAAAGAACGTCTGATTCTGTCGAACTGCTCGTGAGAGATGTCCATCGAAACCAGTTTTCCGTCCTTGGGGAGCGCCAACGCTCACGATGTCGAGGACCTTTTTGGCGTGAATGAGCTTGATGAACTTCTTTCCCATCTGAAAAATCTCAGGAGCTTTAAGCATGCAGGTCATGTCGGCCTTTTCGGGCGTGTTGCTGGTCAGCGTGTCCTCGATCGGCTCTGACTTGCAGGTGATCTAAACGAACTAAAGAGCTCAAAATGGATACAGGAAAGACCACTTGCCTTGGAGCAGTAAACGATCAGCGGGTTGCTGGATTCGAAGCTCTTCTCGACGAGTCCTTGGGGCATTTCGGTAGACGAAATGGGTTTCCTGCAAGTGTTCTTATCAGAGAAAGAAGGTATCACAATCGCTAAGTGGACACGCGTTATTCAGCAGAAGCACTGAAGAAACCTCAAGACCTCGCCGATGGAAGTGCGCTCATTGGCACGCTCCTCCGGCGCTTAAATATTGGACTTCGCAGATAGTCCCGCCCGTTGATAAACAATTAAACGTGCGGACCGGCGATTTTTGCACCGCAGCACAAGTGTTGAGCTTCATTCGATAGGCATTTTCGAAAATGGTGATGTCAGTTTTTCAAACATTGGCGAAAGAGAGACCGCCGCTCTGTGTGTTTAATATGCTCTGGAAGCGTTTCTTTCGCAAATCAGCGGCTAGAACGTAGCACATTGTGGTCAGTGTGACAACAGTGTGGTCGATTATCGCTGGGGTCAATTTCTTTAAACATCATTGTTCGGGTTATTGAAAACGCAATCGATTAGCTACCTTCAAACAAGTCCTTAACACACGTTGCCTTATCATGAAAATGACGTGTTCCTCACGACTGAACTGTTGATCGCTCTCAGAATGGCATCACTTCCGAGCTGCGATCGCACTACACATGTGTGGGTCGTTAATCGTTGAGAAATGAAGGGCCAGATGATGAGCAAGACTTTAGAGAACACCGAACATAGAGGCGTTCGATGCTATGAACTTACCGCCCATTTTTTACCGCTGCTCTCAATGACCGCTTCGGTCGATTAACCGCCGTTTTCCAGGACCGTTAATCTAAGACCCAGATTTCCTCAAAAACAAGAGATACAAGGTGCAAACTTAAGCGTGAGCCTGTCAGAAGTGCGAAGCCTATTCTGTATCTGCATCAGAATATCTGCAAAGCCGGTGCTGCCAAAATGTTCAAGCCTAAGCCTGTATGAACCTGCTAGCCTATAGTACTATCAACGGAGCTGTGCGCGCTATTGCGCGGGGTTTGTTTCAAAATATGTTTCAAGTCGGCGCTTCGCGCCTCCAAAAAGACAAAGCGCACCGATTTCGCAGTTTCATAAATTTTTTCAAAATACTGCAAATTATATATTATTCGGTTCTAAATTTTGCGCATATTCGATTGGGCCCAAAGACACCCGCAACTGTGGCCAATTTGGCGTTTGCGGTACCAATTTAGGCGCCGACGCGGTTGCAAAACCGACCGGTCCGCGGCGACGGCGAAACGCGTGCAAACGCAAATTGCGCCGCTATCGTAACCCACGTTTGCTCAATCAGGCAACTTGCGTCTAGAAATTTCGTGACACACGGACGGACGGGTGATCGGACAATATGGTACCGGACAATATGGGGTGCGTATGCACTTCCATCGGGCGATTTGACGCAGGGAAATCGTTGCGGGACCCATTTTCAATTTGAAACGATGAAACTGATAATTGAAGGATTAGAAACGATTCTCTAGTGGTCTGTTCGTAGAACGACATCCCCAGGCCTTTTCAAGCTTCATTGTAGCTTGCGTGACCAGTTTAAGCTAGTTCAATGGTTGCACCACGTACAAAATCACACAAACGTCAAAAATGACTAAAAAACTGGGGTTCAGGTGTCAAAGATTCCTTTTTCTCAACACTTCAGCAGCACCCTGGGACATTGGAACAATCAATGAATCATAGGCAGCCTTCCCAGAGGAGTTTTTTAGCCTAAAAACTGCAAAGGGGCTGAAACAAATTGATTAGAACTTCCGAGTAATTTGTGTCTTTTTTACAGGGATTATTTCAACCTGAATTCTACCGATTCAGGTGTTCTACCGACGTTATGCAAAACGCTAGACTAACAAGTTCCAGATCTCTTGTGCAATGTCTCTTCGGGCCTGGAACTGATGAACCGTCAAACCAGTGTATTGCGTCCTTTCATTTACACCGCAGCTCGCAATTCTGTGCAGGAAAACAGACACTGGATGTCTTATCAGAAGCGGGAAGGCCTGAGCATTGAAGCCCACATCGAAAGAATGGAGAAGAATCGCACTTTTATGACCGACTTCGAACTTCAAATGGCTGCTCTTGCCCTAAACATAACCATCTATGTCTACAGTCCAAACCATACGACCAAGTGGTTGCCGTACTCCGCCGAAACGGCCCAACCAATCCGTCTTCGACAGCCTTCACCCTAAATATCCCGATCGCTCAACGTGCCTTATGTGACTTCAAGATGTCCATTTCGATCCTATTTATGGTGTACATGACGAAGAAATGACTTACCATGACGTAAAGCGAGTATTAGCAAGATTGGCACGCATACGCACCAAAACAGACGATCAGAAACGGACTTGCCGCGCGGCAGATCGGTAAATCCCTGCGTCAAATCGCGGCGAACCGATTTTGAAATGGTGGTGGGTCCCGCCACGATCTGATTGCGTCAAATCTGCGTCAAATCGCCGATGGAAGTGCTACACCACGCAATATGGTACCGGACATTATGGTACCGGACGTTAATAAAGGATTCAAGCTCGGACCACATAAGCGACAGTTTTAAAGCTAAGATGTAGATGATTGGTAAAGGAGACAATAGCTTCAAACAGAATGACAATCACACGAATCACCCGAAAACGAATGCAGAGCCACCTCTGTCGCTTCCGTTGCTTGCACACACGCAAAATTGTTTGAAACAGCCTGATGCAGGCCTCCAAACGATCCCTTCACATCCCTCACACATCAAACATAGCCATTCTACATGGAAACAGCACCAAATCTACAAAATTACCTCCAAAGCGCCCGCTAAACGTTCGAAATTCTTCGCCGCGTCGCAATTCACCGATCGTACACGCAAAAATGTCCGGAACAGCCGGACGCAGGCCTCCAAACGATCCTTTCACATTCTGAGATATTAAGCGCGGCCGTTTCACCCGCAAACCCCTCCAAATCCATAAAAGCGCCTCCAATTCATCGCAAAACACTCGAAACTCCTCGCCGCGTCGCTTTCGTTGCTCGCGCACACGCAAAAATTCGAAATTCACCGAGCGCCGTCGCCTCGCACACGGTAAAAGGACATTTCAGTCACGTATTTTTCAGTCACGTATTTTTCAGTCACGAATTTTTCAGTCACGAATTTTTCAGTCACGTATTTTTCAGTCACGTATTTTCCAGTCACGTATTTTTCATCGGCGTTTCAGTCCCGGCGTTTTTCAGTCACGTATTTTTCATCGGCGTTTCAGTCCCGGCGTTTCAGTCCCGGTCCGTAGAAAGAGAGTAGAATTCCCGTTGTTTAAATATACAAATCGGCGGTAAGTTCCTAACACGGAGACGTTCATACATGACTCGTTTTTTGCTTCCACATCGAACCATCGTAACTCTGTACAATTTTTTCGGATAATGGTTCCGAAACCTGAAATCGTTTCAAAACATCCTAAAACAAAATTTCACAGTCATATTTATTTCCTGTCGACTTCACAATCTGTTCACATCGGGCGTTCCTCTGGGAGAAGCGAGTTCTTCGGCAGGTTGCCGACGGAGTTCAGCGGCTTCTTTCCTTCCGAATCATGAATCGACGGCGGAGGAACTGCCTGAAAAAATAAGCATTGAGAAGCTGAAATCTGAATGGAAACTTACAAACGGGGCTTGCTGAGCGGGATTTCCTTCGTCGATTTTGACGTTCCTGGCCTGTGCGGCGAGCGGGGTTTGAGCGAATCCCGAAGAGGCGATCAAAGCCGCAGGAGCCGAATCGCCGGGGTGGAGGTCTGCGCAGCGCTGAATATCTGAAACAGGGATGGTGAATGGGGACGAGAGAAGGGCGAGAACCGACCGCGGTCATCCATGATGCCTCCTTTGAATGAGGAGCCGACCCGATTGGATAACCGACTGACGTCCGAATGATCTCGACGTGAGCACAGCTGCAGACTTGACTTGAATGCAACTTCTGCCTCAAAAGAGGTCGAGAGGACATTCTCAGGTTAGACGTCTGAAATGAACAGCGATTTGCTTTTTCATTCTGGCCGAAAAACGTGAATGGATCGGTCGGATTTGCAAAACAGGATTCTTAATTAAACGCTAAAGGTGTTGAAGTTCAGAGAGCATCTAAGATCGCTGCACTTATTTTGGTCACTGTTTTCAATTCGCTGGATATCTGAAAAAAAAAACAAAGCAAACGTCGCGAACAAGAGTTCCTCGTGCTCAAGGGTTTATTGAGGTTTCATTACCGAAGCTCCTGCCGAGCACCTTGCTTTGAAACGTCAAATTTAATAATTTTGCAGCATTCTTGTCGCCTCGGTCATGAGCTTTGCGTCCTGCAACGCTTTACTAGTGAATATCGGATGTGCGAGCGGTCACTTCTGCAACACCGGTCAGCCGCAAAGAAGCTGTGTCAAAAAACGTCGCACCATTTCGCACGTTCGGTCAGCCATATTTTGGCTGTTTTCTCAACCAGGAACGCACAGATCTCGAAAATTCCAACGGATTACGCCATTTGAAGCTGAAAGCTATCGATTGATACCTGATGAAAATGACCTTTCTGGACCCTGTTTTGGGCGTAAAGATGGCCACGATTGGTGCGAGCCTGTCCACGAGGGTTCGCCTTGAAGAATTTGCTGTGTTTCGAATCTGGAAAGCCGCTTCGCTCTTTGAAATTGGTTCATAGGGAAAATTGGATCATTGCGAGGCTATGACCTGGGATATTTACCGAGTGAATCAAATCGAATTAGAAGGCCGAGATACTGTGAAGAAAGGCTTAGTTCGGCCAACAGAAGCGTTCGACCAAATGCATCGCCGGACTACGCAGGAAGGTGGCGAGGAGTTGTCACAAATCCTGACGATTTGTGGTGCGCGGTCCATCACCAATATCAAGAATGTTTACAAAATTAAGCCTCAAGCTATTTTTAACCCATTTGACGCAAAAAGATCTCACAAATTTTAGGATTGCTTTTTTACCTTAAATATGTTCAAATCGACGGCGGAATCAAACCGACCGGTGGTTCAAACCAGTGATGGATGGCGAGCCGGCTCGCCCGAGCCGAACGGCGAGCCGGCCGGCTCGGCTCGCCAATTCGCGAGCCGGGGTATGTGACATATGTTAAGAGGGGAAGAAAGCGACTTTTGATCAGTGATGTGCAATCGGGCCGGCCCGGTGGGCGCTCTACAATTTGGGTGAAGGGTGCGATGGGTGCTCAACAATTTTCGAACTGCGAACGATTGGTAGTGCTGAGTTGGACTGATAAACACGCTGTGCCCCTACCTGTTACGACCGGTGAGAAGAGTACTTGTGCTTATCCGCAAACAGCCAAAACGATACTGAGCTGGAAGGACGAACATGCCGAAATTCTCCCGGTGTCCATTGGCAAAACAGACAAAGCAGCCAAATTCCAGCTTCAGAACATCCCCGGTCGTTTGTAAGCCTAAGCCTGAACTTGGCACTGGGAGAGAGATAAGCTCTCTATCCTATTAAAGGGGGAATTCGGGTTCTCTGCCCATGGGCAAGTCAAAGCCCACGCCTAATAAACGCATTGAAGGTATTCAAATTCCAGATAAGCCCACATGTGTGTATTGCTATTGTCGTGCGCCGGGCGAAATGGACGGATTGCGGCGAAAGCAATGCTACCGCCGGATCGGTATTTTTGGAGTGCTCGTTGAGCCCGGATAAACGCTGATTTCTCCGCCGTGCTGGCGTGTTTCTGGGCGCGTTTGGGCTCGGCGTGATCGGGAACTCATTTCGCGTCGAATGCACCCAAGATCACCAAAATTTGTGTCATGTGGACAAAGTTTATCGCGTGTCGTTGGTTGGGTACCCATTCAGGCAAAATCAGTTTTTCCCATTTTTCCCGCCGTACAACGCGGAAATTCAAATTTCGGTCAACAATAATTGTTACAAATTTTATTTCGCGTCGAATAAACCTAAAATCAGCAAAATTGACCAGTTTTATCCGGGCTCAACGAGCACTCCAAAAATACCGATCCGGCGGTAGCATTGCTTTCGCCGCAATCCGTCCATTTCGCCCGGCGCACGACAATATAAAGATGAATTACAAAGTTTCATAAATGTTTGTCAGCAGATATCTTCTGCTTTTCTGCTTCTTCACTGCCCTTTGCACAAATGCAGCCAAAAACGCGAACGAACGTGCTTGCGAGATGCCCTCGCTAGCGAAAACACCCGGCTTGCAGCGAAACACGCAAGCACTTTTCACCCGGCTCGGCTCGCGAATCCGGCTCGCCATCCATCACTGGTTCAACCCGGACGTACCAGATTCGCCGATCGCGGTTTTGACACGCTTGATTTGCTGCACGAAAATCACCGGGCACCACAGACCGTGACAAGTGGTGCCCGGTGATTCATTTGCAATATTCGCCGAATTCGCACAGGGCGGTGGGTTCACGGCGTTCACATTCGAGTTATGCGCGCAGACGAAAATCGCTTTCGTCATGTTCTGTCCTTACACTCAACAAAGGTCAGCATCAAGCTGATGCCATAAACCTGTCGTTGACATTTATTTCATGCAGCAAATCGCGAAGTTCCCATTATTTGGCGATGACAAACGATGCTATACTCGCACGTGGCTCCGCTGTGGGTGGTTGCTGTTTACTGGCTCAAATTGTGTTTTCCCGCGTTGGCTTTACTTTCGGGGTACCCCTAATCGGTGGCAGTGGCCGCTTTCGTCGTGTGTGACCGGTGGCCATGGCGGTAGCCGTGACGGCGGTCGCAGCCACCATTTTCTTGCGCCTTGGCCACCAGGGCTGTGCGATATCGAATATCGAAATATCGATGATTTTTTCAATATCGAAATATCGATATCGAAAACTGAATGTAGAAATATCGCACAGCCCTGGTGGCCACCGTTCGTGGCCGCATTTCTGCCGTTGCGTGTGACCAGTTGCCTGCATTTTGAGGCATGCGGTCCATCTTTCACCATGTTTTCATAGACTTAAGCTGGTTTTCGGGTCTTGAAATGAGAGTGAGATCGGATGCAGATGCTTCTTCTTTTCTTTTTCTCTCAAAATATAATTTATTCGTGTAAAAGTTACAACCGAGTAAATAAAAGTTCAACATTTCCTCGCAAAGAGGGAGCTCGAAACGAAGCGGAGGGTTTTGCGTGCCGTCGTAATGAATCCAGCGACCTCGGAATGGCATAACGGAGGTAAAGTGCCCTTTGTCGTTGAGAGTAGCGGCGGCAAGTCAGGAGCGCACGTTATATATCTATCACAATTCTGTGCAAATTAAGTTTTTAATCTTGTACCTCAATTTCCTTAGGAATGCTTGAAACATTCAAGACCGAGGCTTTGAAAAGCGCGACCTCCACTGGAAGTAGCCACGGCTTGCTCCTAGGAAACGAGGGGACGAGTAGTGAATGCGCGATGGGGCTTAAGGGGAACTAAAAGTGATCTGCAGAAGTCGGAGCTAAGCATTAGAAACGGTTGATCGTAGCGGCTGTAACGCGCTGATAAGTAAATTCCGCAGTAAGTGGGATTATCCGCAGAGTGCAAGGTGCTGTGTCAAGTGAAAGTGGTAGAGTTGCTGAAAGTATGATTTTCGAGAAGAGATCAGTGGACAGTGGATCGAAGTGAAAGGTTTAGTTGGAATTGAGAGTGCGGGAATGGCACGAGTAGGAAGCGCACGCAAGGAAGTGAGGAAAAAAGCGAGCGAAGAAGGAAGAGGAGCGGAGATGTAGGGAACGAAGAATGCAAGCAGAGCAGGGAATGGGAATGCGCAATGGGTGAGCGAAGCTGAAGATGATCTTTCAAAAGTAGGAGTTCAATACGAAAAATGGCTGATTGCAGTGGCTGGAACGCGTTAATAAGAATGTTTCGCAATTGCTGAACGTATATGATTTTGGAAATTGGAACTTGGAACTAAAAGAGGTCGGTGGACAGCGGCGCATACCAAAACGCATGCTCAGCTCTTATCCTTCTATACTGGCTTCACTCTTTATCAAGTCAGCTTTTTTGTACGAAAACCGCTTTCATACAAAAAACCTGACTTTATGTTAGAGGTGTCAGGAGACGGGTTTAAATTGTTTTCAACTAAAATACTTCTCCACAGCAACATTTGGACCAAGGTATACGAAAGTCAGAAATTGTTGAATCCAAATGGGTGACGCGGCGAAGGGTTTCGAGCGTTCCGCGGGTGTTTCGGGTTACATACATACAAAAAATCCTGATTTTGTGTAGAGGCGCAAACAATCGAGCGTTGGCAAATTGTGAGTGCAATAAAAAGGAAGTGCACCTGCATTCTCCAATTTTGGAGCGCGGAAATTTTGCAATTTTCTCATCACGAGTTCTGATGCACGCTGGAAAAGGCCTATGCCACAATAAGCTGCGTGTTTGAAGGGTGGGAGCGCGTTCGCGCGTTGCTTTATACAACGAGTGCAAGGTCGGGTGTTTGTGAAAATTGTATTGTGTTGATTTTCACTCCTCTCCTTACGAGTTTATCCGTTCGATTATTCTTCATTTCATGTGTTATATATTTTCAGAATTCACAAAAATGTCCCAGAAAGTTGGAAAGAGTTTCCACATGGACGACCCCATCGTCTCATACTGTGCCAAGGTAAGCGGATGTCTTTTATCCCAACTTAATCCTGTTTGCAGATAACCGTGAAAGCGGAACCGATCGAAGACGAGCTGCGCACGAAGACGCTCGAAAACGCCGCATCCGGAGGCATGGTTGGAGCCCCAGAGGTGCTCCAGTTGGGGAAGAACTTCATCAAGTTGATTCACGGAAAAAAGGCGCTGGACATTGGAACGTTCACAGGATCTTCCGCTTTTGCGTGGGCTTTCGCCCTGCCTGAAGACGGAAAAGTGATTTCGATGGATGTGAGCCACGAGTGGCTGGACAAGATCGGCCGTCCTTTGATCGAAAGCCGTCCAGAGATCGCGAAGAAGATCCAGTTCAAGAAAGGCTCCGCTCTGGACACACTGGGTAGACGTTTATTTACATGTTCATTTTTTGTGACCGAAGATGCTTCCAGATGAGCTCATTGCGAACGGAGAAGCCGGAACCTTCGACTTTGCGTTCGTTGACGCCGATAAGACGAACTACTCGAACTACTACCGCAAGGCGATGAAGCTGCTCAGATCGGGAGGAGTTATCATCGTCGATAACGTAAGTGATCCCTATTCAGCGTATAAACACGAATTACGTGCTTTTTAGGCGCTTTGGGGTGGAAAAGTGGTCACAAGGAGCACGGAGCCGAGCACCCAAGCTATCCAGCAGTGCAACGAGCTCATTTCCCAGGACGAAAACAGCATGAATGCGTTGTTGAACCTCGGAGATGGAGCTCATTTTGCGATTAAAATCTAATAATTTATTTATTTTAGCGATTTTAACTGTAATTAAAGATTGGATAAAAGTTTCACTTTGCTTTCACCTGATTCACCGCCTTTCGTTTTATTCTCTAGGATTACGGAGGACAAAGTCGGTTGTGAGGGGCCTCCCGGAGGTGTCCGCCTTTCGAATCCAAATCCGGTCTGTTCGTTCGCTTCACGACGTTCTCGTTCGAAAGTTTCACGAACCTGAAAAGAATGTTTCCAATCCTGAAACTAGCGTGACGAACAAAAATCCTTTATTTTGACTCCTACCGTATGCACTCTTGGGCGAGTTTCATTTCGATCGCCCTGCCGATTCCCTTCATCCGGTGTTCTTCTAAAACCCAAAGGTGGTTTTGTGTCCCCAAACAAGTGCTCATCTTCAAGCCGATTGGATCGTTCTCCTTGCGCACAACCACCGATGGACAATACTTCAGCTTCAATCTGAAAAGATACGTAAGACGCTTCGTTGGGAAAGATTTACTTGGTCTGGCTAACTTCAGAAGGCCCGGAATAAATCCAAGTGTTCGTGATGATCTCGGCGTCCTTTTCAATGTCGACTTCATCGAATCTGCATCCGTCCGGCAAAGAAATCTTCAGCGAGTTGACCTTTTCTTGCTGCGTCGGCGAAATGTAGAAATACGCCATGGAACTTTCGAGTCATAATCTAAATTCGGGTCAGTCTCCAAGACCAAAATAGACCTAACAAATATTATAGTCTGTGTAGTTTATGTGGATGAGATTTGCTTTAATGTGAATTAACGGGACCGCGCGCGCTATTGCGCGAGGTTTCAGTTTCAAAATGTGTTCTGAGTCGGCGCTTCGCGCCTCCAAAGAGGCATAAGCGCACCGATTTTGCAGTTTCATAAAGCTTTTCGAAATACTGTTAATTATATATTATTTGGTTCCAAATTTTGTGCATTTTCGATTGAGCCCAAAAACAGCCGCAACTATGGCAAATTCAGCGTTTGCGGCGTCAATTTAGGCGCCGACGTGGTTGCAAAACCGGCCGGTCCGCTGCGACAGCGAAGTGCACGCAAACGCAAATCGCGCCGCTACCGTAACCCGCGTTTGCTCAATCAGGCAACTCGCGTCTGGAAATTTTGTGACACACGGACGGACACGTCTGGATCGTTCTCCTTTATTTAATAAAGGATCAACGGGGCTGTGCGCGCTATTGCGCGAGGTTTCTGTTTCAAGATATGTTTTAAGTCGGCGCTTCGCGCCTCCAAAAAGACGTGAGCGCACCGATTTATTTCGCAGTTTCTTAAATTTTTTCGAAATACCGTAAATTATATATAATTTGGTTCGAAATTTTGCGCATATTCGATTGAGCCCAAAAACACCCGCAACTGTTGCCAATTTGGCGTTTGCGGCACCAATTTAGGCGCCGACGCAGTTGCAAAACCGACCGGTTCGCGGCAACGGCGAAACACGTGCAAACGCAAATGGCGCCGCTACCGTAACCCGCTTCCACTCAATCAGGCAACTCGCGTGACACACGGACGGACGGACACGTCTGGATCGTTCTCCTTTATTTAATAAAGGATAAGCCTTCAACAAAATATTTCAACAAATTAAAGGATGAAAGTAAAAACAAATTAAATTGAAGAAAAGCACAGAACACCTACAGTACATACTTTGAAAATAATTTAACGACTTTTTCAATTTCAAAAGGCACTGAGACTAATAAGAAGATGTTGTACGCCTCAAAAAATTATCAAATCATTAGGATTGGTATCACGACTGAAAGGCATAAACATTGTTTATTTGGTCAAATGGCTGGTATGAGAAGACTATTTAATAAAAGGTTTAGTTTTACATTTAGTAGGGCGCTAATGAATCTCACGTTTTGCAAACAAAAAAAATTGGAAACTGAACAACGTTTAATGAAAAAAACCATGTCAAACGTTGTTGAAAAATATTAGAAAACCAAAACTTGGGCTAGCTTCAATAAGAGTATTCAACGATGCATCAATGTACCAATTTTTCAAAGTTTATTTTTGTTTAAATTTAAGGCTTTATTTTAAAAGCATAAAAAATCTTATCGATCGTCTTCCGTCGAACTTATCAGCTCCCGTCTTGAAAGCTTTTAGGGTTTATCAGTGGTCGATGTGGGTAGTTCTCTTCCGTCCGGGTCTGATCTGGGTCTCCTTGCCTAAAGAAGAGAAGCGTTCGTTTCGCTTTCAGATCACTTCCGTGTTCCACTTACTTTGACTCCACTAGTACCTGTCTCGCACAAATTTTTTGTGTGTTGTATTCTTTACTTCCATTCGCCTTAACACTTTCTGATTGCCCGAATTCCATGTAAAGCGTAGGCACCGTCATTTAAATCTTGTGCTGGAAAAACGCTTCGCCCTCGTGGCTCTTTTTCGGCTGATACTCCGTTATCAAGTCTAAAGTACATTTTGCAAACCTTCGCCTTCTTTGCGAAAAAAATCTATTTTTGCTTGTTCATTTGATGGCTGTTGTTTACCCTCTAGAGCCTACAAAAGTCGTAACAAGGTTTCCGTAGGTGAACCTGCGGAAGGATCATTATTGAGCTAATATTTTCCTTTTTAATCAAGTCTTTGCTGTTCGTTTCTAAGCATTGACTTGATCTCTAACGGCTTTGAAAGGCTTCTACATTCAAATAGCAGCAATTGTTATCAATCCTGATATCGTTTCTGTAGCGCTAACCACGCTCGCTGCCTTTGCTTTAAAGCTTAAAAACGCCGCTCTATGAAATAAACCGGTTGATCAGCTCCCAAAAAAACTTTCAAATCCAGCTTCCAAAGAACCGGTTAATCTCCAACTCAAAATGTTGCGATTATGAAAGTGCAGACTTCTTGTGACTACATTTCGAAGCACAAGAAGGAGAGTGTAATTCTGTATCGTGAAGTGAAAAATCTGATCGTCGGCTTTTGTGTAATGGGCAGACGGACGACTTGGGGGAATGACCGGTTCACGGGAGCAAACTATATAAATGTTGCGAAATGAAAGAATCTCCATTTTTCTCGCTTCAGCCAGTAATGACCCTCTCAGAGCGGCCAGCAACTCCCGAGCACACCGAAGCCGATCTCAAGGCGATCCGGACGGTTTTCGACCGCACCGCGCCTCACCGGATGCCTCAGTGTCTCTACACGTTCCACACGATGCGTGGCGCTCTCAAGGGCCTCTTCCCCGAATCTCCGGTCTTCATCTTCAGCTGCAATCTTCCCGATGGACACGGCGTTTTCTTGACCGTTCGCATCGTCAAAACTATTGCGTGAGTAATTACTAAAACTCAGAAATTCTTAATTCGAAGGTTTCAGCCCCGAACTGTCCTTCGACACAAGCTCCATGGCAAAGAACTTCAACGAATTCCAAGATATTTTGGACGAAATGTTTGACAAGGCCCACAAGCGGTTCCCCCAACTTTTGAGCGGCGAACAGAGGTTCATGTTCGTTGGACAGAAACCCCTCCAAGATTGCGTAAGTTCTCTCATGGAAGATTTTTAACTGTAATGGCGTTTTCAGTATATGAACTACATTAACACAAAGCAGAACGGAATCTACAAACCCCAGATTTACCCTACCTACCTGTACTACATGAACCAGGAACAACAAGAAAAGGTTCTCCAACTGGATCTTCCTCTTCCTGAAGGTTATTACTTCGACGAAACCAACCCGGAAGTCGATCACAAGATCATTACCAAAACCTGGATCCACGCGAAAGAGGGAGATTACGAGCAGACTAGATCTAAGCTCACAAATCTTCCCTCCGTGCTGATTCGCCACGAAAAGGACGGTACTGTGGCTTTCGAAATGTGCCACCCCTGCGAGTACCAAAACCACCTCTTCGTTCTCCCCGAACATCGTCGCCGGGGCCTTGGAAACGCCGTTGAAATGCGTCTTAGCCAACTTTGCGTAAAGTGAGTTCGATTGTGAGGCTATCTAGTTTTAATACAAATTAATACAATCTTTTAGGAACGGCATCATTCCGTACAAAACGGTCGAGTTCCTCAACAAGCCTGTCGTCGATGGTTCGGACCGCCACAGTCTTTGGACTCGCTGGAACTACGAAGACGGATCTCCGGTGTGTCTCGAGTATCGTCAGTTCTATCCTCTGGACAAGTTCCCAAGCTCTTAAACTCTAAACATTCCATTTAATTAAGCTCAATATGTGCATTTACCCACTTCAGGAATAAACTGCTTTGAACAGAGATGGTAGAAAAATCAATCAGTCGCTTAGAGTCATCTAAAGCTGGAAACCCAGAGCAAAGGCCTGGCTGATCTCAATCATTCCAAAAAACGGTCGATATTCGCGCACTCGAAACCGGAAATTGCTTCAGCTTTTCTAAGATATTCTAACAATTTGAATCTATCAACAAATTTTGGACTGGTTCGCCTTGATATTGAAAGGCTTGAGATGATAAAGGAAAAGATTCAGAGGCTTCTGTACTTAAGTATCGCCTAAACTAAAATGCATGATTAGAATAAAAGGTAGGAACCAGCCTTAAAGGTTTCATAATCGATTTCTTGTTAACACCTTTTCAAACTACATTGGGATCAGCGCGTCGCGGACGGAGAATCCGAAAGGCGTCTTCGACTTCCGACAACGACGAGTGGCAGGAATACTGTATCCGTGTGAATCTCCTTTCCGTCACTCGAACCAACCTGAAAATTTTCACTTGGGTAATGATGGCGGCTATATTCTTACGGGTTTTCGAGATTCATGGCTGCTTGTTGCATCTTAAACCACTTCATCGAAAGTTTGATGACCATCACGTTCTTGTCTTCCGAGGGGCATCCAGGACAGCCGAGAACCTAAATATAATTCAAAGCTTCCAATCATGAGCTTTTGAAAACCTGTTTACTTGAGGGCTTCTCACTCTCCTCTCCGTGATCCCAATAAACACAAGCGTGGACTCGAGTCGCCGAGGGATCCGTCGTAGCAAACTCGGAAAATCGACGACCGCAGCTCTCATAAGTCTTCATCCTATCTTCAGTCACATGAATCTTCATTTTTAACTCTTTCCAAATCGATCTTAACATAAACTCGTGTCCAAACTCGTGTCCATAGCTAAAACTAAATCTTCACATTAGATTCTTCATATAAAACCTACCGTAGCTCCAAATAAGAACCTTCGATTTGGTTTGTGCTAGCCACCACTTAATCGTTAGAATCGTAAAGAGTTTGCAGTCATCCCTCGGCAAGATCCGCCGCGATTCTTCGGTACAGAAAGTGCTGTCGAAGTACAGCGCATCTATCCGCTTCAAAGTGGCCCTGAAAGGTTTGAAGTAGAAAGAAAGGAATACGGCATGACTTACTGCTCACGACTGACGCGCAGCGCAGCAAACGAATTCCAATCTTCTTTCGTTAACCGGAAGTCGCCGGTGTAGAGAGCCGTAGCCCCATAAGAGAATTCGAATAAGATCATAACCGAGCCAGCAAAGTGCTTGGCACTCAGAAATGTGACCGTGGCAAGAGGAGAGCGGCCAGAATCCGAAAAAACGGGAAACGGGAAACGGGATGTCCACTTCTTGTGTAACGATGAACGGTTCCATATGAGCGAAACGGCGCCGATGATCGTGAAGAAGAAGTTGCTTCGTGATCGGATGACAGAAGAAAGATCGATTGGCTTTTCTCAGGACCTGGTGGAATTCCGTGGTATCTAAACCAGCCATGTGATCTAAACGAACATAATTATGAAGTAAAACGAAGAAATCGTCCCACCATAATGGCAGTGGGAGAGAAAGAAGATACGCGAAGATAGATTCGCCCCTCGAAAGTTGTCGATGGATATCTCGCTGGATTCGTGAAGAAGACAATCAAACGTGCTCATTGTAGGAGAGCCGCAAAATTAAAACACATTTATGTCCAGAGAAATCTTCTGCAACATTTACTAAACGGCGAGCAAACCCAACCCAGTAGAGCAAGCGCATAAACGCAGATAGTGGCTGGAACAACGATTCACACTTCAAGCAATTTATTCGATCAAACGCTGGTTCAAAGACAACTGTTCGAAACGGGAGCACACGGCTAACAACTCCGCTTTCATCTGCCCTGCCAGAACAGGGTTCCGGCCTTCGACAATCTTCATGCTAGCCTCCACGAACTTCGCAAAGTGGGGAGAAGAGGAGACCAGCTCCTCTTTTTTCTGAACGCGCGCCTGCAATTGATCCAGGATGTTGCTGATTTTGGCTTCGACTTGATCTTTCTCCTCGACTTTACGGCGCTTTGGCGGTTCGAGAGAAGATCGCTTATGTGCCTCTTCCCTTTGGTGCCGTTGGGCCTCTTCTCTTTGGTGCTGTTGGAACTCCGATCGCCTATATATTCATTGCATTTAAGAGTGATACTATACTCATACCTGGTGATCATCGTCCTCGTAGGCGTGGGAACATCGGAGCTGTCCTCGTCCTCTTCTCCAACGAGGAAATCGAAGCAATTCTCGAATTTCCACGGCTTGATCGGCTTCTCTCTCCCGGACGCGGTTACTCGGCTATCCAGTCTTCGCCGACGCACAAAGTAGTCCTTCAGGTTCTTGAAAAGCGCGGCTATATCACTTCCTGAAATAAAAATACTGCCAGAGGATCACAGTTTAACTCTCTTACCCTGATAATTGAACCCGTAGTCTCCGTTCAGAATAAGGGCGATTTCATTCCAGGCCCCTTCTTTGAGATACTTCTTAGTGAAGTCGGGATCTTTGGAATTCCAGAGCAGAGGGCGATAGGAAACTTCTTCGATGAGAGCTCTCTTCCACGGCTCCCCCTTTCGGTCGCCGTCGTCCGAATGCGTTTCGTCCATCTCGGAGTCCATCGCTAAAAACCAGCGCCTGCAACACGGAAAAGCATGAGATTTCGCTTCAACACACGAATTCAGATCGGAATGGACAGCGATGCAAAAGCGTTTCGTCGGAAATTTTGTCGAATTTCGCGCAGAAACACGAAAAGCGACGCTTGCGACTCGAAAACCAAAAAATGTCGCCGTTCGGAAAATTCGGACGCTCGCGACGCGGCGATGACGCGCGGGAGAGCGTTAGCGCCGAGTTTGGGTCCCGCAACAGCGTCAAAATTCGCCTGCGACAAGAGCCGACGACGATCTTTGCGCAAGAAAACGAAGCCGAGTCGCACCCATAATTTATTGGCAGTTTCAACAAGAATACAGAATGTCCACAAAAATCCACTTTCCAGAGCAGATTAAAATTCAGAAATATCGTCGCTGTCGTCGAAACAGCTGATCTCTCGTTCGTGATTCGCTTCATCGGATTCGGATTCACTAAAGACATCTCCACCAACGCCTTTATCGTTCTCGAGCTCCTGAGATCGAGAACGAACTTGGCCGGTCAAGATCTCCACGCTGCTCCCGCTGATTCTTTCGCATTCGGACGATCTGCTTGAAACGTTTATCTCGTCCTCGCTTTCGTTAAGAGCTCTGGAGGAAGCCAGCAGGTCGTCCAATACTTTGTTCTGCTTTTCTAAGCTTCGAATCTCCGTCCGCAACACGTCATTTTCCCTCAAAAGCTGCAGCTTCAGCGTCGCAAAGTCGGAAGTTTGGACCCGATATTTGTGTTCGACCTTGTCCAATAACTTCAGGACAACATCTACTTCGCTTTCGAGCTCCTTATTCTTCTTCAAAAGACGAGCGTTCAATTCTTCATCATTGCGACTCTTCACCATAAGTTGCTCGATTTGTTGCCGCAACGTTTCGACGTCCGTCATCTTCTCAGCGACCAGTCGAAGGACATTCTGGAGATCCGACTGACCGACGCCCTTGGCTTCAAGGATTTCTTTCAACTGATTCTATAATAAACCCAAACGTCAAGGCTTGAAATCACAGCACAGTCCTCACCAAAGACTTGATTCGAATTTGAATAACGGTTTCATTTTCCGATTCACGTTGCTTCAGATTCTGGTACCATATCTTGGGCTGCGTTGCGATCCACTGAAGCTTGGCTTGTTGGGTCTAAAGGCATCTATAAAAATGCTAATATTTAATAAATCTTACCTTGAGCACCCAAAATGCGAACATATTTCTTTCCGGGGAACGGTCGAGAGTGAGTCAGCGATCAAATCGCGGGTCCCCCTCCTTGACTGGACACGAGGACGATGCCAGCAAAGCGAAGGCGCGAACTGGCATTGCTGATCAATACGGCAGCGTACCCGCGTCGGTTTCTTATCTGGATCCGCTGCGGTCGCATCACGCGCATTACCGTAATCGGTTGGAGATTTCGACCGTGTACCTAAAACAACAAAAATTTTTAGAAATGGATTAAAGAATCAAAGCGTGCTGAAGTTCCGAGATCAGGAATTAATGACTGGAAGCGACCTTTGCTGCAGAAAGCAACCATTGCTGCAAAGATCTGGAATGCGCCCCAAACTGAATCCGGGAATACAGAACAAAATGTATAATAATTGAAATTCATGCAAATGAAACATGAAAAATGAAATTACGAAAGACTGAGAGGTTCAGAAAAGAAAAGAGTGATGGATCTTGCCGTGACCAGTTTTTCCTATTCGACTGTTTTGGGTCGTTTCAACCGTCGAAATATTAACCGGCGATGGGGTCGGCATGAACCTCAGAAATGCTGCAAACACAAAAACGATATACATAGATTCTGAAGTATTTTGTACAAAATAAGTATAGTACTGTTAACATATATACATCAAGAGTCAGTCTCAAATGTCGCACCCCGCATGCAGCTGCAGCTGCTTCTGAGAACCGATCCCTCCCAAAACACTTAAATTAATTGTCCCGAGGCAAAGCGTGACGTAAGCAACGCCATTCCCACTCTTGGAGTGGCGACATGCTTTCTCCTCTGAATTTGGCCCTTCGCCCGGCCTTACGAGTTCTCGTTGGTCTGCTGGTGTTAATCCTCGTCTTCCTTGTTTCCCTCGTTTCCTCAGTTCTTCTTCTTTTCGACCAAATGTTCGCTTTTTTCTTCTTCAATTGGAGGCGGGGCGGAGAACACTAGCGTCACTACTGCCACGCCAGGCGCGTTTGGGAGGCTTTTGCCTCGCTGTCGCCGTCGTCGACCAGACGCAGCAGCTGCAAGTCGTTTCCAGCGCGGATCGATCGAAGAGGGCCAAAGCATTTGCCTAGCCCACAATGTTGTTTGTGCTTCCTAGGAGCGTCTGAGTCAATATGCCCTGCTTGGCTCTCCTTCTCAAGCGAAGGAGTCTATGCTTCGTTTTCTTGCAGCTTTCCGTACAGCTCGCGTACCCTTACCTACCACAGGAAAACCGTCTTCTGCTTGGTACGGGCGCCCTTCAATGTTCCCAAACGCGCGTTGCATCGGCATTTGCATATTGTGGCGACGCGCTGCAAACCGCAGTCTGCAGCTTCTGCAAAGCCAAAAATTCGAAAATTGCGGCGATGGCTGCGGCAGATAGCCTCGTCGGATGGCGACAGGCGGTTGGGACAAAGTCGGAGGACGGCGAAAGGGCAAATCTTGCGACTTTTTGCTGGTGTGAATCAGCGGCTGCTCTGAGCGCGTACAGTCAAGCTGCAGCAGGCGACGAGGACGGTGTTTGGCAGTTCAGCCGTCCGTTTTCGGGCCTCGGGGAGCGCCACCGTCGCCTCCTCTCCGCGCCCACTTCGTAAATTCATTTGGCTTGAGGACGCTTCTGCCGCAGCCGCCAAAGGCGCTTCTTTCGGTCACCGCGATTTTGCAAAAAGCGTCGCTTTGAGGGCTTCGGGAGTGAATCAGTGGCCGACCGTTCATTGTCTGAATTCTTTTTGTCTGTGTCTGTTGAAAATGTTTTGGAAAGGAGAGACAGCCCCGTCTGTCTCAAATCGCCCGTCTACAAGTACGAAATTCTTTCAATGTGTCATGTCTGTGCAGTGTCGCTTGGCCCGCATCTGTGCAGACATAAACACTGATTCAAACAGACGGTAGCCGTTTTTTGCGTAGAATGACAGAATTTTGAATGTCTGATCACCAAATCCGTCAATTATGGTTGCGATTTCCTATCCAGACGAGGTCTCAGACGTAGACAGTTTTTCGGCGTCCCCGTCTCATTTCGCGCTCTTCTCCCCGCGCCTCTCCGCGTCCCTCTGTGTACCAAAGTGCAGATTTATGTATTTCGTTTGTTTTGCGTTTGATTCCGTTGTGTAAACGCTCCTCCTCGCCAGCTTAAGGTCTCACCAGCCTCATCGCTTCGTCCTTCGGCCGCAGTCAAGCGCTTCTTCGGCTCCCGTCGTCTTCGTCTTTTCTCGGTTCACGCGACCCTTCGCAAACAGTTTTCTTCGCAAGCTGCCGAAATTCTTAAGTGCTTCGACTCTTCCGTCCATTTGTACTCACTCTCTTGGGCCCTCTTGGGGAGCTCTGACACCCGCGTGGATTCCGCGAATTGATTGTTTGTAATTGTTTTGTGTTGTAATGTGCAAGAAAGATATTTTCGTCTTCGTTCCGATGATGTGATTAGAAGATGGCGTGAAGGGACCTTCGCGTGAAGGGGGCAACTTGCGGCGCACCTCCCGGTGGTCTCTATCGATTTCAAACGGGTGAAAGCGTTGGGAACTGTCGCCGATTTGTGCCCGAGGAGCCTCCATCACGCCCTCGCAAACTCATTTACCGCAGTGGTAAGCCCTTTTCCTTGCATTTCAGAGAACACCATGGTCGATCTCAAGCAGCAACTGGACGTCATCGACTACTTCGGTCCCCTCGCCGTGTGGATTTCCTTCTTCGCCATCGTCTTCATCATCTCTGTGACCTGCATCCTGTGGTGCTGCGTTTCCGAAAACGACGATAGCACAGTATTTGCCAAGGTAAGGCTTCATTACCGTCAGCTTTTCGATCTCTGCGCGCCCATCTGCGTCACGCAGAGCGCGCCCTAGTTGGCGTGGGCGATCTTCTCCGATCGGAGAGGGGCACTGATCTTCCTTTCTTGGATTTCCTTTTCTTCGCGACTAATTATGTCTCTTTTCAGTGGGGCATGGGTCCGCGGCCGCGGAATCTCAACCAAAAGTATGTTGTTAGCGAGCCGGCCAAGGCCGATTAATAGGTTGTTCTCTGCTACAGGCTAATCGACGACGAGAAGCTTAATGGTTGCTGAACCTCGAATTTTGTAAATTGCATTCCCGCTCTTTTACGCTCTGCTATGCCGACCGTGATGTGCTACCAGAGTCGTAATATTCGCAGTTTTGTCTTTGTGTTGTTAGGTTTTCGTGAAGTTTTCATGTTTTATGTCCATTTAAAAATAAACTTTCATTAGCTATTCATGTACTGCCGCTATGTGATGAATTGGTCCTTGATTGCATTGTTTCTGTTCATGTGGGATTTTGAGGAACTGGCGAAAGGGGCGCGGTTTGCAGAGACCTGCTTGTGAGGGAGTACGGTGGTTTTATTAGTCTGCTCAATTTATGGTTTGCGATTTATCTATCGTTGCAGAGCAAAGGGTGATCTTAGGGCAGTCGATCTGCCTGCAGAAGGCGAGCGTAATGATTCTTTTATTAACGGATTAACGGGGCCGCGCGTGCTATTGCGCGACAGTATTTTCTTTAAATTAGCATTGTTCGGCGCTTCGCGCCCACAGATTTAGATGTTGCAACAGCCTACGCGCTACGAGCCTCATTTGAGCGATTTCTCGACTAAAAGAGATCTCGGCACTTCGAATTCCACCGAAAACGCATTTGGTGCCTTACATTTTTCGCCGTTGCTCTTCCACCGCCGCTCAACACGACGTGCAAAACCACGAAAATCGAGGAGACAGCGAAAAGCATGCAAACGCAAATGGCGCCGCTACCGTAACCCGCGTTCGCTCAATCAGGAACACCGCGTCTAAAAATTTCGTGACGGACGAACGGACGCGTCTGGATCGTTCTCCTTTATTTACTAAAGGATTCTCTTTTGTACATCGGATGTCAAATGCTAAAGCAGAAGAGTTCCCGTCAGATAAAAAGTGGATGGCCTTGTGCATCCCGTAGGGCGACCGGAAGCACAAGGAAGAAGGCGATTGTGGAGCAAGTGGCGCTGAAGAAAACGACAAGCAGGAAACGGTCGACGACGGAGGCGAGTTGTTGCCACTGCCACTGGATCCTTTGACGCTCGTCCAGGATCTAAAAATGGCGAGATAAGCATAGAAGCGTGGGTACGGTAGCTCACCTCTTCGCGAATTTCGTGCTGCTGCAAACTGCGATATATTCTCTTCAGCATTCGCCTGAAGCGATCTTCGAATTCGCTGAGCATCACGGGCCGATTCGTGGACATTCGTGGCATTATCTGAATCACGGGTTTATCATATGCAAATCGGCATTTAATGCGTTTACTTGTTCCTTCACAAGGCGCCCCATAAACGCGCTCTCTGTGGCATAAGGAAGGTCAGGCCGCGTGTCCTCGTTGTTGTTCAACAGCGAGAGCTCCATCTCATTGTAGAAATCGCCCGTCGATCGTTGCTAAAAGCGTCCATTTCCAAATGTTAAATCGATTCGAAGACTAACAGATGTTTCGGCGATGAGGCAATCGCAAACGAGGCTTTCTTTATGTTTCCCCTGGCGATTCTCCATATTCTTTATTCTTTTCAGGTCTCGAAGGAGACTCGACCGGCGAATGTTTGACTTCTTGGACTAAACGCACATGAGTAGGAGGAATAAGAGGACGGAAACAAACAAACCTGAGCAGTTTTGAGCAAAGTGACGGAGTCGGGCTCGTGAATGGTCATCCTCAGGAACGTCGCCATGTAGCCCAGGATGTACTTCTCCATCCACCAGGGACGTGGCGGCCCTGATTTGCGGCCCCGGAGCGATGGACGTTGAGGGTGATCACGTTTACGCACGTGGCCAAGCAAACCATGAAAAGGGAGGCGACGTAATACATTCCTATGAGGGGGACGGCTTCGGAAGTTGGAGGGATTGATTCGGTGATGGACTGCAGGTAAACGCCCATGCTGAGCATTGTTGTGATGCACATGTTGATCTTTTCGCCGGTCTCTGGTGGCATGAAGAAGCCGAGGACGGCCATCGAAGAGATGAGAACACAGGGCAAAATCTGAAATTGCCTTGATTATTTAGATAGAATTCTACTGGAAAACAAGATTTCAAACAGAGCATCCATCAGCGAACTTTTGCCGAATAAGGTCCGAAGACTTACGTGGTTGAAAACATAAAACAGCGGTCTTCTGTGCATCCTAATGCGGATTACGATCATCGGCCAAGCGGCTTCCCCGTCCGTTGGAAACTGGACGACTTCGCGAATTGCACGCATCTCCATCAGGTCAAATTCCGAGTTGTTCATGTAGCTGGAGAGGTCGCCTTTGTCCGTCGTCAGGCCAAGATCGATTTCCCGCTTTTCGTGACTCCAAGACGCAAACTTCAGATCACATTCCTGGAAAATATCAAATAAGCGCATGCGAGCAGAGCAAATACACACTTGATCATCAAATGGGTAATATCGGACCCTTATTTGGCAGGATGACTTGAATATTGCGGAGAACAGCCATGTTACGTTCCCCTCCGAAGTGGTCATAATATCGGTACTGACCAAAGACCCGTAATATTCACGTACGGCACTGAAAAGCAGTTCTAAACTCCCTTTCTCGGTATTCCACTCACTTGTTCACAAGGATAATGTCCGGCTTCCACAACTTCTGGTAGGGAACGTAGAGCACTTTGATTCCGCCCCACTCTGAAGCGTTCCAAATGAGGCGCGGGTCAAACCAGTTGACGTTGAGCCAGCTGCGTGTGGTGAGAACTTGGTTTCGTTCATCCTAAAATCAAAATGGTTAATAGTTCGTCAATATATAGCATTAAAATCAACCAATGATCCGTTTGGAAGAATACCAGCAAATTTGAACGATCCAACCAACGAAGTGCATGAGTCCATTCGATCAAACCACAAGCCACTGAAGCCGAGCGGCGGAACTTAGCGGTGGGACCGCAGAAATACGTGGAATTCCGCTTCGCATGAAAAATGCATTTATTTTGTTTTGCTTGATTTTGCTTTAAAAAATAACCACAATCAAGAGCTTCCAAGAAAAGAATACACTGAACTTGAAAAATCGTTAAAATCATGTGAGTGGTATATAACGGTCACACGTTCAAGTTGAAGAAACTTGATTCAAGATAAAAGTATCGGAGAAAAACAACTTTGTTATCAAACCCTACACAAATCTTCCCAAAGGACTCATTGGTCGTGGGCTGTCCATCTGTTTGGCTTACGGGTCCATCTTTCTATGCATCCGAGCACACTTACCATCTCCACAATCTGGTTGAGCAAAAAACCGAAAGTGACATTGGTGGGCATTGTGTGGTGGACTGTGGGTCGCACGTCCTTTTCGTACCGCACAGGATCCAGCAGCGTTCTGTAGAGCTGTTCTTCGGTGCCATCGGCCATCAGTTCTAAAAATGGGCGTATTAAGCTCACTCCACTGAACTTCCATGCAGTCATGCAACTTGATTTCTTCCGAGTATTGAGGACTCCCCAAAAATAGTAATTAAGCTCTTCCGTTCGTTCATTTTTTGCGCTTTGAGGAACTCCACGGAACATTTCAACGTTTGCCACAAAGACCTCTGTTTTCAGTTTTTTCAATAACTTTCTCTTTTGTGATTATCGTCCGAATTCTATTATCGCAAGACGGACAAAAACAGGAAGCGCCGAGAGTAAGCGGATCCTGCGTTCGGCCCCAAAATCCGAAACTTTAACTTCGACTTCTTAGAATTGCGATCGACGGCGCTTTCGTTCCTTAGAACAACAAGTTAGAAAACTCGGCCGCTTTGCAGCGTTTCCATTGGTGTCAAGGACTCAAGCTCATAGAAACGGTATCTATTCGACGTAGAAGTTTTAGATGTAAATATGGATGTTAATTTTCAAAGCTGGAAGATACGAATCACGCGATCGTAGCGTCGTTTCGGTACCGCGTTATGTAAATTGGGAGCACGGTAAACGAATTTCGCGCGCTTCAGAGGCAAATTTGCAAAACGCTGCTTCCTACACGGCGCGCATCTTTCTTGACAATGCCAAATTCGATTTTCCTTTTTCACAACCTTCCTGAGTTCAACGTTTCTGGTTAGTTTTACTCAGCTGATTCTGTTTAAAATATTGTATATATGAGCATGAACGTGTTAAACCAATGAGGGAATCTTATCATTGGTCTACTGAAAGCGAACCGAAACAGTTAACCAAAGTTGAGGGTCACACCGACATATAGCGAACTTGCTCTCCTATCCCTTTCGCTGTTTTCGTTGTCCGCTTTAATCCATTGACGTAATTGTCGTCGAAAATCCAAAAAACTGAAAACCCTTTTTGTTCGGAAACGCTTTGTGAAGGAACGCGGTGGAAGTTGTGATTATGTAGATCGAAAGAAAATGTTCTAACAGGTTTTCAAAAGCCAACACAAGCGTTTTCTTGGGGTACATGTTTGGAGGTTTGCTAAAGGCTCCACGCACAATTTTATTTAATTGAGCGCGAACGAAAACAACGCGTCGCATATGGCGAAGCATTATTAATTAATGAATTTTTAGCGTTGGAAAAGGGTTTGAAAAGGTACAGTACTTGTGTGCTTGGCCTGGGCCACGCGATCTGAGTCGATGGGGTCGAAAGGCGCCGCCGAAGGCCGTGGCGAACCTTTGAGGTTCACAGGCACGTAGAGGGCCGTTTCTGGGTCAGTGGGACTCAGCTGGGGATCAGGCCTGGACGGGGCCGAAGGGGGTGCCTCGATCTCGTTGGTGTCCAGCGAGTACACAGCTTCGTCCGGGGACACCGAGCGCACGAAGCCGGTGGAGATCTCGTTGGGAAGCTGGTCGAAAGCTCGGGCGGGGAGGGTGGAGGGCGCCGGGGAGGTACGGTCCAGGGATGGGGTGGAAGTCGTCGAGTCATTAGAGTTACCATTAATATTGTAGAAAAGCAATAGGAGTGGAAACGTCAAAAGGGCCGACATCGGCTCGGGGCAATTAGGACGACAACGCCGACGGCCACCATAGAAGAGTCACGCGCGTCCAAGCAACTCCGCCCCTGCTGGAGGGCTTCGAATCGACGTCTGCGAAACGAGCGAACGGCGTTCGAGAAGATTCTTCCGCGAGAGAAGTGGCGACGAAGCTGCGGGGTGCCTGAAACAGCCTGGTTCATTAGGGCACCGACCAGAAGAAGTGTTTTGACGCTTTACGTGAGCAGGGTTTCTGTTCTCAGAGGCGCTTTTTGGCTCTAAGAGATGTAGAGACGCAGTATTAAAATGTTCGTAAGTCCAGAAATTGAAAATACAGTGGAGCAAGTGCAATTGAGACCAATTTGTGAACAGAATTTGTTGTTTTTGGATTTTTCAGTGGATGAAATGCGATAAGACTGCACTAATTAGGGAAAGTGTCGTTGAGTGGCTTCCCAGTTTGGGTTGAGTTGACTACTAGCTCACGCGACTTCCTCCGACTTTTCATGTCTTTTGGGTTTGATTTCAGCTAAAAAATTGTTTTTCAACGCAGCGAGCAGGACCTAAATAAAGAACTTTAAGCGATTGAAGTTGCGAGTTTTAGTGCTGCCGCTGTTCCTAAAAAATATTTTTGAAAGCGCATTTAATCATAAATAAACTATTTTCTATTTTCTTGTCAGACTAAAATTCTTTAAATCAATTAACCAGGATTTATAGGTAATTTTAGAAAGCGTCTGATTTATTCTCATTTTGATTGATCTGATTCAATTCTACAAAGAAACAAGGCTTTGTAGAATTGGTTAAAAACAACAAATTTTTAAACGGAGCAACTGTGAGTGCAGTGCGTTCAACGATTCAGAGGATCTGCTTTGTTTGTTCTGCTCTATTTGACATTCGAGTGGTCGCGAAATCGTATTAGGCAATTTGGAGAGAAATTTTTGGTGGAAACTTAACGTCGTTTTCCGGTAATTAGGAACAAATGATGATATCAGAAATTTTACAATTATATAATGGTTCAAGAAAATGTAGGCTCTTTAGATGGCCAGAAGAACCGATCAGCTAAAAATACTGGAAACTCACCTTTCAGGAGCGATTCATGAGCAGAAGTTTGAGTGTCATCCTGCGGCTTCTTTGCAGTGAAGATCTTCTAAAAAGGCGTCGATAGAAAGGCACTCTTAGAATTACGGTAAATCAAAATGTTCACGCAGCGATCTGGGTCCCTTGGAAGGAAACGACACTTCGGATTCGCGCTTATCGTCGCACCACGTTCAAGATGATACATAGCGTAAACATTATTCTCCTCAACGCGGACGCCTTCGTTCCATCAACGGTGACAACGAATCCGTCAAAAAGTCGGCGCTTGGCGGGTTCGGCGCAGTTTTGTCGAGCGACGCGCTGTCGGACAACCGCAATAATAAATCTGGAATAAAGAGGCGATCGGAGGAAAATCGCAAATCAATGCCAGCGCGGATAAAACGTCGAGTTTCAGGTCGGTCCGGAGTGAGAACTACAGGAACCGTGATTAAAAATTAAAGTTTAAACTCTGGGAAAATGGAGAGAATTCAAATTCGAAAAGAAGTCGAAAGAAGAGAGGTCGGACTTGTGGAGTGGAGAACGAGTGGAGAACCGGAGTCTTAAGTGGGAAAGGCGGAGCGATTTGTGGATCTGAGTTTTGGTGCAAACCACTCCAAGAATTAAGTAGGACAAGAGAGTTAAATATTCCTGAGAGCACTAAAAATTTAGTAGAGAAGAGAAAGAATCCCAAATTTATACCTGCGCATTATGATTTTGATCAAATGGACACGTGCCTTTTGCTACGCACCGATTTATTTGAAATTTGATAAAGTTATAAATTGGAAATGGTAGGCACTATCTCAAAAACTCAAAAGGCTTATTTTCTAGAACGATTTCGTTTTTAACAACAGACTATTAAACGACATGAAACGGTAAGAATCTGTTAGCTGTTTGTGTGACCATTTCAACTTACGCGCTTCAGCTGAAGTTAATACGAAATTTAAAATTAGTTATGGGTTGGAATTCTGAAAAACATTTTTAAATTGTAAGTTCAATTTTGAGTGGAGCAGACTACAAGAAGACACACGAAGACGGAAATTGCTAGATCGAGGATTTAGAAAATTGCAGAAGGCGCCCAAGGACAAACAGAGCCTTGGAAAGAAAGAATCGCAGATGGAAGAAAGGAGACGTCGGCGTGTTTTCCTCGTTGTGGCGACGAATATTAAATCTGCGATAAAAGTTATTTATTAATTGTTGCGTCCAACGTCTACTCTGAAGGCTTCTGAAAATTCAGAGTTTTAGGCGGAAATCCGAAGAAGATGAGCGAGAAAGAAACGCGAAGAAATCATCAAAAAGCGTCAAAGCGTCACTCAAAACGGCCGTTTTCGATTAGTTCCAGTAGGAGTGGACGTAGCTTCGAACGCGAAGCCTTCGGGACAGATTTTTGATCGTGGTAGTACGGCGGACAAAAAGTTGAGAGAAGACGAATTTCATTTGCATACATTATGTAGATTCGCTTGTGGCCCAACGAAGTCACCTTATCGGTCTCCCGAAGGAGAAATTGCGACTCAAGAGGAGATTCAGGAAGTTCTGCCGGTCGTTGTTATGAGCCACGTGAGAACCGAGTGGGAGACGGACAAAGTGCATAGGATGAATTCTCCCATATGCGCTGCGCTCTTTTGAAATGTCGCCGAATATGAAATAAGCGAAATGATCGATTAGCAGATGAATGTTGCTGATGTGACAGGATTTATGGGTTCGGACAAAGCAGAAGAGGCTTCGATTTGCTTTCGAGGGGCATTCACGAAGGATCATTTGATTAGCCTTCCCTTATAATTGAGCCACATTTCTCCTTTTGAGCTGGTGGAGATAATTTAAGCTCGGCGTATAACTGTAACTCCTCTTTTGAGTTTTTAAAAATATTTTAAATATTTTGTCACTATTTCTAATTATTTTCCAAAAGTTTAAAACACCCCGGGTAAACGGGTACACATTGCATTTATCTTGCGAACGCATATCAGTAGAGAATACTTTAATGGCGCACTGGGGGATAACGGAATTAATACGATTCGATTTCTTAGGAGCAGACAACACGAGTTCTTCGAAAGTGCGAACCAAAAAAAAACTGAGAACAACCGCATCTTCAAGCTGGGGGAAAGTTAAGGAAAAAGGGACGTTACGGGCTAGCGAGTTAAACGCTCTCGCGTTGTACAAACCGAGATTAAAGAAAACTTCTTCTCGCCAAAGCAAAAATGTCTCGTGAAACATTTTTTTGCCGCTGACTTTATCGAACTGTTCCCTTTTAATATTTTGAGCGCAAAGAAAAACATGGGAAACAAACACACGAAAAGCCTCTGGGTCGTTTGGGGTCTTCGCTCACACGCGAATCGAGCCTTCCGCGGTTACAAAACAAGCGGATTTCGGCGTCCAAAATCAAATGCGCCGAATGGAGTCGCGCCGGATCGCGCAGCCTTCTGCTCTCCCCTTAAGCTGAATAATTCACGGCTGTCATTAATCTTCGACAAGTCGTTCCCGAGGCGTTCCGCAAAACACTAAAAACATCTCTTCGGAATCTCCTCCTCTAATCGACGTCATTTATCAAACGAACACCCGATTTGTGAGTAGCTGTAATAATCACGGACGGCGTGTTTTCGGGCTGCTTTGTCATTTTCTGAACGATGGCTGGCTCCAAAAGATTACGACTTCGCGAAGCTTGCCGTTGCTGAACTATATTACGTTTATCCTAGAGACATGGGATACATGAAATAAAATGCATAAAATTCTTCCGCTGCTCCACATATCAAATTTCCCGACCGCGTTCCTTCCTCCGGGCCTTCAGGATTGGGTCGATTGGCTTGAAATCCTCGTACAGCTTCCGGTTCTGAACCTGAAACATGGGAAACTAAGGATGCGTCACAATCTCACACTTACTCTCATCTCGTGGTTATGCTCCTCGAGAAGTGTAATCTTTTTTCGCAAGACTGCATTCTCTTTTTGTTCCTTTTTAACGCAGTCATCCAGGTGCTGGGCGCGATCTTCAACTTCGTCCGATCGTGTCCTAAAACAGACAACCGTAGACCACATTTTTATACAAACACTTACTGAAGCTTGGACATTTCATCGCTCTTCTTTGTAAAGTCCTCGTACAGCTTCCGGTTCTGTACCTGAAACATGGAAAACTAAGGATGCGTCACAATGTCACACTTACTCTCATCTTGTGGTTATGTTCCTCGAGAAGTGTAATCTTTTTTCGCAAGACTGCATTCTCTTTTTGTTCCCCTTTAACGCAGTCATCCAGGTGCTGGGCGCGATCTTCAACTTCGTCGGATCGTGTCCTAAAACAGAAATCGTAGACCACATTTTTATACAAACACTTACTGAAGCTTGGACATTTCATCGCTCTTCTTTGTAAAGTCCTCGTACAGCTTCCGATTCTGAACCTGAAACATGGAAAACTAAGGATGCGTCACAATCTCACACTTACTCTCATCTTGTGGTTATGTTCCTCGAGAAGTGTAATCTTTTTTCGCAAGACTGCATTCTCTTTTTGTTCCTCTTTAACGCAGTCATCCAGGTGCTGGGCGAGATCTTCAGCTTCGTCGCATCGTGTCCTAAAACAGACATTCGTAGACCACAGTTACATACAAACACTTACTGAAGCTTGGAAATTTCAACGCCCTTCTTTGTAAGGTCTTCTCGAAGTTGACCCACCGTCCGTCGAAACACTTCGTTTTCAGCTTCTACGGATTGCATAGTTTTCATGGAAATCACATCGGCCTGTACACTGACATCGACAGGACCAACAGTGCTGGATCGCCGGTGAGCAACAGCGCTGATTTCGTTCGCGATTTCCTGTGACGCTTTTCCGGCTTCGTTGACTTCGTCAAGAAGGTGCTTGTCCACGGGATCCAGCTCACATGATCGAGAAGGTAGCAATCCACCAGAGAAAATGGCTAAAAGAAACTAAGCCTAGAATGATCTTATTTGCACTTACAGTCCTGAGAAAGGTGCCTTGGAGTTTCCGATAAGCTAAAGTTGAAGACATCTGAGAAAAGGCATTCTGTTTGGGCGTCCTTGTGAATTGAAAGACCCTCACAGTCCGTTAAAGCATCTCTCGTTTCGGGTTTGAGCGGCGGGAGAACGCTTTCGACGCTCGAACACCGCGACGACAAGAAGTGAGTCCGATCGGAAATGCCCACGACGAACGCAGAACTGTCGGAACTGAGGCCGATTGTCAACTTGTGCAGCTTTTTTATGGCCTTTTCCGCAGGAGTTCCGTCGTTTTCTCGCTTCTGCAAATGTTTCATTGGCACCAGAAACAATTTCGTACGACAAACCATTGCGTAATCCTCAAACGCGCGACGAACCTTCCTGGGCAGCAGCTTCCACACACGGACGTCAGGACCTTCTGGGTTGCTGCTTGCCAGCGATACGGTCGATACGCTCCGCTCACTTGGAGCATTTGTAGGAACCGTAACCATTGCTAGCTCGTCCTTGGCTTCCTGAAGTTTGACAGCCAGTTGCTCAATTTCTTCCTGTTGGGCTTCAATTGATTTCTGCATGCTTTCTCGTTCTTGCTTCAAAGATTCGTTATCATCCTCCAGAGTGTCCTTGACGACTTCTAGTTCCAATATCTAAACGTTACGCCTTGTTCGACTGTTCAATAACTGACTAGACTTACCGTTTTATCCAATAAGCGAACTTTACGACTAGTTTCTTGGACTTCTGTTTGAAGCTTCTTGATCAGCTCTTCATCCGGTCGCTTGCAAGTCGCCTCTTGGAGTTTCAGGGATAAATGGTCGATCTGCTTGCTGTGATCGTCGTGTAGAATCTGCAATCGTTCACGGTCCTCCCTCATGTTCTCAAGCTTAAACAGAAAATGTTTACAATGTGATAAAACGCTTGTGACATACCATCTTCTCGGATTCGTGAAATTTCGACCGAAACACTTGATTCTCCCGAACCAGGTCTTCCAATCTCTTCACCTCAGCTTTCAGGAGACGGTTTTCTCCGTTCAGTTCTTCTGTATCATTGAGGAGATCGACGAAATTGTGTTCCCGGTGAGCCCGAATCTGAAATTGAGTTAAGCTGTCAATTCGATGAACAAATGCAATTACCTCCACTCGATTCTCCAGCGTTGGGTGGTTGGATGAGTCGGTCGTTGTCGAGTCATCATCGCGAATCTGAAATAAATTTTTACTTTCCAATTTGCAGAACAAATTTAGTCGAAAATAATGCACACGGCCATACAAATGGCTGGCTGATGGCTGCGTACGGCGATTGGTGCATGAAAAATCTTCCGTTCGGTCGTGTAAACATTTTTTGCTTTGTTAGTTCTAGAGTGCCATGGGCGCCCATTATTAGCAAACACAACACAACAAACAAGACATACCTCATTTCGATGTTCCTCTATGTATGCGTTCCTCATCTTAAGGTCCGCGTTCTGCCTCAGGAGCGCTTCGCTCTTCAACTCCTCCTCTTGCAACCTGTCCTTCTAAAGTACAGCAAGTATTAGTTTAAACCTATTGAAGCGTTCCAACTATACCAGATTCGCAATTTCTTCTTCCTTCGCGTTGAGGAGCGACTGGAGATCCATCTCGAATCCGTCGACCGAAGTGGTGAAGTCGTCGGTTTCCGTCGCCGTTGCTGCCATCGAGGTGGGCGATTCTCCGTGTCCTGTGTCCGTCGAGCCGACTGGCGAAAACATTGGTGCTTGGGCGTCATGGTCCTGAAATTCTGGCGATAAAATCAACTCCGAATATGCCAAACACCTACAACAAAAGAAGGAATCTCGATGCCATCGTGGTCCTCCTGGAAGGTGAATTCGTTTGACGTGTCGCGGTCAAGCGACATTGCGCGTGTTTTGACCTGCAAAGATGCCTGTAAACGATGTTTTCCCAGCTGCGAAAGATAACGACACGACGCACACGCCATAACAAACGATACCAATCGATGTCACCGTCTCCTATAACCTCCTCCGCGCTCGCTTTTGCATACCATCGCGCGTCTTGCAACTCTACGGTTTGCCCCCGTGGAGTGGAACAAAGGCGATAAACGATCAGCGCCGTAAAACGAAAATAAAAGACGCGTTCCGACCCGATCGCGTCGTGGAAAAAAATTGAAGCCATGAACACAAAAATGAAGAATTTCTGGCACTAAAGGCAACGCTCGAAAACGATGCAGATGCACAAACTCGAAGCGACCGGACTTATTCGCATCTTTGGTCGATTCAGCAATTTGCAGTTCGCAGCGCTTCACGTTTCAAAACTCCGACCGCCGCTCTCCGCAGAAATCTCAGATTCATACAATTGCGATCTTACAGATTGAAGTGACATCTTCGCAAAGCAGCCGCTCGCAGTAAATTAAGGGATTATTTACCCATCGATTTAGTCATAAATCTCAAAACTTGGCCCGTAAAATTCATATGCAACACTGCGATTCGAAACAAAATTGAAGCAAGATCTTGGAAATGAAATAGCCAAACGCCTGGTCAGTCCAACGGTCAGTTGACGTTGGGTGACCTCGAAAACAAACGAGAGGTTGCGCGCCGTTTCCCGCAAAATTACATTTCGTGGCGAGACTCACACAGACAAGCGACCGACCGGTTTTTCTGCTGGCCACGTGAATGACCAACAAACAGCGAGGTGGAAATGCTGGTTAGATGAGACTAGACCGATTATCTGAGACGTGTGTCAGAGCAACCGATAAGATAAGTAAGACATGTCTGTTTGCTCGCAGCTGTTGCGTCTGTGGTGAAATGGTCAGCATGGTTGCCTTCCAAGCGGGGTTCGATTCCCCTCAGACGCATATGCTTTTGTTCAAACATTCATGCTCTTCTCTGAAGAAAGTCATTTTTATTATTAATCATGATATCGGTCACGGAATTCGAATGCATCTAGCGATCTCTTTGGTAGACGAACAATGTACAAGGAGAAGACACGGGTAGAACTGGTTCGAGCTTCGGGAGTCCAGGTCTGGCCTCAAACTTGGATTTCCTCTAGCGTTGGAATGGCGGACATGTTGGGTTGACTGATGATGGAGTTGTTTCGTGCAGCGGCCATCGCCATCGCTGCGCGGCCGTGGCTTAAAATTTTTTTTTTCTTATTTCAAAATTTAAAAAATATGAGAAATTTGTAATTTTAAATAATTGTTTAAAATAAATTTCTCTTTTCAAAAAACTATCCGCTTACCGTGGACACGTTGGGCTAATGCCCGGTCTCATCAAGCCAGGAGTGGACGCTTTGGAGCTGGCGGCGAGCAGCGGCTCCTGAAACACCTGCTGTGACCATAGGAAACCGAACTCGAGATCGAAACTAGGTGAACCTATTCGGTGATTAGTGATGTGAGAGTCTACCTGTTCTTGGAACGTGGTGCGAGCTGGAGGAAGAGTGCCGTTGAAGATGGGGAAAAAGGTCGAATCTACAATGCTTGAGGGCGCCTCCGAGGTCGGGATTACGGTGGCTGCTGCCGAAGTAGGAGGTGGCGGAGGTGCGGGTGGAAGCAACTAAAGCACGGCAAACGAAAAGCGGTGAATTAGTGCAAAAAGTTAGGTGGTGAAAGTGTAGGAGTGAGGAAGACTGGAAAGGCGTACCTGAGGCCCCATCGGCGAGTTCATATTGTAGTGAAGGTCGGCGGAAGGAGGATGGTTTGACGCGTACGTTTGGTACTGCGTCGGGAGTTTCTGGGCGCCAGAATTGTTCGCGTTCGTCTTCCGGTCCTTGTCGCGCCGGTTACGGTAGATTCCCAGTGAGATGCAGATGTTCAGGAGCAGGAGACCGCACCCGATCGCGATGGTCAGCGCCAGCATAGTGTTGTAGTTGCCAGTGGTGGCCACGGGCGCCGGGGCCGTCGTTGGCGAGGCCTCTTGTATCGTTGGCTTCGCTGAAAAAATCGGTTAATCGAGATAATTTAAGGTTTAAGTAACTTACGGGTGATAATCTTCTTAAGTTCCTTCGGTACCGGAGTTGGCGGCATCGGCGGAGGAGGGAACGGATCGTTGTGGAAGCTAACGTACGGCCTCACAGTCCCAAAAAAAGAATCCTTTTTGAAGTGGTTCGAGAGGAGGTTGTGCTCTTCTGGCACGCCGCTGTCATCTCCGGAGGTGTGCAATTGGGGGATGAACCCGTTCCAGAAACCAACTTGCGCGTTTCGGTAGTAGTTCTTCACTCGGGGACGATCAGCTAAATGATTTCCGTACTAAAGGCTCAAAAAGACTTTTTTTTACTGATTTCTAGATATGCTTCGCGAGTAGCTGGACTGTAGGCCGGCCAAGCAGTGCTGTGGAAGCGGTCTTCCATTGTAGTAGCAGTCGACATGGCCGCTGGTTTTGCTGGATCCCTGCACATTTCATGCATAAAAAAGGAAACACACGACGAAACAAACCCAGATTTGACGAAGTTGGAGACGTAATGCATCATCACGCGGGCGAGACCTTTGTCATCGGCGCTAAAGTCGCTGTAAACCTACAAAACGAAATGGAAATTAGAAAAAACAGCGAAAAAGCGCACCATTTCCTCGCGATTCTTGTTCGAGAGCGGATATCCAAGAAGGTAGGGGATGTGGTCTCCGGAAAAACTTCCTCGAAGCCCGCTGTTCGGCTGCTCCTTTAACCAAGCGCGGGTTTCGTGCGCGAAAACGAAGAGAAACGTGTTTGAAACCTTCGGAGCGTCTTCGAGCGAGTGGAGTCGCGCGGTTTCGATCAGCGGCGCCGTGTAGAGCACATCGCTCAAAGCGTTGAGCACACCGTTTCTAACCGTTTTCGGGTGATCCTGGAATAAATGCTCATGAAAACGGAAAGATTCGAATAAACATACCTTAGGATTGTCCCAGTCGGTGTACTCGTTGATCATAGCCGAGAGAATTTCATTGCGGTGAAAGTCGAAGAGATTCCGCACAAGTGTCCTGAAAATCGTGTCGCGCCGCGCTTTGTCGATTCCGTGAAGGAGGTCGTCGTTGGGCATCAGGTGGTGAGCTGGGTTTGACACCATACCCACCATCAGGTCGATGTCCCGGAAAAGTGACCCGAACTGGGCACCGAAGGAGATCTTTGGGTGGTTTGGAATCATCTGTCCGTCGACGATTGGTGCGAAGGCCGAGAGGAACGTCGGCACGGCGATCTTCTGGGACGCCCGGGTCACGTTATCAGCGCTGTGGTCCTGCATGCATCTCACGATGCTCTCGATGCTTTTTTGGTCACGGATCGTCCGTTCTCCCTTGATCGGTTTCTCAGCGCAGTGAAGCTCTTCAGCCAACTGGAAGAAGTAGGGCTGAGGATTCTGGGTCATCGCCCAAGGTGACAGGGCCGTGCCGTCGAGGAGGATTGCGCGGCGGAATAGCCGATGGTTGGGCTGCGTGATCGGAGAGGCCATGAGCAGGGAGACGAGCGATGCTCCGGAACCCCAGCCTGAAAACAGCCTCACGTGAAGAATGTTGAAGATACCGTAATCCTGACAGAAAAGCCACTAATACTCTCAGGAATGCACTTACCCAGAAGAGTCAGGGTGGACGGATCACCACCGAATGAGGGCAAAACGTTGCTGAGCATCTTGAGCGCGGCGACCAGATCGGAGAGTCCCGAATTTCCCGAACAACTATTCGACTCGCATCTACCCGTAAATCCTTAAAATAGTACACAATGAGTTAAAATCATAAAAGTGTAAAATACCGAAAACCCCGAGTCGATAGTTGAGAGTGACCACGATAATGTGAGCATGTGAAGCGAGAATGGATCCGTTGTAGGGGTTCCCCGCGTTCCACCCGTATTCGTCTCCGTGCACAAGCATCAGCACTGGAAGTCGGCTTTCGCCCACCTTTTCTGAAAACAACGAAACCCTGAGGGACGCACTCTTCAGAGTCCGCTAACCTAATCTCTCCGGCACGAATATGTTCATGTAGAGGCAATCTTCGGATTGAGGTTTCAGGAAAGGCAATAGCTTGTGCAGACGGTCAAAGCGTTGAGCTGACATGATCTTGAACGCTCTGAAACGCGGAAACTGTTGTAAAACATATTTTGAGTTTAGAACGATTATGAACAGTTCTTACCTTGTCTCGGAGAGTTCAGGGATACCCGTTTGATGACAAACTGCAGAGAGTCGCATCGTATCCTTCGGAAGATGTGTCCATTTTGCAGCCGAAATGGCCATCTTGAAGCGGTACTGAAAAATACTAATGTTATTTTTGCACTTTCAACCTCTTCTGATGTGCCATGTTTTCTCAAACTGTTGATGTAAACCCCAAACCCAGATACGAATCTCGTATTTCTAGTTTTCTGCTTTTCGAATTGGCCCGAAATCGAACATCTGCGAGTGACATCGTCGTGGCTTCTTTTGAAGAGTGCAGCTTTGGCTGTCAAATAAACGAACCTGGCCCGAAGGCGCGACTCCGTAGGGGATGCCCAAGAACTGGGTGACCGGCGGCAAGTCGTCCGCTTCGGGACTGACGGTTTCTCCGCGGACGACTCCAAAAGTCGTTGAAACCGTCTTGCGACCATAGTTCGCCCTGAAACAAGAAGTAGTGTTTTCGGAGTGTTCAGGGACTCTAGGCTTGCTGCAATCAGCAGCAAGCCTAGAGTTTCTGCTTCCCTGTTGATTGCCTTCTCCTCGGGGAAACAAAGCGCGTCCGTTCAGCAATTGAGGCCTCCTCAAAGAATCGATGACGCACAGAGTGATTTGTTACACGAAAACAACTGTTTTCAAGCGACAATTACAATGCCCCGTCACAGGTGGCGCCGTTTTCGCGGCAGGACCATTGTTTGGAGACCCCTGGCGATTTGCACGAGTACAATTTCTGATCTTGTGAGGCCATTTAAAACCCGAACATCAACTATATATTCGGAAAAGACAAAGTTAGGTATCAACATTAATTGGGAAACATAAGGAACGTTCTTTCTGTGCGTTATCAAGAGTCGGGGTTCTCAAACGAATTAAAGCAATTCCTCAGGACTTCCGATGATAAGTGAGAATAGCTCAAAATAACCTCTCCGTTCCATTATTCACTTCAATTTAATCGTTCGTTTTGATAGCGGAAGATTTATGCGCAAAAATCGAGTCGAAAATTCTAACGAAAATTTGAAAGGGTTGCACTTTTCAAGATCAAAGCCGAGATTAGCGGAACGGACGCGCTACGAGGCGTTTGGGATTACGGAGCTCACCTGACGGAGGCGCTGGAGAGGAGCAGGAGAAGAAGGGTTAGGATTTGCTGCGGAGACGGCGACTTCGGTTCTCGGGGACTCGGGAGCATTCTTGGGCCTTCTTTGCTCGTCGTCGATCATCGATTCTCTTCTTGGTTCTTCGTCGACTTTTCGGAATCGGCGGTGGACCGCATCGACGGCAACGGTTCGGGGTTGTTTCAGGTGAAGTCAGAGGTTGAGGAGAGTCGGAACAGTTTGGGTGCTGCTGAAACAACACAAGGTTATCGAAGGCGACAAGTCGTCAGGTGCGCGGCCCGGGAGGAATTAGGGCAAAGTGGAAGTGACAGGAAATCGCGCGGAAGAATCGCGGCGGATGCGAACGCCGCCGGAGGAAAAACACATTTGTGAAGAAGACGAAGGAGCGGCGAGGAAGACGAGGGCCGAGAAGGGCGCCGCCATCGTCGCCTGAGGAAATAATTGAATAATCGCATTAATTAGTCGCCGAAAGGCGCGCCGATGGCCCCCGAGCAGAATTGGAGAAGATGGCCCGCAGGGAACAGCCCTGGGATCTCTGGAGTGTGGGAAAAGTAGGTCGTTGAGCAAGAGGCGGGAAGTTGAGAACAGTAAGGAGCACCTGAAAAGTTCGCGCTCGAAAACCGGCAGATGACCTATTGGTAATCTTGGCTCAGTCAACGACCAGATTAGCTGTATACCAAGCGTTTGTCGTCAACATTCAGGTCCAAAACTGTTTACGGATTTGGGAGGCAACTTGGTAATCATAACATTAGCTGTTTTTTGGGTGCAAGGTATACTTTGAGTCAGGAGTCACTGATCTGGCTAACAGGCTACTCAAATAATCAAAGCGAAAATCCCTTCAACTTTGCTGGTGTATTTAGACATGTAATCACATCTTGTTAAAAATGTTGGCGTTGGTCCTAAAGAGGAAAGACATGAGTTACACAAAGTTATGTAGGCTACGCCGTAATATTTATTCGTTCCAGCATTCATTTTAAGGCTGTCTTTGAAACATTTCAAAGTCGAGACGGAAACAGCGGATAAATTAGTAAATTCTGACTTTCCCGATATGCTTAGAAGCCAAAGGTCAGAATAAAGTAATAAATAAGACAAGCGACCAAAGGACCACAACTAAATTTATAGAGAAAATTCGTTCAACTGTTAAACCATACACAAACTCACATGTATACTTTGCAGACGAACCAATACACTGTTTTAGAGGTCAGCGAACCACGTTCACAAGCCCATAAAGCAGAATATTAACGTTTAAAGTCTAGGAGCCTTCTAAACCTCCCATTGAGGCTCTTATCCTTTTCGGAAAAAATTCTGGAGGCCAATTAACGCAAGGGCAATAGGGCTTACAAGTCAAAGAGGCCGATTGGGCCAATTGCGAAGAGAGGGAGAGCAGGAAATCGCTCTCAATCGATTACAAGTATTCAAATTTAAATGATACATTCCGAAGATAGCCTCCAACTCTGCTCGAACGGGCGACAACTCGAAGCGGCAGAAGCAGCGACACATCCAATTCGCGCGCCATTTGCAAATGGCGATTCCCCGAGGGCCCCCTGAGGGAGACAAAGTCTTCCCAAAGTGTCCTTTCAGGCTTGCGCGCGGGCAACAACGACTCTAATCATCGATTGTGAGAAAGATTATGCAAATATGATCTAAATTATTTGATTACGCGTCGTGCGGCCGAAGAAGCGCCGAGATTCAGCGGCACGTGAATCACAACCGAGGAAGGCCAGCTAAGGAGAACTCGCGAAGAGCCAGGCAGCGGATCGGGGCGGAGCGGGTATCCAAACGAGGTTGGATTGAGTGAAGGCGAAAAGCTGCTGCTTGTTTTGTGGATCCCCCAGGGAATGGTACTTAGCATGCGCGTGATAAAGTCGAAGATTTCTCCTATAATTTGCATAATAGTGACACGTGTCACTGTGTGATGGTAAGATGTGATTTCAGGCGCTTATTCAAAGTGGACCGTTTATACCAGCGGAAGAACCACAAAGGGAAAGTATTCCTTGTTGGTAATTAAACTGACGATTGGAGGAATTAATTGCAGTGCTAGAGAAGAAGGAAGATTAGATTCCTGGGAACTTCGGCGCGAGGCTATCGACCTCACTTGGAGACCCAAAGAAGAGCATCTCAGGGAATTAAGGCCAATCGAAGGCCAGGAGGCCACCGTAATCAGGGTAAAAGGTAATTTGATTTCGACGCGCGCAACTTTATTGACCGCCAAGGAGACCACGAGGGGAACACGAAGACGACGGATAAGGTGAAGGTGCCATTTTTGGTGCCTCTGAGAGGGGCACAGAAGAGGGTAATGAGATAGACAGGAAGAAGTAATGTCCTCGAAGGTTCTAATTTTGCGACGATTTTAATGCGCTGATGCCGCCATTAATCTTGGAGGAAGCCATTTGAATATCCGTCCGAGATTCAGCGCAAGGATGCGATTTTTCACAAAATTTAATGGAGTCGAAGGGTCCACTCAAGCTGCGCCAATGTTTGTTTTGGCCGCCTTCGACGGTCATTCTTCATTTTGCGCATAATTTTTGCGCAGCTTGGAATCGATGGTGCCGAGTCGACCGTGGGTAGAAGCGAAGTTCCCGGTGGGCGAATTATCCAAAGTCGGAGTTGGCCAAAAGAAGCAATTAATCGCCGAGCGCTAAACGGTCCCGATTTGCATCGAAGTGGCCTGGGGACAAGCAAAGACAAAAGGGGAAGTAGGTGAGCGGGCGGAGGCTGGCGAAGTATCAATTGGGCGACGCGGCGGCCGCCCAGTCGAGGCAATCGCGAATGACGACGCAATATGAGCTGAGGAGATGCAAGAAATATTGAGAGGCGTCGTCGGGCAACAACTGCCCCTAAGGGCCGCCGGATCTTCTGATCACTCCTGGATGGGCCTCAGGATGATGACGGCAGGCAAAGGCCGAAAGGAAAGTACGGCGGGTGTGAGCGAAAAGAGGAAGACAATAAAGATGTAAGCGCTGAATTGGAGCGGAGAAAGCCCGAGAGTCTTCCGCGGGTCGAAAAGGGTCGTCGTTCAGAACCGAAGAGGATCGGACTAAGGATCGGTGACAGAAGGTTCGCGGTGCACTCGACGACGTTACAAGAGCGATTACATCTCGGAGAACACGAGACGAAATGTTTGTTTTGCTGTTATCCCGCGAAGATCCTCGGCCGCTTCCCCATCCCGGCAAGAGACCCGATCGATCATAATACAGGGCGATCAGTAAGCAAGCTGAAAAAAGGTGGATTCCCAACATGAAAACAACAAAAACAGCTCTTTAATTTGCGTCTTAAATCTTGAAGCAAGGAAAAGTCAAAATTGAAAACGAGAAGCTCCAGGAGAAACACGACACAAGCGAAAAAGATTCCGAAAGCGAAGATTAGGAAGAGCTGGAAAAAGTGTTTCTGCAAGTTCAAGACTTGCACTGTCGGTGGTACTGTAGGTGAGTATGGGTCTTTGAGGGTACGGTACCCGTGTGCAGCTGTGATATGTCGAACGGCTGGGAGAATGGTCATTAAGACTTTATTGAATCTGAAAAGTGATAAATGGAATATTCAATAGAAAAAAAGATATTTGCTGAATTTGATAGATAAGATATGCGCGTTTCTTATTTTTAGGCTCGCTTTTGGTATCCCCACTTTTTCGCACTTCAGTAAATCCAACAATCGAAGTAATTTGCTTCAAAAAACTGAAAATTTATGGGTTTTTTCGCTAATTCGTATTGTAAACTGAGATTTATGTTTGCAGTCTGCATTTGAATGCACTACACAGGTATCCTTCAGATTATTAATGATTCCAAATCAAGCTTTTTGTGCCGCTTTCCATCTTCTACTCGCATGAGTTATGACGTTTGCTTGAGAAATACAATGGATCGACCGCGATCGAGGAGATACGTTGCAAACAACTGCTTGAAACGTCGGTCGAATGACGTCAGATTTCAGGCTGATAAAAATGCGGAGACGGGACAACACGCAAGCCATTGTTATGCAGAACTCGTCCGCTTAAAGTTTTTGTTTTGACGTGCAAGGGTCAACTTGGAGGAGAGTTGTCTGGGCTTTGGCTTGATCACTTTTTTGGTCATAAATGGACTCGCCTATCTCTGAGCTTTTGGTTTTTCTTTGAAAACACAAAAGAAGCAAATTGCGCCACTGCCAAGTCGTCCTTAATTATGATTTTGTCCTTTTTCTTTGAGAACCAACTAAGGTCGTTAGGAATAAACGAGGTGTCCATTGTCGACTGGTAGACGCCGTTATTTCTAAACTAATAAATTACAAAAGCGTGGATTTAACCTAACCTACTGTATGTCAGCTACAACTTGACTTTCTGTCTTCCTGACCCTGATTGGGTCTTTCCGAAAAACTTGGGTCAATTTTTCGCAAATTTTTGGCGAAACGCAGAGAACCGGAGAGCTCGAGTAGCCTGACATGAAAACCACTCTGCGCTCAAGAGCATCAACAAGCTCCTCCTGGTTCAAGAACGGAATTTCGAATTCACTCGGAGCGACAAGTTTCGCGTAGATTACGGATTGGAAAAATGTAATAAGAACAATAAGAGAGACCATGTAGGTTGCGTTGAGGAAGAACATCGAGGCCAAGTAGTGAGGCAATGTGGCGCTTTGACGAAGGTTTACGGCGAGAATGTTCTGAAAATGTAATCTGAACAAATACTTGTTAAAAGAACAGACCCAGATTGCGCTATTTACTTCTCTCCAGATTTTTCGCCCAACTTTAGTATTCTTTTTATGTATTCCACAGAAGCTGTTTAAAGAAGTAATCATAAGCACTGTTAACCCAACAAGAAGCCAAAGCGATGCGGGAAGCGCCGAAAAAATGTATTCAGAATTTATCAAACTATCTGGACGTTTCACGATATAAACAGTCTAAATTAAAATATACTAAGGTTTATTACAACTTCTAATACCTGGAAATATCTTGTCGGATAGGCAAACAAAACATGTTCTTCGCGCTCCGGTGATAAGCGCATTGAAAGTCCGGAGACATCTATGGAACCATTGAGCAGGAGTCCCATCATCCCCGTGTAATTTCCATTTTTGTCCTGCGAGCCAAGCTCGTTCTTGACCCCGTATTTCTTTTGCACGTCAACCTGAATTTCAGAATGAGGAGACCGGCGAATTCGAACGTACAATTTGATAATCGAGTCCCATGATTTCGAAAATTATTTGTATCAATTCGACTTCGGCTCCAGGACGGCGGCATTTTACAATAGGAACTTGCGCAAAGCAACCAACGGAATCCATCTCAACTTCAAGGAATCCCACTTTAATCGACCTAAAGAACATAAGTTATTTGGGCCGAAGAGAAAGCAATAATCAACTCACATGTTTTGGTTCGTTTTGAAAAAAATGAGTCTCCAGAGGGGAGTTGAGTCGCCGTCGATAAAGGAAAGGTGAGTCGAGAGGGCGCGCAGGTGGCACCTCGTTGCTCCGAGCAGTAAATTTCGCAAACAAAACGATTTCAAGTGCGGGTCATTTGAGTAGGGGAAGGTAGGAAGACAGAAATAATTTATGGATTTAAGCAGTTTAGTCAGTTAGCTTTTTGTTTGCTAAAAAGACCAGAGTTGAACACGAAGTTTTTTAATGCATTAAATGAAGGTCGTAAGTTTAATTCAATTGATTCAATTTTTGTAGCTCTAAAAAACTGCATTTTGAATGTTTTTTTTCAATTATCAACCTCGGGGAGCAATACTATAGGTTTACAATGAGTGCACAAAACAGCGTTCCAAACAGATCGCCGTTCCATTACTTCCAGGTTACCTCCACATAGCGGTCACACCTGCCTCGACCCCACAAACACTTTTCAGTCCCCTCCCCAAACTAGTTTGTTCCACCCTCTATAAAGGCAAACAGTCAGTACTGTCACCCGCACCTTTCTTCGTAGTTCCAGGATGACGGCCAAGGTGGCTGCTTACGCGGCCGTCGCGTTTTCCACGTTCGCTTTTCTGTTTTGCCTCTACTCCGTTCCCCGCTTGGCTTCCAAAATCGCCGAGATCAATGAGATGATCGGCGCTGACATAGGCGAGTTTCGTACCATGGAGGAACACATCTGGAAGAAGCACAAAGCCAAGTCGCTGCTCCCAGGACTTCTTGAAAACGCTCGTGTCAAGAAACAGGTTTCGGCTCCCGGCCAGTGTTCATGTAACGCCCAGAATCGATGCCCGCCGGGACCATCCGGACTTCCTGGAACACCTGGCGAAGACGGGACGCCAGGTAAGAAATCTTCATCGGTCCTTTCATATTGTACTTTTTGCAGGTCTTCCGGGACCTCCGGGAGACGCCGGACTCCCCGGAAACTTTCCTTCAGTCAACTTTGACGCCCGGCAACGTTGCCGAGCATGCCCGGGTGGCCCACCTGGTCCCCCTGGACCTCCGGGACCTGCAGGAAACCCTGGAGAACAAGGAACTCCAGGGTCTGCCGGCAACATGGGCTCACCAGGGCAGCCAGGCCAAAATGGACAGCCAGGAAACGCCGGAGAACGTGGGTCGCCAGGTCATTCCGGAGCCCCGGGATCTCCGGGAGCAGCGAGCAGAGGTGGTGGAAAGGGCGCGCCTGGTCCGAAAGGTCTTCCAGGACCGCCCGGACCCCCGGGCCAACAAGCTCAACCAGGAAATAACGGAAACCCAGGACAACCGGGCAGACAAGGAAATCCAGGTATATGATAAATGTACGTTTTCATACTACATTCAAATGTTTTCAGGAATGTTGGGACAAGCCGGTCCTCCAGGACCTCGAGGCTTTCCTGGACAGCCCGGAGGGTCTGGGCGCCCTGGAGAGGATGCCAACTACTGTCCTTGCCCTCATCGCCGCGCACTTGCGAAGAAAACGTGAACAGGTTCAATTGGTATACCAAAAGAAATAAATCTTTTGATTTGTGATTCGCGAACACCGATTATCCTACAATTAAAAGATTTACAAGACGCGAGGTTGTTGGACTGGAATGATGTTCGATAAGGTTTGACACAATTCTGTGTGGTTACAAAGGAATGCACTGAAATAAAGTAATATGCTTGAATATTGCAAATTGGTGTTAGGTCACATATTAAGCAGTTCCCATCTGGTGCCTCCCTTAATCGCTTTTCTTGTTCCTAAATTTTCGCCACTGCATTCGCACTTCGTTTTTTCTCAAAGTGCAAAATTGAAATCTTAAGTTTGTTCGTTTGGTGCCATTCCTGACAAATTGAGTTCGGAAACGTTTGTCATGTTAATTGTTCAACTTCAGTTTTAGCCACACCTCAATAAAAACATTACCTAAAAGAATTTTAACGCAATTCCTTGTTTCATGCTGTAATCTTAAGGAAGCTTTTACCCTCAAAGCTGAATCAAGATCTATTAAAATTCTGACAAAAACATGTGTAAAATTTACGCAAGCAGTTGTGCACATCAACTTTCTTGGTTTTACGTGTAGTAAATTGAATTAAGGAGAATACGGCATGCCATTACAAGAATTTGCGAATTTCAGTGAATGCATAATCAAGCGCCAAAAGCGACACGGCTGAAAGTATACTAAATAATTCTGCTAAGTGATCTCTTCTGGTGCTATCCATAATTCATAGAGACACAGATTTTTGGCTATTTTAGAAAATCTGCGTTTACTTCCTTTGAACCGGATTTAATACACGCCATGTTTTCACTTGCGTCATAATAGATTTTTTCCTTAAATGTGATCTTTTTTGCCCAAGACATAAGACCCTTCCCTTTAAGAAAAGATGCCTTTCAGGCGCCGGTCTCGGCAAGTCTGTTAAAATTTCGTGCAAAGTTACTCCAAAAAACATAATTTTGAATAATCTTTAAAGCAAAACTAAAAATTTACTCTTGGGGGCAATCTAACAATTGCAAGAATCTTACGGCTTTGAGATTTCGATGACGTAATTTAAAACCTGGAAAAGCTCGGAAATATTGAGCACTTGCGATACTTTGAAATCTAGACACGCTTGGAAATAACCTCAATTAACGGCGAATCCACTCCCATCTGGCCTTCTTCATTCATTTTTTGAGTTCACAAAAAATTATGGAGAACAAAATCCGCATTTCAAAAAATTTTATACGCATTTTACCAAAATTGAATGGCCAGATTTGAGTTGATTCGCCGTTTATTGAGGTTATTTCCAAGCGTGTCTACATTTCAAAGTATCGCAAGTGCTCAATATTTCCGAGCTTTTCCAGGTTTTAAATTACGTCATTGGAATCTCAAATCCGTAAGATTCTTGCAATTGTTAGATTGCCCCCAAGAGTAAATATTTCCGACAGATTCTAGAAAATCGGAGATTTTCAAATCACGGTCCTCGGCGGCTTTGCCGCCTCGCTTCCGCCTGCAGAATACGCGCGACGGTTTTGCCGCCTCGCTTCCGCCTGCGGAATACGCGCGACGGTTTTGCCGCCTCGCTTCCGCCTGCGGAATACGCGCGACGGTTTTGCCGCCTCGCTTCCGCCTGCGGAATACGCGCGACGGTTTTGCCGCCTCGCTTCCGCCTGCGGAATACGCGCGACGGTTTTGCCGCCTCGCTTCCGCCTGCGGAATACGCGCGACGGTTTTGCCGCCTCGCTTCCGCCTGCGGAATACGCGCGGTGGCTCCGCCGCCTCGCTTCCGCCTGCGGAAAACGCGCAGTGGCTCCGCCACCGCTAACCGACCCGGCGGCTAAGACAAAGACTTAGAAAGCCACAGAGCTTCACACAAAAAAGTTTGGCTGAGACGGGGTTCGAACCCGTGACCCTCGGATTCTTAATTTCCGTCTAAAATCCACTTTTTCCGGCTACACATAGCACCGGGGGGTAATCCAATAGTATATTCTGAATCTCCAGATCATTCTGCACATAGTAACGAATTCACTTTTTTGAGAAAGGGCTTGTATAAAAAATAAAAGGCAGAATGTCCGAAATGTCGCTAATTTTTGTCAGAAACAAAACGCGACAAAATCGACTTCTGGTAATCCATATTTTTGGACACGCCTGGTAGCAACCATATGCTTGTTTGAAAGCTCTCGGTGTGACAGTCACGATGCACTAAACCGCAGCTCCGTAGCTGTCATAGATCACGAGAATCGATGCGACCAAAAATAAATGTATGAGCGCCCCCAGAATTGAAACTCAAATCCGCGCGGCCGAAGGCCGCGCGCAATAAAAAGATAAAGACGATAATGAAAAAAATCCAAATAGAAATAATCCAAATAATTTTTTGTAAAGCAGCGGCAGTTTATTTGCATATTTCTTGTTTCACAATTTCTTACCCACTCTATATATATTTTTGTTTTTTGGATTTAAAATGTTTCAGAACAGTCCCGACCGTAGGCATCTCAGAAGGGCAAATCTGTTCCTTAGCAACGCAGCTCCCATCGTCGTCCTTCGACTTCCAGCGTTCCCACGTGTTTCTCTCTTTTCTTCCGCTTATCGATCGTCTCCGGCTGCACTTTTTGATCATCTTCGTTGTCATCGCTCCGTCAACGACGTATCGCCGATCACAAACCGTTCCCACTCGTATGTCTGTCGATACGGGTTCACTTGTCAGTCATATCACGTGTTCGTTTGCTGCACGATGGCTACTCGAATGACCGTTGCACTGTGCTTACTCTTCGTTGTTTTATTTCTCGCGCTCTGCGAAAAATCGTTTCAAAACGAGTATTTGGAAAAATTCAGCGTGAAGACAGAAGTTGTAAATTCGATCTGCGACGTGTGCATTGTGGTTGTACGAGGACTTGTGTACGACTTGGTCCATTTCAAGGTAGGCAAAACAAATTTACTGAGACTCGAGTGATATCTAGTTCAAATTGAAATTGGTTGGAATAAGCACTCATGTCAGTAAACATTCAGACCATCAACAAACAGCTTAAAAAACATACACGTATGCGAAATAAAAAGAAATAAAAGGCTTCACTCAACTTTTCTTGTTAAAATATCCGTTGCTTTGGCGTAACTTATAAACCAAAACAAAGTGTCTTAACTTTTCTAAAAAATTTAAAGCAAAAAATGTTTTTATTTGCAGTTGCGTATTTTACACACAAATCTAAAACCATTCACCATTCTTCCATTTTGTTAAAGTTATCGAAAAACTACTTGAATCTTCGAATGTTCGGGTTCTTCGCAAATGTGTAGGAGTGTTGAGTGCAGTGTTGTGTTACTTAAATATGTTGAAAGCATGCCAACTTTGTTTCCAAGTCTAGTTGTTGTCTAGACACGTGATAAATAAACTTGTTTGGTTTTAAAAAATACTTTTCACAAAAAATTTGGTTTAAAATATTTTTGAGCCAAAATAAGATTGTGACCTGTGTTTAACAACATGTATTATTTTCAGATTCTACTCGAGAAACAGATAGAAAAACGTTGTCACCGGTACTTCCATTACGACGAATCTCTCGAACGTCACTGTGTAGAGCTCTTTAACACCGAAGTCATCCGACTTCTCGACCGTCTTGAAATGCGCATGAACCCCAACAAAATCTGTTCAAAATTCCAATTTTGCAGCGACCGACTCTTCTTTCAACTCTTCAACGCGTCACAATAAATCCTTCGTAATTCTATTTTTCTTTTTTCGCTTTTCGGATTTTTGTCCTGGCGGGCAACATGGCGTTTATCGAGTTCGCGAGCGTCTTTAGCCCTTTGTGGGTCCAGCCTTCCTCTCTTTGCGACTTTCCAGCGAGGCGTTCGCTTTTCAATTAATTGCTTTGAGAAAGCAAACTTACTCAATTTCGTATTCATGGAATGACGCCTTTTGGGTGACTGGGCGAATCACGTTTTTCCCTAATAAAAAATTAATTCGGTTCCAGATTTACGCTGCGAACCTCTTTTCAACCTTCTAAGTTCCTATTTTCGCTTTCCCCGTTTGGATCCAAATTATTCTTGCTCACCTCTAAGCAAAAGGCGCAGACTTTCCTCCTTTCGGACCGATTGTCTCCCATAATTGCAGTTTCTAGCGGATGACTGCATTAGTTACCAAGCGCGCGGCTCTGAGAACTTCGTTTTCTGAACCACTAATCGCCGTTTGTTGTCACTTCTGGTTTAGATTCAAGTCGTTCCTCTGCCGCACGCAACTTCCTCCACCGACGAAAACAGACGACGAAATGTAAATGTCAAAGTTGGTTCGAATTGAGGCGAATTCTATATCGAGAAGCAACGACCGCTTCCAACCAGAAGTCCAATCATCGATCACTGAGGATTGATGTAGTCTCAAGTTCCTCGTTTTTAGCCCTTCTTTTTTGAAATAGATTTCCTGTCATTTAGATCAAATGGCATTTGCAAGTCAGGAAAAGAAAGGTATCGGCTTTTAAATGGTAAAAAGTTTGATATATAAATTTCAGTGGGAAATAATTGGTCCTTAAAATAAAGAAAAAATATGATTGTCTCTTAAATGCTCTTGATTAACATCTTGACGTTTTAAACGGGGATCAAATGACTAGATAAATACTGCAACGTAATAGCACTAAAACATATGAAGTAATATGAACAATATGCAAAGGGAATCGTTTTACGTTTTAAAGGGAATACTGTAAATCGATTCAAAGTAGAAAACTTTTTTATTCTGTTAAAGAGTACCTGAAGCAAGTTCCTTAACCTCAAACAAGAAGTTGTCAAAATAGTGTTTACATGTCTTAACGTTTGTAACTATGCTTATTCTCAGACGCCCTGAATTCCAAACTATCTGCGTTTCCGATGTGCTTTGACCAAATCTTCCGACCAAATATCAAATTCCCGTTTGGTCCCTCACTCAACCAAATTCTGGCCCTCCCGTTTCTATCAAATTAAATGCTCCTCTCCCTTTGTCTCAGCCACAAATCCTCGTTCCATTTCCGGGCACATTCCCTCTCCTCACCTCACTCATGCATAATGCAGGCAGGCTTTAAACATTGCCGTTTCCGCGTCTCTTCCATGTTTCTACGCGTTTCCGATTTATCTTCGATCTCGACCTCGACTTCTCGCGTCATTTGTTGGCGGAATTATCGAGCGTAAGCGACTTGAACCCTGCGCCGAGGCGTGCATTCCCACATTTTGTTACATTATTAGCTAATGAATAATTCAGAAATTGTGCCAGGGAAAATATGAGATGGAAAACCTGAGTGGAATTCGAACTAAACTTTTGATTGCTTTTTTTAATCTTTCAATTTTATATTGAGCATTTTCATTGTTTTAAATGCGTTCGACGCAATCGACCTTTGGCGCAGACTTTCTAACCGAGAGACGAAAACAATGCTTGCCGACTGAAGAGCATCCTGATTGACTTTCAAATCGTTTATTTTCTTTCGAAACAGCGAAAGTCGACTTTAGGCGGTAAACACACAAATTAACTTAAAATGTGCCTCTTGATAGAAGAAGAGGAAAGTGGCATACGAAAAGCGTTGCTTACGATCGAGAAACGTGTTTTGGTCTCTTCCTCATTTCGTAATTTTCCCCTAATTACCGAGTTGTATAAGAAGGGGATCCGAATGCAACAGATGTTTTTGGCTACCTCTGGAAAATTGGTTCAAAAGGTCAAATTTCACTGATGCGAAATGGTGGAAATCCTCTGATGCTGCTTCGAAAACATGTTTTTGGAGGAACGTTTGTTTTGCCCGATCGAATGGTCAGATTTGGCAAATTGACATTCGTGAGTTATTGTGTTTATGTGCTGTGCGGCGTTGTTTAATTTCAAAAATTCGCAAACAAAAAAAAATTTTTTTTTTTGAACTTGTTGCAGTTTTTCGTGTTAATCGTTTATATGCCTACATTTTAAAGTAATACTCAAATATTGTTTACAATTTAAGAATATTTAAACTAGATCTCTAGTTTAAAACTTGCTTCGAATTTGAAAAGGCGTCATCATTACCAAACGAGTCGAGTAAACGCAATTAAACAGTAATGACTCTAGCCCAAAGCGAGTGTACTTTAGAGCTCTTGGACTTAAACCGATTGGTTCTAATATTCCTTCTGTTATGTTCAATTTTTGCAAAGTTTATACCTACAATTTGTTTTTTGAATTGCAGCGTTCCTTCATACGATTAAATTTACGTTTGTCGCTTGAAAGAAACTTGCTGGAATGCAGAAATGGTTTTATTTTACGGGCGTTTTCGTTTTCAGATGGGTTTCTGTTATTTGAATTAATCAATTGTTTGTGAGGTTTTATTTCATTGTTATCGTCTGGAAACACGCGGAAGCAATAGAAGCCGACTCCGTAACAAAACCATTTTATTTTACTTCATAAAGACGTTCGTTAAGAGCTTTAATTAAATTATTTTAGTTTGGTGAAATTCTTTCGTTTTTCAAGTGACTAGCAAATTATAAATAATATTTTTAAAGGGGCTTTTTAGAGGAGAAAATGGGTGGCAAAAAACTATTTGTAATTTTTAGAAAATACACTTTTGATTATTTTTAAACAACCAACTGAACACTGAACAAACACATTTATGGTTCCCATAAACACTTAACAAAACATGCAGGTTTTTTGTTTCGGTTGTCCCGATATTATTCTATTGTTTCGAAAGGAACCAAATTAGGCCAATGCCTGTTCGGGAACGCTTCCAGTCCACATACAACTTAAACGTTTTTTGCTCGCTACACTCTTGTTGTTCAACTCTCAAAAGTCGTATTTTTCAACTTGAATTATTAAACCTTAATTGCCCTCTTCGACCCATTTCATCCCTAAATAGTCCTAAGTGAATCGGACTTCGCACGTCCTGGGCAGGTCAATCCACGCGCCAGATTTCGCTCGATTGCGCTTTGGACTCCGCCTCCTTTCAGTTACGTTTAGTCGTCCCACGCGGCCCTTCCAAGACCCTTTGGCCAAACCGTCGAGTGCGTTGTCCTCCGCGGTGCCTCAGACCTTCGTTGTCCTGAATCGTTCTTAATTAAACCATCCCCACTCTTTTTCTCTAAACATCGAAATTCCCAGGGGCCAGCGAACTCTCATTAAATATGAGCGTGTTACTCTCTACCGCGTTTTTCAAGAAACTGAGCGTTTGTAACCCAGAAAAGAACCAGAGCGATTCCAGAGAAAATTCTTGTTCTGCCGAACTACGTGTTGATGACTGAATTGAAGTGAAATGAAGCGCAATCCAATTACAACTGGTAAACATTTTCTGAACCTACGTTTTAGTTTTATTTTCTCGCAAAACAGCAAGTAAGGAATATGGTTTCTTATCATCCAAAATTGAATGTACACGTGGCATCACGGTTTCGGCTTAACACGTCGGCGCATACTGTAATTGGTTCTAGATGCGTCGGGATGTTTGATTAAAAGCTTGGAATTATGTCCTGGGATATTGCGTTCCGTTCCTTATTTATGTGGCCGAAGGACGCCGGTGATTAAAATTAACGGCCGTCGGCCCATATTCGATCAGAATTATACGGAATTCCAAGACGAACGAGCTTCGTGTTCTAGTTATGGGTCAAGTTGAAAGTTTGTTAAAGCGCACTATTTGATTTGTTGTTGAAAAAGAACCAGACCACTTAAGCAGTTTCTCCAAGCCCAAAGATCCTTGTGAGTCGGCGTGGGAAAAACCATTTTGATCGGACTTTCCCATGTATTTTCTTTTGTAACTCCTTGCACCTGGAGTCCCCAAAAGTACTTTCTTCTTTTCCACATTTTTTCGCTGGTTCATTGCAAAGCAAATTTTAAATAACTAAATGGCTCATTTTTCTTTAAACGAGGAAACTACATAGTGGCTTTGATTGTACCGAGCAGTTTCTTTAGCAACTAGAGTCAGAAGCAAGCTGCGTCTTCAGTTTCAAAACAAAGTTCCAGTTAGTCCGATTCAAACTCGCAACATTTTCCGTCTCTTATAAAGTCTTCCGCACACGTGTGTACCAAGTTTATGTCTTTTTGGTGACCCTAAAACTTTTTTTCAGAATTGACACGATGCACGCTACCGCTCCAGGAATTGTCCACTCGCCGCACCTTCCTGCGCACCGTAACCTTCGTTCGTTAAATGCGCCGCTGAATCCGTCTCCGCGCAGGGCCACGATCTCCCCTTCGACGCCTGCGACCGTCGTTGCAAAATCCGAAAACCAATTGGAGAACCTGATGCACAACCTCCGAACTATCCAGGCTCGGTCGATTACCGCAAATATGATGCTTCCGCCGGGATTTCGCGAAAAGCTGGAAGTAGGTCTTTGGTTTGCTTATCACCCTAACAGATTTTGCAGCAACCCACTCGTGCTTCTTTTTCACTTTGCACGATTCCAAACTCCCAAAGGCACTCTTTGGCCAATTTAAAACAAAAAATCGAAGTGCCTGTGTCCGCGGGGGCAAAGCTGACGTTACGGGACCAGCAACAAAACGATATCCAATTTATTTCGTTAAAGAAAGTCAACAATGGTTCTGTTTTAGGCGGTAGACATCAACGAACGTGACTCCAGCGGGGAAACAATGCTGATTGCTGTGCTGCGGCTAATTGAAAACGACCAAGAGAGGGTAGGTCGCGAGGAAGGAGGAGAGGGGAAAGTAGAAGACTTTAACTCATATATCATGTAAATCAGCAAAAAGACAATTTGTCGATTTTCAAAAATTTGAAGTGTTGCCAAAATTCATATTTGATGAATGAGTGAGTAGGAGGTTGAGTGGTGGCCGTCTGTCGGCTTGTTCCAAGAAAAAGCTTCAACACAATTAAAACACAAAATCAAACGACCGACGTCCAATATTGGGAAGGAAAGTAGGAAGGAATTTAAATAAATGTTTTTACCTTTTCCCTACAGCTTTTTCTGATCCTTCATTGCTTTTAATAAAATTTGGCGGGTATGTACTTTGGTTTGCCCGTTAAGCTTAATGTGTGTCTCATTTCAGATTTATGAACTCAAAGCTCGCGGTATTTTTTTGTTTTATCGCTTTTGTCGCGCTGTTTAATGCATAAATGATAAGGCTCCACCGTAGGTTGGCTGACGAGGCAGAAAAATTAGTAATCTTAGGTTATTAAAAAGTAGGTTAATGACACCGCTGTTGTTTTGTGCCAGGAGCTTAAACCGAATTATTATTGTTTTCACTTACTAGATTAACCAACTATCGTCGAAGCCAAATCGAACACCTCTACTTGGAAACGTCGCACGTTCGTCTCCGACTGGCGCGCGCCCCTCGCCGGCGGCGGAAGGTCGATTTAGTACGAAAACGGGGGAAATGGCCCTGATGACGCTCAAAAGCCAGTCGTTCTCGGCCGCCTCGCTTCCAATGGAAAATTTGACGTGTGCGATTGTGGAGGAGGTCATCCGCCACGTTTTGCGCCCAAGTTCGCCGGAATTCGTGGCGTGTGGGCTTAGCGTTGCTAGCGTGGCTGACCGTTGCCGCATCCATTCGCGCTCGTTTTGCACGGTTTCAGCCCATTTTGGCTCGTTTTTCGCACTTTTTTCGCTGAAATCGGGAGTCTTAACATGAACAGAGGGTGAAGCTTCTGTTTGCGCGCATTTTTCGCGTCAAATATTGCCAAAATAAGTGAATTTCGTCCACATAGCAAGAAAGGGGGAAGCAATTTATGAAACAGTATTATTTTCGATAACAAAATCATCGGGGTCTTCCCCATCTACATTCAACTCAACATCGGCGTTGTCATAACGGTCGAAACGATTTTCTACGTTATTGTCGAACCGCAATCACCTTGACAAATTTTTCTAAAATTTGAAAAAGCGATGCTAACGTCACCGGCGCCCGATTTGGTATGGAGAATCACGTTTTGAGGCGATTGTGGCGCTGTTTCCGCGGTTTTCGGCCTGTTTTTGGGAGAAGGTTGTGTCGGGACGTTCAACAGATTGTAGCGGATACTCTGCCGCGTGTTTTAAGTCCAAGGTTGCCAAAATCGGTGCGTTTTTTGAAGCGAAACATCGTTTTCAAGCGTGGTGTAGCACTTCCCTTGACTTTATTTGGAACGATTTGCAACACCGCCCCTCAACTGTTTCCTGCGCTCATCTTTGGCTGAAGCTCTGCCGTCCACACAAACCGCACTTAAATACTAGTAGGATAGTTTTAGGTCTCTCATCCAATGTCTGTTTGGACCAGGTTCCAATGACCCTGAAATTCACCTCGTTCTCCGAAAGTTTATCTGTTCTACGGCTCGCGCATCAATTGAGCAAAATCACCATTGTATGAGCGGTCGAACTCATGGAGACCCCAGCATTCTACAGCACATTGTCCGCATGGAAACAGCTGGAGTTTTCATTACTCATTTGGAGCTGCAGATGGCTGCAATCGCGCTGAATAAAAACATATTTGTCTATACGCCACGCGATGGAAAATATTACCATCGAAACCTCTCCAGCACGCATCAGAAAACCTCCCCCATATGATGAGGGCCCCACTTGCCTCATTCGTTTGATGATCTACATTTTGAACCCGTTTACAATATTCTCCGGCATACTTTTGCAACATCCTCACTTACGTGCGAATCCTCACTTACCTGCATCCTAGATACACGACTGGTAGAGCCTCAGCCAAAGACGAGCGCAAAAAACAGTTCAGGGGTGGTGTTCCAAATCGTCAAAAGAAATGCAACATTTCAAATAAGGTTGGGCTCCCGCAACGATTTCCCTGCGCAGCAGCCTATTGCAAATCAACATTTTTCAGATCAAATACGTAAAGCTTTTGATCGAGCAGGGAGCAAACATCAATATATGCGATTCGCGAGAACACCGCACTCCAATTATGATCTGTAGCATGGAAAACCGCGTCCGCGAAGGCAAAATAATTACTAGGAAGGTGAGGATGCTACCGTAAATGGCCCGTAACTGATTCTGACGTGTAGAAGGGGTGCAATTTGCATCTGCAAGATCGCCTCGGGAACACGGCGATTATGTACGCAGCGATGAAAGGAAACAACGAGCTGATGGAGGAGATGATCGATGTTCTCTCGAAGGTTTGCAGACAAAGAGTGGTCTGGAAGATAAATTAGCCTTTCTAGGATTGGGGCCTCTCGGCGCTTCAACTTAAGAACTGCATGGGGAACAACGCCGAAGACCTCGCAATCCGCAATGGACACCACAGATGTGCCAGAATGGTGCAGTCTCAAGTAAACCATTTTAGCGTTTCATCTTTGAAATATCCATATTATTTCCAGCGTCTTCACATGCTGTCCTGCCTTAATCGGCAGATGGATATGGTCGGACGCATCGGGAGTCGTCAATGGAACGCTTTCGCTGCAGTTTACCGTTGTCTTGACAAGTAAGTCTTATGGACAACCATCTCAAAACATGTAGCGATTAAGGTGGAAGCCACGACCTCGTCGCAACTCTGAAGAGTCGATTTCGTCGACTGCGCTCGAACATATTCCCAGAAGACGAAAGAAGTCGTTGTAAACTTGTTGGGTCCGAAAATGGCATATGACCGAAGAAATTCGCTTGTACACTTCCTTCCTCCGCTGTATTTATTCTGTGTCCCCTTTGCTTGAAAACCTTTGTCGGTACTTACATGTTTTATGTACAAGAGCTGGCGTGTAAATGAGGTGACGCCGATATAGTACATATACTTCGGTTAGTTTAAAGGGTCAGCTTCTGCCCATGGTTCAAGCTCTGATAAGCTTAGGACTCCATTTGCAAGACATTCCAACTTTTCAATTACCGCTTTTATCTCATCCAGGTTCGGTCCTTTTCGCGTTTTATCTTCCATAGCTTCCCGGATATTTTTTTGCCTTGGGAGTTCATCAAACATCTAAATTATTAGAGTTTTCATATAGAAAAGGAGGTCAGAAATTCACGTTGACAGAGAGCGTCCTCAGCTGCTCGTTGAAATGATCCAAACGACGGTGCGCTTCGAAAGGAGAACTAAAGATTCAATATCGTTAGTATGTAAAAAAAGTCAAAAGCTAACCAAGAATCTGTCAATGCTGAACCTAAGGTGTTATGACACTTTTCTGAAAACTTCCTAGTTCTGCGCTGAAGCTCATAGCGGACATTGTTGAGAAGTTTAATGTCCCATTGGAAGACTTCTTGGTCGTAAGGTTGCTTGGACTTGGCTCGGACAAAGATTTCGACAATTCGCTCTTCGTCGTATTGACCAAAATCTTTCTTTTTCACATCGACGAAGATTCCTTGAAAAGGAGCGGCTTCGGTGCGACTTTTCCTTAGTGTCCCGGTTTGTTCTGCAAACGTTAAGCGTGAACAAGTAGTTGAAAAAAGCCGCTCTTCCTTACCGATCAGCTTTTTCAGAGCGTCAGCAAAGTGACGAGAAAGATCTCCAAACTGAGCGATGACGGTGGAAACCCAGGAACAGTGTTCGTGGAAGTGTTCGAACTGGACTCGGAATTCTTCGAACGAGCGCCCATAGAAGTTGGCGACCTGTTGGGGAACTTCGAGAAGCGAAGTGAAGAATCCTGCCGCTTGATATGTAGCCAAAGCCTTGGCAGCCATGGTGTCGTTTAGACCTGAAGCAAAAGTATTTTAATGAAGTAGTCGCTGATAATCGCTACCGTCAGCTGGAATATTGGGCATTTGCCAATCCATGAGTTTCTTCGAATTGCGCTCGTAGCAGAACGCCACGCAGGAGATCGCAGAAGAGTCGCACGGAGGCTTCAAGCGATTCAGTTCCTCCAGTTTCACGTATCTTCCGGACGGGAGCATAAGTTCCACGTTCTCGCAGTGGCAACCGAAAACTTCGGAAACCGGTAAGGCAGAGTTAACTTCGCTCCGCTGGAGATGAGAAACCTGAGATGTTGGATAGAAATCCACAATTTGAGATTCGTGGAGGTGGAAGATGCGGTGCGGGCACAGGCTCGACAGCTCGTGTGCGCATTCCAGATTCTGGCTGAACGTCGATTTGACGACATCCTGATTCTTGGGTTTTTCCATATTCATCAACTTCCGAATGAGATTTTCGAGAATGCGACGAAGTGATCTGGAATTCAGAAATTAGTCCATTGTGGAATAATTCGGACCATGAGCGGGAACACCAACAAAACTCACTTGGGATATTGGCAAGCCAAGGGCAGATGGTCGTAGTACTCCTTTCCGTTCGGGGTAATCAATCCAGCAATGTTCTTCTCCTTTCGATCGGCGAACAACTGGCTAAGGGCCTTCGCCGTTTCCAAAAGCTTTGTCTCTTCCTTCCGGGCGAAATTCGGGATCTGGTACTCGAACGGAAGACGCCCACAACACACTTGGTACAACATCGAGGCGAGTCCCCACATTTCGCACTCCACCGGAGAATACGAGTACACATTGCCCATCAAGATGTTGTTGATCACGGCTTCACACTACAATTTTCCAGATTTTTTCTGAAAATAATTGAATACTTACAGCGTAACCAGGCGTTCCAACCAAAGATCGCATTTCGTTGCTGGCAATGCGAGCGCCTCCGAAATCGCCCAGTTTGAAAAGCAATCTAACACAATTTCAAAGCGAAAAATATTCGAAAACCGACCTATTGCTTGGCAATGTCCAGAACAGCACATTTGCAGGCTTCAAATCGCGGTGCACAAAGTCGTTCTCAGCGATGAAGTGGAGCGCAGTACCTAGAACCATCTTGGTTAACTTTCAAATGACGAACAAAACTCACTTATTTGTAGGTAAAACTGAATAGTCAACGGCGCGGGAAAGCCCTTTGCGAACTCCAATCGATACAGAAGATCTTGGACGCTTCCGTCGGCCAACTCGAAGATGAGCGCGATTCTGTTCCGACAAAACGGGAGGCTCTGTATCAGCCGGACGACGAAAGACGCCTTCTTCTTCCCCAGCGTTTGCAGAGTTCTGATCTCCGAATCCGAGCGATAGGCAGGATCTGTCGAGAGGAGCTTGATGGCGACATACCCACCATCGGCTTGCGAACGTCCTTTGTACACCTGAAAGCCAGTAAATTAAATTTCACAGATCCATTATGCTGAAATGTGAAGCAGAACACAATTCATCTGAGGAAAACAACGAACCTTCCCAAAAGATCCACATCCGATGACATCCTCTTCTCGATACCTGTAATTTCCCACTTCACAAGTTTCCGGCATTTCGGCACCTGAAATATAAAAGTAAAGTACAATTTTGAAATTTCGAAATTCGCCAATCGATTCATCGGCGCGGCGCGTTTGGTCAAAAGCAAAGGCGTTTCTCGCCTTTGCGAGAAACGTCGGAATAGCGTTATTTGTGGGATTAAACATGAGCAACAGTTTGAGGAGCGGCGAAGACGTGAAGTTCGACGATGCGAAAGAAGATTTGGTGCTTGGGAGGTGAGTCACTCGCTGTCCCCAAGAATACGCGCGTTCAGGAGGCGGAAAACAATGAGCAAAGCGGCGATTGCGAAATCTTGGGAAATTGTGAAACTGGTTAAAGGACACAGACATCGCATTTTTCGTCGTTTTTTGGGTGCACGGATCGCGCTCATTTCTGGTGCAGGGGGGTTTTCGAAAGCGCTGATCACGATTATGGTATCAGAATGGCGAGAAACGGCTTCAGGACTGCGCAATATGGCAAAGTTCGGATAAGGGAAAAAGGAGAATTTTACCAGTCGTTGAGCGGTCCCGACGCAACAATCCTGATCAAGACGCACTTGCTTACGGTGAAATCGGATTAGGGTTTGCATTTCTTTCTGTCGGCGAACTCGTCGTTTGGCGCCGCAAGTTGAATTTCACGCCGAAACGCGCCCCGATTTCACGAATTTTTGGAGCTTCACGTTTTGGTCAGTCGATTTTATTAGAAGACGATGTTTTGTGGTTGATTTTCTTTCATTTCAGGGGCGGCGAGCTGGGCAAGCGAGGGTGAAGCGCGCTGGGACTGCGGTGCGATGATTTTCTGGTGTCGAAGCATTTTAGAATTTAATGAATCCAGCCCTAGTGATCGGTAAAATGAGTGTAGACGTGATTTGGATCATCTTCCGGACATCGGTAAAATGAGTGTAGACGTGATTTGGATCATCTTCCGGACATCGGTAAAATGAGTGTAGATGTGTTTTAGATCACCTTCCGAACATAAGTCGATGATGTATTTTCGGACACATGCTGGGATTTCGACTCTGTTGTTGCATCCCAGGACGGACTTTTCGGGTAGGGTTACTGGCCTCTTTGCTTACGTTCGACTGACCTTTGGCTCGCGACAAGATCCATACTTTTACAGCTAAAAGATTCATGGCCTCTTTGAATCCTGGCTCGTTGATTATGCAAGTATGCTGTCCTTTCAGCCTTTTCTGGAGATTGACTGAGTAAACGGTGTTACAGCTTTCCCTGCAGCAGAAATATTCGCGAGCGAAAGATCCATTTGTAAAGCCACAGTTGTTACAACTGCAGTAGCTCCGAACATCTTGCTTTTGGGCTAGGTTGCACAAAACCATATTGCCTATGCCGTACGTCGAAGCCATATACCTCCTCAAAGCTCAGATCAGCCCCTCCTCCCCCTATTGCCGATGCTTCTAATGGCGATTCTCCATCTAGCAAGCAGGCTAGAGAATGCTCTCCGGAAGCCAATATAGAAACTCATGAACGCCAATTCGGTCAACTACTCGCCACTAAAAACAGCACTGAACAACTCTTTTGATAATATTTCGGTTTTATCCACGATTGAGGAGGAAGATCACGAGAGCAGTCCAGAACCAGCGACTACTTCAAGAATATGGGAAAAGAAGTTCTTCCATGTGGAATGGACGCAGCTACAACAGCGTCTCCAACTGGCGCGCTGCCCTACATACAGAAAGCGCCTGATGGACGAAAGCTCTCCGCCCAATGTTCTTCGGAAAGGATCTGCGATCGTCCTGTCATGCGTTGCCCTTGCGAAAAATGGAAATGGAGCAGCCAATCTCAGGTTCAGGGAATAGCTATCTGCTCCGGTGATTTCGCTCTTTCCGTGGGATGCTACACGGCTGGAATCCCGTATTCGAGACGCTTCACTGTGGCACCGACCTTCACGAGCATATTGAAGAAACCCAGGAGTTTGAAGATAGCTACCTGCACTTTGAATGAGAGAGAGCGATCGTGAATAAATTAATCCGCTTGTAAATCCATAAAACTCACTTTAACACCAGAAAATCATCGCATCGCAGTCCCAGCACGCTTCACCCTCGCTTGCCCAGCTCGCCGCCCCTGAAATGAAAGAAAATTAACCACAAAGCATCTTGTTCTAATAAAATCGACTGACCAAAACGTGAAGCTCCAAAAACTCGTGAAATCGGGGCGCATTTCGGCGTGAAATTCAACTTGCGGCGCCAAACGACGAGTTCGCCGACAGAAAGAAATGCAATCCCAAATCCGATTACACCGTGGGCGAGTGCGTCTTGATCAGGACTGTCGCGTCGAGACCGCTCAATGAATGGTAAAATTCTCCTTTTTCCCTTATCCGAACTTTGCCATATTGCGCAGTCCTGAAGCCGTTTCTCGCCATTCTGACGCCAGAATCGTGATCAGCGCCTTCGAAAACCCCCCTGCCACAGAAATGAGCGCGATCTGTGATGGTGCGAAAAAACGGTGACCGTGTCCCTTTAAGGCGAAGTCATGAGAGGACACGCGAGATGCGGACAGGTCAAAACAAACAACCAACCTTTCGTTTTGCGCTACTGAGATTGACACTTTGTGACCTTGTGTGATACGAACAAGCATAACAACTGACAAACAAACAAGGAAAAATGAAATGTCGAAAATAGATAAGAGTTCCTATTTGTAATCACCTCAGTTTTGAATTATTTACTTTATTAGCTGTAAAACATAAAATGTGACGAATCGGCCCCATATTGATTTGTTGTAAGGATTTTTTGATTTCACATTGGTTTCCATAACTTGAAGACCATTGAAATCATATTCTGTGATTTGATTTCATAGTGGTCATAATTATTCGTGGCTCCAATAGCATCGACCCACGCGATCAGCTGCTAGTCGGTCACGCGAATACGTTAGGAAGCGTGGAAAAATAGAAAATATTAGCTATATTGGCACATACTATAAAACAGCTGACATAGTTTTTTCGGTTTTACGGCTTTCAATATGACCTACATTCCTATATTTTATCGAAACATTTAAGACGACGATAAACGTGGGAAGCCTCCGCGTGTGCGTTAATATTTTTTATGAGTAAGCTTGGACAACAGAAAGACAAGCACTTTAGGGTTCACGAGCAGATCGATTTCTCATAAATCGGAATTGCCAAAAAATCTAAGAGCTCAGGTTTTATTACGCATATTCATCTAATGACTGTATCCGTCCGGATAAATAGGAGGGAATTCCACGCTTCCTCCTATTGTTCTTCCTGTTCTGCTTTTCAACGGAGGCAAATGATTGCTCGTTATCAAATTTTGGAAGTCATCCTCTCCTATAGATCTTGACAACCTTGCAGGATCCTGGTAACCCTGCAAAACATAATTATCCAAGAACTCCGTATCACAGTACCGCAGAATTCCTTCTTGGGAGTCGAGGAAGCGTCTTGGACCCTCCGCCGTTCGACTTCCCACCGGTCGCTTTCGATCGGCAATTCAAAAACGCCTGCTTCGCCTGAATCAAAAGGTTCAGCACTCTCCACATTAAACATTCCATATTTGTTTACCTTGTAAATCGTTTGGTAATTGCTCCAACCTTTCAAAGAGGCACTCAAATTAATTAACGCCAACTGGCGATGCATCCGCTGCAGCATGTGAAGCCGTTCGCGTTTCAGGAGTCTATGGTATAAAGTCCTTAGTAATCACCGTTTGGAACTCGACTCACAGGGAACATTCGTAACGTCCGTTCTTCCTTGCGAGGGCCTCAGCCGTGTAGCCCATTATGTTCGTCGCCCGGAAAACGTCGAAACTCCACCTGCGGGTCAACTGGTTAACTAGCAGCGACACGATGCCCGAGTGGCCGTAGAGCGCCGCGTACATCAGAGCCGTGTTTCCGAGGCGGTCGGCGGCTGTGAGGTTAACGTTGAGCTGAATAAGCAGTTGGGTGATTGCCTCGTTGCGGGCTATGCAAGCAAGCATTAAAGGGGATCGAAGTTGCCTCGAATCGGTCGCCGAAGCGTCGCAGCCGTTGCGGACGAGAAGGTTGATATACCGAATCTGAAAAAATTGGGATTAGTCACGAAATTAGAAGGTTTAGTAAAAAGTCTGAACTTTGTTTAAAGTCGTGGTCAAGTCAATAATTTTGCTTTGAAAGATTCTTAAACAAGCAATTTTATACAACGTGAAAGAATTCATGTCCTTTTTTCATATCTGTGCTGAAACTCAGACGCATCTCATTTTGCCTTTACTCTTCGAGTTTCCTTTTACGTAATACCCATTTTATGGTTGTAGGTGTAACTACAACCGACGTCACTTCGTATCCCAACACGTCACCATAACAAGCCCTACACCCCTTCCCACTTCGGACACACGTAGTCCCTACAACCTCCTTCGCAACTTTCCAATTACTTTGTACATGTTTCTCCCATCGAATCTAAATTAATTTTCATCGATTTGGGCATGTTCCCACCACCGCAATTAATATTTTCCTTCTGATCGACTCACGCGCGCACCTGGCATTTCCTGATGGCGTAGGCCGCCGTCGGTGTTATGACGCGAGCTTCAAAGTTTTGCCGCCGACAACCTTTCTGAGGCTTACGTTTTACATTTAAGAATGTGATTCTAATCCCAGTTTTGTAATATCAAAACGCAAGTTGTTGATGTTGGTTACCTGTGAAGCTCGATCGGAGACGTAGCGTACAACGCAGATCACCAGTGTTTCTCCGCGGAAATTCCGCTCGTTAGGGTCGAAATTGACAATCCTTTTCTCAAGTTTTTGGGGCAGGTGAGAATACGAAGTGTCAGTCTGCTAAAAGCTAAGGATAAGTAATCATAGGATTACTGTAGGAGGCAGTAAACAAATAGTGCGAGTTGTTTTGGAATGTTTTGATTTCAACATCAGTGATGGGAAACAAAAATTTTGGTGGGAAAACTCTAAAAGAGGCGAGACAAATCAGAGATTAAGCAAAAACGATTTGTGAAGATTTCTAAGAATACTGTAGAATGCCACCCACCTGGTCAAAGACGGAGCGCATCCTCAGCGCGTCGATTCTTGCGTTCATCCATCTTTCGCACTCCATAACAGCAAGTTGCTGGCGCTGCGATTGAGCCTTTTGGAGCGCCGAACGCATCAGAGTGCCTGAGGAGGCAGGTTGCGCGGCCACCCGTTAGATACGATAGCCCGCCTCCCGCTGTGGGATGACGTGCGTCTGCTGAGAACTTCGGACGTACGCAAAAACAACGAAAGAGCCGAACTTGGCAACGCTGGACGAAGCGATCAGAGAGCGGAGGCTGACAAGCGGGAAACGGCGAAGCGGTGAAGGCGCAAAACCGAAGTTGGGGCGAGTAATCAATGCGGGTTTCGCCTTGGAAAACTAATAAAGCTTTTGTCATGGTTCATTTTAGAATACTTCGCAAAGCTGCGCAAAATACTACACTGCTAGATCTTAGATAAAATTTTGAATTGAGGTTGCATTAGGCGTTGGTTAGATCAGTAGTAACTTTTGAGTTTTCTTCAGTTCTTACTGTTGCTCAGAAAGTTTCATAGAAATGTTTTTAACGTGTTACATTCAAATACGAGTTATCTTGACAATTTCAACACATATATTGTACCCCTCACTTGTTTAAGATAAAAAATAAGAGAGAATTAGAAGAAAAAAACAGACCTAGTACCAGGAATAATATGATAACCGAGAAATGCGCAAGTGAGCAACGGCCCCAAAGCCCGACAGCCAACAAACTCACCTGCAACTCATTAATTCCCACTTCTTCACAAAGCGTTGTTTTCCGTTACGCGTCTTGTGAACGGTGCGAACCCTCAGGTCGTTGCATTTCTCAGCCTAACAGTGAAATCTACACTACAGTTTGAAGTCTTTTAAATGTGGAAAGATGCGTATGAAAAACAAAGACAAAATCAGCTGTATTGAAATTTGAACGTTTAAACGTTATTTACAGGTATTCGCATAAACAATATTCACAATGATTAGTAAATTTTCTCATGAATAAAATTAAAGCTTGTGAGTGTGAAATAGAACAATAACGCAAATGAATTACAGATCATCACTGACTCTGCTTTGTTGATTATAAAAAGGAACATCTACAATTTCCAGAAAAATCTCCTTGGCCCCAATGTGAAGTTTCCGCAAACAGGTAATGTGATCGCTCTTTCAGCAGTGATGGAACTCACTTACACGGTCCACACGGTCCCACACGCACACGGTCCTACTTTCACTTTTCGTGAGCGTTATTTTTCGTTCTCTCTGTTCCGATTTTGATTTATTCTCTTGTTTCAGTCATGGCAAGCAAAGTTGCGACGACTTTGAGAATCATCGATGGCCGAAGTCGCAGCGCACAACACTTCACCATCTTGCTGGATCTCCTCGACGATAGGGTCTACGACGTTACAAAATATCTACTTGAACACCCTGGAGGAAACGAGGACATCGAGGAGTTTGCCGAAAAGGACGCCACGGAAGGTTAGGCAGTTCGAGCCAAGAAATTCATGTTTAGTTTTAGCCTTCGAGAACGCAAATCAGAGCTCCGATGCCTTTGATATTCGAGACGTCTCCCAGAAGCACTTCGCGGTTCCTGCTGTTATCGTTTTAGGCACTGTCACTGCTGTTGCAATGGCTCGCTCCCGGCACCACCAATAATCTTCGCCAACCATGCACGCCCATTAATATGTTTGAAAATTTTACAAAACAGTTCCGATTTAGCGTTCAATATATACAATATTCTAATTTTAATCAGATTGTGGGAAACCCGTGTGAGAAGTTAAGGCTAATGTGGAATAGGGCCAGGCATCGCCTTCAAAAAAGGAATTCATGGCCGTATTCACCGAATATGTACATCAGCATGATGCCTGAGAAGAGCCCGGTGAACTGGAGACAGATCGTGGCGAATCCTTCCCAAACGTTGCGCCTCATCGCTTCTTCGGACTTCTTATTCATCTCGGACAACATGCTGCAGAGAGATATATACAGGAACATTCCTCCTAAACAGTATTTTCAGAACTTTTATTCAGTTACGATCTACCTGCAAGCGCAAAGATGTACGTTGAGTAGCTATGGTCCAGTTCTCCGATAAGGACACCCAGGATGAAGCCAATATAACAAGTGGAAGCCGAAAGGAGGTTGTAGAAGAGCGCCTGTTTGTAGCTCATTCCGGAAGAGATCAGGATTGCGCAGTCGCCGAGTTCATGGGGTAATTCTTCGCAGAGCACAGCCACAGAAATGCTGATCCCGCTAAGAAGGTTCTGTTTAAAGGCGACTCCGATGCTGAGCCCGTCGATGAAATTGTGCAGTCCGTCGCTGAAGATCACGAGCCATGCGACCGAAGCAATGTTATTGCCACTGTGGTCGTGACTGTGACTATGTTTCGAGGCTTCTCTGTTCGCAGGAGCTGAAGCGAGGTTGGCAGGAGCTTCAGGAGGGCTTGGAGAGACCGATGCTCCTTTTGTGGACAGGGTTATCGCATGCTAAATATGTACAGAAATCAATTAGGCTCCCAGGTATGCAAACAAACCTTTCTGAAGTCCATAATCAAGTTAATTAGCTTATCTACGATGAAGAACAGATAAATTCCACAGATAATCATCCACGACTTGTACATATATCCAGGCACGTGTTCCAGATCAAACGCCTAAATTAGAACTGCACTGATGCCAATGAGAGATATAGTAGTCCAGATGACGCACCTCGGGAATGAGGTGAAAAACAGCACTTCCACTCAGCGTTCCAACTCCAAGCGCAACGAAGAAGGTGAGCACCTTGTTGTAGAGTTGGTCGGAGAGGAAAGGGATGATTGCGATTCCACAAGCCGCTGATCCACTGATTACGGTGACCATGAAAAGACCGATGCCCCAAACTGAAATTAAACTTCGAAAAGCCATATTAACATTTCGCAGGTATTTGCCGCAATGGCTGAAAAGTCCTGAAAACACATAACTAACCTTGCCAAAGCGGAGGAGATGCCTCGAGGGCATGCGCAAGCAGGAGATTCGACGTCGAATTGCGATCGAAAAGATCGATGCAATATTCGGACATATTGCAGCTGGAGTTCGCCAGGAGCGTGGAACAAAGAACGGCTCCGGGAGACGGCCCGTGATGGTGTCCAGGGCCGTAGCTGTGCTCGTGAATCGTCGACATCAATTGTGGTCCGGCGGTCCTGTAAAACGATCTTCATACATTATTAATAAGGCGAAATTTGTGAACACAGTTCCAGTAACAAGAACAACTCGGCAAGATCGAAACGGCACAGCGCGAGGTTAAGGTCATGTCACTGCATTCACCTTCCCTTCACAACACTCTTTCGTTCCAGTTGACACAAATAGAACCAAAATTTCGAGAATACGTCTGACCTATATATAAATAACACCACTAAAAAACTCGAAAAAAGAAAAGAAAATAACTTTGCGCCATTCAACGAGAATTTTTTCTTGTTAAATCTTGTATTCCGTAAAGCGTTTTGTTTTCGATGTTCGAGCTTTTCGGTGTTCTGACCGTTAATTTTAGTTTACTAAGAAAAATAAAATTTAAAAATTCAGGAAAAGCAATTCCGCTGGCATCACATCGCATTGAACTGCGTGCCAAAGGGTCGCCTAACTCGAGTAATAGTGACGAAAACTGCTGTTCGGCGAACAGGCGTGAAAAGAAATATGGACTCGCAAGAGAATCAGATGCAGAGATGACACATTAGGCACGAAAATAGGACGAACGGGAAACGTATCTAAGGCGCAAGGCGGTGAAATATGATGTTTGTGACGCTGGGGTTTCATCAAGTTGTTTTCGGAAATTCGGCCGCAGCAGCAAGAAGCAAAACTCTACACCTAACGTAAAAATACAGATCAAACAGCGCATTCCTCTTGCGCCTTTTTCTCCTTCTACTTTCGAGACTGTAGAAAAGGAAGAGGGCTAAAAAGTGCAACTCACATTTAAGGGTAAAACCGGCCTCAGAATTACACCAAAACTGATCTATACAATACAATCATGACCGCCACATTTTCAGTTTTTCGACGATTCGATTGAATCGTTTCGCGCGCAACAATTGGGTTACATGTGAAATAATCCGGAATCACGTCATAATTCATGCGCTCCGAGCTCACCGGTGCAACAATCGCTCTCCGAAGTATCGCAACAGCGTGTCCCAACCATTATCGGATCGGCCTGCCCACAAGATGACAGCCAGCAGCGATGGAGGGTGCGCGAAAACCAGAAATTTGCGTGGCTTCGCTGGCTCCAGTCGAGCCATACGAATCTACGATTTGCTCAGTGAGCTCTGTGAAGCCACACGGTTTTATAGCAAAAGTCGATGCGATTCCGCCCGCCGACCAATGGCCACTTTGTTTTGATTCTTGGGGCATCTCAGAAGCAAACAGTGGGGGCAAACAATCGTCGAAGTGAGGAGGGAGGGTACGCGCTTTAAGGGAGGCGAACAATTGTGGGAACGCCGAGGCGGCGGAGGACAGATCGGTGACATTCGGGGCCTGAACTCGAGCGCTTTCTGTCCATTTTGGAGAAGCGCAAAGCTGTCGGATTGAGCGAAGGAGCCGAATAGTTGAGGAAAACAGCGGAGAATTCTAGCGATCCAGGGATTAACAGAGGCTGCTACTTTGATGTGGCCAAGATCCCGCCACGATTCTCCTGACTGACGTAAAATCACAAGCGGACACTGTAGAATGCGAACGCCGCTAATCGTCAGTCTGGCCCACGTGCCTTCTTTATCTCGCATCGTTGGCGTCTGAATCTGCTCTGGATTCAGTGGAATTCATTTTCCGTCAGCTTTCTCGAGGCGTCCGGCTGGTTCTTCGTTCTGTGGAGATCTTGTTGTTTCATTTCTGTGTAAATTTTTGTGATATCGGACCCTTTTGTCTGCCTGCAACACCACTCTCATTTCTAGTGAGAGAATTTTAATTTTGTTGATCGAGCCGATTCTTTTCATTTTAATCAGGCGGCTGCATCAAAATCAAATCTGTGCATTCATTTTTGGTAATTTTCGGCTGCTTTTTTAGTCAGATCTTCAACGAAGAAGTTTTGCAGGTTTTTTGTCATCAAACCTGTCATAGATCTTTCTATTCAAATTCGCGGAATTGAGGCGATCGTGAAATGACGTCAAGTCATTCGAAATTTGTCGCCTCCGATGACAGCATGTGGGTTTGTTCGTTGGGTACGCATGTACCGCATCGAAAATTTTCTTATTTCTTCGTTGTAATTGTAATGTCATTTAACATTCGCTATTAATTTGGCGCCTGATTTGATATTTTGAGATTTCGATTCAGTTCTGAAAGCCTTCATGGAGTCGCACGCGCCCCCATCGCAATTCGCAGGTCGTCCTTCCAGTTAGTCAGACATCAATTTTCTCGCGACTTGAGAACAAAGGAGAACATGCTGGTGTTTTGTAGTGCACCGGTGTTTGGCGCAACAAAACAATAGGACGACGTGTTCCGCGTTCGGCAAGCGTCACATATTTGCTGCAACTGTTCTGACGATTAAATAAAGCAGATAGCTAAGTTGGTACTGCCATTATGTGATTTGTTTTCTGCAACTTTGTTCTGTTTTAAGCCGCGTTGCTAGCGATTCCTGTTCCGATGTCAGACCTACCACACTTTAAATGCATTAGACAGCCTCTTCAATTTATGTGATTTTTGCATATTGGCATTGGGAATACGAATAAGATCATCTGAGTGTTGTTTAAAGTAGGTGAAGTCAGAACATGCAGAATGAGGATTTACCGTGAAGCGCGTTGTTTAGCTAGGTTGATTTTGTTCCTATCTGGGTAAACGTTGTTTTTGCAGTTTTCCATTGACGATGGCCCGCGGACATCAGAAAATCCAGTCGCAAGCGAAGAACCAAAAGAAGCAGGATGCCATGAAGAAAGGACAAGGTACCGATCAGAAGACCGCGGCGTTGAAAGCTCTTGTCCACAAGTGCAGCGTTTGCATGGTATGTTGATTTTGTTTGTTTTGATTAACGTTCGATGTGTTTTAGGCCCAAATGCCCGATCCCAAAACCTACAAGCAGCACTTTGAATCCAAGCACCCAAGGCCACTCTCCCTTCCGAACTCTTGGACGTCGTCGCCTAACTCACTTACCGAACGAATTATCCGCCTAATCATGTATTGTTTCATTTTAACATGACGGTAGTGAATATATTTGGTCCTCTTTACTTGTGTCTTCGTCCAATTGTGCACTTTTCAATTGCCTCTCTGCGTTCTTCATGCGATAAATGTAATCGGTGAACTAGTTGACAACATGGGCGTTCAAAATGGCCGCTTTTTATCGAAATTATAATTACGATTCGTGGCTATTATATAGCTGATGCGGAAAAAGCTCATGTCCCACGTTGATTTTCAGTGTAATGTCTGTTGAGCACCTGCGTCTTTGTTATTTCGATATTCGAGGTTTCTGCGTATTTCAGAATTTCATAAGCGATTTGGTTTAGGTCGCACTGAGGTAATCCGGCTCCTTTTGACCGACAATGGAGTCGCCTTTGAAGATAAAATGATATCCGAGGAAAAGTGGGCGACTTGGAAAATTAAATTTGTATGTTTGAAGAACTTCTGGAACGACCGATTTTTTTTTGTGTGTTTGAAGATGGTCGTCAGATCGTGCCGACCGGAGCGATTGTGCATCATTTAGCTCGGAAGTTAAACCTTTACGCAGATAACGAAACTGAAGCTAATCATCTCAACGTCTTCTATGAAGGTGCTCCGTTTGCTTTAAACGCTCTTTTTGTTCGCTTGTTTGCAGTAAACCGTTCCATTTTATGTTCAGCCGGACGTTGAAATGCAACAATTCAATCGTTTTTTTTTGCTCGATTGCGTGTTACACCCCATCGAACGCTTCTATTCATTAGGTGCGACAATGAACATTTGAAGTGGGCTATCAAGGGAGTATTCTTAGCGACGTGGACTGGTCTTCTCCCTCAATTGCCTCGGGGAGGCGTTTGAGTCGCCACATAAAAGGAGAACCTTGAAGTAGAGAGCGGGTGCGACATGTAAATGCACCTCGCAGGAAGCGATACCAGTTCTCTCTATACCTCAGATAGACGTAGATGGGATGCAGATGGTCAAAGGTTCGGACTCCCCGACCTTACCTCTTTACTGGGAAAGACTCATCTAAGTGGGTCAGCAAGTCTTAGGAAGTTTCGTGATAATTATCTGGCGAAGGGTCGCTGTTGACTCTAATTGCCGCTGGCGATCTTCCCTCTTTTCTCCTGTGGCGAGTAAAGTGGATTACTTTCGTTTTTCTCTTTCGCGCAAACATCTAACCTGTGCATCTTCCAGATGATTCTAAAACTAAACATATGGATGTTCCTCGTCTTCCTGAGTTTGACACAATGTGAACGCTTTGATATCCGAGGTAAGGGGCTGTTTACCATGTTTATAAACTTTTTGAGATATGGTGAAATTGAGCTCATTTCAGTGTGTCGGGACGAAACGGATTGTGCGACCTATGAAACGTGTCGGCGCCTTTGCAACTTTCGTGGAGAATGTCAGAACATGTGCGTGACTAGTTCGGTCAAAGCGAGAATTCTCCAACGGTATTTTAATAGCTAATCGAAAGCGCTATGTAAAAAGGGAATCAACTGGTTTAGGCGCTCACATGATGTTCCATCTACTAATGCCCCGCTCTCCGCTCCTTACGAAGACGATTTGAAAACCGGCGATCCTTTTACGGTGACTGTGGGTGAAGATGATCAATTAACCGGTAATCGGCATTTCTCTTGTGTTTAGGGAGATCCTTTTACCTCCGACGAATTTGTGAAGAGAAACAATGATGACGAAGTGACGCCTCGAACATTTAGCGAAGAAGATTTTGAGCGAGAACTGAGGGAGTCGGGAATTTCGGCTTCTTCACCAGAGCCACCTCCCATAACATCATCCTTGGCGTTCTCTGATACAGCCGTAGAAGCCTTTCCGCCGTCTTTAGTCCCGGAAGCTCCTGGATATGAAGAGTTTGAATCCGGGTACACCAAGACACCAAGACCATCTGAAGACAGGAAGTACCCCGAAGAGAAGGCGTCTCTTGATGTTTCTTCGACTACTATAGAACAACTGACCACTGAGGAGCCTTCAACTGCAATCAACCCTGAATCTACATCTGTCGAATCATCGAGTTTCCCCGAGCTCGCTTCAACACGTGCTTGGTTTTTCAAGAGCACATTTGCACCAGCTTTAGGAGTCGAGCGGGAAAATCAAATTAAGGAATCCGGATACTTGCCGGAAGATACCTTTTATGGTACTTCAAAGGAAGCGTCATCATCAGAAGTTTCCACTCCCCAGAACGCTTTTGTTGAAGGTCCGATCGACAAGTCGGCATACTTCGGTGGAGTGACCGTGTCATCATTACCTGAACTTTACGGTTCGAAAACTGCAAGTACACTTTTTGGAGAGGACGGCCTCGCGAAGGATAACTTAGGTAATGTAGCAATTTCAAAAATGAAATGACCATTTTCGAAATTTAAGGTATGACTGGTCTGACTGAATCCACGACTGTGGCGAGTCTTGTGCATTCGACCAGCGTAGAATTGAGTCGGGCTACCACGGAGTCAACCACAGGGACTTCAACAAAAGCAGCACAAAAGTACGAAGCGGAAAAACTGGCAGTTGAACAAGAAAAAAAAGGCATGTGACATCAGTTCTGCTTGTTTTGAACAAATGTTTTCAGAATGTCCAGCGCCCATTCCTTGCCAGGAAAACTGTGCAATTTTCATTGACGAGAATGGTTGTCAAGGGTGTCAGTGTCTCTGGCGTTCCCTTCGTAAGCATTTTTAGACTGAATTATCCAAATAATTGAAGTTTAGCTTGTGATTATGATAGCGAGTGCGTTGGCGAAGGCCTCTTTTGTGAAGAAGGAAGATGCAATTGTCAACGCGGATATGTACAAGACTTTCATGTCTCTGGAGTTTGCAAGTCCAACGCCACATCCGGGGGATTCAAAGAAGACAACGACATTAACGATTCAGCTGTCGACAAGTCGGATGTGAAGTCATCGGAACGCGATTATTACAGTCGAAGGGTTCGAAAATCAGCCTTCAAGCCCCGCCGAATGGAACGCTTACAATGGCCAGGTGTGGTGGTATCATAATTGTTTTGGTGGTCAGAGCACAGGTTGTGGCATATACACGCTGCAAAAATTTAATTACAATTTTAATAAATATCACAACTTTGCACTTGTATGTATTAGAAAAACATGATCATAGTGTACTTTGAATGAGATCAGCACTGGAGATGTACGGGCACCTGATTTTTTCTGACCTTGTAGGGTTGGTGCTGCACTGCGGGAAGATAAATTAAAATTACTTATTTGCAATGTAAGAAGAAGTTATGGACCTTTTGTTCTCAATCACATGATTGAATCACGTAGTGTTTTTCAGTGTATTACTTTCTATAACTGTGAGGACAGCTAATATTTAAATTACAACCGTTTCAAGGCCCCTGCGATAACGATGATCACTGTCCACCCAACTTGTACTGCCTTCAAGGCGACTGTTGGCACCTCCCCGATAAACCAATCCGCTCACTGCAACATGACCCACCTCCGAAATCATTCCCGATCGATTCAGATAATTTTGAAGGCGAGTCAGGTTTGTAATACACTAGAAAACTGTATTAAGAAAGAATAATTAAGATACTGAAGATGACATAGCAAGCAGCGTCCAGCTTCCAATTGAAGATGAATTCGACTTTAAGCTGTTTCCATCCCCATCTCCAAACGACAGAACGTATGGGATGGCTTTGTATATTATTACTGTTTTTTATTTAGACCTCGATCTAGGTTTGTTACTCGCATACAGCCACTGGAAACCGATGAACAAGAAATGCGGCAGTCTGGTATCGTTGAAGAGAGCACAACAAAAACGTCGTCAGCTTCGACTGCAACCACTAGCACACTCGAGTCGACAGTCACGGCGTCTCGTCTGACTGAACCGAAAGCGTTCGTCAAATTGATCGAAGTTTCAGATTTTTCGCATGTATGTAGAGCAATTCCAAACCTTTAATCGAGTTTAAGTTTTTAGAATATTATAACAGCAAAACGAACAAGTGCCACGACTTCTGATTTGGATCAAGACGAAACGTATCTTTATAATACATGTATGACCTGAAGTAAAATGAACGCATTTTAGCGAACCTCCATTAGATCCAATCGAATTTCCAATCTCATCAAAACTCCAAAAAGAACGTCTTTCCAAAAAGAAACAGCCGAAAAAGAAGTTTTCATTTTCGACCACGCCATTTCCCTCTGGTCCTACGACATTCGACGACACTTCTGGAATTTGGCATAGCATGAATGGTCCAGACGAGTACATTCCTCAGCCCTTTCGTCAGATACCCGAAGACGCGAAAGTATTTTTAGAATACACAGAGGAAAATCGGAAACGAAAACCCATTCGGGTTGAGATGTTTCAAGCAAAACGTAAGACACCAATAACATACATATACGGTAATAATAAGTTTTTTTAGACATGATTCATGATGAATGCAAGCAAAATACAGATTGCGGAAGGACGTTTGTTTGCTGTGAAAAGAAATGGTGTGACCTCACTCCTGACTGCGGTGTTGCAAAATTTTGTCTGCCACACTGCGACATGAGCAAAATGACTTACTTGTCATCAATGGGTGTTGGTGGAATGCCGCTGATTGACATTATTTATGACTGATAAACCATTCGCATTGAATAATGCAAAACTGAAAGATCTCAGCGTGTTGCTTGCATGTAAATAAATTGGAGTTATAAGCTGAAATTGTATGGATAGCCAATTTGTTACGGAAAAGTTCTATACAGGACGAAAACCGTAGTAATTCATCAACGGTACACTTGTTGTTTGCAAAACGAATCATATACATTTTGTGGTCCAGAAACGAAAAGTCTTGATCAACCATTAATATAAATGATTTGAAATGAATCATTTAACTTTATTGGTCGGTCAAGAAACGATTCTGAACCAGCCTCTGTACCGTAGATGAATCATTGAACTTTATTGGTCGGTCAAGAAACGATTCTGAACCAGCCTCTGTACCGTAGATGAATCATTTCACTTTATTGGTTGGTCAAGAAACGATTCTGAACCAGCCTCTGTACCGTAGATGAATCATTTCACTTTATTGGTTGGTCAAGAAACGATTCTGAACCAGCCTCTCTACCGTAGATGAATCATTTAACTTTATTGGTCGGTCAAGAAACGATTCTGAACCAGCCTCTGTACCGTAGATGAATCATTGAACTTTATTGGTCGGTCAAGAAACGATTCTGAACCAGCCTCTGTACCGTAGATGAATCATTTCACTTTATTGGTTGGTCAAGAAACGATTCTGAACCAGCCTCTCTACCGTAGATGAATCATTTAACTTTATTGGTCGGTCAAGAAACGATTCTGAACCAGCCTCTGTACCGTAGATGAATAATTTCACTTTATTGGTTGGTCAAGAAACGATTCTGAACAGCCTCGGTACCGTAGATGAATCATTTAACTTTATTGGTCGGTCAAGAAACGATTCTGAACCAGCCTCTGTACCGTAGATGAATAATTTCACTTTATTGGTTGGTCAAGAAACGATTCTGAAACAGCCTCGGTACCGTAGATGAATCATTTCTTTATTGGTCGGTCAAGAAACGATTCTGAACCAGCCTCTGTACCGTAGATGAATCATTTCACTTTAGTTGTTGGTCAAGAAACGATTCTGAACCAGCCTCTGTACCGTAGATGAATCATTTAACTTTATTGGTCGGTCAAGAAACGATTCTGAACCAGCCTCTGTACCGTAGATGAATCATTTAACTTTAATGGTCGGTCAAGAAACGATTTTGAACCAGCCTCTGTACCGTAGATGAATCATTTCACTTTATTGGTCGGTCAAGAAACGATTCTGAACCAGCCTCTGTACCGTAGATGAATCATTTCACTTTATTGGTTGGTCAAGAAACGATTCTGAACCAGCCTCTCTACCGTAGATGAATCATTTAACTTTATTGTTCGGTCAAGAAACGATTCTGAACCAGCCTCTGTACCGTAGATGAACCATTTAACTTTATTGGTCGGCCAAGAAACGATTCTGAACCAGCCTCTGTACCGTAGATGAATCATTTCACTTTATTGGTCGGTCAAGAAACGATTCTGAACCAACCTCTGTACCGTAGATGAATCATTTCACTTTATTGGTCGGTCAAGAAACGATTCTGAACCAGCCTCTGTACCGTAGATGAATCATTGAACTTTATTGGTCGGTCAAGAAACGATTCTGAACCAGCCTCTGTACCGTAGATGAATCATTTAACTTTAATGGTCGGTCAAGAAACGATTTTGAACCAGCCTCTGTACGTAGATGAATCATTTCACTTTATTGGTCGGTCAAGAAACGATTCTGAACCAGCCTCTGTACCGTAGATGAATCATTTAACTTTATTGGTCGGTCAAGAAACGATTCTGAACCAGCCTCTGTACCGTAGATGAATCATTTAACTTTAATGGTCGGTCAAGAAACGATTCTGAACCAGCCTCTGTACCGTAGATGAATCATTTCACTTTATTGGTCGGTCAAGAAACGATTCTGAACCAGCCTCTGTACCGTAGATGAATCATTTCACTTTATTGGTTGGTCAAGAAACGATTCTGAACCAGCCTCTCTACCGTAGATGAATCATTTACTTTATTGGTCGGTCAAGAAACGATTCTGAACCAGCCTCTGTACCGTAGATGAATAATTTCACTTTATTGGTCGGTCAAGAAACGATTCTGAACCAGCCTCTGTACCGTAGATGAATAATTTCACTTTATTGGTCGGCAAGAAACGATTCTGAACCAGCCTCTGTACCGTAGATGAATCATTTCACTTTATTGGTCGGTCAAGAAACGATTCTGAACCAACCTCTGTACCGTAGATGAATCATTTCACTTTATTGGTCGGTCAAGAAACGATTCTGAACCAGCCTCTGTACCGTAGATGAATCATTTAACTTTATTGGTCGGTCAAGAAACGATTCTGAACCAGCCTCTGTACCGTAGATGAATCATTTCACTTTATTGGTTGGTCAAGAAACGATTCTGAACCAGCCTCTCTACCGTAGATGAATCATTTAACTTTATTGGTCGGTCAAGAAACGATTCTGAACCAGCCTCTGTACCGTAGATGAATAATTTCACTTTATTGGTTGGTCAAGAAACGATTCTGAAACAGCCTCTGTACCGTAGATGAATCATTTCTTTATTGGTCGGTCAAGAAACGATTCTGAACCAGCCTCTGTACCGTAGATGAATCATTTCACTTTAGTTGTTGGTCAAGAAACGATTCTGAACCAGCCTCTGTACCGTAGATGAATCATTTAACTTTATTGGTCGGTCAAGAAACGATTCTGAACCAGCCTCTGTACCGTAGATGAATCATTTAACTTTAATGGTCGGTCAAGAAACGATTTGAACCAGCCTCTGTACCGTAGATGAATCATTTCACTTTATTGGTCGGTCAAGAAACGATTCTGAACCAGCCTCTGTACCGTAGATGAATCATTTCACTTTATTGGTTGGTCAAGAAACGATTCTGAACCAGCCTCTCTACCGTAGATGAATCATTTAACTTTATTGGTCGGTCAAGAAACGATTCTGAACCAGCCTCTGTACCGTAGATGAATCATTTCACTTTATTGGTCGGTCAAGAAACGATTCTGAAACAGCCTCGTACCGTAGATGAATCATTTAACTTTATTGGTCGGTCAAGAAACGATTCTGAACCAGCCTCTGTACCGTAGATGAATCATTGAACTTTATTGGTCGGTCAAGAAACGATTCTGAACCAGCCTCTGTACCGTAGATGAATCATTTAACTTTATGGTCGGTCAAGAAACGATTTGAACCAGCCTCTGTACCGTAGATGAATCATTTCACTTTATTGGTCGGTCAAGAAACGATTCTGAACCAGCCTCTGTACCGTAGATGAATCATTTAACTTTATTGGTCGGTCAAGAAACGATTCTGAACCAGCCTCTGTACCGTAGATGAATCATTTAACTTTAATGGTCGGTCAAGAAACGATTTTGAACCAGCCTCTGTACCGTAGATGAATCATTTCACTTTATTGGTCGGTCAAGAAACGATTCTGAACCAGCCTCTGTACCGTAGATGAATCATTTCACTTTATTGGTTGGTCAAGAAACGATTCTGAACCAGCCTCTTACCGTAGATGAATCATTTACTTTATTGGTCGGTCAAGAAACGATTCTGAACCAGCCTCTGTACCGTAGATGAATATTTCACTTTATTGGTCGGTCAAGAAACGATTCTGAACCAGCCTCTGTACCGTAGATGAATCATTTCACTTTATTGGTCGGTCAAGAAACGATTCTGAACCAGCCTCTGTACCGTAGATGAATCATTTCACTTTATTGGTCGGTCAAGAAACGATTCTGAACCACCTCTGTACCGTAGATGAATCATTTCACTTTATTGGTCGGTCAAGAAACGATTCTGAACCAGCCTCTGTACCGTAGATGAATCATTTAACTTTATTGGTCGGTCAAGAAACGATTCTGAACCAGCCTCTGTACCGTAGATGAATCATTTCACTTTATTGGTCGGTCAAGAAACGATTCTGAACCAGCCTCTGTACCGTAGATGAATCATTTAACTTTATTGGTCGGTCAAGAAACGATTCTGAACCAGCCTCTGTACCGTAGATGAATATTTCACTTTATTGGTGGTCAAGAAACGATTCTGAACCAGCCTCTGTACCGTAGATGAATCATTTACTTTATTGGTCGGTCAAGAAACGATTCTGAACCAGCCTCTGTACCGTAGATGAATCATTTCACTTTATTGTGGTCAAGAAACGATTCTGAACCAGCCTCTGTACCGTAGATGAATCATTTATACTTTATTGTCGGTCAAGAAACGATTCTGAACCAGCCTCTGTACCGTAGATGAATCATTTAACTTTATGGTCGGTCAAGAAACGATTCTGAACCAGCCTCTGTACCGTAGATGAATCATTTCACTTTATTGGTCGGTCAAGAAACGATTCTGAACCAGCCTCTGTACCGTAGATGAATCATTTCACTTTATTGGTTGGTCAAGAAACGATTCTGAACCAGCCTCTTACCGTAGATGAATCATTTAACTTTATTGGTCGGTCAAGAAACGATTCTGAACCAGCCTCTGTACCGTAGATGAATCATTTCACTTTATTGGTTGGTCAAGAAACGATTCTGAACAGCCTCGTACCGTAGATGAATCATTTAACTTTATTGGTCGGTCAAGAAACGATTCTGAACCAGCCTCTGTACCGTAGATGAATCATTTCACTTTATTGGTCGGTCAAGAAACGATTCTGAACCAGCCTCTGTACCGTAGATGAATCATTTAACTTTATTGGTCGGTCAAGAAACGATTCTGAACCAGCCTCTGTACCGTAGATGAATCATTTACTTTATTGGTCGGTCAAGAAACGATTCTGAACCAGCCTCTGTACCGTAGATGAATCATTTCACTTTATTGGTCGGTCAAGAAACGATTCTGAACCAGCCTCTGTACCGTAGATGAATCATTTCACTTTATTGGTCGGTCAAGAAACGATTCTGAACCAGCCTCTGTACCGTAGATGAATCATTTCACTTTATTGGTGGTCAAGAAACGATTCTGAACCAGCCTCGTACCGTAGATGAATCATTTACTTTATTGGTCGGTCAAGAAACGATTCTGAACCAGCCTCTGTACCGTAGATGAATATTTCACTTTATTGGTCGGTCAAGAAACGATTCTGAACCAGCCTCTGTACCGTAGATGAATATTTCACTTTATTGGTCGGTCAAGAAACGATTCTGAACCAGCCTCTGTACCGTAGATGAATCATTTCACTTTATTGGTCGGTCAAGAAACGATTCTGAACCAGCCTCTGTACCGTAGATGAATCATTTCACTTTATTGGTCGGTCAAGAAACGATTCTGAACCAGCCTCTGTACCGTAGATGAATCATTAACTTTATTGGTCGGTCAAGAAACGATTCTGAACCAGCCTCTGTACCGTAGATGAATCATTTCATTTATTGTTGGTCAAGAAACGATTCTGAACCAGCCTCTGTACCGTAGATGAATCATTTAACTTTATTGGTCGGTCAAGAAACGATTCTGAACCAGCCTCTGTACCGTAGATGAATCATTTCACTTTATTGTTGGTCAAGAAACGATTCTGAACCAGCCTCTGTACCGTAGATGAATCATTTACTTTATTGGTCGGTCAAGAAACGATTCTGAACCAGCCTCTGTACCGTAGATGAATCATTTACTTTATTGTTGGTCAAGAAACGATTCTGAACCAGCCTCTGTACCGTAGATGAATCATTTAACTTTATTGGTCGGTCAAGAAACGATTCTGAACCAGCCTCTGTACCGTAGATGAATCATTTAACTTTATTGGTCGGTCAAGAAACGATTCTGAACCAGCCTCTGTACCGTAGATGAATCATTTCATTTATTGTCGGTCAAGAAACGATTCTGAACCAGCCTCTGTACCGTAGATGAATCATTTCACTTTATTGTGGTCAAGAAACGATTCTGAACCAGCCTCTGTACCGTAGATGAATCATTTAACTTTATTGGTCGGTCAAGAAACGATTCTGAACCAGCCTCTGTACCGTAGATGAATCATTTACTTTATTGGTCGGTCAAGAAACGATTCTGAACCAGCCTCTGTACCGTAGATGAATCATTTACTTTATTGGTCGGTCAAGAAACGATTCTGAACCAGCCTCTGTACCGTAGATGAATCATTTAACTTTATTGGTCGGTCAAGAAACGATTCTGAACCAGCCTCTGTACCGTAGATGAATCATTTCACTTTATTGGTCGGTCAAGAAACGATTCTGAACCAGCCTCTGTACCGTAGATGAATCATTTCACTTTATTGGTGGTCAAGAAACGATTCTGAACCAGCCTCTGTACCGTAGATGAATCATTTCATTTATTGTTGGTCAAGAAACGATTCTGAACCAGCCTCTGTACCGTAGATGAATCATTTAACTTTATTGGTCGGTCAAGAAACGATTCTGAACCAGCCTCTGTACCGTAGATGAATCATTTCATTTATTGTGGTCAAGAAACGATTCTGAACCAGCCTCTGTACCGTAGATGAATCATTTCATTTATTGTGGTCAAGAAACGATTCTGAACCAGCCTCTGTACCGTAGATGAATCATTTAACTTTATTGGTCGGTCAAGAAACGATTCTGAACCAGCCTCTGTACCGTAGATGAATCATTTAACTTTATTGGTCGGTCAAGAAACGATTCTGAACCAGCCTCTGTACCGTAGATGAATCATTTACTTTATTGGTCGGTCAAGAAACGATTCTGAACCAGCCTCTGTACCGTAGATGAATCATTTAACTTTATTGGTCGGTCAAGAAACGATTCTGAACCAGCCTCTGTACCGTAGATGAATCATTTAACTTTATTGTCGGTCAAGAAACGATTCTGAACCAGCCTCTGTACCGTAGATGAATCATTTACTTTATTGGTCGGTCAAGAAACGATTCTGAACCAGCCTCTGTACCGTAGATGAATCATTTAACTTTATTGGTCGGTCAAGAAACGATTCTGAACCAGCCTCTGTACCGTAGATGAATCATTTCACTTTATTGGTGGTCAAGAAACGATTCTGAACCAGCCTCTGTACCGTAGATGAATCATTTCACTTTATTGGTCGGTCAAGAAACGATTCTGAACCAGCCTCTGTACCGTAGATGAATCATTTCACTTTATTGGTCGGTCAAGAAACGATTCTGAACAGCCTCTGTACCGTAGATGAATCATTTCACTTTATTGGTCGGTCAAGAAACGATTCTGAACCAGCCTCTGTACCGTAGATGAATCATTTCACTTTATTGGTCGGTCAAGAAACGATTCTGAACCAGCCTCTGTACCGTAGATGAATCATTTCACTTTATTGGTCGGTCAAGAAACGATTCTGAACCAGCCTCTGTACCGTAGATGAATCATTTCATTTATTGTGGTCAAGAAACGATTCTGAACCAGCCTCTGTACCGTAGATGAATCATTTACTTTATTGGTCGGTCAAGAAACGATTCTGAACCAGCCTCTGTACCGTAGATGAATCATTTCATTTATTGTGGTCAAGAAACGATTCTGAACCAGCCTCTGTACCGTAGATGAATCATTTACTTTATTGGTCGGTCAAGAAACGATTCTGAACCAGCCTCTGTACCGTAGATGAATCATTTCACTTTATTGGTCGGTCAAGAAACGATTCTGAACCAGCCTCTGTACCGTAGATGAATCATTTCATTTATTGTTGGTCAAGAAACGATTCTGAACCAGCCTCTGTACCGTAGATGAATCATTTAACTTTATTGGTCGGTCAAGAAACGATTCTGAACCAGCCTCTGTACCGTAGATGAATCATTTCATTTATTGTGGTCAAGAAACGATTCTGAACCAGCCTCTGTACCGTAGATGAATCATTTACTTTATTGGTCGGTCAAGAAACGATTCTGAACCAGCCTCTGTACCGTAGATGAATCATTTCATTTATTGTGGTCAAGAAACGATTCTGAACCAGCCTCTGTACCGTAGATGAATCATTTAACTTTATTGGTCGGTCAAGAAACGATTCTGAACCAGCCTCTGTACCGTAGATGAATCATTTCATTTATTGGTGGTCAAGAAACGATTCTGAACCAGCCTCTGTACCGTAGATGAATCATTTACTTTATTGGTCGGTCAAGAAACGATTCTGAACCAGCCTCTGTACCGTAGATGAATCATTTCATTTATTGTGGTCAAGAAACGATTCTGAACCAGCCTCTGTACCGTAGATGAATCATTTACTTTATTGGTCGGTCAAGAAACGATTCTGAACCAGCCTCTGTACCGTAGATGAATCATTTCACTTTATTGGTCGGTCAAGAAACGATTCTGAACCAGCCTCTGTACCGTAGATGAATCATTTACTTTATTGGTCGGTCAAGAAACGATTCTGAACCAGCCTCTGTACCGTAGATGAATCATTTAACTTTATTGGTCGGTCAAGAAACGATTCTGAACCAGCCTCTGTACCGTAGATGAATCATTTAACTTTATTGGTCGGTCAAGAAACGATTCTGAACCAGCCTCTGTACCGTAGATGAATCATTTCACTTTATTGTCGGTCAAGAAACGATTCTGAACCAGCCTCTGTACCGTAGATGAATCATTTCATTTATTGTCGGTCAAGAAACGATTCTGAACCAGCCTCTGTACCGTAGATGAATCATTTCACTTTATTGGTGGTCAAGAAACGATTCTGAACCAGCCTCTGTACCGTAGATGAATCATTTAACTTTATTGGTCGGTCAAGAAACGATTCTGAACCAGCCTCTGTACCGTAGATGAATCATTTAACTTTATTGGTCGGTCAAGAAACGATTCTGAACCAGCCTCTGTACCGTAGATGAATCATTTAACTTTATTGGTCGGTCAAGAAACGATTCTGAACCAGCCTCTGTACCGTAGATGAATCATTTACTTTATTGGTCGGTCAAGAAACGATTCTGAACCAGCCTCTGTACCGTAGATGAATCATTTAACTTTATTGGTCGGTCAAGAAACGATTCTGAACCAGCCTCTGTACCGTAGATGAATCATTTCACTTTATTGGTGGTCAAGAAACGATTCTGAACCAGCCTCTGTACCGTAGATGAATCATTTCATTTATTGTCGGTCAAGAAACGATTCTGAACCAGCCTCTGTACCGTAGATGAATCATTTAACTTTATTGTCGGTCAAGAAACGATTCTGAACCAGCCTCTGTACCGTAGATGAATCATTTCATTTATTGTGGTCAAGAAACGATTCTGAACCAGCCTCTGTACCGTAGATGAATCATTTCACTTTATTGTTGGTCAAGAAACGATTCTGAACCAGCCTCTGTACCGTAGATGAATCATTTCACTTTATTGGTCGGTCAAGAAACGATTCTGAACCAGCCTCTGTACCGTAGATGAATCATTTCTTTATTGGTGGTCAAGAAACGATTCTGAACCAGCCTCTGTACCGTAGATGAATCATTTAACTTTATTGGTCGGTCAAGAAACGATTCTGAACCAGCCTCTGTACCGTAGATGAATCATTTACTTTATTGGTCGGTCAAGAAACGATTCTGAACCAGCCTCTGTACCGTAGATGAATCATTTACTTTATTGGTCGGTCAAGAAACGATTCTGAAATCATTTACTTTATTGTCGGTCAAGAAACGATTCTGAACCAGCCTCTGTACCGTAGATGAATCATTTCACTTTATTGGTCGGTCAAGAAACGATTCTGAACCAGCCTCTGTACCGTAGATGAATCATTTCATTTATTGGTCGGTCAAGAAACGATTCTGAACCAGCCTCTGTACCGTAGATGAATCATTTAACTTTATTGGTCGGTCAAGAAACGATTCTGAACCAGCCTCTGTACCGTAGATGAATCATTTCATTTATTGTTGGTCAAGAAACGATTCTGAACCAGCCTCTGTACCGTAGATGAATCATTTACTTTATTGGTCGGTCAAGAAACGATTCTGAACCAGCCTCTGTACCGTAGATGAATCATTTCATTTATTGTGGTCAAGAAACGATTCTGAACCAGCCTCTGTACCGTAGATGAATCATTTACTTTATTGGTCGGTCAAGAAACGATTCTGAACCAGCCTCTGTACCGTAGATGAATCATTTCATTTATTGTTGGTCAAGAAACGATTCTGAACCAGCCTCTGTACCGTAGATGAATCATTTAACTTTATTGGTCGGTCAAGAAACGATTCTGAACCAGCCTCTGTACCGTAGATGAATCATTTCATTTATTGTGGTCAAGAAACGATTCTGAACCAGCCTCTGTACCGTAGATGAATCATTTAACTTTATTGGTCGGTCAAGAAACGATTCTGAACCAGCCTCTGTACCGTAGATGAATCATTTCACTTTATTGGTCGGTCAAGAAACGATTCTGAACCAGCCTCTGTACCGTAGATGAATCATTTCATTTATTGGTGGTCAAGAAACGATTCTGAACCAGCCTCTGTACCGTAGATGAATCATTTACTTTATTGGTCGGTCAAGAAACGATTCTGAACCAGCCTCTGTACCGTAGATGAATCATTTCATTTATTGGTCGGTCAAGAAACGATTCTGAACCAGCCTCTGTACCGTAGATGAATCATTTCATTTATTGTCGGTCAAGAAACGATTCTGAACCAGCCTCTGTACCGTAGATGAATCATTTACTTTATTGGTCGGTCAAGAAACGATTCTGAACCAGCCTCTGTACCGTAGATGAATCATTTAACTTTATTGGTCGGTCAAGAAACGATTCTGAACCAGCCTCTGTACCGTAGATGAATCATTTACTTTATTGGTCGGTCAAGAAACGATTCTGAACCAGCCTCTGTACCGTAGATGAATCATTTACTTTATTGGTCGGTCAAGAAACGATTCTGAACCAGCCTCTGTACCGTAGATGAATCATTTAACTTTATTGGTCGGTCAAGAAACGATTCTGAACCAGCCTCTGTACCGTAGATGAATCATTTCACTTTATTGGTCGGTCAAGAAACGATTCTGAACCAGCCTCTGTACCGTAGATGAATCATTTCATTTATTGTTGGTCAAGAAACGATTCTGAACCAGCCTCTGTACCGTAGATGAATCATTTCTTTATTGGTGGTCAAGAAACGATTCTGAACCAGCCTCTGTACCGTAGATGAATCATTTACTTTATTGGTCGGTCAAGAAACGATTCTGAACCAGCCTCTGTACCGTAGATGAATCATTTAACTTTATTGGTCGGTCAAGAAACGATTCTGAACCAGCCTCTGTACCGTAGATGAATCATTTACTTTATTGGTCGGTCAAGAAACGATTCTGAACCAGCCTCTGTACCGTAGATGAATCATTTAACTTTATTGGTCGGTCAAGAAACGATTCTGAACCAGCCTCTGTACCGTAGATGAATCATTTACTTTATTGGTCGGTCAAGAAACGATTCTGAACCACCTCTGTACCGTAGATGAATCATTTCACTTTATTGTGGTCAAGAAACGATTCTGAACCAGCCTCTGTACCGTAGATGAATCATTTCATTTATTGGTGGTCAAGAAACGATTCTGAACCAGCCTCTGTACCGTAGATGAATCATTTAACTTTATTGGTCGGTCAAGAAACGATTCTGAACCAGCCTCTGTACCGTAGATGAATCATTTAACTTTATTGGTCGGTCAAGAAACGATTCTGAACCAGCCTCTGTACCGTAGATGAATCATTTAACTTTATTGGTCGGTCAAGAAACGATTCTGAACCAGCCTCTGTACCGTAGATGAATCATTTACTTTATTGGTCGGTCAAGAAACGATTCTGAACCAGCCTCTGTACCGTAGATGAATCATTTAACTTTATTGGTCGGTCAAGAAACGATTCTGAACCAGCCTCTGTACCGTAGATGAATCATTTCACTTTATTGGTGGTCAAGAAACGATTCTGAACCAGCCTCTGTACCGTAGATGAATCATTTCATTTATTGTGGTCAAGAAACGATTCTGAACCAGCCTCTGTACCGTAGATGAATCATTTACTTTATTGGTCGGTCAAGAAACGATTCTGAACCAGCCTCTGTACCGTAGATGAATCATTTCATTTATTGTGGTCAAGAAACGATTCTGAACCAGCCTCTGTACCGTAGATGAATCATTTACTTTATTGGTCGGTCAAGAAACGATTCTGAACCAGCCTCTGTACCGTAGATGAATCATTTCACTTTATTGGTCGGTCAAGAAACGATTCTGAACCAGCCTCTGTACCGTAGATGAATCATTTCATTTATTGTGGTCAAGAAACGATTCTGAACCAGCCTCTGTACCGTAGATGAATCATTTAACTTTATTGGTCGGTCAAGAAACGATTCTGAACCAGCCTCTGTACCGTAGATGAATCATTTCATTTATTGGTGGTCAAGAAACGATTCTGAACCAGCCTCTGTACCGTAGATGAATCATTTACTTTATTGGTCGGTCAAGAAACGATTCTGAACCAGCCTCTGTACCGTAGATGAATCATTTAACTTTATTGGTCGGTCAAGAAACGATTCTGAACCAGCCTCTGTACCGTAGATGAATCATTTAACTTTATTGGTCGGTCAAGAAACGATTCTGAACCAGCCTCTGTACCGTAGATGAATCATTTAACTTTATTGGTCGGTCAAGAAACGATTCTGAACCAGCCTCTGTACCGTAGATGAATCATTTAACTTTATTGGTCGGTCAAGAAACGATTCTGAACCAGCCTCTGTACCGTAGATGAATCATTTAACTTTATTGGTCGGTCAAGAAACGATTCTGAACCAGCCTCTGTACCGTAGATGAATCATTTACTTTATTGGTCGGTCAAGAAACGATTCTGAACCAACCATGCCTCGGTGTACCGTAGATGAATCATTTACTTTATTGGTCGGTCAAGAAACGATTCTGAACCAGCCTCTGTACCGTAGATGAATCATTTCACTTTATTGTTGGTCAAGAAACGATTCTGAACCAGCCTCTGTACCGTAGATGAATCATTTCATTTATTGTTGGTCAAGAAACGATTCTGAACCAGCCTCTGTACCGTAGATGAATCATTTAACTTTATTGGTCGGTCAAGAAACGATTCTGAACCAGCCTCTGTACCGTAGATGAATCATTTACTTTATTGGTCGGTCAAGAAACGATTCTGAACCAGCCTCTGTACCGTAGATGAATCATTTAACTTTATTGGTCGGTCAAGAAACGATTCTGAACCAGCCTCTGTACCGTAGATGAATCATTTAACTTTATTGGTCGGTCAAGAAACGATTCTGAACCAGCCTCTGTACCGTAGATGAATCATTTACTTTATTGGTCGGTCAAGAAACGATTCTGAACCACCTCTGTACCGTAGATGAATCATTTCACTTTATTGTGGTCAAGAAACGATTCTGAACCAGCCTCTGTACCGTAGATGAATCATTTCTTTATTGGTGGTCAAGAAACGATTCTGAACCAGCCTCTGTACCGTAGATGAATCATTTACTTTATTGGTCGGTCAAGAAACGATTCTGAACCAGCCTCTGTACCGTAGATGAATCATTTCATTTATTGTTCGGTCAAGAAACGATTCTGAACCAGCCTCTGTACCGTAGATGAATCATTTAACTTTATTGGTCGGTCAAGAAACGATTCTGAACCAGCCTCTGTACCGTAGATGAATCATTTCACTTTATTGGTCGGTCAAGAAACGATTCTGAACCAGCCTCTGTACCGTAGATGAATTTTTCTTTATTGTGGTCAAGAAACGATTCTGAACCAGCCTCTGTACCGTAGATGAATCATTTACTTTATTGGTCGGTCAAGAAACGATTCTGAACCAGCCTCTGTACCGTAGATGAATCATTTCATTTATTGTGGTCAAGAAACGATTCTGAACCAGCCTCTGTACCGTAGATGAATCATTTCATTTATTGTGGTCAAGAAACGATTCTGAACCAGCCTCTGTACCGTAGATGAATCATTTAACTTTATTGGTCGGTCAAGAAACGATTCTGAACCAGCCTCTGTACCGTAGATGAATCATTTACTTTATTGGTCGGTCAAGAAACGATTCTGAACCAGCCTCTGTACCGTAGATGAATCATTTAACTTTATTGGTCGGTCAAGAAACGATTCTGAACCAGCCTCTGTACCGTAGATGAATCATTTAACTTTATTGGTCGGTCAAGAAACGATTCTGAACCAGCCTCTGTACCGTAGATGAATCATTTAACTTTATTGGTCGGTCAAGAAACGATTCTGAACCAGCCTCTGTACCGTAGATGAATCATTTCACTTTATTGGTCGGTCAAGAAACGATTCTGAACCAGCCTCTGTACCGTAGATGAATCATTTCATTTATTGGTGGTCAAGAAACGATTCTGAACCAGCCTCTGTACCGTAGATGAATCATTTCATTTATTGGTGGTCAAGAAACGATTCTGAACCAGCCTCTGTACCGTAGATGAATCATTTACTTTATTGGTCGGTCAAGAAACGATTCTGAACCAGCCTCTGTACCGTAGATGAATCATTTAACTTTATTGGTCGGTCAAGAAACGATTCTGAACCAGCCTCTGTACCGTAGATGAATCATTTAACTTTATTGGTCGGTCAAGAAACGATTCTGAACCAGCCTCTGTACCGTAGATGAATCATTTACTTTATTGGTCGGTCAAGAAACGATTCTGAACCAGCCTCTGTACCGTAGATGAATCATTTAACTTTATTGGTCGGTCAAGAAACGATTCTGAACCAGCCTCTGTACCGTAGATGAATCATTTCACTTTATTGGTGGTCAAGAAACGATTCTGAACCAGCCTCTGTACCGTAGATGAATCATTTAATTTATTGTTGGTCAAGAAACGATTCTGAACCAGCCTCTGTACCGTAGATGAATCATTTAACTTTATTGGTCGGTCAAGAAACGATTCTGAACCAGCCTCTGTACCGTAGATGAATCATTTAACTTTATTGGTCGGTCAAGAAACGATTCTGAACCAGCCTCTGTACCGTAGATGAATCATTTAACTTTATTGGTCGGTCAAGAAACGATTCTGAACCAGCCTCTGTACCGTAGATGAATCATTTAACTTTATTGGTCGGTCAAGAAACGATTCTGAACCAGCCTCTGTACCGTAGATGAATCATTTAACTTTATTGGTCGGTCAAGAAACGATTCTGAACCAGCCTCTGTACCGTAGATGAATCATTTCACTTTATTGGTTGGTCAAGAAACGATTCTGAACCAGCCTCTGTACCGTAGATGAATCATTTCACTTTATTGGTGGTCAAGAAACGATTCTGAACCAGCCTCTGTACCGTAGATGAATCATTTAACTTTATTGGTCGGTCAAGAAACGATTCTGAACCAGCCTCTGTACCGTAGATGAATCATTTAACTTTATTGGTCGGTCAAGAAACGATTCTGAACCAGCCTCTGTACCGTAGATGAATCATTTCATTTTATTGTGGTCAAGAAACGATTCTGAACCAGCCTCTGTACCGTAGATGAATCATTTAACTTTATTGGTCGGTCAAGAAACGATTCTGAACCAGCCTCTGTACCGTAGATGAATCATTTAACTTTATTGGTTGGTCAAGAAACGATTCTGAACCAGCCTCTGTACCGTAGATGAATCATTTCACTTTATTGTTGGTCAAGAAACGATTCTGAACCAGCCTCTGTACCGTAGATGAATCATTTACTTTATTGGTCGGTCAAGAAACGATTCTGAACCAGCCTCTGTACCGTAGATGAATCATTTACTTTATTGGTCGGTCAAGAAACGATTCTGAACCAGCCTCTGTACCGTAGATGAATCATTTAACTTTATTGGTCGGTCAAGAAACGATTCTGAACCAGCCTCTGTACCGTAGATGAATATTTAACTTTATTGGTCGGTCAAGAAACGATTCTGAACCAGCCTCTGTACCGTAGATGAATCATTTACTTTATTGGTCGGTCAAGAAACGATTCTGAACCAGCCTCTGTACCGTAGATGAATAATTTCACTTTATTGTGGTCAAGAAACGATTCTGAACCAGCCTCTGTACCGTAGATGAATCATTTCACTTTATTGGTGGTCAAGAAACGATTCTGAACCAGCCTCTGTACCGTAGATGAATCATTTAACTTTATTGGTCGGTCAAGAAACGATTCTGAACCAGCCTCTGTACCGTAGATGAATCATTTCACTTTATTGTGGTCAAGAAACGATTCTGAACCAGCCTCTGTACCGTAGATGAATCATTTAACTTTATTGGTCGGTCAAGAAACGATTTGAACCAGCCTCTGTACCGTAGATGAATCATTTACTTTATTGGTCGGTCAAGAAACGATTTGAACCAGCCTCTGTACCGTAGATGAATCATTTACTTTATTGGTCGGTCAAGAAACGATTTGAACCACCTCTGTACCGTAGATGAATCATTTAACTTTATTGGTCGGTCAAGAAACGATTTCTGAACCAGCCTCTGTACCGTAGATGAATAATTTAACTTTATTGGTCGGTCAAGAAACGATTCTGAACCAGCCTCTGTACCGTAGATGAATCATTTAACTTTATTGGTCGGTCAAGAAACGATTCTGAACCAGCCTCTGTACCGTAGATGAATCATTTAACTTTATTGGTTGGTCAAGAAACGATTCTGAACCACCTCTGTACCGTAGATGAATCATTTACTTTATTGGTCGGTCAAGAAACGATTCTGAACCAGCCTCTGTACCGTAGATGAATCATTTCATTTATTGTGGTCAAGAAACGATTCTGAACCAGCCTCTGTACCGTAGATGAATCATTTAACTTTATTGGTCGGTCAAGAAACGATTCTGAACCAGCCTCTGTACCGTAGATGAATCATTTAACTTTATTGGTGGTCAAGAAACGATTCTGAACCAGCCTCTGTACCGTAGATGAATCATTTACTTTATTGGTCGGTCAAGAAACGATTCTGAACCAGCCTCTGTACCGTAGATGAATCATTTAACTTTATTGGTCGGTCAAGAAACGATTCTGAACCAGCCTCTGTACCGTAGATGAATCATTTAACTTTATTGGTCGTCAAGAAACGATTCTGAACCACCTCTGTACCGTAGATGAATCATTTAACTTTATTGGTCGGTCAAGAAACGATTCTGAACCAGCCTCTGTACCGTAGATGAATAATTTCACTTTATTGGTGGTCAAGAAACGATTCTGAACCAGCCTCTGTACCGTAGATGAATCATTTCACTTTATTGGTCGGTCAAGAAACGATTTGAACCAGCCTCTGTACCGTAGATGAATCATTTACTTTATTGGTCGGTCAAGAAACGATTTGAACCAGCCTCTGTACCGTAGATGAATCATTTAACTTTATTGGTCGGTCAAGAAACGATTCTGAAACAGCCTCTGTACCGTGATGAATCATTTCACTTTATTGGTCGGTCAAGAAACGATTTGAACCAGCCTCTGTACCGTAGATAATCATTTCACTTTATTGGTCGGTCAAGAAACGATTCTGAACCAGCCTCTGTACCGTAGATGAATCATTTCACTTTATTGGTTGGTCAAGAAACGATTCTGAAACCAGCCTCGTACCGTAGATGAATCATTTCACTTTATTGGTCGGTCAAGAAACGATTTTGAACCAGCCTCTGTACCGTAGATGAATCATTTCACTTTATTGGTCGGTCAAGAAACGATTCTGAACCAGACTCTGTACCGTAGATGAATCATTTCACTTTATTGGTTGGTCAAGAAACGATTCTGAACAGCCTCGTACCGTAGATGAATCATTTCACTTTATTGGTCGGTCAAGAAACGATTTGAACCAGCCTCTGTACCGTAGATGAATCATTTCACTTTATTGGTCGGTCAAGAAACGATTCTGAACCAGCCTCTGTACCGTAGATGAATCATTTCACTTTATTGGTTGGTCAAGAAACGATTCTGAAACAGCCTCGTACCGTAGATGAATCATTTCACTTTATTGGTCGGTCAAGAAACGATTTTGAACCAGCCTCTGTACCGTAGATGAATCATTTAACTTTATTGGTCGGTCAAGAAACGATTTGAACCAGCCTCTGTACCGTAGATGAATCATTTAACTTTATTGGTCGGTCAAGAAACGATTCTGAAACAGCCTCTGTACCGTTGATGAATATTTTCACTTTATTGGTCGGTCAAGAAACGATTTTGAACCAGCCTCTGTACCGTAGATGAATCATTTCACTTTAGTTGTTGGTCAAGAAACGATTCTGAACCAGCCTCTGTACCGTAGATCAATCATTTCACTTTAGTTGTTGGTCAAGAAACGATTCTGAACCAACCTCTGTACCGTAGATGAATCATTTCCACGTTATTGGTCGGTCAAGAAACGATTCTGAACCAGACTCTGTACCGTAGATGAATCATTTAACTTTATTGGTCGGTCAAGAAACGATTCTGAAACAGCCTCTGTACCGTTGATGAATATTTTCACTTTATTGGTCGGTCAAGAAACGATTTTGAACCAGCCTCTGTACCGTAGATCAATCATTTCACTTTATTGGTCGGTCAAGAAACGATTCTGAACCAGACTCTGTACCGTAGATGAATCATTTCACTTTATTGGTTGGTCAAGAAACGATTCTGAAACAGCCTCGGTACCGTAGATGAATCATTTCACTTTATTGGTCGGTCAAGAAACGATTTTGAACCAGCCTCTGTACCGTAGATGAATCATTCCACGTTATTGGTCGGTCAAGAAACGATTCTGAACCAGACTCTGTACCGTAGATGAATCATTTCACTTTATTGGTTGGTCAAGAAACGATTCTGAAACAGCCTCGGTACCGTAGATGAATCATTTCACTTTATTGGTCGGTCAAGAAACGATTTTGAACCAGCCTCTGTACCGTAGATGAATCATTTCACGTTATTGGTCGGTCAAGAAACGATTCTGAACCAGACTCTGTACCGTAGATGAATCATTTCACTTTATTGGTTGGTCAAGAAACGATTCTGAAACAGCCTCGGTACCGTAGATGAATCATTTCACTTTATTGGTCAGTCAAGAAACGATTTTGAACCAGCCTCTGTACCATAGATGAATCATTTCACTTTAGTTGTTGGTCAAGAAACGATTCTGAACCAGCCTCTGTACCGTAGATGAATCATTTTACTTTAGTTGTTGGTCAAGAAACGATTCTGAAACAGCCTCTGTACCGTTGATGAATATTTTCACTTTATTGGTCGGTCAAGAAACGATTTTGAACCAGCCTCTGTACCGTAGATGAATCATTTAACTTTATTGGTCGGTCAAGAAACGATTCTGAAACAGCCTCTGTACCGTTGATGAATCATTTAACTTTATTGGTCGGTCAAGAAACGATTTTGAACCAGCCTCTGTACCGTAGATCAATCATTTCACTTTAGTTGTTGGTCAAGAAACGATTCTGAACCAACCTCTGTACCGTAGATGAATCATTCCACGTTATTGGTCGGTCAAGAAACGATTCTGAACCAGACTCTGTACCGTAGATGAATCATTTCACTTTATTGGTTGGTCAAGAAACGATTCTGAAACAGCCTCGGTACCGTAGATGAATCATTTCACTTTATTGGTCGGTCAAGAAACGATTTTGAACCAGCCTCTGTACCGTAGATGAATCATTTAACTTTATTGGTCGGTCAAGAAACGATTTTGAACCAGCCTCTGTACCGTAGATGAATCATTTAACTTTATTGGTCGGTCAAGAAACGATTCTGAAACAGCCTCTGTACCGTTGATGAATCATTCCACGTTATTGGTCGGTCAAGAAACGATTTTGAACCAGCCTCTGTACCGTAGATGAATCATTCCACGTTATTGGTCGGTCAAGAAACGATTCTGAACCAGACTCTGTACCGTAGATGAATCATTTCACTTTATTGGTTGGTCAAGAAACGATTCTGAAACAGCCTCGGTACCGTAGATGAATCATTTCACTTTATTGGTCGGTCAAGAAACGATTTTGAACCAGCCTCTGTACCGTAGATGAATCATTCCACGTTATTGGTCGGTCAAGAAACGATTCTGAACCAGCCTCTGTACCGTAGATGAATAATTTCACTTTATTGGTCGGTCAAGAAACGATTCTGAACCAGCCTCTGTACCGTAGATGAATCATTTCACTTTATTGGTCGGTCAAGAAACGATTCTGAACCAGCCTCTGTACCGTAGATGAATCATTTCACTTTATTGGTCGGTCGAGAAACGATTCTGAACCAGCCTCTGTACCGTAGATGAATCATTTCACTTTAGTTGTTGGTCAAGAAACGATTCTGAACCAGACTCTGTACCGTAGATGAACCATTTCACTTTATTGGTTCATACAGCAGTAAGTGAAATTCTTCTTATTGTGGTTCAAAATGCGACGTCTATACAATTAACAAAAAACCAACACAATAAGTTAAAGCTATTATAACTAACTATGCAACTGCGAGTGTACTACGCATCTAACGGTATGTTCTTCAACGGTTGAGCAAGCACTTGCTTAGGTCGGCAGTAATTCATTGCTGAGCCGAGTCTGCAATGTTTCAATTCTTGACGCAAGGGAAGAATGTAAATCTTCTGTCAGCTCTTCCAAAGATGTGTAGCGAATGTTCTGCAAATTGAAAATTTCCACGACAAACGAACACACTTGTTCCTGAATTAAAACAAAATGAAAAGGCAGGGAATGAGAAGCTGTCGAACCTTGAAGAACTGGCATAATTCACGATAGGCGTCACTGCTTCCTCCAAAGAAAGCCAAAGCTAATGATGGCGTCATAATAAGCGTTAGGTTGTAAAAGTGGTTGATGAAACCATCCGCGTAAAGAAGACGCCTCCTCTTAGCAGAGATTGTCGTCCAAAGCACAGTTGAAAGTGATGATTCCTTCATTTTCCGCGTGAGGAATTTATTGGATAAAAGTGCTATGATTGTAGCTGGCGGGTGAGTAATGTCGTCGAAAGCATCGAGTAGAACGAAATCGAGCAGTACGTCCCACATTCCTAAATCTGCGACCTAAAATGTACGAATTAAGATCGATCATGGCGTATTTGAGAGATGCCTTTCTGGCGCTCAATTCTTCCCACATTTTCTCGTGGTTGACTTCATTATTCACAAATTCAATGATGTCATCATATGCAGAATAGAACTCCCTGGTTTCACGGCCATCATGACGCAGGAGATCGGCCATTATCTGCCGCCCAGCGTTGGTCAACCATAGACGGCGATGTTCGTCGGCAACAATATTCTGCAAAAGAATAGATAACTACATCGACGCGGTGGCAATGAAAACATACCGCAAAAGCCCGTCGGAGGCACCACAACTTTGCAGCAAAGTCAACGTCACTGTCACAACCACAGAACTCCGCCCTGGACTTTCGGAAATCGACATTTCCGTTAGCAGCCTCTTCAAGGCCTTCTTGATAGAAAGCGAGTGAGGATCGATCAAACGTCAATGTTTCCCTTACAGATGGATCGTCCAGGCAACTTGACTGAAAATCGTTTAGAGTTAGTTAAGTAATTTGAGTGCAATCGGCCATTTTCCAGACTCGTGTAGCAAAGGCTTGAAAAGTGCTCACACGTCTTCAAAACGATCGGCAATCTCGCAATGTCATCAATGGACATAAAAACCAAATAAATTCTTACGAAATCATCGAAACACGAATGGAATGAGTCTTCAGACAACAACGACAGTGATCCAGTCCGCCGCGAGGAAAAAACCGTTCCACATCGCAGTCGCAATGGCATCTGTGGCTGGGAGATCCCCTAAAGGTAGAATTAGATTAAAGAACACAAATAAATTTCTTACCTCGATCGTATCCGCCTTCAGTAACCAAACGATTGATGTCGGTTTCGATGATGCGCAGCCTCGTAATTACTGAAGCGAGCATGTCTGCGCGGCTCTTATCGCGGTCGGAGCGATTCTTCAACAAATCGAATCCCGCAAGAGCAGTTTCCAACGTTTGAACTATTCCCTGGAAAGTGTCGCATCCAGAAAGAAGTTGACATTCGTGCGAAGGAATCGTGGTCGAACTGCCCCGCAACGAGATTCTCGTCGACGGCCTCTCGCTATTAAAACGCTGACGAGATGATCCAGATTCGCTACGAACTGAAATGATAAATATTATTAGTCACCCGCAAATCGCTATTACAGAACTCACAATTTGCATCCCCACGGCGGAGCTCTTGGACGACGTCATTTTTCTCCTCATCGGCACCACCTGAAGCCCTTCTGGTTTTTCGCTTCTTCCATTCGCTAAAAGTAAAGCACGGTTTTTTGAAAAATTGCTATTGCAATAATACCTGTTGAGCAAGTATCCCAAAGCCAAAACGCTCAGACCAGCCGCCAAAGCGATAAATTTGCTGCGCGGCAATCGAAGCCAAGACGGCCATCTGCTTATCTGGAGAGCCGATGTTGACATCTAGCTTCTGAAAATAGCAGCTTGGTTTACATTAACAGCTTACCACGTAATTCCACGTCCTACTTTATAACAATAAACACGAACAACGAAATTCCCCAGATTTGAATTTTGGAGGCGTGCAACTTCGAATTCTCTTGGAAATGGCTACGGTAGTGTTAGGGGTCAGGCCGTTCGTTGCGGGAGTAGTTAGAGCAAAGCGACGAAATTTCAGTTTCGTCGCGATGCAGAGGTTCGTTTTGTGCGACTTCGACTGCTTCATCGGTTCCGAGAAGGTCCATAACATCAAATATCGTCAGATCCGCGAGGCGGGCAGTAACTTCAACGGTGATTATTAACCCTGCAGTCCCTTCAATGATCCATCACGCGGTTTCCGACGATTACGTAATCATCACGGATCTCCACCACCGACATCGTTTGCATCTGCACAACAATTTTCATGATTTCCTTGGGGTGCTCTTGCGCGTATGATCCTACCAACGTAGCCCCGCGCGCTATTCGCGAAAATTCGTTCCTTAAATGAGAACTTTTCGGTACTTCGCGCCTCACAAAACTCATCTTGTAATAGTCTCGGCGCTACATGCCTCGCTGGCACGATTTTTCGGCTCAAGGGACACTCGGCGCTTCTTGTTCTCAAAATTGTCATTAAAATCGCGTTTGCTGTCTCAAAATTCACTCCTGTGCCCTTCCACCGCCGCACAAAACAGTCCTCGTCGCTCGCAGTCCTTGTGGAGGTTTTAATGTAAAACCTCCAAGTGTCACAGTATGGCTCACCAAAGTCGCCTCGTTGCGTTGTGTTTGCAGGAAATTGAAACTTTTCACGGTGGTATGATATTTCATGACGAAGCAACTTTCCCAATTCAATATATTTACGCATTCCTTCTTCATTTAATATCCATTGAATTCGTGATTTGCGTTTTGAGAACTCGTTGGTTAAGCATAAGTTATAAATGTGAAATTTGTTAACTTTTAGGCCCAGCAATGCCGAAACATGAAAAGGGAACGCCGAAGGAGATTGCGAGCAGAAGCAAGGGAAAGGGAATGCAGAAGCTCAAGTGGTACTGTCAGATGTGCAGCAAGCAATGCAGGGATCAAAACGGCTTCAAGTGCCATTTGACCAGCGAGTCGCATCAACGCCAACTTTTGCTTTTTGCGGAAAATCCGGATGAATACCTGAGCGAATACAGCAGGGAATTCGAAACTGCGTTCATTTCGATCTTGAGGACCCAGTATGGAAGCAAGCGCGTCCGAGCCAACGACGTCTATCAAGACTACATCCGTGATAAGGGGAACGTTCACATGAACGCTACGCGATGGCACACTCTTTCTGGATTTGTTCAGTACCTGGGGAAGACCGAAAAGTGCAAGGTTGACCAGAATGAGAAGGGCTGGCATGTCCAGTACATTGACAAGGAAGAAGAAGTGCGACGGAAGGAACGAGCCGACAAAGTTCGATATGAGAAGGAGGAGGAGGAGCGCGAACTGGAAGCGATTCAAAGGCAGATTGAGCGTGGAAAGGAAACGGCGGTGGCAGTGTCCGAACACGTACCCACTGACCTGATCCGAGACGAGGATGAGAAGATTGCCTTTGCTCTGAAACCGGTTGTGAAACTTTCGGATGTAAGTCATTTGTGGCATCAATTATAATCTCAGCGTAAATTTTAGGATACTGAAAAGGAAGAGCCGGAAAGCAAACCATCTACGTCCGTGTTTGATGATCTTCATAGCCGAAAAAGAAAATCGGAGCTCTTGGGTGAGAGTGAAAGCACGTTTTGATTATGGAATGTGATTATTGATTTAAGATTCTCGGAAACCCGTAAAATCATCAACTTCATCGCAGAAAAAATCGGCTTTGGACGAAATTAGGGAATTAGAAGAGCGTAAGAAGGAGAAGCGCAACCGAAAGGACTACTGGCTGCACGAAGGGATCGTGGTAAAAATTGTGACAAAGAGACTAGGATCCGACTACTACAAGACAAAAGGAGTTGTAGTTTCACTTGTGGACAATTATACCGCAAAGGTTGAGCTAGACTCAGGTAAGCTAGCGTGCAAATTCTTGGAATTTTAAAGCTGTATTCGTTTACAGGGGATGTGATTAAACTCGACCAGAATCACTTGGAAACGGTGATACCAGCTGTCGGCAAAGAAATGCTCATTGTGAACGGTGCCTATAGAGGAAGTCGCGCAATTCTCCTGAAGATTATGGAGTCCAAGTTTGCAGTTTCCCTTAAAATTACGTCCGGGTTAATGCGGGATCGTGTGGTTGAAGTTCCTTATGAGGACGCTTCGAAATATTTCTAATTTTGTTTGCTCTGTGTACAGTTACATAAATGGTATAATGTTTTTGAACGATCTTTAGTTGATGACAGTATGAAGACGCGGTGTGAAGTCGATAGTGATTGCTTGGAGGGGTGAACAGATAGGCTATCTTACGACGTGGAAGGAATCAACGTTCGCAGTTTTTGAGGTACTGACTTCTCCGAAGCTTAAAAGTTACATCCGTTTATCGTCATTGGGTAAGAACTTCTCTTCTTCCCCTTTTAAATGCACTTGGTTTCCTTGCACTATCGAAAGTGCAAAACTGCTCCTCTGGGACAATCTGATTTACGTCGGCATCGTCATTTGAAAATTAACAATTAACTTCAAGCTGTCATGTTCCACTCATGTACGGACCGGACCATCTAAGCAACTGTTACCATGGTTTTTTTGTACGGTGAGCTGTTTTCCCATTTTTCGGCATTGAAACGCGCATATTTATAAATATTTTATATTTTTAGATTTTGAAACAAAGGTGCGTCGCGCGTCATCTTCTGTTTGTTCCGATGATATCGATTCCAAGGATTCTCGGATGCTGTTTGTAACCGAGACGCTTAAACGTTCGAACGGATTTCATGTCGAGTGACGTTTTCAGAAAGCCTTTGGCGTCTTCTCGCTGTCTACTTAAATGCGGGTTATCTCACCCAGCCCACCGAAGCAGTCAAGTCAATGGCTGATTTAGGCGCACAACCCTTCAAGACTCTAAAACGGCCGTGCCTTACCTAGCGCCACGCCCTCCGGCCTCTCGCACATTCGCTTTTCTTCTGGATAACGGCATGCGCTCAAGGCGAACGAAGGTGTACCACCTGTCGACGATTCATTTTCTGCGTTTCATAAAGTTAATTCTCAAATTTTTTCTCACATATTTTGGGAGCCTTCACTTTCTGACCGGGTTTCCATTTTTTTCTTCGCTTGTGGCAGCTACTCAATTTACCTGACTTTGGCGATGCCGCGTTACCCTAATTTCTCGTAAACGGTTTGTTTTGATTGCCGTAAGCATCTCTTCGCTTTGAAAACAATTCTCATCTTCTACGTCAGCGCTGTTTTCTTACCTTTTCGACTCGAAATAACCCTTTTTAAGCTATATTGTTGTTCTGAACATGCCCCCGTGTATCAATGATATCCATGATATTCCTTTCAAAATTGATCCTTTCAGATTCGGTGCAATGGATATCAACTCAGAAAAACTCGCTGCGGAACAGGGACTTGCTCTCGTGGAAGCGGTAAGCATCTGAGCTTTCAAAGTCCTTTAGGACTCGATCAGAAACCGGCGTAATCAAATTGGACCGAGTGTTAATTGTCAATCATGGTTAGCAGGAGGAGATGTTAGATTTAATTGCCCTGCCAGCCGTTTGTTGATCGACCAGATTCTCAACATCGCACAATTACTTTGATCTGATATGATTATCTGAAAATGAATAGAAACCGAGTTGCCATCTGCTTGGTCTCAATGTTTCTCTCAACTTTCGTTTTCAAAACAAGCTGTAAAAAGCTTAACCGCTAATTAAATTGCGTAAATAGAAGCCAGACAGGGGAAAAGAAAGATAATATCGACATGAATAATGGATATGTCTCGACCTAATCGATTTCAGATTTACGCGAACGCATCGGCGTTGCACCTTCTAATCTCTACATGGCCTGACCATTTTGGCAATCTGTTTGATATGGGCTTGGCCGCCCTGGAAGCCACATTCAAGCGTCATCCCGACCTTATGGTTTACTTTCAGTTCAAAGACCGCACGAACTGGAAAAAGGAGGACAAAGTCCGCAAGGTGGTTCTCGCTTTGGAGCAGGTAAACAGCGCTGAATAGAATGGACGAGTTCAATATGTGTTTCAAGACCCTCGTCCACGCCGTAAGCGTCTTTGGAGAGAAACACTTGGAGGCCGAACAGAAGGAGGTGATCAAGGGATTCGAGGACCTCTTGGAAGAGATCGGAGGCCTTCACCGGGCGATCGTGCCAAATTTCATTCCGGACCACTTTCAGAAGTTCCTCGCCGTCCTTCCAACAGTATGTTCGAATATTAAGAAGTGTAATAACCTGAGAACTTTAGGCCATTGTAAATACGATCTGTGACAAGCAGGAGGACATAATGCACGAGTCGGACCGCGAAATTCTTCTTGAGCTCTGGAAAAAAATTGCGGCGTTCATGGGATTCTATTTGGACGCCGGTTGGAAGAAGGGCGTCATCCCAAAAACGCCAAAACTCTTCAAAGCTTACAGGTCCGATTACTTGCAAGTGAGAACTTTTCCAAACTTTTGGTGTTGTCTTTGTTTGTGGCCGCCGCAAAACAACATATCGTTCTGCAGTTCTTAAGACTTATTTATTCTTACTTTTAGAAGTCAAATGGGGCTTCCCAGCAGCAACAGCGACGAAGAAGCGAGCAACCTCACTACAATAGTCGGAATGGGGGCCCGCAGGAAGACCGTAGGATATCTCAGCCCAATCTCGGTTCGTCCGAAAGTGGTGGGGGTCAAGAAGTCGTGATTAACGACGTCGACGTCGTCGTTTTCTCATTTCTTTGTCCCGAGTACCAAAATAATAACAGCACCAAGAACCGCAAGTCCTCTGAATAGTATCGAGATTTACGGCATTCAATTTAATCGTTACTAGTTCGTTGTACGCCCCTTTGACAATATTATTCAGTGTACATGAAGCAAATTATATACATAAGTTTTAAAATCATGAATATTGATTCTCTGATTTCCTCTCATTCTTTCATTGTCGACACTTCTTCTTGCATTACTTTTTGGCATCGCTCATACTGAATTCCGGTTGTGTGTGAATTTAGTATTGAATCGAGTTGCATATGTATAAGGCTACATCCCAATGGTAACATAAAACAATATTTCTAAAATAAAAAACTTTAGAATACTTCAGCCTGGGAACTAGGCTGGGCCAGCGCCGCAGTGCGCTGGTTCGAAATGTAGGTCAGGTCGACTTTCTGAGACGAAACCATGACATCACCAGTTTCTTCCATGAGCGTCACGGGTTCTTGTCAGGTGTGATCTCCGAGAACGCCGTTCTGCCGGTCGACCGATTCCTCAAACGCCGAATTATCTACGGCAAAATTGAGTGCTTCGTGAAGTTCATCGCAACCCATGCTCCTTTAACATTTCGATCAGCCGCGTCCACGTAAACGATGAAGTGTTCCTTGCACACGCCGACGAAAATCCGTTTAAAATCGAGAAGATCATCCAACAGGTGGTCGGAGAAGCCGGAGAGATATGGTACCAGTCACTGACAGTGACGTGTTCAGTGAGCAGCGTCTCTTGGTTACGGGAAACCGAAAAATTCTCGAAAAATTCAAGAAACATCTGTTCAAACGGAGAAAAGCAGAAAACGCTACTGACTCAATAGTTTTGCGCAGTTCCAAAAGACGGAGACGACAGTGACAAGGAGAATGGAGTGTTTCATTTTAATAATATTCCAGGAATTGAGCAAATTGAAATGGTCAGTTTTGTTGGACGGGTGGTCATGGCCGCGTTAGATAATAGCCCCAGTAAATTATGTTAAATAGACCAAAAAGGGTCGGGAAGGCACAAATGGAGAATCTGTCGATGTCGTCGGTGGTCCACACGCGGCAGCGTCTTCGCGGCGAAGGAATCATGCGAAGCTTCGCGCTCATCGGCGCTGACTGGTCGTCGGAACCACCTTCGATCAAGAGCATTCTCTCCTGTTGTCTGAAAGGAGTACAAACGTAAAGGAAAATGGATCATTCTTAGTAAAGATGAAGTTTTGCCTAAATCCTCTACGATTTTCGGTGAATCTTGTTTAAAAACGGAAGTTTTACCTTTCAGGATGCCGATTAGAATTGTTCAACAAATTCCCTGATGTCGTCAGGATCAGCTTCTTTCTCATCCGAGGATCTCCTAGAAATCATGCTTAATGCTACCATGAGCGATTTTTTAACCTGAAGTACTGCCATAGGATCTGAAACCATGTGGCGATGTTTGGGCGTTTGAATGCTTGCAGATCCGGGGAGATGAAGGCGGACAAGGAGAGGGGCTCCTCGGGGAACAGCTGGTCTTCGCGCATTTTGTCTAAACAGATTTTGCATTTATCGTATTCCGATCAAGATTACCTCATTTTTGGAACTCATTGATCCAACTAGTGCGAGCTCCAGAAGAGAGCAGAAAACGAAGGTGAGACAGGACAGCATCCAAACATCTGTAATCACAAGCTGTAGCGACTGAAAACTCGATAGACCTACCAAGAGCCTTCACGTAGCTGACGCGTGGCAAGTTCCGCATAATGTTCCCGAACTGGAAAGTGAGCGCGAGCAGCGAGTTCACGCCGAGCATCGTTCGCGCCGGAATCATCTTTGAACCCAAGCAGAAGCTGATCCAACTGAAATGAGCGTGTAATTAAAAATAACCGTTTTAAAGTTGCCATGAGGTAACAGGAGAGCGGCGGAAAACATCGAGTTCCTCACCTTATGAAAATGGTGAGATATGTGGGAATGTACGCTTGAAATATGTACCATCCGTATCGCCGATTGAAAACAAACGTCATCGTCAACTCGTTCCAAATCCCCGCAGGATAAGGCTGCAAGCGAATATAGCGGCTCTTTTCTTTCAGTTACATACCACTTGTGCTATGGACGTGGAATAGTTCGTCAAGATAAAATCCGGCAATTCAATTTTTTTGTCGTTGATAATCGAGAGCGGATCGGAAGTTGTGTTCAGCCAGCGCATGTCCACTTCCTGGTTGTTGAAACTGAAACTCTCCAGGGTCAAGTTGCACTGGTGCTTCTCGAAAGGAAACGTCGAAAAATCCATTGAACATGGGCCTTTTACTTGAACACGGTAGTTGACCCATACCTTAAACAGCAGATTAGGTTCAAAGAGTTCGGCGATGAGCACTTACGGTTCCATTGGGATAAATCATCAAGAAGATGTTGACAAAAGGCGACCGATGGATGTGCGCTGCCTTGCTGTTAATGAAGACGGTGTTGGGCTTCCAAATTTGGTCGAGGATCTGGAAAATAAATGAAGAACTGTGGTAAAATACGGGAATGCAATCCTTCCATTAAATTAATACAGCTATGTATACGCAGAACAAAGCGTCACAAGACAACGAACGAACAACGACCACTTCGCTCAGAAGCCTGGATTTTCCAGCTCCTCTAATAAATAGGTCCTGCCTTCCTTGCGCCCCTCACCTCATTATTCAGCGAAAGGTTGTACTTGCACGGATTCATGTGGTCGTAACGCAGTGCGTAATCCATCCACAGCTCGGTCACGTAGATATCCATGTCGAAGTCGGAGGTGATCTCGTTCACCGCGTTCACTTCTTGCACCCACACCTAAAACACCAACTTTAGATCACGTCAGCCGTTGTAAACAGCAAACTGGCCCAAAGAAAAGCGACCGGAAATGACGAATTTCCGTGTTTGGTTCCGGTTCGCATTGACGTATTGATCGTGCCTCACTCACCTCGACCCAAACAATGACGCCGTTCTCGGAGGGCGTCTTAAAGGATTTGTAATCTTTCAATAGGCGCTCAATGATCGTTTTGTCCGACGTGCAGCCGATTTCGTCCTCGTCCCGCGCGGGAGCCAGCGCCGGGTCCAAGTCGCGTTCGATCTCAACGGCGCTGAAGCCAGGCGGCGCAGATCCCGGACGCGGAAATTGGATGTTTTGCTGAAAACAAAAATATTTAGTGGTACGTTAATATGCTATCAGATGTGAGCAGGAAGAGCACTTATGACAGTTGTAGGTAAAGAGGACGGATGGGTGAGCGAGTCAGAAAACGAGGGGTTTGGAACGATAAATTGCCTGCAGCAGTGAAAGACAAACGAATGATTTAGGAGAAGCTGTCAAGTTAGAAAACGAAAAAGGATGTCGATCTCAACAAATCACATCAAAAAATGTGCTTGTTTCGGGTGTTAAGACTTACTCAAACCAGGGAACACCCGAGCTCACCTTTCGAAATCTTTCCTTGAGCTCGTTCAAAATCTTATTGTTTTGCACGTACAATTTCCAGTAGTAGTTCTAAATAACCTCTGATCAGTCCCAGAGACATCTACATATTTATAGTTTCACCATATTTTTTGAAAACAATTAACTTAATTATAATTGAAAAAAGTTGGAACTTTACATTTCTCAAAAAATGTGACTAAACAATAGGCTTCGAGCCGTTATCTGGGTGCAAAACTAACCAACTCTGGTTCATTTGCTCGTTCGCTAGCAGCTTTGCTTAATAGGTCGTAAAAGTGACAAACGACGCCTTGTTAAACGCGGTTTCGGTGAAGGCTGATTGAGGATTGTCGTTGAAAACGTCAACGATGCGGAGGGAATAGAAGGTAAACTTGCAGATTTAGATTACGACGACTTGAGTCGATTATTTTGCAAAATCAACGTTTTTTTAGCATTTTTGCATTTTATTATTTGTGAGAAAGTCAACAAAGAAAGAAAGTTGTAAAAGTATATTTTCATCGATTACTCAGGCTTTCTGGCTGTTATATGCTTCATACGTCGGCTATAACCATTTTTTCAAAGTACAGTAGCTAGATTTTTCAGAGTGTACACACGAATGATATTATTGATGAAGATCGCCCAGTTTGCTGCCTTCCGATTAGTCAAACTGGATCGCTTCCTAAGATAAAAAATTGCAGTTATTCTTTACACGGCACTGATAAAAGGATCGCTTTAGAGTTGTGTAGCCGAACACTATATTCTATCACTACATTTCAAAACTTAAAAGACCCATATTTTCGACATTTTAAACATTGTTGCTATAAAAACAGCATAACAAATTTTCTTTATGTGACCAAGTTATTGTATTGTCCATACTCAATAAATTATGCTTTAAAACACAACAGGTGCGTGAAATATGATCTTATTGGCACGCGGACGATAAGACATAACTGAGCGCCGTTGCGTAAGTTTCGAAATTTCGGCCATTCCGGCATCTTGTTTGATGCTGTGTAAAAAGTCATATGTATGTGAGAAGGTGTGCCTCGGCAGTTTCACAAGAAAGTTTAACGTAGGCTATTAGGTTTTTAACATTTTATGTGTTCTTAACTTAAAAAAAAGTTCTAGAACTCACCTCCAAAGTGTCCATCTCCAATCTGGCAACGTCATTCTTTGCCCTGAGCCGTTTCTGGGCTGCCATCCGATTCCTGCTCTGAGACTGGGGTTCTGCCAACGTGGAGAGCAGAAGGCACAGGCCGGCGAGTGCAAAGGGCGACGAGAGTTCGGAGCGGAGGATGCGCATAGTACACCGCGCCCTCAACTCCTCATTCTGAAACAGTCGGGGCAGTTCTTAAATCGTTCTGCCCTCGATTTGTCATCAAAAAGTAGCAAGACATTAACAAGAAGCCAACCTCAGTGAGGAGGACGTACAAATGACCGCGCTAATGCTTTTTGCGCGTGGGGAAGCGGTTATCACAGGGGGATACGGTATGATTTATCGTGGCCCGATCGGGACAGCCCTAAGTCTTCCAGGGACCAATCGCTCATAAGAAATCGCCGAACCACGAGTGAACGAAGCAACTGACAACGGCGTGGCCGAATCCCACCTCCCATTAGCGATTAGCGTTGGCACGTTTGTGAACTTGTTAAGTTAGGAATGACTTTCGAGGTTTTGATGGGAGGGCGGGAGTCTTGTGGACGACTTTGCAAAGCACCTAAAAAAGAGTGCTTGGCAAGTGAAAAATTAGCATATTTGCAGTTCTCCAATGCTTCTGCAGCCGTGGAGCCCAAAGAGGTCTGAATGACGACTGAAATTGCACCCTAATGGGGAAGAAAGAGGATAAGGGCCACCGCGAGGTTGTTCGAGGAGACGATTCCTCATCACGGGCACGCGCAAAACACGATAAATCAGTTGGCAACAGCGATTAATCCTATCAATCGGCACCTTTCGGCGCCTTTGATTGCTCGAAAGCAGCAGAATCCAAAGTTGGAGGTCTCCCTAAAGGTGCTAAACGTGCTCGCAAAATGTCTGGGAAGAACTGCTTGTCGGGAGCGGCCAGAGGGGCAATTATCCCTTTTGACGGCAATACAATCGAATAAACTAAAAGTCGAATTGGATGCCGACGACACGATTCCGGGCGCCGTGTCTCCGAAGGTCCGGCGAAGGCCGTCGCATGTAATAATAATCTGAATAATCGCCGAATAAACGAAGAGTATATCCGATTACACTTGAGTGTTGACTGGGTGCTGCTAGGGTTGTGGATGCCAAGGAGGACGAAGGCCTCGAGGAGCCAGCTTGCCTCGAGGAGGCCGCCGGGTCCTGTTTAATGGGCCAAAAACATCGCAATTTGTGATGACATTAAACGCCATGTGGTTTCAAAAGACCCCTCAGGTGATGAACCAGGAATAACAGAAGCCGCCGACTGACGAGGAAACGGAGTATGGAGGTAAACCGGATTGTTGCACAAGAGTACAAGAGTTGCAAGTTCGAACCTCGTTTATCGGCTGTGATTTATTGTAGTGTGAGGGAACAACGGAGCGAGACTCAAGGAAACGAGATGTGGGGGCCTATAACGGCTTAAAAGGTTTAAGTGTCACCTGCTGAAATTAATAGTTCTGAGATTACTGAACGCAGCTGGACTTACTTCGTTTTCAAATGAACAAAGGTCTGAAACTTTGAATATTTTATTGCTTTTAGATTTAATATTTAACTCAAAAAATTTCAAGCGTTTCAAACTTATTTTTACTTTGGTTATAACATTTTCATTAATAACAAAACCACTTCCGTGTGCACTCCACATGCTACAGTTTTACAAAAACCTCAAAAGCAACAGCCGCGCAGCCTTAAATCTGTCCTTCCAGAAACTAAGACCCATCCTTCAAAGTTAAATGGAGAATTCATAACAGAGCTGTTTTTTTCTAAAGAAATAAAAACGGTCATTATCCCATTTTAGAAGCACTTAAGTCTCATCGAAAGTCTTCAAAGCTTTACGGGAAAGCGTTTTGCAACAAGACATTGCCATCGAAAGCCGAAAAGGATTTTGACCTAAACCCAAAAACCTAAATACACAGCAATATTATCGAAGAAATGAACATCTCAAAATATTTGAAGATATGCGAAAATGATTGATTGGGAGCGGAGGATGTCGGAAGAAGCAAACGAAGGTTTGGCGAACGCGGATGAGGCCACCGAGAGCTCCGTAGCGCTGCTTCGGCTCCAAAGGAACGCGCGGAACCGCTTTTGGGATCAATTGAGGAACGCCGAGAGGAACCGACACACCGATCAATTTGGCGCGGGGCTTTGGGGGGATCAACTCGGACCAATTTTTTATTATTTATAGTCGCCAGAACTCCGCGACCTCGCAGAGAGGCGACTCGCGAGCGCTTAATTTGTCCGAATCCGGCACTTAGCTGCTTCCCGTTATCCTCCTTAATACCTTTGTACTACTCTGGATTTTCCAAGGGTTGGTTCCGGCTCTGGACTTCTTCGTAAACTTTCTCTAACTATTTCAAAAATATTCTGAAGACGCAAGAGTTTTTTGCAACGCGCTAACTTAAAAAAACGGAGTTTATACGTGATTCTTCACTATTACCTCTCTGCGCTGGGTATCTTCAAAGGGCGAAATTGGGTTAAGAGAGGTGGAGGGCGAGGTTGAAACGTCTTATTTGCCTTTCCGAGAGTAAACATCGCAATGCAGGCGTCGGGCGATTGAGGTGTCAGCGACGATCGCATTAAAAGTGACCAGCGCAGAAAGTGGTTGCCTTTTGAGGTCTTTGATGAGCCTCTGGTGTTGTAGTATGTGTTTGGACCATTTTAGCCGATGTGGTAATAATCGATGGATCATTACTGTGCGTTTTGGAAACAAAGTATTTTATTCAGCAACTGTCTTTATGTTCTGTTTCGTAGTCTGTTATCAAAAATTTTTTCCGTAAAATACATTATATTTGCTGTTGTTCTATCCAGCGCCGGCGCAAAAGTAAACATTGCGGGGTCATCTCACCATGTCGGAGAACAGTCTGTTGTTGTCAGTTGCGCGAAGCCCACGGTTTTCTTATTTCATTCATCCATTCTCGCACTTTGCCATCGTTTTTGAGTAAAGCCTTCACTTTCATGAAGAGTCGAACGTTACTTGTACTTGTAAACTGCGTGGCTGTGAAAAGTCACGATGACAAATGGGGAGATTACGAGAGTAATCCACAGTTCCGCACTGATTGAAGCAAAGGCGCTGACCATTCTCAAAGTTCACGTTTACTTTTTTTAGTTGTCTCGTATGTTAGTTTAATACTAAACCAAAACTATGCACTCCAAAAAAATGAGACCCAATATCAAACAAACTTGTTTCAGGTTTGGTATTTTTCTTTTTCTGCTCATGTTAATTATGCTCACGATTGGTTTTGAGCTCTCGGGCATCCATCACGCTCACTCTCTTTCGACCATATCACAGTCCCGTCTTCCCAACCATGTCGACTCATTCCACACACATATCAGCGGCCCTCGTCGTTTTTGTGTCCACTTGCACCACATTCGGAATTTCCTTTGGATCGATTGATCGCCTGACGTGGTGGCTCGTGCTGTTTGCACAGCTAAAACGACCAGGTGCAACCGCAAACGAATTATTCTGACCATTCCTGAGTTGACTGCGCTGAGGTTGATTTGATGTTTTGGATAAGTGTTTGGAACGACATGCGCATTTTGATTTAACCACTGCTACGACAGGAATTCTTTATGGTCGTAGATTGGAATGGATACCGAATAGATAAGAAATTGCTGCGTGTACTTTAGCGGAATATGTAGCTGACCACAACCCAACAGGCTTTTCGCTTATCACACACGAATGGAGAAGCCTTTCCAGTCACAACAATCTGAAGGTGGTCTAGGCTAGTCACTTTTTTCGCAAGGAGGACGGCGAGAGCTATGTATTTCAACGCCTTGTTCAAACGTCAACTATCACCTAGTTATTTTCTGTAAAATGGTATCTTGTTTCCGTTTTTTAATGCGCTGCAATCGCAAAGCTCGAGAGTATCACGAATCTCCATATGAAAAAAACGTGCAACCCTTGTGGTTGAGCAGAAGATAAACAAGATTTTTGAGCTTTTGTTCGCAACCCAAATACCAACAAAAAAACAAGATTTTCATAATAATGGTGGTTTGACTGGCAAGCATCATGGTGCTTCGGTGTGTTCTTCAGCGCTGATATCGACTGGATTTTTAGCTGAACATAATTAATGTTTTGGAAGATAATTAACACTTGCCCCTTAACAATTTTGTTAAAAGTACAATTAGAAAATCTAGGTCCCTTCGTTTAAAGGAACCCTAGTCATTTTCGTTGCCCAAGACATTTTCCGCGTCCAAAAAACTACAATGTTTCATTCATGACTTGTGAACGGTCCGATTTTTTCAGTGTTCAATACATCCCAGATCTGCACGGTGGTCATTCGCCGAGCACGTGTTCCTCGGCGTCCTTTTCAAAACCTCCGCTCGCTAGCCTCGGTCGCCGTTCACAAATTGCGTGCTAAACACCTCGAAACAGTTCCCTCCTCGTTTAGGCCTTCTTTTTTGTTCTCCGATTCCTCCGAATAATTTATGTGTCTCCTCCAGCCGTGCGTCGCAGTTGTTCCTGGCCCCAAAAAACGTCTCCCGATGGCTACGATTGATCTCTCCGCCGCTGACTGCGATCGAACCGCGATCGCCCATTGGCGTCACCTGCTCTCCTCCCTCTCGTTCCCTGTAAGGACGTTCGCTGGTACGTGGCTCTCTCTGAGCGACCGCGGAGACATCCTGATAAGTCGTCCTAAGCGCCAAGAGGGTCTCGTAGAGGGCGGCTGGTGGGAACTGAACGGGCGAAAGGGCGCTAAGGTGTGGGAAAACGCGATCCATTTGAATGCAGCGAGTTATTTTATTATAATTCGGGCAGGGCGGAGGTCTTTGTGCGCCGCCAGCCGCCGCAAGCCGGATGCGCGCTTCCGCACGTGGGTGACAAATCTGGGTGAATCGGAGTCTTCGGAGGTCGCTGGGCACTCCGATCCTCGCAGCGGCTGCGGGAGAATTCCATTAGCGCCACTAGATCTTTGCACAGCTCCAGTTTACGAGAAGCTTAATTAGCGAATAGTGTGCGGTTTATGAGTTTTACTTTTTGTTTTTAATGATTTACGCATGGACCAAATGGAGAGGATGTTTGTTCCGCTTCGATTTGAAATTGGGGGAGGATAATTTGAGGTTGAATAGAACCAGTAAAATGTTTAATTTCACGCGAGGGGCAATTTTTATGTGCGCAGAGGTTGTCTAGTAATAGTTAGTTTGTTATACACGTAACCAAATCATTCTGAAAAATATACGAGTCAAAGATTAAACTTATCATCTTCCCAAAAAGTATTTTAAACATGATGGAATACATAACCTTCCGATTTGTTTGTTTTGTTTTTGATAGCTAAATACACGTAAGGAAAATTGCATGGCATTCAACATAAATACATCTGAGGGATGTGAACAAACCGTTCAGATTGTTCTGTTAAGCATTGTCAAAACCAAGTCGAAACAGATCGGTGTTACCGTGCCTAGCCATAACAACAAATTATTTTTTTTATTCGGTGCTCGCAGGGGGATGGCTGGTATACATATGTCAACGCGCGTGATATTTTGCAGTTTGATGTTATACCATTTTTGAGTTTAGATAAGTGGTGGTTTTTTTGTCCTAACAAGCCGAAGCATGGTGTACGGTAGCAAAGCGATTAGTATGTATCTCTAGCGCATTTTCGCCTTCGGCATTTGACAAAAAGAATTTTGAAGCGCATAACATTGTTTTGGTGACTATTTTGAAGATTGCGAAACACCTACATTGCCTGATATCCTAGAAGTGGGCATAGGGAACTGAGGCTTGCCACTATCTTGATTTAGAAAATACATTTTTGCGCAATAGCGCGTGCGGGCCCGTCAATGAATAATAAATTAATATCGCGGAGTTGGCCTTTTAAAGCGCGATTAAACCTTAATTTACGGGGCCATAGGAGCGAATCTCGCACTCCAATATGTCATTTGGCCAAGTTTTGCTTTTCCAGGTCGATGACCGCCGAAACTGTCGCCTAGCAGCGGAATTTCAGCTGCTGAGAGGCCTTTCAATGGATAATCCGGATAGGGCAAACAGGGTCGCCGTTGGTGACGTCCCGTCGAGGACGATTCTTGCATTTCCTTTTTCGAACTCTCATATATAGACTCGTTATATAGACTAGATATATAGACTCCGTACCCAGACATCTAATCTATATCTAGACACGTCTGTCTGGGCGCCCCAATCCGCCTTCCACTTCGACAATAGAATCGCGATTGAAGCTCGCGTACTTCGGGTCACTTTTTCCATATGCAGCTGCTCATCGCATAACCCTTCAGCTCGCGTTCGAACCGGTTTTCATGACAATTTCGAGATTAGCTCGCCCTTATATCGCGTATGCACAGGGAATCCGTGCCTTCCCAACTCTATATCCTCCGATTTCAGGTCCACTTTAATGGGATGAATTTCCCTTGGAGGTTAATCCGGCGCAATGCCATCCTGTTTGCGGTTTTGGGGCTCTTCGCGTTGGTGATTGTTTACGATTGGAAGAGCCGAAGTGTACGTTTCCGTTTTGGAAATGAACGATTAAGACCATGTGTTCAGATCGGCCTACAAACAGAGAAGTTTTCAAGGTCCAAATTTGCAAGTCCTGATGGAAAACCACTTCCCATTTGTTCTACAAAATATGGAAAGGAACCACACGTGGATTTTAATGTGAGATGCTTTACTTTTATTCTCGCCGTTATCACTTTGTGTCGTTGTAGACCAGAGATCTGTACGCGGAAGTCCAAGCAGGCATCTCCCCAAGGAATCACACCACCTTCCAGAAGGTCAAAACGGATAAATTGAAGGTTTTCGTTATTCCCATGACCCATGTCGATCCAGGTGACTTGATTTCTGTTGTATTATAACTTGTTTCTCGTGTTCAGGATGGCTGCACACTTTCGACAAATACTCTGAGGACACGAACAACATTCTCAACAATATGCTAGAATTCGTGCCGAAAAATCCGAAAATGCGCTTCATTTGGTGCGAGATGATCTTCCTCGAACGATGGTTCAGAGAACTACCCGAGGAGAAGAAGAATGCAGTGAGGAAGTAAGGATTCAGTGTTAGTGCATCTGTTATTTGCAATTTTTAGGTTGATTAAGACAGGTCAATTGGAATTAGCCAGCGGATCTTGGGTAATGACCGACGAAGCAAACCCCTTCCTCCCGATCACGGTCGATAACATCGTCGAGGGACAACAGTTCGTTTTCAAGGAGTTCGGTGAGCCTTTCATCTACTTTCTGCTGTTGGAACCTACACAACAAATTTGTAAATCGCTGTCGTCAACTCCGCAGAGATCTGATTGAAATTCTTGAAATTTCTTGATCTGATTGATCGAAATTCTATCCGATTTGGGTAATATACAGCAGTGTATGTACCAGCAGCCCCCCCCCTCCCGAGGACCCCCTCTCCCCATTCATTCCGTCGCTCCCGCCTCGCCGACCGGTTGCTGTCTGCTCCGAATCTGTTACAAGCCTGAAGCGACCACGGTCATTTTGGGGAGCTCTCTCGCGTTTGATCGGTCGGTTTTGCAATACCACCGCTCGAATACCTTCCATAATCACGGTCATCGTTGGTGTAAAAAGAAACATTCTAACTGTTTTTTTTGTGCAGCCTACTGACCCCGCTGCCCGGGAACTGTCGCTACCAGCCTACTATCCGCGCTTCCAAGCGCCTTCGGCGCGAAAACCATAATAAAAATGTCCAAGCCTAAGCCTAAGATGCTCCAGGAGGCCAGTCCCAGCCTACTATTCCCGCTGTTTGAAAGAGGCCGCCTTGGGTCTACACACCCCGCTTCCCAGCTACTTCGGCGCGGAAACCAAAGGTATTAGTGTGATGGTATTGCAAGACCGATCAAACGCGAGAGAGCGCCCCAAAATGACTGGGGTCGCTCGCTGGAGCAGATTCGGAGCAGGCAGCGACCGGTCGGCGCGGCGGGAGCGACGGAATGAATGGGGAGAGAAGGTCTATTGGGAGGGGGGGGGGGGCCTGCTGGTATAGTACCCCAATTTGTTTTCGTTTCTTACAAGTAGCGCTGCATTTTCATGGGAACCAGTTTCGCGTGATAGCGCTGTGTTCGGGAACACGGAATTGTGATTTGTATCTATGTGTTTTTCAGTCTCTAGCAATCAACGTATTGCGAGTTAAAGGTTTAATTGAACAGTGATTGATCGTTTTGGAATAATTTCAGGCGTGCGTCCCTCGACTATATGGAGCAACGACCCCTTCGGATACAGCAATGCAGTCCCCTACCTCTTTACGAAAACTGGAATCCACCAAGCTGTAATCAACCGTATCCACCACGGCATCAAGAACAAACTTCAGAGTCTTCGAGCGATTCCGTTCACGTGGAAACAGTTCTTCGGTAGTTCGACTTTCCTCACGGTTTTTCTTAAATCTTATTGTTTAGACATTACGAAAAACTCCGACATGCTAACTCAAGTGCTACCGTACACGCATTATGATGTCCTGAACAGCTGTGGACCGAATTCCGGCGTCTGTTGCCAGTTCGACTTTAGGCGGATCACAGATTGGCACTGTGGTGGAGAGGGCGCTCAAGAAATTACCGATTCCAACGTGAAAACCAAGTGAGCAGTCTAATATCCATCATGTGTCATAATTTTAAGAATTTAGATCTGCTGATTTAGTTGGTCAGTTCGAAGAAATGTCCAAAATGTATCAGTCCAACGTTTTGATGATGATGCTTGGCGACGACTTTCGGTGAGTAACATGCACTTACTTAACTCTTTTTGAAATGGTGGGAGATCTTACAAATTTTTGAAACGTTAACAACAATGTGTGGAAGAAACAAGTATCTTAAATTAGATACGATGGAATCCGTGAGTGGCATCAACAGCACGACAATTATGTGAAGCTCTTCGACCACATAAACGCGAAAGGAAACGTAGAAGTGCGCTTCGGAACCTTCTCGGACTACTTTACGACCCTCAAGAAGTTCAACGAAGAGCACAAAGTGGAACCCGTTGCGTTATCCGGAGACTTCTTCCCCTACAGCTGCGCTCTTGGGGACGACTGGACCGGCTATTTCACCACAAGACCGTTTTACAAGCGAAAAGAAAGGATGCTTCATGTACGTTTTACAACTTCTCTACAGAATGCGGAATACACACGTCTCTTGTAGGCTTTGGTCAGAGCGGCCGACCTTTTATCCTCTCAGGCGACACCTTACTTCGAAGCCAGGACTCTAAGGGAAGTTAACGAAATGCTTACGGTGGCCAGAAGAAATCTTTCGCTTTTTCAGCATCACGACGCGATTACAGGTCAGAAATCTGCGATTGTACAGTTGTAATGAAGTGGTTTGTAGGGACGAGCAAGATTAGTGTGATGCGCAACTACGGTGAACTTCTGCACAACGCGTCAATCCAATCGGCTGCCGTTCTGGAAGCTTCGTTCAAAGCGATTTCAGAGTCGACATTTGAGTTGTACGAAGTTCCAGTGGCGTACAACGCGTCTGCAAGGAAGAAGTTGATTAAGTTGGACAAGTCGAAGAAGACGTGAGTGTGTCTGAATGGCATAAATCCAATATATTTTTTTCAGGTCTTTGCGCGTGTTCAACAGTCTCCCCCAGCGGAAACTCGAAACTGTAGCTGTTAGGGTGAACTCCCCAAACGTGAAGGTTGTGGACGCTGAGGGAAACCCTGTGCGAGCGCAGCTGAATCCGTTTATGGTGGATGGAAAGGGCGTTAGCAAGGACAGCTACCTCGTAAACTGGGATTAGAGTTCTGTATTGACACAACGTTTTTCAGCTTGTTTTCCTAATCCAATTGCCCCGACTCAGTGCCGTTCAAGTTCAGCTGGTTTACGAGGAACTACCAGAATCAACTGTCATTTCGCAAATCGAATTTCCAGATGTGCAAAACGTCAGTTTCTATGTTGAGCGGGAATTTCCCAGGTTTGAAAATGAATAAAACTTTGTTACGCATCATGATTTTAGAAAGTTCAAGTCGAAGGGCGTCAAGCGGAACGCAATCGCACTGAAGACCAAGCGGATCGCAACTACTCACAATGAGAAAACTGGACTTTTGGAGTCGATCAAGACAAGCGCCGTGGAAAGCACAAGACTAGTTCAAAAGATGATGATGTACAAGCAAAGCCGAGGAGGACCCTACTTGATTCGATCAGATTCAGGCAGCATTGAAGTAAACTGCGGAATTCGAAAAAGATTATCTAGTTTTGCAGGAATTTGCGGATCTTGGTTTCGTGTTCACCGTCAAAGGACCGCTTCAACAGAGCATCCACGTTCTGAGCAAATTCTATGCTGTGCATTACGTGGCCCGAGACACCGACGACACCGAAGGAGAACAGCTTCATGTGCGCACCTATACCGATATCCGAACATTCCAAAACTCGGAAGCGATTGCGAGATTCGCCATCGACAGCAAAACCTTCAGCCTATTTACCGACAACGTTGGACTTCATGTGGGTTTCGCTCAAAGCAAAAATATGAATTTTTCGTTTTTCAGATGATCAAGCGTGACTACTTCCCGGACCTGCCCGTGGGCAAGAACTATTATCCGATGCCTTCTTCGCTTTTTGTGCAAGACGATAAGAAACGGATTACGGTAGTCAGCAATGTAGAGCATGGCTGCAGTGGCCAAAAAAATGGTTTTGAGATTATGCTAGGTACGGATAAACTGTAGGCGTATCTAATCAAAACGCGTTAAGACCGGACAATGTCCATCGACGACGGAAAGGGACTCGGCATGGACGATAGTTTGCTGGTCGATCTTATCCCTGTAGAAATCGATTTCACGATCATTCTTGAACAAGTGCAGAGTCAACTGGTCAGCTGTCATTCGCAAATTTCAATTCTAAACATTTTTTTAGCCCGAACATTACGCTTACAACACTATCAACGCGCACAATGCGCTGCAAACCTTAATGTATCGTCCGTTAGTTTTCATCTCAAGCGGTAAAGTCAAACTCCGCCAATGTCGCTCATAATTTTTTCAGAAAACAACGCCAAGTCTTCTTCCCTTGCCACAAACGCACCTTCCTTCCCATGTGACATTCAGCTGCTAACCGTCCGGCCAATGAGCGTCGGAGAAGACGCTTCCGAGAAACTCATGATCCTCTATCGTCCTGGTGTCGAATGCTCCGCGAGCACCGACTCGGCGTGCAGCAAACAGGACCTCACAGAATCAGTTCGCGCGTACTTGCAAGAACTCAAAATCAACAAAGTAGCCAAAACAAATCTGAACGGGTTGGTGGTCGAGGAAAACTTCAAACCCCTCAATTTCGTAGAATTCTCCGTCGATTCCATGGATTTTGCTTCGTATCGACTGAAGCATTAAATTCTTAGCGGCGGCGAAAATTCTTCCATATCAGGACTCTAGTCACTTCAAGGCAATATTTATTTCTCCCTCTGTGATTGCATTCGCTGGTGTAAATACGAGTCACATATCTTGTTACATAACTAACTGTTTGAACTTCTAATAAATTTATCCAGGTCAATCGTTATAACACCGTCAATAACAACTATATAGACCAAACGTGGCCATGTGAACATGAAAAATCAAAGAGTCACGTGGGCGAACCTAAAAGACGTGTGCTTCATGGCGTCTTCGTCGTTTTGTATATCTAAACAAAAGCGCTCATCTCGCTCCCTGGTAACTCGGAGGCCTCCGCGTCTCCACGCAACCGTCGGGCTCCAGAAAACGTCGACGGCTTTGCGCTGCTTTCTTCTAGCTGACTCTGACATGACTATCAGTGAGTGACCTTTATACATCGAACAGATTTAGATCAGACCGATTTCAGTTCCTGCCAGCTATGATCCCTACAACAACATTTCTTTTCTCGAACTCAACAAACGCCGCAGGGGAGAATATGAGCGCCGAGAAGAGGATCGCATCTACAATCGGAGGCCTCCGCCAGTGAAGAAAATATTCCTTAAGGCAAATGACCACTTCAACTCAAGGTAGGTTTGGTGTTGAATCAGATTCGAAAGCGTGTTTAACTTGGTGGTTATTTGAATCTGTATTACATTATTAACGCTTTCGCGCGTTACTATGCGCATGCAGTTAAACTTGACGCTTGTTACATTGTGTAATCGATCTTAACGGGTGCCAAAACGCTGAACTCAGCCGTGGTATAGCGAACTTAAGCAACATCTGTTAATAACTGTGTGGTGTAGTGGTTAGTCTCACGGACTGCAGCGCTGAACGTCTCGGGTTAGAGTTCCGGTGGCGGCGCTTGATTTCCGTAATGTTTCTAACCGCTCGAACAATTTGTTAAACAGAAAAAAAAGTTCTCCGTTATTATAGAGGGGATTGGTTTTAGGCCGAAGCGCTATGTTTGGAAAATATGGCAAGTACGGGAACTTGAAAATCTAATCGCGGATGCTGGAGCTTTTCTCGGAATCGAAGCAAGAGCGCTTTACGACGAGAAAGGTCGCCGGATCACGGATACGGGTCAAGTCGGCGACGGCCAAACGTATACCGTAGTTGGTGACGAGACCTTCGATAGAGGGGGAAACGGAGCGACTGAAGCCCCCTCGCGGATGACTCGAGCGAAGAGTCGCGTGGTAGAAGATGACTTCGACAAGGCGTATCATGAAGCAATGAACGATGCATACACGATCGACTACGGCGACCAGACGCCTCCGGAAATCAAAAGTTTGTGGTTACGGATAACCTTGCTATAATCTATTTTAGCCCCAGCCCCAGCCCCAACGGATTATATGTACGGAAGGAATAACCAAGAGTGGACGGATCCTGAAACGTACATGCAAGATTTCTACCGAGATCAACCGGAGACGGCGTCCTCGAGGATGATAGCTTCTCGTTACACCGATCCAGGTCAGGATTGGCGATCCGTTACATCTAACACCGTATTACAGGCCCATCGAGGAGTCGCGCCAAAGAATATCAGGACGATTCTGCGGTTGACTATCAACGAATAGCGCAGAAGGACCGTGAATTTTTGCGGAAACACGATGAGAGGCACCGCGGTCGACGCGCACGCAGCGCTGTGATCTACAATCGCCGAGATCAAACGCACCCTGACGCTTACATAATCTAGTAAGAACGCCACTTCAGGACAAGCGTTTATTTGATGTCCCTGTTTTTAGTGTATTTTTGAACGGGCGCGGTATGGATAGTAGATTCATGCGGTTCCAAAAAGCGCAGTTACAGCGGGGCCTAAATTTCGTGCTGGAGCTGATCGCCCGAGGATTCAACGTTAACCCTTCCAAGTTACGGAGCCATCTTTTATTTCCGCTTAAGGATTTCGTTTCAGATTGTGCAACATGGATGGACGAAGAGTACGCGATGTGAGCGATTTGATGTCGAGGGGTGCCTACGTTCTAGTCCCTGTCGGTCAAAATTTCAGGGACACCTGGTATTTTCTGCCCGATAACGCTATTGATACAAGGTGGGCAATATAATCAAATGAGATATCTGAAATATCTTTATTAAGTGCGAATAAAGAAAGGGTACGAGAACGAAGCGCCCAGCGGGACCGATTGATCCAGCGATACGAACAGCACCAATCCCGGATGCGAGGAAAAGTAAAGCAGTCGCAGAGGACCCGACCACCACCAATGTTTACCAGATCAGAATTCCACTACTAAAACGCCCTTTTAGGCAAGTACAACCTATTCCCATTCCACAGAACGAAAAGAGAAAGTCGCGATCCACTGATCACGAAAACGAAAGGAAATCACAATGGTCATCGCCTACACTTGGCCCACAAAGTTACAGTCGGGTTTCACAGGCTGAAGGCAGCCAGCGGAGCTACAGCATGAACCCACAAAAGCGTCGTAGCTCAGAACAACCGATTCCTCCCGCTCCAGTTTCATCTTACAACCAAACTTCGGTAATTCCAGGCCAACGCTTTGGACAAATCTGATCGACGTATATAATAAAGAACGGGAGAACAATTATCAGCTTGTTGTGGCATATGAAATAACAAGAAATCCCTAATATCTAACCAACAATGTGACGAGTAAATTAAAAGCGAATTCGGCTAACATCTGATTCCTTGAGCAACGGTCATGAAAACGCCGAAGGAGCCTCCGGACTGAGCTGCGACCTTTCCGACTTGGACGAGCATCTCCCTTCCGCGCAGTCCCATGCTAAAATTGAAGTGGTTAAAGATGGTAAATACATTATGCAGACTCACCGGAAAGCACTGAAACCGCCCAGAAGAACTCCTGTGGCTCCACCAATCATCGCTCCTAAACAGAAACTGAGCTTTACAATATAAATGTAAGCTCAACTTACCCATCATGAAGCCCATCTTGAGCTTCTGGAAACAGCTAGGACCTTGTGGCGCGCCGCCGGGAACACCGTATTGCGGAACGGGCATTTTGCTTCACTGAAAAGATACACGATGAATGATAGATGGCATGAGGAACCGCAGCCCCCTCACCGCGAACATTCAGGTCACGATGTCGCGCCAATGGTATCTTGAGGCATACTTGCAAGATGGTAAAAGCACTAGTCAGGCTACAAGTACGTTTGCCGTGTTTGGTTATCTGAAGTCACGGCATACGTTGCGAACAGCGCGAAATTGGCCCAACGGTGCTGATGAAACACCTCAAATCCGAAAAGCGCTCATCTGCAGCTGTGAACTGATTCAAAAAACGGCGATCCGTTCACATTGCACGGTTTACACGTAACACAAATATAATATGAACAACATAAATAAATCAGTCAGCAAACACTTACTCAAAAATATTGCAGAATAGCTCTCGCATCAGCCGAGAAACGCACGATTCTCACGACTTTTCTTATCAATCGCCTTCTCTGCAACACGTACTTTGTACAGTAAGCACGTGAAAAATGTAAAGCCGTTCGCTGCAGGACGCCGAGATCGTATTCGGAAGGCTCTGCAAACTTGAGGAATGATTGACGCAGATTTTCTTTCGGTGGTTTTGCGAAGTTTTTTTATTATGGTTCATAAAAACTAAGACATCTTTGAAGAGCGTTTTCCCATTTCATAAACTTTTTCTTGAGCAATTTGTGTTCGACGGCATTAGGTGTGAAAAGGCGCTCGGTCCTTACGAGGTTGTCGATTCCGTCCATTTTCCACATACCCGTAGAAACGCCGGCAAGCAGCGCGGCACCCTTGGCAGCGCAGAAACTCTCCTCAAGCACTCGCTCGACCGGCACGTCGATCAACGAGCTGATCGTTTGGCACAGAAAATCATTCCTGGAAACGCCGCCACAGCATCTGAAAGCAACAGTTATTTATCAGCAAAGACATCGTATGGCCGAACATACCGTATCGCGGACCTCACACAATCGGGCAATTCTTCTCGGAATTTAGTCCAAATCTGGCAGATGCGAAAGGCGATAGATTCCAAAATTGTTCTGACCATCAACGCCTTTGTTGTATCTGGCCTCAGGCCAATAAAAGCACAGCAGGCATTGTCGTCGTTGACAGGCGTTTGGATACCTCCGAAAGCTGGAATGAAGAAGAGCATTGCATCGTGAGGGGTGGATTCCGCGATTGCTGAAGTGTCCTCGATGTTCTCAAAAAGGCCCAGGGATTGAGCCCATTCTAGCACAGTCGAGGTGTCACTGGAATGGCCTTCGGCGACAAAGCTGGTTCCCTCTAGTTTTGTGCTCCAGCCGACCAGCGGGTAAATTCCACTCATGGAGGCATGGGGCTTGTTGCCCGTTACAACGTCAACGAAGCTTCCGGTTCCAAGGGAAATCTTCACGTCGCCCTTTCTCCGGCAACCGCTCCCGAACAGCGCTGCTTGCTGATCCCCTAACTGAAAAACTTCATTCTGATTCTGTTTAAGAATGTGCATCTCTCACCATAGCCCCTACTCGGATAGGAATTCCGAAAATGCTCTTATCGGAAACGGCGATAACTTCACCAGCAGTAGTTGTCAAGTCAGGTAAGACTTTGGCCGGGAAATGTACGATTTTGAGTATGACATCACCTAAAATGCGCCTCTTAAAACGTGGAATTAGGCGTAGGCTTGCCCCACTGCTCCTGAAACGGATCGTAAACCCCAGTAGAACTGGCACAGGACGGCTCGGATATAAAGATACATCCATGCGTTAGCTTGGATATTAGCCACGTATCAATGCATCCGAATGCTAGCAAGCCCTTTTTCACCAACGCTCTCATCGACGGGTTCTAAAACAGTTGACATTTGCAGAAAAAATAGTTCCGAATCACAAACTTCGTCCAAAGTGACAAGTAGCCGATGCGTAACCATCTGATTGATGAACTTGTACATCCTGGCTGCCTTGAACCTAGGCATGCGGGTGAAAAAGTGCAAAACAGCGCCACTCATGTTCAAAGCCTAAAGTCAAGATCCTGGTTTTACAAAAGATTTTGGTTGGTTAGCGAACTTTCAGGGTCAAAGATTCGTTCCATTCCTTGCAGACTGCTTTCGCGCGCTGGTCCTTCCAGTTGATCATGCGGTGGCACGGCTCCAAAGTCGTTCTATGGCGGTAAGATCAAAATAATGAGAGAAGATATTGGACTAACCGATTCCACGTGATAAAAGTGTTCCTCTGGGTGCAAATTCCCATAGTAACCTCGTCGACATCCTTGTCCACGAACATCACTAAACACATTATTCCATAAAATCATCCTGGAAAAACCACTCACAAACGTCGTTGACAATTCTGCAGAACTGTTCCCACAATTCATCAGGATCTATTTCTACACGGAGAACCTCTTCAGATGCACCACTATAGTGTAGTTTCACCTAAATTCATGAACTATTAAGAATGAACGCAAAATGAACTCACCTTGTCTTGGGAAAAGTTCTTCAGTTGGCACTTATCATCGTAGAGGCAGGCCCGAATAGTCGAAGTGCCAATGTCGACCGCGACCACGTAGGAATTTCCCCTCTTGGAGAAATCGCTGGACGCCGAACGCATGTTGCTCATGACTAGTTCATCGCCACCGCGGGTCGACATCGGTTTCTTCGCTGCGCTCAAGCCGTCGTCGCTCAAAGACAAGTCCTGATAATGAAGGCGACTCCCTGTCGCAGCAGCGACATTGGTTCGTTTTATCGCGCCCACGATTGCGTATACCTGAAACAGAAATCGTGATTACAGATAGTTTTTGGGAAGAAAAGTTGCACGAGGATGCAATCAGTGGTCCAGAATGGGTGGCGGACAGTTTAAAAAGACAGAAAGTGGCCAGATTCTGGTCAAAGGGACCAACACTCCATCAAAAAACAGCTTATTAGCAGCGATCACGCCGCTTTCCGAGATCATGTGGGAGCAAAGTAGAGCAGAGAGTCCATTCGATCGCTTTTTCCGCGGCACGTGCTCGATTCGTGTGGACTGTTCCTTTGCTAAATTCTAGTTTGGCCGATAACGATAACAAGCCATGCCAACGTAGATGGCATGAGTCACAACAAAAACAAGCATGTTGCATTGAGTAAACGCATGTGCGAACTCTACGAATCTAAGGACACTCGACCCAACTCTTCCCCATCTTGTGCGTCTTCTTTTCTGCGTTTTCTGCCTCGAATTTCCGGATTCGTCCGACCGTTCTCCCCATTCGTTCGGCTCAAAATGCAAATTGTGGCAGATTAGACAAACCGAACATCCAACGTTTACAAATTGTCTAGAAATCGTGGCGGGAGTCTGCGTCCGCACCGTAAGCGAGTGAGCTTCGACGAATTGCGACAGCCGCGACAATTCGTCATCCGATTCGATTGCCGATTTCGGCCGGTTTCCTCACAATTTTGGCGCTATCGAGTTTTTTCGCGCGATTTTAATCTGCTTTTGGTGATGCTTCTGTCGCTTCATCCAAACCCGGGAATATCTTCCCAATCGCCGAGCAGAAGAGTGGGAGCGTTAACGTCGGCTTTACTTGCTGAACAACGATCAAATGTTAAATTGGTTTTTTATTTATTTTTCGCATTGTTCAACTAGCTTAATTTCCTTAAACCGACGCTGTAGGTCAGTCGCTTGGTCTTGCTTTATTTGCACAACGGCGGCTTGCAAACCAAATCGCTTTCCCGGAGTGGCGTTCCGATCTCCACGGACGGCCACCACGTGGCGCCGAGTCGCTTGTTGGGGCTTAGAGCTCTTCTCTCGTTATAGTGAGATCGCGTTAGATTGCATCAGCTCGTGCCTCATCACTATTGCGCCACCCCTTCATAGGACTTTCGTCATGTTTGTCGCGAGTGTTTTATTTATTTATCCCTGTGATCTCTTTCTGAATTGCTCTTTCTTTTCAGGTATATGCCTTTGAAGAGAGTCACTTTCAGCGGTCGGCTTTACCGCGATGAAGATGAAAAATCGGTGAAGGCATCACTTATCCGCGGGTGCTGCTTCATGGGCCTGGACATCGCTATCGGCCTCGGTGTGGCCATGGTATTTTTCTTCGCTTTCTCCGGCTACGTAATTCGTCCCGTGGAGCACGGATTCTACTGCAACGACGCGAACATCTCGAACCCAGTGAAGCCGAACACCATTTCTACGATCCACCTCCTGGCCATGACGCTCGCCGTGCCGTTCTTTATCATCGCCCTGATGGAAGCCCTCCTCTTCCGGGAAGCTGAAACCAACAACAAGATCTCGAAGTTTTTCGTTTCCGTGACCACGCGGTACCTGGAATACGTGGTGGCTTACGCGGTTATGACGTTCCTTCTGGAGTCGATTAAGTGCGCCGTCGGCCGATTGCGACCCCACTTCCTGGATGCGTGCCAGCCCGACTGGACGAAGGTCAGCTGTCCGTCCGACGACTCCTTGATGTATATCGAAGAGGCCTTCTGCACCGGACTCCCCCGCAAGGTGCGCACCGCCCGGACCAGCTTTCCTTCTGGACACACCACGGCCGCCGTATTTGCCACCCTCTTCATCTATTACTATTCTACGGGGCTCGTGCGAACTTTCAGCCGGAACGTAGCGTTGAGTTATGCGCGAAGTTTCGTTCTCGGAATTTTTGCTTTTTGGTCTATTGTTTGTGCTGTTACGCGTGTGACTGATTACTGGCACCACCCTACCGATGTTCTTGGAGGTGCCATATTTGGTGCTGTCGGTGTGTGGCTTCCGTTCTCCCGTATTAATGTACAGAAAATACTATCCAGTCGTTTACTCGATGGAAAAGCTGAATAGACTGCGTAATCATGATTCCACTTATGTTGCATTCCGTGTGGACAAATGCGAGTAATAAAGTTTCTACGATCGTTCAAGTTGTGCTATTGATAGGTAGAATTCCGTGTTCACGAGCTTATTTTTGTTGATCAACTTTTATAAGTGCCGAATATTGTTTCAGGGTTTAAAAACGTTTGTTCTTCGAATCGTTAGGCCACTACGCGCCGTTCATTTGGCATCCTTACGGCGTTACTCGGATATTCCTGCAGCTAAAGAATATAAGATGGCCGAGGTAGCAAATCCCGGAGCTCCTGCAGCTACTGCGGGCGATGTTGCTGCTCAGGCAGTGAAGATCTCAAAGAGCAAAACCGAGATGAATCCATGGCCGAAATTCATTCAAGAGCGTATCGATCTGTTCGACAAACTTATGGCGAAGCACAAGGAGGAGTTGGCCAACAAGGTGAAGTGTTCATCTGAAATTGCGCTAAATTCTGGTTTCAGAAAACCGAGCCAATTAAGATCACCCTTCCCGATGGCAAAGAATTCGATGGAGAATCCTGGCTCACGACCCCCATCGACATCGCCATGAAGATCAGCCGCGGACTCGCCGACACCGCAGTTATCGCGAAGGTCAACGATGAAGTTTGGGATCTGGATCGTCCGTTCGAGGGAGATGCTACTCTGAAGATCCTGAAGTTCGATGATGATGAAGCCAAACAGGTAAACGAGGAAGCTATAGTCAACTCGTTATGCCTTACAAGCATGTTGCTCATCCATCCGGTCAATAATGGCTAGTCCTTGGTGGAATATGTAACGCGAACAGAAAACTTTCTCTTGGACTTTAACAGGGTTGGGAATTGTAAAAATCAAATTTCCTGTAGTTTGACTGTCCAACAGACCTCCTTTCAAGAAAGATAAACTTCATTCTGATAGATATAAATTTACTTTTTAGGTGTTCTGGCACAGTTCCGCTCACATCCTCGGCGAAGCCATGGAACGCTACTGTGGTGGTCATTTATGCTACGGACCTCCAATCAATGAGGGTTTCTACTATGACATGTTCAACGACAAGAACACCATTTGCCAGGCAGATTTTCCTAAAATGGAGGAAATCGTCAAATGCGTGGTGAAGGTAATGTTTCCTGTCGATTTGAAGTCACTTGACCGTTTCTTTAGGACAAGCAGCCTTTTGAGCGCCTTGAAGTGTCCAAGGAGGACCTGCTTGAGATGTTCAAGTACAACGAATTTAAGGTCCGTCTCCTAAACGAGAAGGTCAAGACCCCCAAGACCACCGTTTACCGCTGTGGTCCATTGATTGATCTCTGTCGTGGACCTCACGTGCGCCACACCGGCAAAATTAAGGCGATGCAGATCACGAAGGCCTCCGCCTCGTACTGGGAGGGAAACGCCGAGGCCGAGTCGCTGCAGCGCGTTTACGGGATTTCGTTTCCTGACTCCAAGCAACTCAAAGAGTGGCAGAAATTCCAGGTGGATATTCTAACTTTGCGCTATCTCTAACTGTGTTTAAATTAGGAAGAGGCGGCGAAGCGTGATCACCGCAAGATCGGCCGTGACCAAGATCTTTTTTTCTTCCATCAGCTCAGCCCCGGTTCTGCTTTCTGGTACCCTAAGGGAGCGCACATCTACAATGCGCTGGTCAACTTTATCAAGAAGGAATACCGTAAACGTGGCTTCAGCGAAGTTATCAGTCCCAACATGTACAACAGCAAGCTTTGGGAGCAGTCGGGTCATTGGCAGCACTACGCCGACGATATGTTCCGGTATGTGTGGTCAGAGAAATTTTGTTGTTTCATGGCCGATTTTCAGTTTTGAAGTCGAGAAGGAGCAGTTTGGACTGAAGCCCATGAACTGCCCTGGTCACTGCTTGATGTTCGCCCACCAGCCGCACACCCACAATGAGCTTCCCTTCCGCTACGCTGATTTTGGAGTGCTCCACCGGTAGTCACAAACTCAATGCTCCTTTTCATATTGTCCCACGTTATAGTAACGAAATGAGCGGCGCCCTTAGCGGACTCACTCGCGTTCGTCGATTCCAACAGGACGATGCCCACATCTTCTGCCGCGACGACCAGATTGTCGATGAAATTCAGGGATGCCTCGACTTCCTGCGATACGCTTACAATGAGGTCTTTGGCTTCACCTTCAAGCTGAAGCTCAGCACGCGCCCTGAGAATTTCCTTGGAGAGAAGGAAACGTGGGACTTTGCTGAGGAGCAGTTGCGATTGGCTCTCGACAGATACGGAGATCCTTGGGAGGTTAACCCAGGAGATGGAGCCTTCTACGGACCTAAGGTTTGACTTGTGTAGCTGCACATTTTTCCTATCAATGAAATTTTTCAGATCGATATTACGATCCAGGATGCTTTGAAGCGCAACCACCAGTGTGCCACCATCCAGCTTGACTTTCAGCTTCCCATCCGTTTCGATCTGCACTACTTCGAGTATTCATTTAGTCACTTTGGATTTGTAATAACGCTTGAATTTCAGTTCTAACAACGAGAAGAAGCGTCCCGTCATGATCCATCGCGCGCTTCTTGGATCGCTTGAGCGAATGACGGCCATCCTCACGGAGAACTTTGCCGGAAAGTGGCCTTTTTGGCTCTCTCCCCGCCAAGCCAAGGTCATCAGCGTTCACGAAACCGTCAAGGATTACGCTTGTCAGGTGCAGAAGCACCTGTTCGACGCTGGCTTTGAAGTCGAATTCGATGCCGAATGCCCTGACACGATGAACAAGCAGATCAGAAACGCCCAGCTCGCCCAGTTCAACTTCATTCTCGTCGTGGGTCAGAAGGAGAAGGAAAACGGAACCGTCAACGTCCGTACGCGCGATAACCAGGTAAGCCGAGAACGAGTTTGGATGGCGGTTTTTAAGCTGTACTAACAAGGGAGGTGTCAAAGGTGACACATTCAGAGTTAAACTATATATATATATATATATATATATATATATATATATATATATATATATATATATATATATATATATATATATATATATATATATATATATATATATATATATATATATATATATAAGTTTAAGTGCGTTTTGAGGGTTGCGCGTGGCATACTATATATATATATATATATATATAATATAAGAGTTAGCTGTTTGCGTTTTGAGGGTTGCGCGTGGCATACTATATATATATATATATATATATATATATATATATATATATATATATATATATATATATATATATAGTATGCCACGCGCAACCCTCAAAACGCAAACAGCTAACTCTTATATTATCGACTTCAGGTGCGCGGTGAAGTCTCCGTTGAAGATCTTGTGGTCAAGTTCCAGCGTTTCCGCGATGAGTACACCAAGGACACCGAAAACGTTGCCGAGTTTTAATTTATTGTTATATCTTTCCCCTCGTTCCTCGGCTATTTCCCCGTTGGATTTGTTGTTGTTACCTTTTCAAAGATAAACGTTAGAAAATGTTAAGTTGTCGAGTTAGTATATATAGAATGCGTCAAACTTTGGTTATCTTGTGCGATTCGTAGATTTTCTTCTCGAGGTATGCGTCGAGGACTTCGGAGAATGGGTATCCGCTGTGTCGAAGGAAAGAAGAGGACCTGTAAAAAAGTTTTAGGCGACTCGGACGGGGGAAACTCACGTCGTCCCATCGAAGCGTTGGATCCTGCAGTCCTCATCCTCATCGACGCCGTTAAGCTCGCATATGTCTTCATCGTCGATTGTGAAGTTTAGGACGTCAACATTATCGTGGATCGCTTTTGGCGTCAGGCTTTGAGCAACAACAACCAGGCCTCTTTGAATTTGGTGACGAAGGAGAATCTGGGAAGGAGTGCGCTTGTATTTCGCCGAGAGTCGCACGAGGAGGTCGTCATCCAAAGAAATGTGGTCCAGAGGCGTCAGTTCTGCTAAAGGGGCGACAGCAGTTACGGTGATGTTGAGCGAAGTGCAGAGGAAGACGATGTCGTTCTGCCGCAAATGGAGGTGCATCTCGAGTTGGAGGTTGTGGGGTCGAATCTGGGCGTGCGCGTTCAGATTCATCAGCGACGAGAAACGAACCTTGGCCGACGCGTTCAGATTCATTAGCTGCTCGAGGCTGAAGTGACTCAAACCTATCGCCTTGGTGAGGCCGAGTTTGTACACGTGCTCCATGCCTTTCCAGGTCTCTTCGTGAGGAACCGAGGCGTCTTCTTCGGCCGTAGCGTGACGAGAGTAGAATTGAGGATATTCGAAGGAGCCTTGTTTCTGCAATATCGTGTTTTAGTCTTGAATGCTCTGGAACGCTTACCTTGACGGGACAAGGAAGGTTGACGAGGTAGAGGTCGACGTAGTCTGCAACATACCGGATTAATTGCTGCAGTATATAACCAATCTATGTTTCCCTCATTACCGATAGGTTTGAAGGTTATGCGGACTGTTTGAGCGAATTTCTACAAATTACAAATTTCTACTCAAAACAATTTTTTTTGTTTTGAAACCGATTCTCATGGAACCTCCGTCGATATAAATCCGATAACCTCTGAACTCTTATCGTCCTGCGTCCACTCGTCCGTCATCTGTTCCTACCTGTTTGAAGACGCTTCAGCGACTCTCGCAAACACTTTTCCACGTCTTTGAAACGATGCGCTGTGGGCGGAAGCTTCGTCGTGATGAACAGGTCCTTTCGCGAAATGGTGCCACTTTCGATTCGCTTTTTCACGACTTGTCCTACCGTATGCTCGGTTCCCGACAAATGCGAGGTGTCGATATGGCGGCAGCCCTCGTCCAATACGATGTTCAGCAATTCTTCGAGTTGGCCGGGCGTCGTTATCTGAAACGGAAAATGTAATTCAGCTGTGGCCCTTTAAACTGCTTAGCGCTTAATTGAAAAGGACATCTCCGCGCAGATTTATTTTCAAGAGGTCCTGCCAGATGCACTGTTTCTTCTACGTTTATAGCTTGGACGCACTTTGCTCTGTGTGTTTAAGATCCCGATCTCCGGTTCTCAGAACACTCACATTTAAGAAGCTAAAAGCCAGGCTGAAGTATGCCTGGAACAAAATTGGATTTCGCCTTCTACAATTCATAATGCGTGCGCGTCTATCGACGGAGCGATTAAAAATCCCGGAAACAATCCAATTTCGCAACAAAGTCGTGTAATCAGCGGGTCCGAATTCGTCACTTTACGATAATCGCTCGTCGGCCTTTGTTGGGTTCTGAGCGCCGCTTTTGGCTTGCAAAAAGCGGAAATTCAATTTTCGTCATTTCCGTAAGACCCCACGGGCACATTTTGGGAAGTGTTGCAAAGACTTCGGAGAGCCTTGTTTTCGGTAATGAGCAAAAAGTTCGTAAACTGAATGTCTCTCGTTGGGTTCCCTCTTAAAGAGCGTCGGAAAAAAGCAACAATCATCGCGGTTATGAAGATAAATGATTTTAAGCACCCATCTGGGCTCTCTCGATTTCCAGCCCTCAAAGATTTCGCTGGCATAGATAAAATCCCTTGCCTTATTTGTCCAAAACCTAAAAGTCCAAAACATTTAAAGGCGCATCATCGTATCATCTTTACAACTCTTTAAACGCTCTTAAAAGGGAAACTCGCAAACAATCGGAAACTGGCCATTCCAGATCCATAAGTTCCCAATTTTCAAGGTCAAAGGCTCCTCCAAAGAATGCAGAAAACACATTTGTCGCGTTTCCACGAGGCAGTGTTTTCGAATGGCTTAATGAACCTTGAAACCTTCAGCTCACCACTTCGGACGTCCCAAATCCGACGAACGGAATCAGCTGTCCATTGGACATTCGAAGGCGGGTGGCGTTCTGCGGCATCTAAAACAAAAGCGGAAGGTCGAATTCGAGCCACGAGGTTGCAGCGAACAAAAAACACGCGCGCCGAATACTCACTCACAGTCACCTGCTGCCAGCTTGTGAAGACTAAAAGACAAGATGCGCCGGCAAACGCAGCAGGGAACCTGTTTGAGGGGAAGGAGGCATGACAAAACAAGGCTTAGAATCTCGATTATCAGCCAGCGCTTCAGCCTGAAAGGGCAAAGGACAATGTTCGGAACGCCTAAATGCAAATGAAGAGACTAGATGAGGCAGATCGAAAGGGCATCGAGTCCACGGCCTTTGAAAGGAAAGTGCCGTTTGAGGATGTTTTCGGGGTTTCTGATTGTCTTCACCCTCGCATAGTCGCCAATTTATTCGACAATTAGAGAAGCTGATACTCTGAACCGAGAAAAAAAAGCGTGATGAACGGGAAACAGCGGCGGGGAAGGCGGTTGACTCAGACTCGTCCCTCCTCGCTTCTGTCTTGGCCTCTCCTCCCGTTTGGGTTCTGCCGTTACCACATGCACATTAAGAAACATCTTTACGGACTTAAAAAAGCAGACCCAGCAGTTTCTTGCTCGGCCCCTCCTCCTTGCACGAACAAGATCAAGAGCAGCAAAAGAGTAAACAGCGTAAACAGCGAATACTCATCCAGGCTGAAAACAATCCAATTTACATCGCGATGAAATCAGAAGTGTACACGTGGACCAGCGGAAATAAAGGTCTCGGAGGCGCCAACGGAACACTGAACTCGTTACTCGACCATTTAGTTAAGGAGAATGGTTCCCGGTTCTCCGAAATTCCGCCGTTGGCCCCACCTCCGTTGCAATCTTGGAACCCCTGCCGCCGATCGGCAGCTCGTTCGGGACTATGACCCCAAAACTGCCCTCCGCTGTTTGTTATCACTGCCACCCGCAAAGACCGAAGGCTAAATTTAGTGGAGGCGATGACGTTGTTTACGCATTAAGGGGATCTGCTAGATCTTGTGGGTGCTCGATGAGAAGCTGCAACGAATGGCAGAATTGGTTTAAAGAGTCGATAAGTCCACAGACGAAGAGCCTCTGACGTGTGTTTTTCGCACGCAAACGACCGCTGATGGCGAACGAGATAATGAAGAAGGACCAGCGAGTGAGTGCAAATGGATTCCAAGGATCGGCTCGGGCAGCAAAAGCACCCTAAACAAACGAAGGATTGGTTTGGGGGACCGGAAAGAGGAACTCGTGGCGTCACGATCTCAGCTGTTTTTTGGACAGGAGATAACGTCACATACAAAGTAGCACACAAATCAAAAACATTGCCCCTTTGGGAATGAAAGTGACAAAACGACGAGGCTGCGTGACAGAACAATCATGATGGAACTCAAACGGCCTCTGGGAAACGCGAGATTCCGTTCTCACTGAATAAAAGGTGATTTTTAAGGAGATAGGCAGATTGAGGCAGACTGCTAAAAAAAATTCGAAAAATTGTTGTTTTTCCCATAGCCTCAAAATATGGAAACTCGAGATCTGAGACTATTTCCGTCTGTTTATATTTTCGATCAACTGATCAGATCTGACGCGCGAAATCCGCTCTGACAACAATAAAGTGCACTTGGTAGGTTCCGGTGCGATGAGGTCTTCAGAACTCTGACGTTATAAAACGTTAGAGGCACAAAGTGCAAACCATCCTTGTTTGTAGAGACATGAATGATCCATTACTACTCCGTACGAACTTGGGCTGCTGAGGCCAGGTGTTTCAAAACAACATCTCTTCGGCGAGAAGCAATCAGACAGAAATTCCGGTTTCAGAGACCCACGTAGGGTTAACTTGTCAAGGAAAGTAGATAATAACATCAAATACTGTTTCCAGCCGACCATGGTGCCCAAACACACCGGAATGTTTTCGATTGAAACATTCCCCACAACATCAAGAGTCACAACGGAAGATTTCTGATTTCCGGGATAAACCATCAGAACCACAATAATTCTTACAGCGGGAAGGAGATTTTGCGTTGCTGTTGATCGATGAGTTAGATCTCGGATGTCTATAGAGCGGACAAACAACTCCCGGAAAACAGCTCTGTAAGCGAACAAAACTAGTCGACGGCGGAATGGGGCCCTCTGCAGAGTGCCGCCCTTGACAAAATCAACTAAAATACAAACAAACCTTTATAATAAATATTCTTCGAGGACCCTTGAATCATTTTTTGGACGAAGCTGAACGGGAGCGAGAGAAGAGCGGAGAGGATGCGCGGTTGCGGTTGTTCTTGACTTCGGCCACGTGCTTCTCAATGGATCCGCTGCCAAACGAGGTCGAGGCGCCTTTGCTGATCAGCTGCGCAGTTGAAGTGGAGCATCCGGAGGAGAAGGATTCGTCGAGAAGCGAAGAGCGCGCGAGGGATGGCTGTGCGTTGAAGGGACGCATCTGAAACAAGAAGGACGTCAAAAGGGAGATTTCATGTATTCAATACAATGTCTTGTATATATTACTTTGTTGTTTGCTTAGATGTTTAAGCACAAGATTCTATAGCCTTCTCATCGAAAACAAATACCACTATATAGAGCCTTAACGTTCTCAGTGTAACAGAATTATCCAATAAGTGCAACAACAGCTCGTTACGCCGAGAAAGTTGGAAAGAGACAAAGCGAATTCGAATATAAATTAATTATCAGCGTATTTTCTCCCTTATTTTGAATAGGACACTCGAAAACAGAAAAAAAGACCGTCTAAAGGATTTAGCTAACTGCATTTCAGAAACTCAAGGGCCCACTGGAAACGAACCTCAAGAATGTGTTCTCGAAGCTTGTTGCACGCTTTGCGGACGCGGCGACGACGTTCGTTGGCTCCGGAGCTTGCGTTCGCCACATACTGAATCATATCCAGGCGCTGCTGTAAAACCTTGAAGCGCTTCTCTTCAGGGGTCATTGGGATGAACACCTGTGAGAGGCGACGTTCTCCCCAAGCGAGTTGGGTGATTTCCAGGTCCAGAGAGAGGTCTTCCGTGCTGGAATCGCTGATGTAACGCTCAATAGCGGCATCTATGCACTAAAATATTGCACTGGTAATATCTGGTAGCTTGATTCGTCACAAACCTTAACGATGAAATCCATGTTCGTTTTGACGTCCGGCAGTTCGCCTTTCGGAGAGGTCACCATCGTGGAACGTCCGACCGCTTCTCGTCACGTTCTGCGACACGAATGGTTTTGAAACGGCCTACAGGGTGGCCCAAAAAAACCTAGACCAGACAGGGCGACGGAAGCATGTCTGGAAATCGCGGAACGATCGGTCGGTTTCGCGTTATTTGTTAGCAAAACCGACCGGTCGTTCCTCGCGACTGTGCTGGAAATGACTCCGCTTTGCGATCTCCAGACATGCCTCCATCCCCCTGTCTGGTCTAGGTTTTTTTTTGGTCACCCGTATGTCGTCTCGTTGCTGAACAGTCGCGTCTGAATTTGTCGATCGTGATAGCAAGACAAACTGATTTCAGGATAATCGTGTTGGGACCGTCTTCCGATTTGGTGAATGGCAACCTGCATTCTTCCTAGTTTCAATTTTAGGCGAATCGAATCGGAAATGTGAAAAGCTGAAGATCATCCCTAAATTCCGCCGGTAGTTGATTCCATGACAATTCGTTCATCTTCAGTGACTTCAATTAATCGTTCTGAACGCTGCTTTGTTAATCATGTGATCGTTTGTAGCTGTTTTCAGGAGCGATTCGTTGCATTCGCTCTCTGCTATCCTTCTCAGTTCCACTACTGCCCATGTTTTTTTTGGCACTTACATTTAGAAAAGAAGCACGTGGGTTCCGTTTGCTTTAGAAGTGCGTTCTAATTGCGATCAAACATTACGGAAAAGAGAAGCAGGACAGAGTTTGGAAATATGGGAGCCGTGGGAATACGGTTTTTAAGGTTTTATTTTGTTGATTTTTCGGGCCGCCCGTTCGTAAAATAAACGCTCTGCAGGGATCGGAAAATAACAGAAAACAGAAAAAGGATAAGCACATTTATTTGATGCTTCATTTGTTTTAGAAAAGCACTCAGAACTGGTCTTCTGACAAGTGCTAAAAATGTTTTTCCACTCATCCACTATTTCCACTCACACATATTCAATTTCTTCCATAACGCAACTTTTAACCAACTTCTAACTGTTAGCCATACGTTTTTTTGCGGACGTGTGTTTCTGGGTTTTTATGGCGTGGTTCCGTTTAAGTTTAGCGGTGGATCGGTTGGAATCTAAACAGTTCCGTGCCTTTTGGAGGCGTATTTGGGTCAAATTCGGCTGATTAGCCGTGAGCGTCGTCGACAACAAAGGTCAGCTGCACACAATATCGTGAGACCGTTTCAATTCGTCCCATTCTTCCTTCACCATGCGCCACTTTTCGGCTCTTCTTTTCTGTGAGGGTCTTTTTTATAACCCATCCGTCATCTCGGAAATTCCTTTAGGCGCTTTCTTCTACGTTTCTTTGCTCTCCGTGGCCGTTCCTCGCAAGACCTTCAAAGACCACCACGGCCTTCTGAAGCAGAACAAACCTGACTGCGTCGAGAACTCAAACGACCTCAACTGCGTTTGTGGACCCTGCAAGGACGTTGTCGCGTTCATCCGCGGTCTGATCCTTGAACACAAGGCAGGCACTCTCCTTCCGCTGATCTCTGACCTGATTCTTCTCTTTTCAGACCCAAGACAAAGATCTGCTCGAGAAAGCGTGTCTGCGCTTTTACGGAAACGACCCCACAAGACGCCAATTCTGCGAGAAGGTCGTCGAGGACCACCTGCCGATGATCCTGGACTATGTGCGCCAGAAGATCGACCCTGTTGATGTGTGCAAACTGTTCTGTTAAACGCGCTGTCCAAAGATACCCTTATAATAAAGAAGACAAAAAGCGTAACTCCCGCGATTGCACTTTTTGTTCGCGAACCGCCGAAAGTGGGTTAATAGGCAAGTGGGGATATCCTTCCGAGAATCCCTCTTGCCGCTGCTGTATTCTCAGTCGCCGTTTGCTGCCATGAAGGTCGTTATCGTTCTCTCCGGTAAGTGTTTCCGAATGTTTATTGGTGTTACTTTAGGTTTTGGCTTAAGCTCACGCCACGGAAACCAGAATTTGTAAAAATCGTAATCCCAATTTAACGCATTAGAATTGTTAACCTGCTTTACTCACATCAGCTTGCCCAGAATTCCAGTTTAACACACGAATAAGGCGAGCATTGAAAGATAGAAATTCTTTATAACAGTCGTTCTCATGCAACTATCAATATTTTTGTTGTTCTAGCACTTCTCTCGCTCGCCGCTTGTGCTGCCATCATCGGCAACGAAGTTGTCCACTCCAAGTCTAAGGACAACTATGGGATCAAAAAGGTTCAGAAGCCTCTCCGCTTGAAGGTCACCTCCGAAGAGGAGTCCGACGGTGTCATCTGCATCATCTGTACCCAAACCATCCGCAAAGCAAAATCCGCCATCATCGACCACGAGGTGATCCTTACTTTATACCGTAATCCAAACTTATGTACTTATGTTCAGACCGACGCCGCTCACTTGATCGAGCAAGTGTGTGACTCTCTCTTCAAAAAAAAAAGCACCGAAGACGCCGTATGCAAGTCGATCATCGAACAAGAGCTACCCCAGATCGTCGACCTCCTTAAGAAGAAAGTGGATCCCGAAGAAGTCTGTAAGGACATCTACCTTTGTTGAGCGGTTTTCAGTCACTCGTTTAATTAATTATACAAATTATTTGATACAAATCATAAATTAGTACACTTAAATGGATGAAAAGGATACATGAGGAACGTATGCTTCGTAAAACTTCAGCGCAATCTCTGGATGGAACTTGTGAATTCGCTTGATCTTGATGTTCTCCACGGATCCGTCGCTGTTTATCACCAGGAATTGTTTCTTGCTTCCAGTGAAGTTTACGCCAATTACACGTTGAGGTTCCTTCGGTCCGGTGTGTTTAGAACGAGGTCGGATCACTTCCACGCAGTGTTCTTCACAGAAAAGATCCTTGCTAGCGATTCTGGACGAAGAACGGCTTTTGCGACTGGAATCTTCGGAACCTCCCCTCAGAGACCCTTCTTGAACATCTTCCTTCAGATCTCTGCGTGAGAAGGGCGCCAGTAGTTGTCGTTCGAACGCAGCTATCAGCTCCGGGCAGTTCATATTGGTTTGCGGTTCCCAAGTGTTGTACTGCTCCTTGAATCCTTTCCACTTGATGAGGTACTCGAATATTCCTTTTTTGAAGCGTCGATCGAGGATCTTCTCCACCACGTAGGACCCCACCGGAGGTTCGTCGTCGGACTTGCTCTCTAACGACGACGCTTCCTTGGGCATTAGTTCTGTCACAAAGGTTATCGCTTGCCTGGTCGAAATCTCGGGAGCCGCGTGCATCTTCGCAAGCTTTTCCTCGTACATTACTCTGTTTTCCTCGACCTTCTTATGGTCAGTCTGCCTGGTCAGTACGCTCTTCAGTACAGCCATTTGTTCTTCTAACAATTTCTTCGATTTTTCTTTTCTGCGTTTACGAGCGTCATGGTTGTCCTCAAGCTCTTCTCGGCTTTCCGTTTTTTTCTGTATCGTCAGCTCTCGTTTTCTCCGCTGTTCGACTTTTTTTTGACGTCTTAGATCATCTTCTCGCTTTCTCCTGAGGACCTCTTCCGCTTCTTTCTTCTTCTTTGCGGCTTCTTCTGCCTCCCTCTTCCGTCTCAGCGCGTTTTCCGCTTCTCTCCTACGGTTTTCCTCCAATTGGATCTGCCTTCTTCGTTCCTCATGCAGCGTCTTCTGCTTCGATTCATTCTCTTGCTGCGCTCTTTGCGAGCGTTGCTGTTCCTGGTCCCTTTCAAATCGCTTCACCAAATCTTCGCACTGGAGACCTTTCTGCGAAATCCAAGAGTTTTCCGAGTTGGAGTAATGTAGCCACTTTACCAGGTACTCTAGCCCTTCGCTTGTCATCCGCTTTCTTATTATCTTCTCGATCGGCTTGTTCTCCAGCGACAATCCAGACAATTTCTTTGGCTCACTTTCTGACTTCAACGAATCCGTTCTGGCCCTCTTCGGTTGAGAACTTGAGGGAACCAAAGCCTGTTTCCGCTTCTTTGGTTGCTCGGGCTTCGACTGTTCTCCTTTCCGTTGTTGACGTTGCTCAGCTTCAAATTGGGCAAGAAGTTCGGGACACTGTATAGAAGACTCCAGTTCCCACGAGTTCTCGCTTTCGGGGAATCCTTTCCACCTCAGCAGGTACTGGAATCCATCGCCAGATGCCGCCTTTCGTTTTCCGATTATCTTCTCCACTTCGAACACTTGCGGGACGTTCCGTTGACGTCTGTTGGGCATCTGAAGCAAACGAAGATGAGTCAGCGAGAGCGCAGCGCAGTCAATCGATAATTCACGGAGCGCACAAAGGTCGATGTAGGATTTTAGGCCAACATGTTGGAAGGCACGGTAGCATGTAGGCAAGAAGGGACTGATAACCGGCGGATTCCGCACAAGAGTCAGCGCGCGTGTGTAGCCGAAACCGAAAGTGGGTTTGCGGGGGCGCAGATTCGCTGCTGGGGTCCGAGGCCTCACGAAAACAGCGGAAAGAGTAGCGAGAAGTAGCGGAGCGAGCTGGGCGCCGCCGACTGCGAGCACGGCTCGTCGCTATTCGAAGCGCGGGCAAAAGAGCATGCCTAGCGAGAGACACCAGAACGACAAAGTGTCTCGTCGACGTACTGGTCCTGTCAATAGATCTTGTCTGCGGTCTGCGATGCTCTAGTGGACCAAAGGCGTTATAAGGTAGCAAAAAGGACCCTGTTAGAGCCTCAGAAAGCGAGCTTCGAAAACGTCCTGGAGAAACGCAAAGGACAAAAAACGCGCAGGAAAGCGGGTTTATAGCTGCAGCTGGCTGAACTCATCGTTAGGTTCAGGTTACACTTAATGAATACTGAACAACGCAGGTACAAATAATCTTTCTATAACCAAAAAAATCCGAATATATTGCCAATTTCAAGCCTACTTTAATAGGAAAAACGGTTGCCGCTGGTAACAGAACCAACGGACGCTGCGGGCGTTTGTCAATCGATTGTTTTATTCCTGAAGGGTCTTAACTACCAAGAAATTCTTGGCAGGAACTAAAAATAAAAGCAAACTGAGCGTGGTAAAAGTAGGAACTGTCTTTCACTTTTCTCTGGAAATAGTCGTCGAAGTACACCAACAAGTTCGCATTTTCTTATACGCGGCCACTTACCGATTATTCACGAAAGATTGGCACAATGTGCGTTCGTACATATATATAGAAACATGTTTTAAGAACGTGTAGATTTGAGGCTGCATTTGAAAGCGTTTCAGTATGTCCCAAACAAAAGAAAAAACTTAGCAGAACACATTTGCTTCATACAATACGCAAAACCTGGCTATAATTGCCTCTTCTACTCCAAAAGATCGACAGCTCGTTAGCAGAAGAATCGCGCACAGACCAAATTCACTCTCCTTCAATGCGTTCAAAATGTAAAAGTTGTAAATGTAAAGAAATCTTTATTTACAATATAATTATGTTAACAGAGTACCAAAATAAAAGAGCCACAACTGCGGATTGCTCATAGGAATGGAATAGGTTAAGAAAAGCGGATGAGCCTCATCTATTTTATACCAGGTTATAGAAATCTGAAGATGTAATTACTAGATGTGATATTCCCATAACTGGATTCTTCAAAAACACTCGTTGGTGTTCAATCGTGCTAGCAGAAGCTACTCCAAATTGCGTTTTCGACCTCAAATAGAAAAAGTGCGACGACCAAGTCGTCCAAAAATAGTTCGGTGGTTATAAATTAAACTGTCGTCGGTTGAAGTTTTCCAGGATCTCTTCGATTTCATATTTCGCCCAAAACCAGCACTGGTTTGAACGCTATTCTCGTACAGTCACTGAAGACACATTAATTTATTGGAGCGAACTTCCGTTATATCACATAGTTGTTCACAGAAAGAGCATAACACACATCATTGGGGATACACGTGTAAATAAAAAGTCATACAAGAATTAAGGAGACTTCAGGAGGGGAACGTCGGTGTGTAATCCCAAAAGCTTCGACAGGAGCGCCGGCCCATAGCCTGTGCCACGATCGCCACACTCCGCTGGAGCTGCAATGTCGAAGTGAATCCAGTCGACCTCGTTGGAGTGGTCGATATGGGCTGAGATGAAGAGTCCTGGAAGGAAAAGTTAAAACAGCCACAGAACATTTAAAGCTGTACCTGCGATGGAACTCGGGGGTCCATCCATCTTGCCAAGGTTGGAATTCTTCATGTCAGCGACGGGGCTCTTCAAGTCGCCCATATGGAGATCAGGCGCGTAAGGCAACGGGTGAACCAAGTCACCAGAGGCACGTCCAGCGATGATCGCTTTCTGCTCCCACTTATCGCTGTTGGTGAGAATAGCTCCATGCAGCTTTCCAGTGGCATAAGCCTGAGCACCAGTCAGGGTGGCCATATCGATAATGGTGTTGGCCTTGAGGACATTTTTGGCGTAGCAGACACCGTCGGCAAGGACAAGACGACCTTCGGCGTCGGTATTATTTATCTCCACTAAAAATAAAGTTCAAAACGATTCAAATCCCATAATTTCCAACCTGTTTTCCCACTGAGCATGGTGATGACGTCGTCCGGTTTGCTAATACATAAAGGAGCGTTCGTAATAAAAAACACGGAATCGGTCTTACTTGGCAACAGGAGAAATATTGTTTTCGGCGATGCACAGCAGGCAGTGGAGGTTTTCCTTGAAGCCACTCTTGACCAAAGTGCAGAAGGCAGCCAGGACGCCGGCGGCACCTCCCATATCCCGCTTCATGTCTGCAAACTTGAATAAATCAAAGCCCTAAACCATTCCTTACTAACTTGGCATAGCAGTTTTGCCCTTCAGCTGCATTCCGCCGGTGTCGTAGACGATTCCCTTTCCAACGAGCGCATAAGTGTGGGTGCTTCCAGTGGGTTTGTAGCTGAAGACCGCGAAGGCTGGCGGGAACAAAGCGGCTTTGCCGACGTGGTAGATTCCACCGAAGCCTTGAACCCTCAGGTCTTCCCCCTGTTGCACAACATATTAGCATCAGAGCATAAGGGAGCATTTTACCCTAATTATGGTCTTCTCAACAGGAACGCCGAGCTGGTCAACCAGAGCAGAAGCTTCGGCTGTGAACGTTTCGCTGTTCAGCTCGTTGCAAGGTTGGTCAATCTGCTTGCCGCATTGGCGGATAGAGTCGCACAGGCTCTGCAGATAATTGATGTCCGCATCGTCCAAGAGCTACAAGTTGAAAAGTAATTTCATCCGTCAAAATATTTCATGCTTACTTTGTCGTCGGTTACAACGACTTCGATATCGACGTTATCAATTTTCCAAGAGCCGTTTCCAGTCTTCCTAGTGTAGACCGGATACGCACGGGCAACGGCCGCAACGGAGGCTACTATGTTTTCGTAATCAGCGTACACGATTACAGAAACGGACTAAAAATTGGAATGAGGATAGTTGAAAGAACAGGAAGTTGATACCTTAACCGACGTGGGAACCTGAGTAGCCCTCAGTTCACGAGTGATGGTGTGGGCGTGCGATGGAGTATTTCCGCGACTTGTCTTCTCTGGGAGAGCGATAAACTAAAACCAAACATTATTTTTACGAATTCAAAAATGTTGAACTGACCTTCGCAAGATTCAGATAGAATGGAAGCGATCCTGATGTGGGCAGAGCTTCTTGCGCCTTCTCGAAGAGATCTTTTCCGACAACTTTAACCTTCTCAGCAATATCTTTTTCGAAAGCGATCTTCTTCAGGTGCTTCGTGCGTCCAACAAGGACGACTTGGTACAGCGGAAGGCAGCTGGCCGGGTTGACGCCGGCACGAACCACTATCGAAGACATTCCTGAAAATACAACAATTAACAAGTTGATCAGAACGTTTTAGTTCAGGTTCCACTGCGAGCAATACGTCGCGCAACCTTCTTATAGCAGGCTACCCAGAACGAGTAATGATTTCAACGCTCTGGCGCCACCGCCCCTCCTCCTACCCTAATCACTAATCTTATAAGCCGTCTGGGTTCATAGTTCAATGAACGACTCTCCAGGACCACTATCACTATCATAGTTCAGACGCCATGTGCTATTATCACACCACACGGCCGAAACAAAATCACCACGCCAGTTATAGAGAATTTAATGATTATTGCCGCGTAGATAGTGAAGCCGAAAGCCACTATGTTGCCATCTATGATGTAGCTACCTAACTAGTCTCTCCTTATCACAAAAAGCAAATGCCACGTCTCAATTCGTTTGATCATAAAAAAATCCATAAAAGCAGAATCGACTTTTGCTGGAATTTTGAAATCCGTCCGCATTGGCGACACACGTCACAGTGAGCAGCCATCTCTGCCATGACGCCTTGGCATAGGAGTTCAATTTTGGAAGTTTTAAAAAGTGCAATTAATCGTTGTAATTTGAACTCTTCGCGTTGAAGAATAGGGGTCAAACCCGGCCACTCTACATTTCGGAAGAAGACAGCTGCAAGTGGAGCGACCCACGAACCGAAGTTGCACGCAAACAATCGATGCGACGCGCCAGCCGAAACGACAGATCGATCAACATCAGGAAAATTTAAAAAATCACGCTTACGTTGTTGGATTCGGAGCATCGTCCAAGCTCTCGGAAAGTCGGCACCCGAGAAAATGGTACCACAGAACGAAACGAGAGCGTCTTCCGCGAACGGCGCGACGGAGTTGTAAAGCGTAAGGAGAACAGCAATCATTGCAGCGATTTTCGTATGTCGCTTTAAACGGGATTCCGGCAAATCGCTTCAGGACCGCCTTTTGCACAACCTAACGAAGATTTTGCAGAAACGCGGAATCGACCGATCGCTTCCACTCCAATGATGCAGACTGCGCGAAGCATGTCTGGAGCAGCTAGCTCGTCTGCATTGTCTGGCAGACGTATTCCTGAGTGTTTACGATTACCTTGCAACATGTCACAGACACAAGTAAAAACGAGACACGATTCAACTAATTAATTTATACGCTCTACACATGCATGGACCATACAAACCTAGGAACACACTGGAACGCCTGACGACCGCCGCAGAAGTAAACTTTAATCTACATTCACTTAGTTATACACAAATTACAATATTTTCTTTAGATCGACAATTCGAACTTCACGTCCACTGATGCCTGCTTGGCCAATTGCACAATCGACGAGAGCTTCACAACCATGCGAGCGGCCTCATCGAGGTTGTCGCAAGCCAAGATTCTGAGCTGCGAGTCGGCGATGAGGGCTTTGGCGTCATCGACCCGGGTACCTCACAAGAACCGATTAAACGAGGAGCAGACGGAAAATAGCATACCCTGCAATCGCACGACGATGGGGATCTTGATGTCCAGTTCCTTGGCTGCTTGGATGATGCCTTGAGCGATGACGTCGCATCGCATGATTCCTCCAAAGATGTTCACGAGAATAGCGTGAACCTTGGACTTGTCGGCGGTGATGATCTTGAAGGCTTCGGTGACCTGCTCGACGGTGGCTCCACCTCCGACATCGAGGAAGTTGGCTGGCTCTCCTCCGTGGAGCTTGATTATATCCATGGTAGCCATAGCCAAACCAGCTCCGTTCACTGTACGAACGCTTAGGTTAAAAATCAGACGATTGAAAACGTACCCATGCATCCGATGTTTCCGTCAAGGCGAATATAGTTGAGATTGGCCTTAGCCGCGCGGATCTCAAGCTCGTCTTCCTGCTTAGAGTCCTTCAGGTTGAAAAGTTCGTGCTGGCGAAACTCGGCGTTGGTATCCAGAAGCACCTTGCAGTCCATGCAGTAAACGTCTCCGTTGACGTCCTCGGCCATAGGGTTGATTTCGAGCAGGGTGCAGTCGCTCTTCACGAAGAGTCCGTAGAGCTTCTGGATAGTGTCGATGGCTTGGTCCTTGCACTTATCCTACACAACGATTCAATTTATCAAAAGCATCTAAAGATATGCATACCTTAAATCCAAGACGGTCAGCAACCTGGGCAGCGACCTCCTTGGTGACTCCCACCTTCATGTCGATTGGCATTTTGACGATCGCGTTAGGGTCAGTTTCAGCGACTTCCTCGATGTTGACTCCACCGCGGCTTGATCCGATCAGAATTGGTCCCTACAAAGACATTCTTGAACACAAACGCGAATTCGGATATACGTTAGTGTTGCGGTCGAGAGTGATGCTAAAGTAGTATTCGCGCCGGGTGAACAGCCTCTTGCAGACCATGACTTCCTCACAAAGTTTACCGCGTTCTGAGGTTTGCTTGGTGACGAGATGAGATCCGATCATCTGAGCTGCCTTTTCTTTGACTTCTTCAGGTCTGAAATCAGAGATACAGAGTTGGGGTTCATCCGATCTCAAACAATTTCTAATTATCGATTTTCCATATCGGCTAAAACCCTCAACCAAAATACGAAATAAACGAACGTGAAAACGATCTGGACGCCTCCTTCAAGGCCGGAGTCAAATCGACCCTTTCCGCGGCCTCCAGCCAACACTTGAGCCTTCACGACGTAGTCCTTTCCACCGATCTTGGAAGCGGCGGCAAAGGCTTCTTCGGCGGTCTTGGCCACACCATATGGCGGAACGTTGATCTTCTCACGATGCAGCAGAGTCATTCCGTGGTGCTCTTGGAGCATCAGGTTTCGCACGGAAGGCGCCAGCATCTGCAAAATCCTATATTACAAAATCTGGTGCATAACCTTAAATTACCTTCTCACTGACGTTCAGCAATGATTGACCTCCTCGACGCAGCATTTTTTTCTGTCTGCAGAACTTTCTGAAAGTCTGAAATTCGTAAAACATTAGCAGCTGTATTTATACTCGCCACGCGCAACAAATTTAATAAATTCAGCTCATTAAAAATCGCAAAGGAGAAAACTCCAGTCTTTGGTGAAAACGGCACGCCAAGCAGCGGGATGGTTCGTCGCTTGCATAATCAGACTCAGACAAGACGCACAGCCGCACGCAGACACCTAGTTTTCTCCATTTGGTCATTTGGTCGACCTGCAGATCGGTCGGTCACCTTCGCGCTGTCGTTCGCCGCGTGCATCCTAAATTTCGCCGTCTGCAAAACTACAAAACATCGAGCAACGCTTTTTTTGGACGGGATACACGACTTTAACTTGTTGCAGAGATCTTCGTACGTTCGGTCACCAGTTTTGCACTCATGCGACGCAAACTGACAAGCGATATGAAACCACCGCGTGTGTGATATAAGGACAAAGGTCGAAGGCGACTGCGTCTAGCCGCTTCCTGACAACAGCACTCGTTGCGGAACTGCAAAAATAGTAAAATCGACAAAACAACGTTTCGTGGTCCTGTCACGAACGCGAATTCGTAGTATTCGTCTCTAATAATCGTCTCATGATCACTCGCCGTTGGTTGCAGAAGCTTAGGAAAGAGTGACCATTGCTAGCGACCTCGAAAACATTGCGAGCACTGAAATAAGGCGATTGGACCCAAAAAATTGATCGATAGCGTGGAAAGTCGCCGTCGGCGTTGAGCCGAAGGTAGAAACCGGAGCAGAATGGACCTTCGCAAGACCTGTGGCGCCGTTGTTATCAGGGCGATCGAGAAGGGAAGCTTGGTTTGCTCTCTTCTCTCCCTGACAGAACCATTCCATCCAGCCGAAATCGATCGGCAGTCGCCGACGTTTTCACACGAAGGCGGCGAGTGGCTGGGCACAACGTAAATAGTTTTGAGATCGTAAAAAATGAGCGAGTGACGTAACAACCTCGAGGAGCATGTGAAGTCAGAGCTAAATGCGCATTTTGAATCCGACGGGGACGACAAAGTACAAAGTTTAGTGAGACGCTCTCCGACGAGCGCGTGCCTTGGAAGTCGCACGATGTCGGCTTGCATCTTCGCTTAGCACTGTTGGCAATTTCGAAATTTTTAAGCGTTGTGTCGACGATCGTGACCGACGGCGGCAAATGTGTGAATTTGATCCGAGTTTGCGATGGGGTATCGGTGATCTATTTTTGAATACGATATGAATTGCGTCCTATTTTTATCGCGTTTATTACTGTTGTACCAAAAAAGAAATGACGAATTTGCTGTTGATTCCAATTGGGAACAATATGAGTTTGGAGAAAGCAGAACAGTTTATTAGTGAACCTTTTTCAGTTGCACAAATGTTCGTGAAAAAAGCCCACTTTTCTGGTTGCAGATGTGATAGGAAACGTGTACAGTCTGCGATCTCACTCCGTCAGACCCTTTTTTCAAAACAGTCGGGTTTGCATCTGCTTTCGGATTCGATAACACTCCACTCGACTCTATTTTGGTCAAAGCTCACACCATCTCGATCGTCACCTTCCGATCGATTTCAAGGTGGCGCGGTCAATCCAGCTCCCGCGAAATGCTAGAATGCGGTCGCGCTCTCTTTTCAACGCGCATCGGCCGTTTTCCTTTTGCGTTTGGAGTACAGTCGTATTCTTGTAGGTTGTCATGTCGTCTCTCGAACAACGCTTCCAAGCTGCCGTCGACATTGTGCAGAAGTTGCCCAAGGAAGGCAAGTTGCAAGCCCGAACGATAGAATCTAGTTGTTTCATTTTAGGACCGGTGAGCACCTCCAACGACCAGAAGCTGAAGTTCTACTCGCTCTTCAAACAGGCCACGATCGGAGATGTCAATACCGAACGCCCGGGAATGTTCAGCTTCATTGAGAAGGCCAAGTGGTACTGTGCCTAAGCATACTGTAGCCTATTTTACTTGTTCTTTTCAGGGATGCCTGGAAGGGAGTAGAAGGAACCCCAAAGAACGAGGCCATGGAGAAGTACATCGAAGTCCTCCTCGAAATGTTCGACAAGATCGGTGAGCAGGGTGTCAACGTGGGCGAATGGCTCAGCGGAGATAGCCTCGACCCCTCGATCAAGCAGAATCTGGCCCTTCTCGGAAAGGTCGTTTAAAGACGACACAAGCAATAGAGAGCTTATCTTTACATTGTGCACTTAACTAATATATGTAAATTTAATCTTATAATGAAGGTCTTGACTGATCGTGCAAGTAAGTTTTAGGTACAACAATACAACAACACATCATTTACCGCCTTGCAAACAACCTCAACTCTTGTTTAATATCTAATTTCCTCGTAAAGAACCCCGCTTCACAAACAATTAGCAACCAAAAAACCTTCGCTCGGAGTTCCGTTTTGCAAGCTTAGAATATGCGGAATGGAGATGGATGACAGCGGGTGCTTCGTCCGGTGATTATCTGCGCTCTGCTAAGCCTTTTCTTTAATGATTACTTTCTGGATCCATCGCCATGTTTTTGTGAAGCCCTCGGCATTCCGAAGCCGGCGCTCTGTTAATTGCTTCTCGCTCTGCACCCGTTTGATAATTAGTGGCCTGAGACTCGTCCTGTTCCGGATTATTCCCGCTCCACGCACTCGCTGAGTTATGTCCTGCCGAGGGGTTCGCGTGCGGCCCACTTAGCAACTTTTTGGCCCTTCCGGAGGAGAACTCGCTTCGCCAAATCTTCCGGCAAGCAACAGCCGCTTTATGACCTCGTTAGCAGTCCGCGTACGCTCGAACTGCGTCCCCGCCGTCGTTTTGTATGCCCTCGTCGTTAATTAACATTCCTGCCACCCGCTTAAGTTCATTTTCCGTGCCAGTTGAGCGGAGCGGATAAAACGCCCCGGACAGAAATGGAAATAATTACGCCGTTTTAAACGTCATTTCCAATTTCGACCCATGCGCGTCGCTGGTTTTAACCCTTGTCACCTTCTTTTTTGCTCAATGCGACCCTCAATCCTCACAGATTACGTATGCATTGAGCGGTCCGGAAGTGACTCCAAACCGTTCGTGGAAGCTTGTTTGAGATCGCGGTTGTTTGTGGAAAAGTCGTAAATAGAAGGTAGAACGAGCGTAGGGATTGAGCGAACCTTGTTTTTATGACATTTCTGGATTATTCAAAACTGGTTGTGACTGAGTGGAAGGCTTGAAAAAGTTTTTTGTCTTATTCTTTGATCTTTCGATTTCACATCCGAATTCTTGCAAACTGAAATCACACGTGTGAATATATCTTGCGCACACCTTAGATGCGTTTCTGAGCATTCCTATTTCTGACGATTTTCCCAAATCGAGATAAGTGGCAGGTCGGACGTCTGGCTCTGTTCTCCTGGAAATTTCGACCGCACAAACAACCTGGTTATTCCGTGAAACGAAAATTGTCCGAGTTTAGATCTCACACTTCCACGCTCAGAGTGGGTCTGCCGGCGAGAGATAATCTCTCGGTCCCAAGATACCCTCAACACTTTTAGCGTTTAAACTCTTTTTTCCTGTGTTTATATGCACTAAACGCTTTTGATCTTCTTCACCTACCTTAACACCAAACATTGCTGACCCCGTTCCGCTTTTAACATTTTCGCACACTCGCTAAAGCCTACCCACACCAGTTCCTCTCACACCAAAAGCGTTCTTGCGTCACCATATGCGTGGGTCTCCAAAAGACGACTTTGAAACTTTTTCGCAAATCAGCGTCCGTTTTGGGCGATTTCGGGGTTTTAATAGTGCTCGAAACAGCTGCCCCCTTCGGCACGCAACTTTTCGTTTTTTTTGTTCCTCTGCAGATTGTGTCCGCGCGGCCCTGGGGAAAGTTTAAAAACAGACTCCATTGTCACGCGGTCCTCGGGGAGTTCCGGAAACGAACAAAAACGAATAATGCAACGTCGCCTTTGTCAAAAGCTTCTGTCACGTCGATGATGGATTCGATATAACGAAGATTTGAGATAAAAGCGGAAAAGGACGGAAACGAGCTAAACAACAATTGTTTCACCGTCTCGACTCATTAATCGTCTTAAAAGACTCTTGTGATCCAAACACATGTAGCCACATGCAGTTTGTCTTTTGGGCGCTATTCCTCCAAATTTTCTGAAATGCTGAGGTATTAAGAAACGATGATAGAGATTGCGGTAGTCCCACGAAACAAGCGGAGTTTCACTTTGTTCATCGGTTCCCGTTTGTCGTTCTCAACAAGGAAACTTTTTGTGAGTAAATACAATTTATGACGAAAAGAGGAAAGAAAAGAGATTTATGAATAAATGGGATAGGAAAGTGGAGTCTCCATGCAGATGCATTCCCGGTACACGCGAGGCGCGTCCCCACAAGCAAGCTTTTCCATGTTCGGATTGTTTCAGGGATAGCTATGAAAACGGCTTCCAGCGATCCGGTCATTTTTCTCCCTCCAAAAGCGACGAACCGACTCTTCAATCATCTATCTTTGCACCAACGGGCGAGGTACGTTTATGTAAGGCAGCAAACGCAGAAAACTGTTTAAAGAGCAGCGCTGGATCTATTTAAAACCTTTAAATACAAAGTTGTCAGTTCCGTCATTTCCACACATTTTGATTAAGCACTTCTTATTGATCGAAAACCACTTTTATAAAACTTCGATTGATTTCAAAACTTGGGGTTTTAAACGGCTACGTAAGACTTGAAATGCTTTTTTAGCATTTGTATTCAGCATGGTACTCTTGCAAAAATGATATTAACTGCTAAAACAAAATTAAATCATATTCGAAATGTAAATTATGTCGTATCTCATCCCAAATTACCGTATCTCAGCTTTGAATCTCTTTTGTTTTGTCAGCTGTGTTTAGCATTTTGGCTCTTGAATGCTTTCACATTCACCTTTTTCTCCTAAAATACAAATTTAAAATCCTTTAAAGTATGTTTAACGCTTAGATTCGTTTTCGGATTTCAATACAACATTTTAATCTTTACACGGAAGTCGCAGTGACAAATTGAGCTGGTCGGGTGTCTTCAACGAGGCAGCATATGGTATAAAAACGGGAAAGGATAAAGAACAAAGCGTGGAGCCACGATTCGAAAATTGGATTCCGATTTCCAGCTGTAAGTTTTTTTTACTGGCGTCTACAGATGTTCGAACATTGAGAGCGTCGTTGCGTGTTGTACTGTTGTTTATCGGAACAAAGCCGAGACGATAACGAAACGAATACACCCAATGGGTCGCATTCATCATGCTGCAGCAAAACGAGCTCGATTTAAGAGTGCTTACGAGTATATCGAAAGGAAACAGATCGTAGACTTGAAATATATGGAAAACATTGGTATAACCCTGCTAGGAAACCGGAAAGAGGTAATAGATGATACGTGCAGAGCGTTAGGGCTTTAGATAGAGTTTTAAATAGAACAGGGTTTTAGATTACTGTATTGTGTTTCTTTGTTTGAGTTCTGGTAACTATCAAGAACGTTTTTTTAAACGGTAGCTGAAGGCTAATCGTAGATGCGTTGATTGTGTAGACTTAATGACAGTCCAGTTCTCGTTTTTTTTGCGCTGAATGAAATGAGATTCTGCGCGCAAAAACTTGTCATATAAATACATCGGGTTTGCTTAAAATAAGTGGTGTTTTGGATAAGTGTCTCTTTGGTCTGTAAGTTTCTTTTCGGCTCGTCCAAAGATCAGATTGAGGATTTCGGAGATGCAACTGTCACGCGGATCTTCAAAGGGCAAAACCAAATATGGCGTTAACCAAACTGAAGTGCAACGAGAACAAAACTTTGGATGTTCTTTAAAAGTCTTCTGCGTCATAAAATTTCTAAATGCTTGAATGAAACTCTGTCTGAGCTTCGAAAAGACCAAAAACTGTCTTTGTTCCCACAAGAAACGAAAACCAATTAGGCAGAATCCGGCTTTTACAACAGGTTGTTTTCCACCTTTCCATTCGAAATGCTTTTGTCTCTGCCAAAACAAATCGGGCCAAGTCTCAGGGCGTTTTCCCGGAGTCCCGAGTTGCGACTCTTGAAGACTCCGTTTCGAGTGCTATCGACCGGTTTCCCGGCCGAACTTCTCCGCCGAGGACCTTTTCCCATTCCATTAATGGAATCGGCTAGGGGAAGCAGCTCTCTTCCGGTCGTCAAAACATGGCAATTTCAAGGTTCCAAATTGAATTTCCGCTCCTTTGAATGCCATTCACGGCGGCTTCAGCCTCCTCGGGAAGGGCGCTAGCTGGACGGCGGCCACGTTCGGAGGAGGCGGTCGGCTCCGCCGGACACCAGTAAAAGCCAAGATTAACAACGCTCGTATGCGATTAATAAAAATTGTCGTCGTTTTGGCGTCGACTCGCGCGCGCCTTTCTTCCCAGCGCCTTCGGCCTTCCGCCGCCTCTTCCACGAGAGGAAGCTGAGTCCAAAATTTGGACAATGCGACCACCGACAGCAAACCAAAGAGAACGCTCAAACATCGATTGGCGGCCATCTTCGGACATTCCTATTCATTTCTTTCTTTCCTTTCACACCCCCTCAGAGAACAACATGTGGCCTCTCCGCGCCTATTCCGCGATCACTCGAGGAGGAGTCGGGAAGGAGTCGGGAAAGCTGCCCGCGGCTGCGAGGGTGGTCCTCGTTTGGCCCTATCGCGGACTCTGTTGCAAAATCTCATATTAGTCCCAGCAGCGGCAATAGGCGAAGTCGAAGGGCGCCGCGGCGCTGTTTATTTGTTTTCTCTTAAACGGCTCCCCTCCAGCATTCCCTCATCACCATTGCTTCGCGCTTCCAAATCTCCGATTCTACTCTCGGGCCACTATACTAATCCGGCTAATATCTCCCCAATCGTCCTCGTCCGCGATTACACCCGGTTAAGCGTCCCTTTCGCGTTTTTTTGCGCGTCACATTTCATAAATTGCGACTGGACAAATCCCCGGTCCCAACTGTCGATCATCGCTCCTCCGCAGCCCCCTCCGCTGCTCTCGTGAATCCCGTTTCCCCTCATTTATCTTCTCATTCGTTTTCGATCTTTGCTTTGCAGTAAACAGCAAAAAACACAAGTTTTGTTTTCTGTCGCAGGCTCCACCTCTTTAGGACGCCTGTTTTGGGTCGAACCCCTTGACTGCAGCTGTACAACCCTCCGGACTCATTTGGCATTTCAGGCTCGAGTCAGTTAGCCGCACTTGGCGCGAGAGGATTCTGATGGCGGAGCGCAGCGAAGAGAAACCCGTGTGGATCTACGCGATCTTCCGCAAGAACCACTGCGGATCCCACGAGAAGATGAACGTGAATCTGAGCTTCGATGGACCAGTTTTCTGGGACCGCCAAGTGGCCTACATCTACCTCTGTTCCTGCCACTTTGAACAGCATGAAGTTAGTTTATTTCTTATTTATTGTGGTACTGACATTTTTTTGAATTCTGCTAATGCAGTACTGAAGGTATACGTACCGAAGCCCAGTAAATTTGGTAGATCACATTCATACACTAAAAAATATCAGTACATAACCCTAGTAGGAAATATTTAAAAGTTGTTGCGAAGTCAAAAGAATCCATTAGAGCGTGCGAAATTTTAGAATGCTTTTGGCTCAAACGCTTTTTAAGCATTGAAAACTATTTTAGAGCGAGAACGTGGTAGAAAATGGGGCGACTCTGTTACGCAGAATCTTGCCCATTTTTATAATTACATGTTTCCTAATGCTTTATTAGAAAACAGAGCTTACAAAAATGAAAAGTCATTTAGCTCTCTTTCGATTCAAAGCCTTTTCCATCGTTTCCTTTTCGAAGCTCAATAACATTGAACCACACAAACGCTTGTGTGGTGCTCTTCTCTAAAAGGCCGCCGTACTCCGGCTTCAAGAGTCGTTCCGCCGATCCCAAACAATCCACGTGCATTTGTTTTCTTGCGGGGATTACACTCGTCTTTCTTTTCAGCAGCCGCTCCTGGCTCTCTTCAAGAAGTTCGAACACCGCGTCCAGCGCATATGTCTTGTGGACAAACCCGTCGACTACCCCTTCCTGCCCGACTCTCTCTTCTCCTACATGGCCACTTCGATGCCCAAACTCCAGGTAAACAAGACTTAGCCCGTCAGGGAACTCAGCATTCGGAGTTGTTTTCAGTTCATTTATCTTCGCGAGCTAGACTTAGAAAAGATTAACCGCGCTACCGTAGTCGAGTTGGCCAACCATAAGAGTCTTAAGAAGGTGATCGTTCACGGATGCAGAAACTATGAAGTTCTGGAAGACTTCAGGAGTCTTCCACAATTGCTGGTGGTCAAGGGAGAAATTGTGGGACTCAAGGTAGTTGGAAATGCAATTGGGTAGACTGTAGAACTCCTTCCAGGCTATGTTGGGAGACTTGATCGACTACGACGACTCCTTCGCTACCGACAAGAACACCTCTTCGAGCGGAACGCAGTCAACGTCGGTTTCGTCCTCGTCGAAGGTCTCCACGGCGTCCGCCGAATTGGCCGCGCTCGAGATCTCGGGGCAGCGAGAGCCGAGTCCCATCGCCACGGTGCACTGCGCAGATGGCCAGTGACCACAGCTCCGAATCCTCCTTTGATCTCTTCGAGGCGTCGAAATCGACGCCGACTGAATGGAAATGTTGTATTTTAATCAAAAACCGAAAAAATTGATTTACGCAGGAACGCAACCCAGCCAAGCGGATCACAAAACGGCGTGGGGAAAACGAGGCACCCAATTAGAAAACCACGCGCCAGAAACATGCGCAACGCTGGAAGCAGAGCGATTGTGAGTACACAAGGACGAGGAAGTCCGAGTTCAAATTGCGGCAAAAAGGAATATTCTCTAAATTATGGACAAAAAATTGCCAAACAAGTGGGAAACGAGAAACGAAGTTGCTCAAGAAGAAAAGTTTGTTTATCGTCGAAATGTCCTTTGCGTGCTAGGAATAGGAAACACGACTGAAAAAGGGTTAAAATAAAGCCTTGACACGAGATGGACCACACAGCAATTCGGAGCTGGGACAGCCGTGCGAAAAAAATTCAAATTGGGAAAATGGTCAAAAAAGCAAAGCAACAAATTTTATGCAGCAACAAAAGAGGTTATAATACCCAGAATACAAAAATCCAATTTTCAATTAAGCAAAAAATACAACATTGTATGAGACGGACAAGTTGTTTTGGTCATTTTTAAAAACGGAAGTAGAGTATCAACTTTGTGCTACATCAATACCGCTTGACTTTATAGAGATCTATGCCATGTACATTTTTAGAACTTTTTAAGTAAAAGTTGAATTGTGACGGTTCTTGACAGTTATACTCTAGTCTTTCGGCAGCAGTGTTTCAGGGCGTGTCCCTCCGGTGCGCTTCTACTTTACCTGATAAGCACTCCCTGCCGAGAAACGCTCCTTCCACTCTTCTTATCATTGAATCGCTCAGTTGACTGTTAGGAGAACTACCAGGTCAACCGCCAAGATGCAGCTGCTTCGAGCGATTCTCCTCGGATTGGCCATTGAGCTGACCTGTGCCGGAATTTCAGGTTAGTTCTTTGAGAGCTTAAAACAACAGCGGCATCGTAAACCACTTCAAATGTAAACCGTAAAACGTGTTATCTGCTGATAGCGCAAGCAACATTCCTCTGGCTAATCTAATTTAGAACCACCGGAAAGCGGTGATGAACATGAGAATCGATCGCTAATTAGTGCGGTCGCAAAATGAGTTAAACATGCGATTCATTTTCATTTGCCTTCAGAATTTATTTAATTTGCGTTTTCAAGCATGAAACGGTTAGGAACTTGTGCCTACAGTAGTGTTCTTCAGCTTTCTTAGTCACTAACGGAAATACGCTTCTTCGGTTGATAAGAGTCTTTAGAACAAGTTAATCTTGCGCACGCAAAATTATGATCCGTTGGGAGTTTGTTTTGTCCCTTTCTAGGACACAATTGACGTAGTTTCTTGTAAAAACTCAGAGTTCAAGTCCTTATCTTTTAAGAGTTTAATTGAAAATGTACAAGGACTCGGAACTATTGATTGCATTTATTAAATGGTTATTATCCCACGATGACTCTTATGAGTAACTGAAACTGATAAGAGAAACCATAACCGCATTAATTCTTCTATCACCGTCCATAAATTGAAACGTCAGAGACGCAGAGGCGTGTAATACACACGTTATCAATAAATTTTAAACTTTGAAAATTTCAGCCCGAACAGAAAGAGTCCATTTTAAAATTCACGCGCATTTTGACGTCATCGACCACAACAACCTAAAATCAGCGCAACAGAAACAGAGAAACGTCGTCACCCACGAAGAGCAAATCGAATCGGTGTTGAGAAGGCGTTTGACCGATCACTCCTTGAAGGTGCGAATTGTGGACCAGATGTGAGTTTGCGGTATGACGAATAATTAACCGTTGCTGCAGAATTCACGGAGAAGAAGCCGGTTTGCCCACGTCTTGGATCGAAGCCTTCGTCTCTATTTCGAAAGATTACTCGCGCGAGGAAATCATCGAGAAGCTCCACGATAAATCGACGGAAGTGGTTCTCTATTACCTGGGGAGAGTCGGTACGTGTTCTCCATTCGCCAATTCTACAGAAAAATGGCGCCAAAAATTCAACGCTTGCCATGAAGGAAAACCCTTGAAATTGCAAAGCGTTTGCTGTCGTCGAAGCATCGGTGAACGTGTTGGGAAAAGTCGCTCGTCGTTCGCGTAGTCTCGGCGCGATCGAGCCCTGCTTCATGAAGATTACAGTGACGACAAATACCGCATTCCCATTGAATGCTTTTTAGTGTTTCTATCGACTGCAATTTCAGAATCTCTGCCAAAAATTGGTTCGTCTCCCAGGCTCTCTGCCGCCGAACTCTTCATCCCCTCGACTTGCTTCAACAATGGCGTCATGCTCCCAAACAAAACCTGCGTTTGTCGGCCTTATTTCGCGGGATCCGACTGCAGTTCCGTCGTTTGCGAGCACACCGGAATCGTCACAAACAGCGACCGCTGCAGCTGCCCGCCTGGATTCCTCGGAAGACATTGTGAACTTCGTAAGGCGATATCGACGTTAATAACTCCTTTTGACTGTGAATTGCAGTTCCCTGCGTACCTGGAGTGGAGAATTCGTTTGACTTCTCCACGAGATCGCTGATCTACATCATCTCCCTGCGAGACTCCATGGGACGCGACATTCAGCAGATCTACGAAGCGACTGAGCATCTCCAGAAGCAACACCCGGAACAAAAGTACTCCTCCTTCATTCTCACTACGTTTTTGGCCAAAGGTCCATTTTTCTTCCTCGTCCATTTTTCCTTCCTCGTCCATTGTTCTCAACTGACCATGTTTTTTTTCTGTTTCCAGGATCCACCTACTCTATCAACACGCTTTTCTTCCGCACTTACGCTGACTTCTTGAAAGCGATAGCGCACACGGTGACGTCCTCGGACGGCTCCGAGCTGCAGCCTACGATCGCCGCCGTCCGACAGGCAATCTCCTCCGACGCCCTGATGAAGGCGAAGTCGTCCATCTTCGTCTTCACCGACTCCGCTGCCGCCAACGCGTCCGCGTTGGATTTAGGGCAAACTTCCATAAGCGACGAAACCTACGTGACCAAGGCCGCGATTTATTGGGGACTGAAGGCACGTGTGGTTTATACTCTCTTCTCAAGTCAGCTTTTCACTTCAGATCTTCTTCTTCATGACGGATTCCGTTGACCACCCGATCACCTCGACGACCGACCAATCGTACCAGATCTACTTCCGCTTGGCCAAGAACACCTTGGGAGACGTCATTCATGTTAGCGCAAGCTTGACCTTGTCGGATGTGAGCACACTTAAACCCACATTTAATAATTTGTTGGGTGTAGGTATTCTTGACGTTTTCTGGATACGAATACGGCTCGGAAACGATTGCCGTTTCGAGCAACTACGAATGTTCCTCTCCTCGCACGGAAAAGTTTGTGATCGACCGCGAAAATAAGAATACTGGCTTCTTTGTGTACACTTTGGGTTCTCCAGTCCTTCGATTCGTTCAAATCATTGTTTTCTGTTGCAGGACAATTAACCGTTACCGTCGACGAGCAGACCGTAGTTCCAGCCAAGACTGTCGCCAGTGTCAACGTGAGTTTAAATAATATCGTCATTCGTTTTGACGACGCCTTAAAAGCATATAAATATTTCGTTTTTCGACATTGCTTTTTTAGATATACGCTTTCAATTCTTCGGTCAAGAGCGCTTCATTTTCCGGCCCGGCCAATCAAATCTGCAGCTATAAAGCTTTCGTGAAATCGCTCCAGTCGGTTATCTTTGGGTGGACGGCGAATTCGATGGTCGACCTCTCCAACGGGCCCAACGTCGCAGGTTCAGAGTAATACGCTTCTCGATTTTATTGTTTTCACAGGGTTCTCCCATAACGGAGTTGCCAGGCCAGTCGGTATCAACAGCGAGGTTCTGACCCTCGTCTTCAACGCCCTAAACATGAAGGACAATTCCAAAATTGAAAACAGCACTTTGCACGCGAAGGGGCGTAAAAATTCGAATGGGGAGGAAAACAAGTGCACGATGTCGTGGATCTTCGGCGAATGGGCGCAGTGTTCGCTCGGTCCGTTTTACTCCCAAATTGATGTTAAATACGGAGGAGGAACCGGCTTTCTGCGGAGAATTCTGCCCGGCTTATGCCAGATTCCAGGTGAGTGTCAATTGTATGAGTCTTCCGTCTCAAGGAACGTGTTGCAGTCAATCGTCCCGTTATTAGCCACCCGCCAAAGTGTCAGAACGGAGGGCATTTGGACGTGAGCAGAAAATGCGTTTGCGAGCCGGTGAGTTGGTTGGAGTTTTCATATTCTGCTTAGTTGCTGTTAGTTGCTCAAAGCATTATCGTAATTATTTGTGGAACACTTACAAGAATAATGTCCAAAAATTATTGTAACCATTTCGAACATTTTTTGCATGCTTCTTACCAGTTTCCATTTTAGTATTTCTCTGGAAATCTGTGCGAGACTATTGTGTGCATCAACGGCGGCTCCCTGAACCCGTACCCTGGAGGACCCTACAACCTCCCCCTCTGCAACTGTCCTGCTGGCTACCAAGGTCAGCACTGCGAAATCCTCAGTTGCGTTCTTCAATCCACGCAGTCCTTCGACGTCAACCATCGGACTCTCGCCCTCGTCTATCAAACCACCCAATCCATCGCCCTGGCCAATTCACACGTTTCGGACGCTTTGGAGAGCCTCACGAACTTCTATGACAATGAAACTAGCAACTACTTCGATGCTTACGTGCTCACCGCCTTCGCCGATTTAAGTTGGTTCTGAGGGTTTCCAAAGTCGCTGGTAAATGTTTCTTGTTACAGATGTCACCTCTACGACTTACAAGAACTCAACGGCTTTCGTGGACGCTGTTCGGGACTCCCAGTTCACAATGTCTCTACAAAAGAAGCAGTTTGCCATCGGAGCTTTAGTTTCGCTATTCGAGCTCGGCACTCTTCGCAAGCGCTCGCCTGTGTTCCTAATTGTGGATTCGCCTGTCGCAGATAGTCCCGATAAGATCAATCACGCGAAGTAGACCCTAATTTTGTTTAAACTCTTGCCAATTCGTATTCTTTTCAGGAATTTGCTTACCGAATATGATATTCTCTTGAACATCATCGTGCTTCCACAGTTCTTTGACACCTGCGCCGTTTGTTCCACGGACATGCTGTACTACAACACGATCGCCCAGTCCACCGGGGGAGCTGTGTTGAATCTCTGTGACCCTGCAAAGGCAAACAAGCAAAACATAGATAAAGTGAATCTTCGCAGTCTTAATTTTCATGTATCTACTGTCGTCTTTTAGTTTATATACGATTACGGTGTCACTTTCCATCGCCGAGAGGTTATAACGGAGACAAAAACAGTGAACGCGGCTTCGATCGACCGCATCCCCGTGAACTCTCCCGACGACGTTCTTTACATTACGGGATGGAGTGGTCAGTTTTGTTTCCCGGTTTCGTCCTTGTGATCTTATTCTTATTTCAGACCAAGAAACGGACTTTACTGCGAATTTTTCGCTTGGTTCCAATGGTGTCGTTCTTCAAACCTACCTCAAGTTTCCGCAAATGACCATCTTCACAGTCACAAGACTGCAGCAAGGCATCTACAGCCTCAAATTCTCGGCGAATCCGGGTGTTTCCTACACTCTGAATGTTGCACAGCCTTCGCAGTTCACTGTCTTTCTCGGATACGTGGCCAACCCGAGTGTGGACCCGAATCCCACTTCAGTTCCGCATTTCGGTGATTAATCCACTCTCTATTCGTCCAAATCCGAGATCGATTCCAGCTGTTCCATCACACCCCGTCCTACATCTCTCCTCTGCCCTCCAAGGCGACGTCACCGTCCGAGCCTCCGCCGCGGCGCTCGGGGCCAATTACAGCTACTCCTCCACCGCCCTCGTCCGCTCAGCGAACTGCGCCTTTGAATACTACTTCCCACAGAACTTTGCGTGTCCTGCCAACAACGGATTCTTTTACTTCGTGGTCAGAAAAATACTGGTTTAATCTCTTATGAGTTCTTTTCAGGTTGAGGTGACAACCACGGACAATGTCGTCATGCAGAGGTCGTTCCCTGGCTTTTGCTCTGGGATCAAATCGAACCAGTGCTTGCACGATGGTGTTTGGGACGGTAGGATCATAGAGAATACAACTCATTAAAGATTTTTACTTGACTGGTACAGGAACCAAATGCATTTGTTCCCAGAAAGAGGGAGAGAAACCTCACTACACTGGAAAGAACTGCGAAATCCCGATCTGCCAGAACCACGGAATTGTCGAAAACGCCGCATGCACTTGTCCTCCCTTGGTCACCGGAGAATTCTGCGAATTCAGTAAGACTGAACGATGTAAACGTTCTCTGAAAACCTTTTCAAGTTCAATGCATCAAATGGGACTACTTCACTCACTTGGACAAGAACAGCGCTGCTTTCAGTTCGATCTCATTCATCGTCCAGAATCAAATCGAGAACCTCATGACCAACATTTACCTGAAGCAGTCCATCGACAGCTTTATTAACGGCCTTGGAGGGTCCGTGGAACGCCAACTCTCACTGGTCACCTTCGACGAGCAGACGGTCACCAACGTCATCTCGACGCCCGTGGCCGAAAAGTTTGTCGAAACCTTCAAGTCGACCGTTGGAAAGCTGGCCGGTAACTCAACGAGCGGCAAAAAAGGCAAAGCGCTGGAAGCTATCCAGAGCGCCTATGAGATTAACATGTATCAGCCGGCTATTTTCTACGTTTTTATCGCCAGTGAAACAACACCACACAGTGGGGTAGTCAAGATGCGCAACGATTTGTCTAAAAGCAAAATACAGGTGAGCTAGTCCTCATTTTCAGCGTATCGAACACTCTTAGGTCAACATCATTCTGACTCCCAGCGGAGGTCCGAAACCGGGTGACACTTACGACTACCTCGTGATGACCGCCGCCACCACGAACGGCCGTTTCCTCACCGCTGACGGAAACAACGCCATTTCAGTGAGCGAGCCTCGTGCTTACCGTAATCTCAGTTCTGGTTGTTCAGCTGCTCTCCGCCTCTTCGCTGTCCACCATGATTTACGAAAACGGAATTGTTTATGACGATGTCATGGAAAATTGCGCGTCGAAGCCTGCAGTCGCCTATTTCCCTATTGAAACCCGGTCTTCGTGGTTCACAGTAATTATCCGTGGTCAGAACAATGTGGACAACCTGACAGTTCACAACGGCAATGGTAGAATGGTGTGAGTTGTCGTGCGATAATCCGATTTCTTGAGGTGATCTTGTAACGCTGACGGATTCCAACATTGTCTTCCGCGATAACAACCTTGCGATCCTGAAATTCTGTAAGTTATTCCGCGTAAACAAGCAAACGTTGCTTTTTCCTTTCATCCAGATCGATCTAAGATGGATCAGAAGACGTACGTGGGTCACTGGAAAATTGAGACGTTCTCAAGCTGCATTGGAGGAGCGTTTAAATGCGGCTGCCAGATCCAAGCGCGCGTTTCGTCACCTCTTGAAGCCCAGGTCGGATTCACAGCCAACCAGCACGACGACTTCGTGGAACGAACTCCGTTCTCAAGCGGCGCTGCGAACCGCAGCATTTTCTTCACCGGCCAGGTCACGAACAGCCTTTTGGCCAACGCAGACGCCACACTCACGGAGGTGATTTTGTCTGAGCGCAGCCTTGCACAAACGAATACTCGCCAAATTATCAACGCACAGTTCATCTCTAGGGACAACAACACGTGCTCGAATCAGTTCGTCACTTCTGAACAGATCGTAATTAAAACAAGTTATTTTAAATCTACATCTTTGTTACAGTATCCCGAGGGAGACCACCTGTTCCAATACCACGTGGTTACGGTGAACGGTTTTGACGAGTACGGTCAGCCCTTCAAGCGCATCCAAACGTTCTCTAATACCAAGAGTGGTGAGAATGCGATACTAGTTGACACCACTCTTATCATTGTTTAGATTGCGGAACATTTGGTCATCCAGATACGTACGGCCAATGCGTTTGTAAGGCCAACTACCAAGGATTTGACTGCCGCACGCCGATCTGCGTCAATGGCGGAACAGCCGACCTGTCCGTGTGCAACTGCAGATCTGGGTTCTATGGAGACTTCTGTCAGAAGCGTTAGCGGTTGGATGTTATACGCTGTATTCCAAAATTCTTTTAGGTGTGCTTCACACGCCCGGTTCTTCTACGACGCAGGCTCCCTTTACCACATCTTCGTCGTCTTCTTCGGGTTTGAAAGCCTAGCTTGTAGATCACCGATTGTAGCATTTCGACCCAATAAAAACAGCCTTCGATCACCCACAGCGCTTACATGCAACTCTCCCCCCCTTTTCTCTTTCAAAATCATTTCGACTCATGTTTATCGTTTCAGCTTCAACTGTCACGCTTGTGAGCTCCTCCACCGCATCGTCAACCTCCCAAACTTCGACGTCAAGCTCCCAGTCGACGAGTTCCAACAGTTCTAGCATATCAACGTCTACAGCATCTCTCGCCCCGTCAACTACAGCATCCTCCCGCTCCGTCAGCTCAGCGATACCGTCAACCTCAGCAGCGGTCTCCTCTTCGACACCAACGTTTACTTCCACCACCTCTGCTGCGACCGTATCCTCGAGCTCTACCAGCTCCTCTTCCTCCACATCCAGCAGTTCCTCGGTTCCAAGCTTAACGCCCACGTCTTCCCAGGCTACCGCCTGGAACTCCACGTCGACCCTCTCTTCTTCGACCACTTCCCAATCGAGCACTTTGACCTCCTCCAGCGCGTCCACTTCCACCTCCTCGGCGCCTTCCTCGGCCTCTTCATTCAGCACCATTTCGTTGTCAAGGAAATCAACCACGTCTTCATCCACAAGCGCCTCTCCCACTTCGACGACTCCTACGTCGGCCACTCCGAGCAGCTCTTCGACGAATTCGGTTCTCTCGTCCTCAACCACTACGTCCGCTCCGTCGACCGTTTCAACCACCACCAAACCGCCTAAAACCGCACCTCCTGAATGTAACAGTAGATTGTACAGCACGTATTTAACGTTTTTCTTCGACACCGGTCGCAAGGGACGATCTTACTCGCTGGTAAGTCAAGTCATCCCGCATTGTTGTTACCTTTGGCGTTCAGCAATTGAAAATTCCCGAGAATTGTTTGAGTGAAAGCCCGGCATCGACGACATTCAACTACTACGGCCTCTCGAACCCCACCAGCAGTTATTTCGGATCACCTTTCGACTCATCGAATGTAACTGCAGGAGAAGACGAGATGTATGCCGTCAGAGAATCCTCAGAGATAGTGAACAACATCTTCCTCACTGCGTAGGTCCTTGGGCTTCTATACATACTAACGCACAGTTCAGGGCTCTAAAACATTTCAACGAAAGCGGTGACATTTCTTATCCAAACCCGGCAAGAGGAGTGGTTCTCGCTATTTTCGCTGCCGACACGTAAGAGAAGTTGCCGGGGGAGATGCACGTTTTGTTTAGGTACGCCGACATTGAGGATGCGGCAAAAGTAGCTCAACAACTCACCCAAGCAAACGTGAATTTCTTGATATTGGGCGTTGGAAACACTCAGGGAGCGGCTGATGCCTTGAAACCCATCGCGAGTGCAACATACGTGGGAAACACGGTGCACGACACAACCTCGTGGATCCTGAAGCAAGCATGTCCTTAGTAAGTATATAGTCGAAATCGAATTTTTCATAATCGAATTTCAGCAACTTCGGAGTTTGATAGAAATAGAACTGATCGCTATTTTGAAAATTCCTAATAAACAATCATATCTGTAAACAACATCTGCTGACAACCAAAAACTGAGCGCATATTTTATTTGAAATATATTTATCTAAACGTGTGCTCAAAACATGTCGTTTCTGAGTCACCAAGACGATGCTTCAGTATGACTCGATTTTCATCCGGAATGAAAACGAATTGCATGCTGACTCCCTTCGGCATGATCTTCGTTGATCCATCGTTGTCGTGTCGGAACTAAACATATATTTTGCTCAAGCAGCTGCAAAATTTGATAATACCGCGAGTTCCTTACTGGTGTAGCCGATGGCGTCGTCATCCGTGTCCAGTGTTTTCGGATAGCGTTCTAAAACGAGGCCTTCCACCTCGCATGGTTCGAACCTGCCTTCTTCGCCTTGGTTTCCAGAGTAGTATCTTCCTGTTTCATATGTGTTGTCGCGATTGATCAGAGCTCCAGAAGAATCCGGCAGGCGTAAATACAAGGTTCCCATATGATCAAGAGTGATGAGCGTGAGTTGTCCATTCCGTACTCCCTTATGGCCGGAGATATTGTCACCACGCGTATGCAACAGCACTAAGGGCCCGCTGTCGCATGATTCCCACTCAATCTAAATAATATTTTGTGTTTCCTCTCAATCGGCTTCCTCTGACTTACCCAGATTCTGTCATTTTGATGATGCCATTTCCGTAAAACACCGTACGCATCAATGACCGTACTACATCCACAAAGGAGAGTATCCACGATTTCGGTGCAGGGAATACTGGGCAGAGTGACGTTTGTTGAGCAACGGTTGAATGAAGGCACAGTGGAGGGCCTAGACTCACGTACAGGAGCGGTCGAAAAACTAGCGGGAATCTTCGACTGAACAAAAACGCTCGGTTTTCGAGGCAGCTGGACTGAAGGTTGCGGTAACGCACGGCGCACAGGCTTCGCTGGAACTGGTTGTGCAGCGCGAGGTTTGACGGTCAGCTCGGTGTTCGCGACCGAAAGCTTCGTTCGTAATTTAGCCATTTCGCTCTGAAATTCAATCCATTATGAAACGTAGAAAGCGGCTATTATCTTACGCTAAGGCCGGCGCTCTGCTTCGATAGTTCCCCGCATCTCTTCTGAAACTTGTCGCGTTCCGCCTTCAGACACTGGATCTCCTCCTTCTGGGCACGGACTACGGTTGACAATTCGCTGATCTTCCTGACTTTTTCGTTGTTATTTTCCTTCAATTCTTCTATCTGGATATATGAGTTTCTTGTTATTAGCAAAGTTTGACTATAACTTACCTCTTTTCGCAAAAAATGAGTTTGTCCATAATTTTCGGATTCCAGTTCCCTTTTGTGTTTTTTGAGAAACTGCTTTTGTCGTTCGATTTCCGCCTCTTCTCGATCTCGTTTTTCTTGCCACTTCATCATCTCATTCTTGAAATGTTCCGTACGCTGTGCATCATACTGAAATAGCCATGATCAATATCAAAACAGCGAACGAATTCATTTAACTTACCAATTCGCGACGCTCGGCGTACATAAATTGAGCATGGTCCAAATTCGCGATCATATCTCGAAGCTGAGCAGCAGTTGCGTCGATCCGACCGCCACCGTTCTTCAAATATGGCCTTTTGTCGGTGCTTTCCATATCTCCTGAAATAATAGGCTTCAGTTCTTCACATATTAATGCGCAATCAACGTTTCCGACGATGTCGCGAATTAAGCACACAAAAATGTTTCACGCCTGTCAAGTGTAGTTGCACCTTCACACCCCTGTTTTCTGCGAATATATAGTAGTAGAAAGAATATATAAAAGTAGCCAAGCCTCCGAACGGTTTGCGCAAGGGAACGATCCTTCGATGTACACCTCATTCGAAAAATGAGCCAAAATTGCGGTCTCGAAGCGAGCGCCCTGAGCGCGGCAAAACTGACTACGGCGCGACGAAGGACATTTTGCAGCCGGGCAACAACGCGAGTGCAAAGAAGACCGACTCCCGAACGCCGAAGGAGGAATTCACGGCAGATTCGAACCTTGGAGTCGTTGCTTAAATATATAAATCACGTGACTCTGTCAACTGAATGGGACATGGAATATTACCACAATACGGACCAAGTTTCCGGAAACGCATCGTCCTAACTCCGTCGCTCGAAGACCGTCGTTGCACAACCGCTCCCGATCGTCTCGTCAGACGCCATCGACTGGCTCGCTCCGCTTTAAAGTCTCTTTCCAGGCTGCGATAGTTTGGCAACCTGTTGAATTTACAGTTCAGAACAGAAGTGTATATATATGGCATTTCCGTCGCAGTTCCATTTTAATCATTTCTGAACATTGGTTGCAACTCGTTTCGTTGACGCTACATGCTGGCTCAGTCTCTCCGCACTCGTAGTGTTGTTATAACTCGGGATCCGAAGCAGCCTTCCCATGGCCCGGCGATATTCGGATAACGCCAGAAAGGTGCTAATGGAGATCGCCAGGACCCGATACTGAAAGGAAGCCAGATATCTTTTGTGCGGTGCCGATGCTGACCTGGAGGAGATACTCGTCGATCCACGTAACGGTTAAGCAAAACGGGTGGAGACCAGTTGCAGAAGGAGCGTGTTAAAAGGATCAGAGTGACGTGTAAGACGACCTATTAAACCTGACGAAATGACGAAGGGAGATTAATAAGATTTGGGGGTGTCGTATAAATCAAGACGGAAATTAGCTGCCCTCGGTGGTTGGATTTGGATTGCGAGAACCGCTGCTTCATTTCATGCTTGTGCATGTGTAGAGTTCGTAAACTCTGAAATAGAAAGCTGTATTTAAAGTGAGATGGATAACGACCCCTACCACGACGTAGAGGATCATCATGACAAGATAGGTAACCGGCTTGAGGGACGCGAAAACAAAAAAAAAAGAAATCGGCGAAGGCATTCTTCAAGCCAGTTTCATAAGTGGGCCAACTGGTATACGGTATCCTTCATCTTCACCGCCTTGTCCAAGAAGAAGTTCGTGGCGACCGCGAAGGAAGCGTTTATAGCCACGAACAAGTGCCCGAGAGCGAAGAAGTAGTTTCTCCTTCTGAAAACCAATTTTGCGTTTTTAAAATGACATTTAGAACTTACTTGAAAACGTTTTCGACAGCGAAAGGTCTTTTGAATACGAGAAAAACAAGGAGAACGACGAAGATCGAAGATTCCCAAGATTCGATACTCCAGGTCTGCAGTCCATCTGAAGAAGATGAAGGATACCGTATACCAGTTGGCCCTGAATCACTATTAAAAGAGCTAAGTGGGAAATCACGACTAACCTCATTGACCTTCCGTTGTCAGCCAACAGTTTCATCGTGGCGAGTTGGGAAGAGAAACGGCTCGCGAGTTGGTGGTAGAGGCGGAAAAGTTCATAGGGAATGAAAGAGATGAAGAGATGAGTCGTATAAGAAGTGCTGAAGTCGCTGTGGACCGCGTAGAACGAAAGCGAGAGGTCAAAGAAGATGAAGAGCAGGTTGAAGCAGCTGACAACTGTCGAGAAGACGTCCGTGGAGCCGAGAAAACCATCCACTGAAACATTACAGTCAGAAATACTTATTATCATTTGAACGTATTTTTTTCCTGGGTGTCGGCTAGATTGTCCATGGCTCTTAGGCTGCAGGAGCAGAAGCATACAGAGCTATAAAGGCAGAAAACTGAAGCCTACTATACTACCACATCATGAATCCGGGTAAAACGAATATGGCCGCAATTAAATTTTCCATTACATATTCGATGAATAATTGCTGGAATCGTTGATGATTGGTGAAACGGAATTTGAAATACGAAAAGGCAGAAAACCAAACGACGATAATATGAAGTTCGTGCCGCAAAGCAATAAAGTGTCTTCTTCAATTATCACTTTTTGCAAATCTAATTTGTTTATTCTTATATTAACGGTTCTGTTACTGTTAATGAATGCTTACAAAACAAAAAGGAATATGTATTTGATAAGGTTAATCCTGTCGTTACTTCAAGACCTTTTTCAGAGCACACTGCGACTCTGCGGCAAGTTTTCAGGGTCTGCCTCGTTTTCTTGTATCCGGCTGCTCTTGCTTAGAGTTTGGAACAATCTTTGCCGAAACGTGTGGTGCTGAAGTCTCTTTCACTGCATTCTTTCGAGGTCTTCCTCGTGTTTTCGGAACTTCTGTCTTTTTTTCTGATGAACTTGAGGTTTCTTGGACATTTTGTTTTTGAGGTCTTCCCGGTCCTCTTTTTGTTAGTTGAACTGCTTTCTTTGGAGACGCCTTCTGAAGAATTAGTTTTTCGGTTTTGGATTTTGGAGGTCTTCCCCGTTTTTTGGGTTCTTTGGTTTCATTCGTGTTTTTAACATTGTTGCACTTCCTTACAACAGTTTTCTCACTACGTTTTTTAGGTCTCACAGGCGTTTCGTTTGGCTTGGTTTTGTCTTTTGGTTCAGAATTCACATGTTGAGCATCCTTACTTTTTAGGAAACGCTTCAGACGCGGACTACATCGGGGACTGGGAGCTTTTGGTATTCTCTCGGTTTCTTTCGTTCGTTTCCTCCCTGCGTTCAATCTGCGTTTGAAATCATCCATCAAGGTCTCATACGGGTGCAGATGACGCAATTGTTCCAAGGTCTGAAGCTCGTTGCTCCAGTGCACAAGGTACCGCTGATTCACTTTTTTCACGATATTTAAGGCATTCCACTCCTCGGATTCTTCAAAAAATTCGTGGACCAAGTTATCGCATCTTAACTCCGATGCTTCCAGCCACGAGTTTGCAGACTCCGGGTATCCTTCCCACTTTACGTAGTACTGCGGCTCACCGTTCCGGATGCGGCGCTCCAAAATTCGATCCACCGGAAATTCAGTCATGTTTCGAGCTTCGGGATTTACTGAAATTACTATAACGGGTCAATACAGCAGTTGCAATGGTTATTCTTGTTGTGACGTTTCGACAGAATCGAAATATGAGATGTTGGCTACGATAATGTTGGCTACGAGTAAAGTAAAGATTTTCTATGCAGTTTTAATAAGATGCATCGGTTTTGCTTACGCACCAGTATGGTGATGCATTGCAATCTGTTTGTGAATCTTGCCTCTGCTGTTTAACCGATTTATACAGACCAAACGAGTAATCTGGCGATGGAATGCGGAGGAAGCCCGTGTTTCCTCCCCCGTAAATACATTTCGATCAGTCTTCGCTCTTTATCCCAGCGCCTCGCCGAAAACTTGCGACTATCGATTGTTTCCTCGGCGCCGCTAAAATTGTTGATCAGCGACGAGGGACGTCGATCTGATCTCCAGGAAAACAAACGTTCGGGCATGTTTGAGGATCAAACACTGGCAGATCGCACATATCGTTGGAGTTATCACGTACTCGGGAACGCAGACTGCTTTTTGGGTTGAGAGAACACGTGAATTTTGGCCGTTCGAAGTTTAACTCAAACCGGATTACGGTAGTCTCAATAAAGTCTTACAGAGCCTCCTCGTCTAGACGACACCTGACCACGGCATGTGCTCCCGCGTAATCCAAGATGACCACTTGATCATCTGACTTCCTCGGATCCAAACACATCGCCAGCACAAAACTTGAACACTTGATCGTAGCCAACATTTCATAAACACTTTATATTAGAAGATCTCTATGATAAATAACAGACAACAACAACGGTTAGAGAGTTCAAAACTTGAGTGATTATGCCACATCACCGGTCACATGTATTTGGAGAATTGTGTGTAGATCGACAGGATAAGTGCGCCTCCTAATCCGCGGATCGAATTCATGAGCGCACCGTTGAAGAACGCTTTCGGGCCTTCGTTCACAACGATTTTCTTGGTACAATCCCAGGTCCCCCTGTAAAGAACCGTCGATTTCCCGGCCTGAAGCATGAGCCTCCTGCGAATGGTGTCCAAAGGGTAGGATGCGATTCCTGAATAAAAAATAAATAAAGCGTCTTATCCACTTGAGACTTAATTACAAGAAATTACATAAATTTCTCTTAAGAATTTACTGTAAAATTTATCGGTATCAACTTGACTTACCAGCAGTGAATGATACGAACTGAGCCAGGGCGAAAGCTCGTCCCAAGCTTATATGTTCGCCATCGTTGCACATCAGCACTTTTCCTGAGTCGAAAAGTCCGAAATAAACACTGCGGAAGATGAAGATGTACTGGAGAGAAGGAAGAAAGCCTCTGGAAACCCAGATTTAAGGATCGGACGCCGAAAATTCAAGTTACCTGTACAAACCAGTGATTCCTTCAGCTCTGGCAATTTTACGCGTACAGTCCACAAGGCCGTTGAACTCTCTTGAAGCTCCTTTACCCATATCAATGGCCAATCTGGTGCGGATGAAATCCAGTGGATAGATGATGCAGTACGTGACTACGCCAGAGAGGCCTCCTGCGAGAACATTTCCTAAAGCAAAATTGTTTAAATCCCGTCAAAACTAATTCAATCGTACCGGCGAGGAAGCGAGCGTATTGCTCCTTGTGGTCGACTTCGTGGATCAACCAAATCTTGAACAAGTCCTTGAAAGCGAACGAGAGTGATTCCTGAAAATGCCCAATCTAAAATGGATTGATCAATGTCAATTTACCTGGCTACAAGCACGGAAGATATTGACGAGGTTTCCGCGCCAGAAGGAAAATACTCCCTAAAACAACAAAACTTATTATATCAAATGCATACTTCATGGATATACCTGTTCTCGGGGAACGCGAATGAAACAATCTAAAATTCCGCTGTATCGCTTGGTGGCGCTGATCGTAGACTGTGCGTTTTGGAGCTAAAATCAAGCATTGAACACTGAAAGTAACCAAATAACGAACCTGAAGGATGATCTTCACTCGCTCGGTGGGAGCCATGATGGTTTTGGCCAAACATCCACTGACGGCGCCCGCTCCCAAGTCCTAAATTCACCACAAATTGAGATATTTACGGTTCGGCACAACTTACCTTGGCGAATTTTGTCAAATGGTTCACATCGGGGAGCAGAGGCATCCGGATTGCGGCGGCCGGCGCCGCCGTGGTCACAAATTGCGCTTCTCCAGTTCGAATCATCGTGAGGGGTCCGTTGCGGTTATCCTGGAGGTCCGGTTCTGTGAGCGACGATGAAAATGGCAGAGTTGGAGAAATCCAAGAGAGCGGCGATAAGGGTTGCGAAAAGGGCAGATGAAAACAGAAATCGGGAATTACGAGTAGTTGCAGGGAACAACATCAAGATTAGTAGAATCAGCAGAAGGCAACTTGGCGCATTCTGCGATAGACGGCGAGGCAGTGGCGATGACGAAAGATGAGGATTCGGATCCTGAAAAGCGGAGAAATGAGAGCGGAAGCGGAAAACGGTAGACGCGAAAATGTTTACCACTCGGAGCCAGTGAGGTGGGCCGCTCGAAAACACGCGAAACTAGCACAAACACGACCCGATGACCCGCCCCAAAATGCGGTTTTCCGAAGCGTCCGCGCCGGGACCCAAAAGTAAACCCGAAACATCGTCCCAGCCAACCACGACAGCTGCGTTCGATATTATTACATGACCACCAAGAACTGCAAAACAACAAAAACAAACTGCAGAAGCAGTCGGAGTGGCATGATATAGCGAAGGGCTACAGGGACTGTAGTCCATCTACTTTCGCAGAAGTCACAGAATACACTGACAGGATACAAAACACTTGAGGCAAGGACAAGTTCGTTAGAAACAAACGGAATGACATCGTTAGGTTGGAAAGGGGCGACGAAACACGCACGAAGGCCTGGAATGCATTACAGAAAGAAACAGAAGAAGGATAAGAATCACTTTATAACTCCCGAACCGGATTACGCGCATAATAGCATCACTTGTTGACCCGTTTTGACTCCACTAAGCCTAAGCCATCGAACGTGCAACACCAAACTAAACTACATGTACTTTGCAAACTCGTTGCACATGGCGAGGACGAGTGCGGCGCCCGCGCCTCGAATCGCATTCACCATGGCTCCATTGAAGAGCGCTTTCAGGCCTTCGTTAACAAAGATTTTCTGCAAAATCGCAATATTTCTCACAGAACATGGGCATGATTTACCTTGATACAATCCCAGGTTCCTTTGTACAGGACGTCCCTCACTCCAGCTCGCATCATCAACCTACGGCTTATAGGGTATTTGAGTACCGGCCATTAGAGTACTGATCGCCGTTAGTGGTCTGTCCAGTGTCAAAATTGGAGTTTTGCGATCATTTCCTAGGGATAATTAGCTCTACTAACAAGATGTTTCGTGTAATTTACTGTTCTCTGCGTTGCTATTTTCAGAGAAAAACGTTAATCACACTGGAGTCACTATCCCCACTGCCAGGCGCCCTCGGAGCAAAAACCATAAGGAAAAATGTTCATTCGTAAGCCTAACCCTATTGCAACCTGGAAGCCTAAAGTACTATCCCCATTGTTTGAAAAGTTACCTCCTCGTTGTTTAAAAAGAAGACCAGAGTTAAGTAAGGGACCGGTTTTTTCGGGCCTGCGGCGGGAGGGTAGGGTTGATAAACACCGGTACAGTAAGACAGATTACTGTAACAGCGATAGTTCGGATCTTCAGACTCCCGTTCCGACCTCACGCTTCAACTGATTTTTACGTCTTTGCTTCTAAATATGCGTTAAAAAGACAGGCGAACATTTCCACAAGGCTCTTAAAGGGTGCCGATGCCTTTTTCTAGGAAACATCGATTTGAATGACAAAAACTGCGATTTTTGGAGATTTTTACCCACACGTCATTTTTGGGTCTTAAACGTTGGGAACGCGCATAGGCTCAAAATGTTGCTGAAATGTTCTGGATACAACCGCATAGTACCGCGGAGTCCTTTCAATACACAGCAGAGAACAGTAAATTACACGAATATGCAGAGTAGAGCCGTTTCTCCCACGAAAATAATAAAAAAACTCCAATTTTGACACTGCACAGGCCACTATATAACAGCGATCGGTACTCTCATGGCCGGTACTCAAATGTCCAATCACTAACTTACGCCTCACGGTCTCCAGGTAATCGTTGGAGTGACGCGCAACGGTCTAAAGTAATTCAGTAATTTCGCGCCCCTGCGGGCCACACAGAACGGAACTTGATCGAGAATTAAGATCATTGGTCTCGCGCACATGAACTCGCACTTTTTGTGGTATTCGTCGCACGTTCGGTCTCGCCCGCCGTCTGAGGCGATTAGTATGGGAATCGGGCGATTTGGCCGCGACGCGCTCGTGTTTGGGGAATATCTCGTGTTTCAGCGAATGTGTGCACGTCGGGATCGAACGAATCTAGAGAATCTTGCGGGTATTTTGAGCCCGAATTCGCCTGAATTCGTGCTGTATGGATCACCATGCGTAAATCGTCCAGTTTTTCGCGAGTTATTTCTCATTTTTTGGTGTTTTTGTTGTGCTATTGGAAACGTTCAAATCCCGGACAAACGGCAATGATGAGCTGCTCTTTTTGCTGCAGAAGAACCGCAGTCCTGAAAGGCAGAATCGTAGCAACGCTCAGCGACTTTCCTGCGAAACGGTCGTTTCTCGAACGTCTGAAATTTCGCCCGGCATAGCCATTTTGTTCTGAATTATCCAGGATCAGGACACACAGATTCGCCCACTTTTAGGTTCATTCGAAGCGCAGAGTGCAGATCTTCAAATCATATGCAGGAATTTTTTTTTCAATTGATATCATTCGAGATATCCACATTTTTGCCATTTTTGTCTCCAAACTGGCGAACTTCATTCCAATTATTCTCGGCCCTTTTCGCACCAATCGCCATGATCTTTGGATATGTTATGCGTGATGAACTTTAGAAACTTTCTTAAAGAGGAATTTTAGAGATTCTCATTTTTAGCCGAGATATCGGTCCAAATAAACCTAAAACAGGGTTCAAAAAAGTCATTTTCACAAATTCGCACGGATTCGCATGAATCTGGTATCAATCGACAGCTTTCGGCTTCAAATGGCGTAATCCGTTGGAATTTTCGAGATCCGTGTGCTCCTGTCCGAGAAAATAGCCACAATATGGCTGACCGAACGTGCGAAATGGTGAAATGGTCTGTCAGCCGCGAACAAATCGTCTCAAAAAAGTGTGGACCCCGTTTTGGGCCTGGTGCGATATCTCAGCGCGAAATTGAAATCTCGAAAATTCCTCTGACGAAAAGTTTGTGATACTCATCATTCACAACATATCCAAAGATGATGTCAATTGGTGCAAGCTGCGCTGAGGTACTATCGGTTTAAAATTAGTTAGTTTTGGTGAAAAAATGGTGATTTATGGATTTTCTCGGACGGGACGGAATTAGTAAACGAAAATTCCTCTGACAACTTTGTAGATCTGCTTATCGCGGTTCAGGCGAACCCAAGAACAGGCTAATCCGTGCTGTCCTGGTCCAGGATAATTGAGAACAAGATGGTCATAGCGGGTCAAATTTCAAATGCCCAAAAAACGGCCTTTTTGCACGTAAACTTCCAAACTTGGCTTGAATTCTGGCTTTCCAAGAACCGCGGTGCCTCTGCAGCAAAAATAACGGCTCACAATTGCCGTTTGACCGTAATATGAAAGTTATTTGGAGCTCACATCGCCATTTCAACGAAATAGGCGCATCGGGTCCCGAAGCGAGAACGGGAGATTCGCCGGTCGCGATTTTGACACGTTTGAAAGATCGTGAAACTCCATACTACCAAAGACCTAACAGCGCTCGACCTAACAGCACTCCTCTCGGTCTGTCAAGTATGTCAAAATCGCGACCGGCGAATCAACCGGGACCCATGCGCCTATTTCGCCGAAACGGTGACATTATCCGCAAATGACATTCAGATAATTGTGATTGGACGTATACTAATTGTTTATAATTAATTAAGTAAATGAATACCTGACCACCAATACCTGACTTGAATACCTGTAGTTGCTCCCGCTGCTCCTCCGGCCGCCAAGTTATCTGGAAACAGGAAAATAGGGAGGAAGGCGCGAGGAACCAACCAGCCAGAAAACGCCAGTAATTGTCGCCGTGGTGGACACCGTCGAGGCACCAACTCTTGAAAAAGTTATAAAGGCACACCCAAGAGACTCCTGTAAGAATCCCAGAGTTGTTATTCGCGTAATGGAATACAACCAGCAATTCAATGGCTACATGAGCGTAAAATGTTGACGAAATTTCCGCGCCAGAAGGAGAAGAAGCCCTAAATGGAGCGCTGCTTGAAAACACAGACGAACAAACAAATTACAAACCTGTTCCTTGGGTACTCGTAGGAAACAGTCGACGACTCCTTTGTAGCGTTTGTCCGAAGAGATCGTCGCTTGCGCGGATTGGAGCTGAAATATTATCTTAGTCATGCTTATAAGACGGAAGAAAGCCCACCTGGAGAATCAACTTCACTCTTTCTACGGGTGCAACCACCGTTTTGGCTACTACGGCAACCGTCGCGCCGGTCACAAAATCTTTGCCGAACTTTATGGCATCGTCGACGTCGGGCATAGGGAAATCGTCCATAGTTGCGAGCGATGGGAAGGTCGACTGACGGCGAAGAGGCTTCTTAATTCAGCAAGACCCATGCTAGAAGGGGAGATAACAGCAGCACGGTGATCGAAAAAAGAAGTCGACTCGAGGAGGCACAAGCACATTCTCGCTCGAGCCCTCCTGAAGCCAGTCGAAGTTACTTTCATGTTTACGAAATACAAGAAATACACGCAGAAAATACAAAAGACAAAGTTAAAACAAGAGGATGCAGCTTGGAAGACCATAGATTAGTGTCGGCAGGCGCCGATTGATGTATGAACCTCGGCTGAAAAGTTGAGCAAACAATCTAAAATAATTTTAGAAAAGCGATTTTTATGGAACGCAAAGAACGCTCATGCACACAGCATGAAAATAGGAAGTGCTCTGTTGCCAGCAGCCGTGGTCGCGCACTGTTGACAGTCTGATGCAATAACACGCGATAAATGGAACTCGCAAATCAAAGATTTCTTAATCCAGAACTGCATTGTTGCATCTGCAAAAAGAAACACACTAAAAACACCCAAAATGGTGAGTGTCGACAATCCAAACTCTAAACTACAACTGATATCTTCGATCGTTCGATTAGGATACCCAAAAAATTGCGAAACGAGAGTCGAATTCGAATCGAAATGAGCGCGCGAATCGATCCAAGCGCCCTTCGATCGGAGCACTGGCGGCGCTGGATTCCCCACGACTCGCAGGCCGATCCACTTTCTGCTAATACTTCCTACGATTTTTCTCGCGAAGCCCAGAAAACGGAGGATCAGACAAGATAGCAAGATGCGCTGCAATCGGCGCTTTCGTCATCGTCGGCTTGTCGTCGGTTACGCGGCGAGAAGAACGAGCGAGTGAGAAAGAGAACGATAGCGGAGGGCGCCAGAGAAAGCTCGCTTGATGCACTTTGTCGAACGAGTCAATTTTTTGGAGCGAGCGAGGTTGACCGAGTGGCGAAGGCGACCGGGAGGCTTGTTTCTCTCGTCGAGATCAGGTGTTTCTGTAGCTGAATCACGCGAGCCAAGACTATCAACATGGAGGAGGAAAATACAAAAGGGCGCGAGGATCACGTGCAGGTGACGGGAAATTCCCGAGTTAATCATTTGGTTTCTGATCGCGTGGACTACGATGACCCAACCAGAGTTTTGCTTTTGGATGTTAAGACTTTTACGGTGACGGCGGGTGATCGAGCGATCCATCTCCCCCGATCTGGTTTCTGCTCTGCAGAAAAACTTTCAAAAGTGCACGTAGGAAGAAGTAACTAGGTGTTACTACAGGAGTGCTTTCGACAGGTGCAAAGAGAGCCCGAGATCGGCGAGTTTATGTGCTCCAAGTGTGATCAAAAAAAGTTCATTCAAAGACGATTGACGAGAATTGACCGGAGTACATCAAGAAGAGGCCGCTAAGGATTCAAGTTTTGATGAAGAATGCTTCCAACTTTAATTCGCTTACATGTTGTTACTGTTGTTCAAAATGTTGTTAAGCCCTATGTTGCTATTTAAATGTTCGTGTTATTGCAGATTATTTAGAAAGCTGTGATTTCAAGCACAAAAAAAGAAAGAATCATATGTCAGCACCACCGGTTCTAATAAATGCCTTAGCGGACTTTTCGCGACGACAAGTTACTAAGTTAATACTTACTAAGAATAACCAAGCATCCGATTCCGTTTGCTCAAACGCAGTCTAGTCATATAACCACAGTCATATACAAAATTATCGGAATCAATTGAACAACCTTATCTACAACGCGTATTTCTCAAAACGAACAATAAAAATTAAAAATTTTAAATGTTTTCGGGCTTCCGCGGTCCACTTAACAAACTTCATTCGTTTCGCGTCTCTTGACTCAATTTGTATGGGTAATTCGATATTTTTGCATGTCTAATCCTAATGTATGCGTATTGCATAACATAAACAGAAGAGTTTGCCTATTTGCGCTCTTTTGGTATAAAAATGGTGTAAAAACCAATCGTGTTATCGAATACGTTTTAAAATAAACCAAACTTTTTATCCATTGGATTGCAATGGTTTAAGCTGAAAGGCGTTATTCGGTTAGAATACGGTTGAATAGATTGGAAATTCTAATTCGTTTAAGTGCTTTCTTAATGTGATTCTCGGTTAAGACCGTGAAACGAGTATTGTCGTAGTCTCGGACCCCTAGCGCATTCGTCTCTTGTAATGGATAAAGATTTTGTTCTTCCAAGATTTTTTTACAAAGCCAAAACCGTCGAGTTTAAAACCCCATGAGTTCTGCCAAAATTAATTGCTAACGATATTTTAACAAACATTCTATTTAGACCTGCCGACCTCTGTAAACCTCTTGACTAACGCACATTCCGCGTTTCCCGTTCTTCATTTAGTCGCTTTCGATAATTCTAGCGACGTTAGTTAAGGAAAAATTAGTTTGTTGAGTAAACAAAAAACATCTTTAAAGAATTCTGCAGACGTTGTCTTCTGGTCGAAAACAAGGTTTCTCCCATACAAATTCCAGTTCTCAACATTTCGGTTTTTGATCCCAGCCATTGTTTGTGTCATCCCAGGCTCGATGTTTCGCTGTCGATTTGCTTCCACCAGAAAGCACACGCAACACAAACCTAATCTAGAAAAAACTTGGGTAGCAGAATTGCATCTAGGCCTTTGTTTGAGTTGGAGCCCAAGACCAGTCCAAATCTACTCAGTTACCAACTGAGTGTAAGCCTTTGTTTTGCAGAGATCACCCGCTGGCGTCTTTCTCCCGTCAACCTTTCAGTCCTTAATTAGGACAATTCAGATGATTCCGCGAAGATCCTTTTCCCGCACAAAATTTTGCATCCGGAATCTCTGCCTCGTTGTTTGCACGGAAGAGTAGATTTGCATTTTCTTGGTTAATTCGATCGGAGTCCGAACCGAAGACGGTGGATGTCCTCGCCTCCTCCTCGTTAGCATCTCAAAATATTCATTAATAAATTCCACCCTTCGCCGCGTCCTAGGCAGCCCAAAGACGTCCGATAGCTTCTTTTTGCCCTTCGCCTAGGGGGCTGTTTTGATGGTTTGGAATATCGCTCCGAAAACTTCAAGTGGTTTTTCTTGATTCTCTCCAAGTTTAAATACAAAGTTCATTAAAATTAAATTTTACAAAAACAAGGAAACTATTTTCCGCTTGTAATTTATCCATAATTTACGCGATTCGATGAATGCTTTTAAGATCTAACCCAGTTTTCGTATGAAGGCCGACATGCTCCAACGCTCCATTTTTGTCTCACTTCCTCTCCGAAACTCTAAAATTGGCTTCGTTTGAAAGTCCGTCTTGCCTCTTCCTCAGCCATCTACATTTTGATTTGGGAGTTTCCAACTGCGCTTATGAAAGCAAATAAGAAGAGCAGAACTCACGGATCGGTCTATACCACAATATTTATCTTCTGCTTATTGGGAACTGTTTTGATGACGTCCAGTTTTCAACTTTGATCATCTCGTCCTATTGTTTCATCCGCATGACGCATCAATTAGGCTGATTTCTGATTCCTGTGTAGCGATTCGAGATGAATACTTCGAAGTTGCGGCGACTATAATTCTCTTTTTCCGAATGTTCCCGCCGCCGGAAATAATTGTGACGTTATTCAAAAACGCATAATTGTCTTGAATTCGCCAATTTCGTCAATTTTAATTTGTTTTCATCACTTAAAAGCGATTTATTTCGAAGACGAATTCTCGAAGACATCAATAATTAATGCAGGCGGGTGAGAACAACGTCAGGTCAGGCGTACTTTCTCAGATCAGAAAAGATTAAAAGCCTGACTCAGATGGATGAATTTGTTATAATCTTCTCCGAGAAATTATTACAAACACTTTATTATAATTACTGAATAACCTTTATCGTGCTGAAAGAGGTTATCCATATCTAAGGTGAGAAGTTGTTTATAACAGGTTCACTTTTATGAATTTCTTTGTGAAGTTTTAATATTTTTTTTTAAAAGTGGTAATGCTTACTTTCAGTTTTGACCGAAGTGGGAGGATTTGAGTTTGTCCAACCTCCAAATGTATTTTTTATGTGTTAAGCTTGGCATTTACGGTTATGGCAACCATGGAAACTAATTCGTTTTCAAGATTTTCGAGTTTAAAAGTTTGCTTGTTTCCCGCACACAAACAAACCTTATTTTCTTTCCCTAGCTTTAATCTCTTAAACACCCGACAGCTCCGTTTTCTGAATCTCGCGAATCTCTGGAATCAATTAATTTCCGATAATTTTCCATAATGCTTCGCTGGCCCGCGAAATGAGGTTTCGCCACCGCGTGCCTTTCTCATTACCGTTTCCTGCAAACGAAATGGCCGCGCGCCTTTCCTTATCTCCTCCTAATGTCGGAGAACTGCGTCACCGACTGGAAAAAGCTCGGCTCAGATTTCACGAAGTGACTCCTTCAGAATCTGTGTTCGGAGAACGTCGGCGACTCAAAAACTTTTGTCATTTCAAAGGCAAACATGTTTACGCCATCCACCCTTGCTCGGTAACACTCCATTCGTCCCAGAATTAGCCGTTAGCCATTGTCCTCGACTACAACCGGCATACCTCTGCTTCAGTGGACACCGTGAAGCCGTAAATTACCAATTTCTCTGAACCTTATTTCACCTCTAATTTTATTTGTGAAAGGAGAAATTGGGTTCTGATTTTGTTAAGATCTTTGAGCTCTGGTCAAACTCTTTAACTAATGAAAAACGGCCGAATTCCTTTAAAGGAGCGCACGAGAAGGCGCGGGCGAATGATACCCGGTGAAGTTCGGCGGACACAATTAAACGGGTGAACTTTGAAAAGACTTTGGCCGCTGACGCCTGCATACCCGAGTCGTGCCCGCCCAACCCTATCCATAATTGACGACGCTGTACAATTTAATTTGCGCCTGCAGTCTTCGTGAGTTGCGATCCGAAACGTGTCCTGGCGGCCGGATGTTTGTGGCTCTCGAACTAATCGGCCAGAAAAGTTTTTCTTATTGTAATCTACGTGTCGTCTCCGCGGCGAGAAAGTGTTCTTAGCAGAAATACATGCCGCTTGATCACCTTTTTTAAGGATTTTGCACTTTTGGACTAAAAAATCTCTGTGGGCGTCGCCTGTTTTCCGAAGCTTAAATTGTCCTCAACAGCCATTCGGGGCGTTTTAATAACAAAGTGGTAAAAGATGTTGGAAGGTTGTACTAGCACCCGCGCTGGCGAAAACTCGAGAGTCTCGACGCGAATGCCTAAGTGCAGTCCGTTTTATATTGCGTTCACCCGAGGGCGACTGTCCGGGAGCCAGATTTTGACTCGCGGATAACCTGGAACGCTATCGGGGGTAGATCCCGCGACCTTGCGCACATCAATCCGGACTCTTAGCAATCAGCTATTCAATCAAATACGAATTCTCGCAGTTTTCTGTGTTAGGCTCAATGTCCAATTTTGCATCTTTCCGTGCATCAAAAGCCTTTAAGCGTATTTCAAATGACCTTTTTAATTCAAAAGCACAACAACAATTACGATTTGTTCATAAGCAAACCTTAATAGTGTACTTAAAAATATTGAGCCTACTAGAAACGCCTTACATAAGGGGTAGAGTGTCAGCAGAGTCCGATTACACATGTGAAAACCGTTTTTGTTTTCTTGGACTCCTGTCGCAATTGACTTCAAAAGGTGGTTATTTCACTAAACCGATTACACCTTCGCGCGAACGCTCTTAATTGTCGCCTTCGCTTTGTTTTTTCCTCGATTCAATCGCCTCTTCTCAGCTCCGAGGCATCTCCCTATCTGAAGATGTTCAATTGTGTTTGCGTGTTCTTTTTAATATCATTAGGTGCCCATCCGCGTGGTTGTCGGCATCGTATATTTATTTACTCAAAACCCGCATTCTCACCGGAAACAACCATATTGTTCAGCGCAGTTTCCTCATTTTTATTCGATGATTTCAATTCGTCAAAAAAATTTCAACGGGAGCGGCTCAAATATAGCTTAAAAATCGGCAAGTTCAAAACAACTTGCGAATTGGAATTTGCGCTGTTTTCAACATTTCCGCATTTTGATGAATCGGCCTTTCCGTTTCCGAATTTTGAAGGTGTCCTTTAGGGTTGGCGCGAGAGAGGGTGTGCCGAATGTCCTTTGTCCGAATGCATAATAAACTTTGCTTATAAGGCTTCGATTATTGTCGGTCCTTTCGAAGAGTCCCACTTTTAGTTGAAGTCCTTCGTTCCGTCTCGGGCCGGAGAACATCGTCTACATCATTTTTCTTGACCAAAGTTTATATTAAATGACCAGCAACACTCGAGCTGAAAGTCTTTTTACATTTTCTCAACTTTTTTAAACAAATTTCCTTTCCAGAAACAGTATGCATATTTGTCTTCATTAAGACGTGTTGTGTGTCAAGAGGCCTAAGAATGAAATCAGTCCCACTTGAAATATCCTGTGTTTCTTTTCTGCGTTTCTAGGAACTTCAGTTTTTGACATTCTGTTTTGACTTAGCCAGCTAATCGCTCAAAAATTGAACCCCTGTTTCCACCCCAAATGAATAATTCGTAAACAAACGCGAGTGACTCATTTTGGCTTCGAGACTCGTCTCCCAGAATCGAATTGACTCTGGCCACAAACGCGAGTGGGAACCGCTTCGTGTTCCGCACGGTTTTCCTTCCAAAACGTCCAAACCCATGACCTGCCAGGGAAATGCTTGCTACATGCGGAATCTCTGCGCGGCTGCTCCGACTGTTTTCGTTGACGTCGTCGTTTCCCTCATCTGATATTCCTTTCAAGAGCGCAACAGCTTAGTCGCCGGCTTGCCGAAACAACAAAAGTGATACGCAAAAGCAGATTAACAAACTTAAGGAGCGCCAGGAATCGCTCCGAAGGAGTTTCTTGAGTTTGGCGGGGCGGGGGGAGGGCAAGAAAACGCGTTTGGTTGTTACAATATCTCATAGTTACAGAACCATAACAGAACTACTTTGCGGTCGCCAATATTCGCCTTAGTTCTAATTGTTGTTTTCAGATACGAACATGTGTGGATCGCTCTAAGAATGCACATTTCCGATTCCAATGTTCCTGCAACTTCTTCTCCCTTTTCTGACTTTCTCCGGAGTTTCCGCAATCAAAAAACCGTCGAGTCCTTCTGCTGAACTCCGCGATTGGAAGGTCGATCGGATGGTCGAGTGAGTTTCTAATTTTCTTGATTTTGAAGCATGCATACGATAAGATGATATGAAAGAGAAGGATCGAAAGAGTTATACGAAACTCGCCACGCTGAATCTCTGACCGGTAGAAAACACAACTAACCTCTTTCGTTCCAGCTGCATCTTCTGCCTCGACTACGATGACTACAAAGGCTTCGCGATCGCCGGCTGCTCGGTGTCCAAACCCATGACCTGTCAGGGAAATGCTTGCTACATGAGTGAGTCCGAAAAATCAGAATTTCGCTAATCGTCCTTTTTAGGACAACACAAAAAGTCTAACTACTTCTTGTACACAACCGGCTGCGTGAATCTGACCTCGGAGGAGTTCGAGAGCATCAACAAGGCCACGGCCGAGGAGAAACCCGTGGCGAAGAAGCGCGGCCGAGAAACGCAACTCTGCGAGGTCCTCAAGGATCATCTGACGTGCGTGTGCTCCAACAAGGACCGCTGCAACAATATTGCCAACTCGGACCCGTTTTCCGAGTACAGCACCGATATATTCAACCACCGGAACTTCGACGAACTGCGCCATTTTCGCTACTTTCTCCCGGAGGACCCTCTGCTGGACTACGCGGAAGAACTCGGCCCTATGCCGCACCAGAATGTGTATATGATGCGGACGTCCGTCCTCAGTTCTTCCTCCCTTTCGCCGGCTACCGCAGTCACTCTAATTCTAAGCTTCTCTTTTGCACATCTTTTCGGTGTGTTCTCATAGCATCGGCTCACTTTACCTTCACTTTCTTTTTGTTATCGTAGCAAATCGTCGAAACATTTGTGAGTACGGGTTGATAAACTCTTGAATCATCAAATCACGTGAGCGTGTGGATTCCACAATCTCTGGACAAGGGCGCACTTTCGGAATGCTGATCATGAAATCCAGTTTTGTAACCATCACAAGAAAAACTTACTCTGACTCCAGAGAAAGAAGCAATGACTACACATAAATGATAAACAAACATAGGGAAAACAGCCGGACGAATGGGGGAACAACTATATACAGAGTGGCCCAAAAAAAAAAAACAGCGCGCCTATCTCGAAGTGATTGCACATTTGAAGCATACAATGTTAAGATGAAATGTGCAAGTGGCAATTCCGCGTCGGATGAGCTATAGCACGCTCCTGTCGGGTCTAACGACGTGCACTTATAGCCAAATGTCTGGAAAATTTGTTAAGGAAATTTGGTCGATTTTTGGAGGCTCGTATCTCGACGCTGATCTGTCCAATTTGACCGTTTTTGGGTGCAATCGATAGAGGAAATCGAGAACAATTTTTCGCGAAAACCTCAGAAAAAATAAAAATTGTTAAAAAATTACAAAATTTTGCTTTGGTCCCCCTTACCTTCGTTCTTCACCAAACCAGACATGTCTGGAAAATGTATGGCGGCCAACCGTCCCTTTCCAGACATAGCCCACATTCAATTTCAAGGTTACAAAAACGACGTTTTTGCAATGCAATTAATTTTTTGTTTTTTCTGAGGTTTTCGCGAAAAATTGTTTTTGATTTCCTCTATCGATTGCACCCAAAAACAGTCAAATTGGACAGATCAGCGTTGAGATACGAGCCTCCAAAAATCGACCAAATTTCCTTAACAAATTTTCCAGACATTTGGCTATAAGTGCACATCGTTAGACCCGACAGGAGCGTGCTATAGCTCATCCGACACGGAATCGCCAGTTGCACATTTCATCTTAACATTGTATGCTTCAAATGTGCAATCACTTCGAGATAGGCGCGCTGTTTTTTTTTTTTGGGCCACCCTGTAAATACAATGTCACATGAAAAAGTATAAATTCGAATTTATGGAACAATCTACGGGTAACAAGCGGTTCAAGCGAAGAGTTTCGGGTCGAGCTTCTCCTTCGGCTGGTACGACGACTGGGTGCCTTTGAATTGAACCGAGACGGAGGCGATTTCGGCAGCGCGACGAACCTTCTCTTCCAGACTCAAGTCTAGACAGTCGTTGGTGAGGAAGTGGGCCAGACTTCCACAAAAGCAGTCTCCGGCGCCCTGAAACAAACAGACGATCAGTCGGTGGAGTGCAAGCGGACGGAGCGGTCGGTCGGTCGCTTAACGAATGGCGTCCACGGATTCAGAGAAGGAGCGCCACGAGAACGCCGCCGTCGCGGCCTTCGAGGAGAAATCCCAGGCGCTGGGCGGCTACAAGTCGAATTTCAAGGTGAACAATCCGATCTTGTTATTCCTAAAACCCTTCAATCGTTTTTTCAGAAGCTAAAGGCGCTCTTTACCAACAATGAAGGAAACGCCGCGATCCAGTTGGCCAACAACCTTCCCGCAACGATCGCCGATATCATCTTGCCGGAAGATGTACGGCTTTCCGCATACTTTCTTCCCTAATACTGGTTCATTTTAGCAGTCAGGTATGATCAACAGCTTCCGCGAGGTTCTCGTTGAGCCCGAATCCACAATTCCAACGTCGAGTCGCCTTGAAGTGGAAGGTAAGCTATGAAAACGTTCCCCGAAACTTCGAATTTCGTCACTTCAGGTCAGCAACGAATTATCCGCCGTTGGTCCGACGCGACTCCGCAGAATCTCGACAAAATCATCACTAACTTCTTGCACGATCCGGAAAACACACGCATGGATTCCTTGTGGGTTGTACAGCCGATATGCACGGAATAACAAAAAATTACACTTTCAGCTGGGAATCGGCGGAATCGGTCACCCTGACGGATCGAAAGAAGCTGTTCTACGGATCCTGCCTCACAGTGCTTGCGTATATCATCGTGTTCAACTTGAGCCGCGTTGCGTGCAATTTCGTAGTAAGTTAAAACGCTCTAGCATCTAATCCTTAATACCAATTTAGGGGTTCATCTACCCCCTCCACGCCTCACACCGCGCCCTCAAGAGCAAGTCGCGCAAGCACAACCAGCACGTCGAATGGCTCAAGTACTGGTGCGTCTACTCCACGTTCGCGGTGGCCGACACTTTTATCGACTTCTACTTGTCTCCATACGGCGTCTACTGGCTACTGAAGTGCCTCTTCGTGGGATACCTGCTTGCCCCTTTCACCCAAGGCACGGACTATGTCTACTACAACTACGTCCAACCCGTGGAAGCAGCGCTCGACACCCTCGTCGAACTCCACAACACCTGGGAGAAGGACAGCTCGATCCTCTCCGACGGCTCCACCTCGTCCTCCGATAACTCAGATGGCGCTCGCAGCGCTGAGCGTCTCAGTGACGAAGGGAGTAACAAGCCATCGAAGGAGCAGTGATCGTGTAGGATATAAATGCTCACTTACCGTTGTGTCAACTGCTTTGACTTTGTTTGTCTGAATCTTCTTCAGCTCTTTATGGCCATTTTCGCGGTGGGCGACCAGCGCTCCTTTGGCACCCATCGTGACAATCACGATTTTCGGGCCTTCTACCAGAAGTTCGAGTGCGGCATTTCCGAATTCTTCTGGCGTACTTAGGGTCTTTCCGGTGATGAATTCAGCCTGAATATTAAAAAATGTTGTTTGGACATAACTCATTTCTCATTCACCTCATTTTCATTAGTGCACAGGATGTCGGTAAATTTCAGAATGGATTTGTCAATGTTGGCGTGTCCGGGGCAGGATTGTAGAACGTCGACACTGAAAACGAAACAATGAAAGGGGGCCAAAACAGCAACAGTCGGCACCTCCACACTTCTTTGCAATTTGCAAAGCACGCAAATTGGCGTCTTGGTCGATTTCGTTCTGGCAGAGGATTAGCTTGTGGTCCATGATGTAAGATTCCAATTCGTCCGCCCGCGCGGAATTCAGTTCCAAGTTCGATCCAAGCGTCACGACAATCGAATTTTCTCCTGAAACGAGGGTTGCGACAAACTTCAAAGTGAAAAAATCCACCTTCCGCCGAAACGGTGATCGTAGCAGTTCCGGTGGACGCCGTTTCGCTGAGTGTCGAAAAAATAAAAAAGGGTTAATTTAATTAATCTAAGCCTAAGCCTAACGATGTTCTGCGTGTCAACGCCGGCTTTCTTCAGATTTTCGATGTTGATCGGGCCGAAGATGTCATTTCCGACCTGAAAACGTTAAGATTATTGCCGGATCCAAAAGGAAAAGGCACGATTTGAAAAGCCGTCGGTTCGATATTAGCAGCGGTTTTCAAAATAAAGCAGCGGTTTTCGAAAACCCAATCTGTGGTTTGTGAAATATGTCAAATTAGAGAATGGTGGAATTGAGAGTCGCAATTGCGGTGCAATTGCGTTTGGTAGAATGCGCCCCTGACGAAATAGGCTTGACTCCTTAATGTCCCTTGTGAAGGAATGGGTCAGGCTTATATGAGTCGGCTCCACGATTTTATCCCAAAAATCGCCGAAATTGGTTGGCAGAAAAAACCCTTTGCAATTTCCAGTTTTGAAGCGCGAAATCGATACTCACGCAGTTTGACACTTTCGCGAATTTCCGAAAAGATTTCAAGTTTCAATTTAATGAAACACTTCAATTTCATGCCCTTTCGGCGAACTCACCCTAGCGATTATCCCGACGGAGCTCCCCAAGCGAGCGGCGGCGACGCACTGATTCGCCCCTTTGCCGCCCGATCCGGATTGGAAAAGATTCCCGCGGACGGACTCTCCGGGACGCGGAAAGCGGTCGGTGTAGCTGAAAATCCACGGAACGAATAAGAATATTTATTTAAGGACCACTGACGCACCTGACGAGGTCGTGGACTATGCTTCCGAAGACGACGACGTCCTTCTTCTCCATTTCGGTTTCGAATGGTTGCGAGAAGCGAAAAATCGATGAATGGAAACACAAACAAGAGAGAAATCGAGCACGGCTGCGTTCGAACTGATTTCGACCCGCAAAACCGAGAGATCGTATCGTAATCAGATGTCACCTTTAAAGGGGGTTGTATATTAGTTCAGCGCGCGTGCTTTACGCGTTTTTGGGTGTTATGAAGCGCGCTTCATGTCTGGAGAGCGCACGTGTCAACCGACCTGCGCATGAGCTTCAATTTCGAAAAACGCAGCAGCAAATCGAGATTTTGGGCGTTTCCTTGGTCAGAAGCGCGGATTCCACCATTTGAAGGCGAGAGCTTTCGATTGATACCAGATTCATGCGAATCTGTAAAAATGTCCCTTTTTTGACCCTGTTGTTGGCCTATTTGGACCGATATCTCGGCCGAAAGTGAAAATCTCGAAAATTCCTTTTCATGATTTGGAGATCTTTGTCTTTTTTTGTCCAAATGCAGCAGCAACCGTCGAAAATGCACCATATGCAGAATTCAAACCTACGAAAACCCCTACATCCGGAAAAAACGCGCCTCCTCCGAGTTTTGCAGCCGGTCGGAGGCGGGTGCATCATTTTGTGAAGTGCGCGTCATTCGTCGTGTGTGGCAAATGAATCGCCGATTCCGATTTTGCGCGCGGCCGAAGGCCGCGCGGATTTCAGTTTCAATTCCGGGGGCGCTCATACATTTATCTCGCTCATCATGGATTTCCAGAAGTCGATTTTATCGCGTTTTGTTTCTGACTAAATACCATGTGTAGCCAGAAAAAGTGGCTTTTAGACGAAAATTAAGAATCCGAGGGTCACGGGTTCGAACCCCGCCTCAGCCAAACTTTTTTTGCGTGAAGCTTTGTGGCTTTCTAAGTCTTTGTCTTACTTAGCGTTTTACATTGTTCAAGAGTAAAAACTATAGAATTGTAAGTCACTGCAACGTGCAGGTGCTGGAGCGAGGCGGCGAAGCCGCCGACGACTACGACGCAATCATCGCGAAGCGATGTGTGGGCGGCTCATTCAGCGGATTCGGGCGGCCCGCTCATCGCATGAACTGCGAATCAACTCAAATCTGGCCATTCAATTTCGGTAAAATGCGTATAAAATTTTTTGAAATGCTGATTTTGTTCTCCATAATTTTTTGTGAAGTCAAAAAATGAATAAAGAAGGCCAGATGGGAGTGGATTCGCCGTTTATTGAGGTTATTTCCAAGCGTGTCTACATTTCAAAGTATCCCAAGTGCTCAATATTTCAGAGCTTTTCCAGGTTTTAAATTACGTCATTGGAAACTCAAATCCGTAAGATTCTTGCAATTGTTAGATTGCCCCCAAGAGTAAATATTGAAGTGCGCTTCAAATGCAGCTAACGAGAAGCACGCCTTCAAAAATTCACGCCTTCAAAAATTCCCCAAATTTGTATGGCGTTAGCTTGGTGACGTTTAACTATGCAACCCCCTTAAAGGCCTCCCCATAGTTCGAGACGCATGCGTCCTGCCTCTTCGGCTCCTTTTCCGCATGTGTCCGACTCGAAGAACGTATGCGGCTGTCTGGGAAAAAGCATGCGTTAAAACTAGAAGACATATGCGTAATACGCACCAGAGGGGTGCCATAGTTCGCTGTATCCAGAATTTATTCTTTGAATATTAAGCGCTAAAATGATATCCGTATACATAGCTCCTCCCGACCAGCTGCACAAATTTCGTTTGCATGCGTCTACCTCTGCTCGCAGACAAATATGCATTATGGCGCACGGTCAACCGAGACGCACGCACGGACTATGGGCGCGCATTACAACCATGACGCCACCTGCGTTTCGCTGCGTGTGGTTTTGTGGCTGCGTGTGGCTCATGCGTCTGAATTTCGTCGAATTTGTATGGTTGGCTTGGCAAAACGCATCCGTCTCGAACTATGGGGAGGCCTTAAGAGAGCAGCTGCATCTATCATTTAGCCCGGCTTTAGCCCACTTTCATATTTATTCACGTAAAAGCGAACAAGATTTTGTGACTTCTATCAAGGGATCCAGCTGAGGGTATTGCCGGGAAACAGAGGAAACGACTTCATCGGAAATCCGCTGGCGGCCCACGGAATGAGTTCTATGACAGTGATGAGAGGGTGCTTCCCGTTCACGTTGACGACTTTCCCGGGAACGGTCAACGTAAAATCGTAGTATCTCTTCGTCCTGATAGGATTATCGCCTGAAGAACACGTGCATAAATCATGAAAAGTTACGAAAGGAGGTGATTACCAAAGCACTGCAGAACAGCGAGGGAAGAGAACAAGAATAGGAGCACCGCGAAGCACATTTCCGTGGATCTGTTTGACGTAGACTCTCGATGACACCGTGAATGCCATTTTAATCATGTTGATGCTTTTGAAATAGGATTTAAAGCAAAGCTTAGGACCAAAACAGGTGTTTCGATCAAAAACAGGGCAAAGTTCAAATATTTGTTAAGCTCACATTGAACTAAATGAACAACAGACCAGAGATGGAAAAAACAAAAAAACCGAAACCGAAACTGGACTTTTGGTTAACCGAAACCAAAAACCAAAACCGCCATCTCTGGTTGTGAAGACAGCTGGTCGAGTTGTCTTTTGGTTCGACCAGTACGCGAACGAAGGATTTGCATTTGTGTGGTTTCCTCAAAATGATGCGGTTTCAAGTTTTCGGTTAACCGAAAGTTTGGTTTCGGTTTTCGGATCCAGATGCGGTTTCCTCAAAATGGACGTACACGCTGTTAAAAAATGGACGTACAGAAGCCATTGCACGCTGTTAGAAACGAAAACAGCCAAACGAAGAATTCGGTGGATGGGATTCGCAAGGGGCGAATTTGTAGGTTACCGTTTACATGACGATAGTGACGATTGTGGCGTCAGAGATTTGTTCAAAACGGCGATTATTCGCGCGTTTTCGTTGTGTGTGGACGCAAGGGCGCGCGCGGACAACACGCATGTTCGATTTTCACAAACCGAAACCAAAAACCGAAAACCGAAACCGCCATCTCTGCAACAGACGACAACTCAAAGGGGCACTTTCTTTTAACAGAATGGTTTTTGACCTTGTACATAGTACACTGTACCTTTGCTTCGCCTATATTATTGCATGATTCCCGGAAATTTGAGCAAAACAATTTGAGTAAAAAATCATATTAAGATTTGTAGACTATTTTAAAGCTCAATCTAATTCTACACCTGTTAGCAGTGCGAAGCCTGTTTGAAAAGTGGGTGCCGTCAACTGCCGCGCCTTTCGGCACTCCCAAAAAACCATAATAAAAATGTCCAAGCCTAAACCTAAGATGCTCCAAATGGCCAGCCCCAGCCTACTATCTCCGCTGTTTGAAAGAAGCAGCCTTGAGTCTACTTCCTGGCCTATTTGAAAGTTGGGTTCCACTGTATTTTCTTAAATTGTTTTTGTTCAAAATGTTTTGCTCAAATGTCCGAATACCTTATTGCATTTACATCAAAGAATCTGTGGGATGATCGTGCCATTTCACAACGGTGCGTTTACGCTAATTGAATTAACGGTAATTTAAGCGAAAAAACAACTTGATTGAATGTTCCCGGGTTGTCCCTACGCAACATAGAACGTGTGTGGTTGTAGAATCTGGCGTCGTGATGTGCCAAATTAAGGCTGCCTTTGATATGGAATTCGACACTCACGCCTACAAGGCTTCGCTCGCCTCTTTATTTGAGTGGATAGCTGTTAAAAAACGATAAGAGTGGGAGTCGACGAGTGGCTTTCAATTATCCGCTATTTAGAGATGAATTATGGCATAATACCTTTGCCCTTTGTCGACGTAACCGTGGATAATTCCAGGTAGAAAGTTTTGTTGTTCAAAACTCTCGACTAAACCCAGGATGGCGACTACTGCGGCCGACTACACAGAGGACGAGGAGATTCTTAGTAGGTGGAAAAATCCTTATTGGACCTAATATACGTTCGTTCAAGGCAGCTTATTTGGGAGAACCGGCCTCTTTTCGACCACGTTCAGTTTCATCAACATCTCCTTGATCTTCTTCGTCCTCTTCCTCTCGTTCCGTAACGAGAAACGCGACCTCTGCTGCATCTACACTCTCAACCTCTTCGTCACCTTTATCCCTTTTGAGTTTCTTCGCCTTTATCGACAACTTTATACGGCGCTCGTGGGACCAATGACCAATCTAGTGAAGTCAACTCCGAATGACATGTACACGAGGTATTTGAAAATCTTGCGAGGACTCTGATGGTACGCTTAAGACTTTCTTGGTACACGGGCCTGTACCATTATTTCCGTTGGTTCGTGGACTTGGAGTATCGCATCCTTGGTATCTTTTTGGTCTCTCTGCTGCTTATCCTCTACAAGAAGCCGTTCTTATACCAGGAGATTCAAAGAAAGACGTACTTTTGGCTTCTCGTGGGGCATTCAATTGTGGCTGTTCAGTCACTTTTCTGCGCTTTTGTAAATTTTGTACCAGAAGGCGAAGAACCTTTGTACATGATCACGGCGTACGTGTACTGGGAAGTGATTCCTCTGAGGCTCATCACTTACACAATGATGTTGTTCGTTTTCGGATGGGTATAAGCCGGTCCTTGTGCTCATTTAACCGATTTCCCTTTAGAGCCTCCTGACGGTACTGCGTCACAAACCCGGAAACTCTTCAAGGATCGTCAGTCACAAAACGATGCACCGTCGAAGGCTCATATCCGTGCTCATTTACTGCGTCCCTCCGAATCTCTTGAACTTTATGTCCTCTTTCCGTAAGCATTCTCCTCAACAGCTTCCCTTGAGATTCCGGATTTCAGCTCGATCTTTCTGTTTCATATTTTTAACGTTTGGAGAGGGTGACGGATTCGGAAACATGTTGGGCTTCTGCGACGTCGTCAGTAAGATAGACGAAATGTTGATCCAGGTTGGGGCCATATTTGAGGCAGAGCTTAAGCTTGAGCTTCGTAATTTCAGTTCCGCGTTGTCGTTTTGTCGGTCAGCACGATCCTAGCGTTCAACGAGTACAGACGGACGACGCTGCGGCTCCTCGGGTTTCCCAGCACGCCGTCCGTTCATGCCGCCCACCAGAACAATTTCACGACGAATTCTGCATTTGCAAGATGATGGAATTGACGTTATATGGAGGGTCAAAAGCTGGAAGGTGAAGCACGGTAGTACATCCAAAATAAGCCAAAATAAATTTGATGTTCGCCGATTTCCTTTCCCTTTTTGCTCAGAGTTTTGCGGACTTGCGTCTGATCGATTTGTCTCAAAATAGTCTGGACGTTCAGTCGGCTTTCAGATGGCAAGTGACTGCCAGCCTCAGAATCCGTCTGGGGCCTGTTTCACAAATGCTCAATTCCTCAATTCAATTGATCTCGACCGATCGAGACTCTCCAAGCAAACGAACTCACTCAATTCGTCTTCGCAAACGCTTCGCAAATTTTCAAATTCCGAAATGCCGAACGTGCGAAGTTTTCGTGGGGAATTCGACCGCACCGCTTTTCGGAAATCGGCGAGTTTGGCATCGTCCGCGGCAGCCGCCTCGCTTTTGGATTGTTTTTGCATTTAAGCGTGGATTGAACTGTGTTGGTAACACTTCTTAGATTATTCCCACGCACGCGTCCTTTCCAGAACACCATGGCTTCCGAAGTCCCCAGCTCTTCTTCATCCGAAATTCAAGCTGCCGCTGCCGCCGCCGCTGCGGCGGAATCCGAAGCTAGCGTCGCCCAGCAGAACTGGGAGCTCGTGAACGAGATTAAGCCCGTGGATCAGATCTACCGCTACAACGCTGAAGACCAACGCATCATCAGGAACACGAGACCCTGGACGCGTGATCCCCACTATTTCAAGGTTCGTTTGGCTTTCGCTAATTGAAGTGGGAGTGTTTCGAAATATTACCCTGAATATTAGGCATGGGTCTTATTTTGTTTTTTGCAGGATGTGAAGATCTCAGCTTTGGCCTTGCTGAAAATGGTCATCCACGCCCGGAGCGGCGGAAACCTGGAGATCATGGGCCTTATGCAAGGCAAGATCGAGGATCGCTCAATGATCGTGATGGACAGCTTCGCCCTGCCGGTCGAAGGAACTGAAACCCGCGTCAACGCTCAAGCTCAGGCATACGAATACATGACAACCTTCACCGAAGCCTGCCAGGAAGTTGGACGCGAAGATCTCGTCATCGGATGGTACCACAGCCACCCTGGATACGGATGCTGGCTCAGTGGAATCGATGTGAGCACCCAGTCGCTCAACCAGCAGTTCCAGGAGCCGTTTGTGGCCGTTGTGGTATGCTAGGCAGATTTCGAGTAGCAGATATTCATTTGCGCTGATTCAGATTGACCCCGTCCGCACGATCTCCGCTGGCAAGGTCGACATTGGCGCTTTCCGCACCTACCCGCGGGGATTCCAGCCATCTGATGAAGCGCCTTCCGAGTACCAGTCCGTCCCGCTGAACAAAATCGAAGACTTCGGCGTCCACTGCAAGCAGTACTACTCGCTAGAGGTGAGCTACTTCAAGTCTTCCCTCGACACGAAGATGCTCGAAGCGCTCTGGAACACCTATTGGGTCAATACCTTGGCCTCCAACGCACTCCTCTCCAACTCTGCCTACATGAGCTCGCAGATTGTTGATCTCTCCAAGAAGCTGAATCAGGTCAGTTCAATGCTGTTTTCAGCTCGTTTTCAATCTCTCTCCATTTATAGGTTAACAGAAAGAATCTCACCAGCGACAAGCTTTCCAAGTGCGTAAAGGACGGAGCCAAGGTTGGGCACGAAATCATGCACGGGTTGATGTGCCACGCTCTGAAGAATGCGCTCTTCGCGGCGAAGGGCGTCGACGGCGTGGACAATTTGGTGGAGATGGCCGAGAACCAGAACGGCGCCGACGTTTCCATGGAAGAATAGATCTGCATGGTTGTGTATATTTTATGAATTTGTGTCATGTTACCCGGTAAATAGTAATCCCAACTTGGGTTTGATGCTCATACTTGTAGGACTCTGGGGAGGTCATAACTAACGTGTACGTAAATTATACGTGAGATATTGTAACTGAAGTGTAGGGAGTGTCTCGGCTACACAGATTGTTGGTTGTTATCAAGCACAGATTAAACACAGTGACGAATGGGAGCACAATATACTTTGTGGGTCTTTTTCCAATCGGAAGGCGACACGCGCGATCAGCAATTCCACCAGCTCTGGTCGGCGTGTTCGTCGCCGTTTAAGGCCATTTGTAGTCTGTGCGGCCATCGCAAACACAAGCTACCGCATCATCCTCTGGTCTTATATGCGTTCTTACGATCGATCATTTCTTTTGAAAGCTGTGGGGAAATCCGTCGTCATGCCCAACTTCAAGCTCTATTAGTTTATGGGCCGAGGTCGCGTGGAACATTGCCGACACTTGTTCGCTCTCGCCGGAGTCGAATACGAAAATGTGAAGTACGATGGCTCAACCTGGCCGGCCCACAAGGACGAGATGCCCCTCAAGCAGATCCCGGTTCTGGAAGTTGACGGGGTCAAGATCGGCCAATGCCTTGCGATCGTTCGCTTCCTCGGACATGAATTCGGTGTGCTAATCGCTTCTTTCTCAAATTATGACTTCTTTTAGGTCTTGGCGGCAAGAACTCGGTCGAAAACGCTCAATTGGACATGTTGGGAGATCTCATCATGGACCACTACAACGCTTCTGGAATCAACGAATGTGCGTGCTTCTGGAATCAACGAATGGCCGTACGTTTTGGGAGTGCGAAGCGAAAACAAAGTAGACTTGAGGCTGTAAAAGTCTTTGTTCATCTCCTTGTTTAGGAGGAATATTTCCGCGATGTCGTTCTCCCCGCTCTAGACAAACAAGCTCTTATCGAGTCGATCATAGAGAAGAATGGCCACGGTTTGCTTTTCGGCGATAAGGTAACTCCTCGTTAGATTTCGCTTCCAATCCCGATTTCTTCATTTTAGACGACCTGGGTCGTCGCTGCGGAATCCTTCTCGCGTTTCATCGATTTTGGCGCCCCCGACGGACTCAAGAAGTACCCGAAAATCAAGGCTCTCGTGAAGAAGGTTCACGGTCTTCCTGACATCAAGGAACACATCGCCGAAAGGAAGCCGTGCATTGCCTAAAAAATAGCTGAATTAAAACGACAAATATATACTCTTGATTTAATTAAGAACAGTTTTTGAAAATGATAACCAAAATTCTTCTTCCCACCTGATTTTCTCATGCCCTGAGCGATTCTGGTTCATGGAAAACGCAGAATGGACTCAAAAGAGCGATGGACTAGGGTGATGTGGATGACGTCGAAGACTTTTCGCCAGTCGGAAGCCGTGGAGGATTTCGAACTATTAGTTCTTCCCTGCTTTAAGTCGTAATTCCAGAAGCTCTTGAATCAACGTGTACGCTTCCCAGATATTCGTGGTACACGACCGCCTACTTCTTCGTCCGCGGCTTCTCCCAATTCGAATACAAAATCCTCGCGCTCTTCATGGTCTTCCCCAACTTCTTCCTCTTCAAGAATCCTTTCTTCTTTCAACGTACCTCAATAAAACGTTAAGTTTTGAATTATGTCCAGGTTATACACAATTTTAGGCGGCTCTTAAAGATGTTTTCTGTTGGTTGGGTGACGATCTTGGTTGTGATGGTTGTGCATCACTCAACAAACTTTTTGACACCAGATTACGGAGCTTCACATCTTTGCGGCTCTAGCCGCAAAGGGATGTTTTATTCGCTCATTTGTGGTCATTCGTTTCTTGCTTATTTTTTTCTATCAACGGGGCCGCGCGCGCTATTGCGCGAGAATTCGTTCTTTAAATCAGAGCTGTTCGTCGCTACGCTCCTCATAATACTCATTGTGTAATTGTCTCGGTGCTGCGCGCCTCGATAACGCGATTTTTCGGCTAACAGAACACTCGGCGCTTGATCTAAAAAAAATCACCAAAATTGCGTTTTCTGCCTCAAAATTGTCTGCGTTACTCGTCCACCGGCGCTCAAAACACCGCTTATCGCTCGCCGCACGCGAAAGTGCGACAAACAACAATCGGAAAACTACAGTATGCCGCCCCTCATCAATCAGGCAGTGACATGATTTCGTGACGGATGGACATGTCTGGATCGTTCTCCTTTATTTAATATTTTTCAATTTTCTGGCAAGTGGCATCTTCCAGTCGTCTTTTTATGTTACTGATTACTGGCGCTGAAGCCAATTTTATCTCACCGGACATTTGATCAAAACAGCAAAGTTGTCTAACGTCAGCGTCTCTCGGTTTTGATCTATTGCTCCCTTCCAAATCTTTTGAATGTGCCTAATTTTCACTTACAATTTAACACAACAAGCAAATAAAAATCTTATTTTCAGTTTTCGCAATTCTCGATTTTTACATGATCTTTAACGCGGAAGACGAAGCGCACTCAACATGAAAACGGTCCTTTACTTCATCGAGTTGTAAATCGTCAAGGTAGTCTTCTCAAATTTAATTTCTCTTTTTTGTTTTCAGTACCGCATGATCGTCATCACGCTCTGTACTTTGCACACCTTCGACCAGTACCGTAGCCGCGTGTTCTCCTTTCAGGCCACCAAGAAAAGCTTTGGAGTCGCGGTCGTTTCGTCGCTTTCCACAAACTCAAGCCGCAGAAAATAGTTTTTTGTTTGAATTTCTGGGCCGTTGGCTTTTCCTTTCTTAAAAGCGGACAAATTAGCTGCAGTCCCTATCTCAGTAAATGCTTTGTTTTCCGTTTTCTCACGATGAAATCAAAGATTCTCCTTCAGCTGACACCCACACATCCCCAGTTCTCGGAATGAACACGTCGGCGGCGATGGAAGCCTGTGGTGACGTCTTCGACGAGCTTGACCCAAAAGTCGAAATTCTGGTCTTTTCTTCGGTTACGATGATTCTGATCCTGCTCATCCTTTTTGCCTCTTTCTGCATTTCCTCCGACGACATCTGCGTTCTCTACACCAAGTTTCTCTACATTGGCTACTTTCCCTACGAGGCTCTTCGCCTAATCGTGCAGATCTTTCAGTTTTCGGGACTGGCACACGTCACTTTCCTCAAGGACTGCTACACGTAAGTCAGGTTTCGATTTCTAAATCTTTTAGCAATGCTGTTCGATTGTGTTCACGTTCCACCATAACTGATTTTGGCACATTTCGCGTTAGTTATTTTGTATAAAATGCTTGGAACCGGTTTTGGTTCCGCGTTTTCGTTTTCTCAGCAGTTTCTCGTCCCACCATGGATCAAATTCCGCGCGTTTTCGTCGTTTCCACCGTTCGTCATCTTTCTCTCGAAGACCGCGAGACGCTCCAGCTTCTCACCTCAAAAACGGAGTTTCACAAAGTTGCGAGTTTATTTGAGGAAAACAGCAACGAGCTGAGGATCGCGATCTCGGAGAATCACTTTGTGGTCGAAGAGTCGGAATTCAAGGCGGTCGACGCTCTGCAAGAGTATCTGGATGTCGTTGAGCTGCACTTCGACATTCCTTCTTATTTCGAAGACGAGGAAAGCGAGGATGAAGAAGAGGACGACGACCAAGCGGTACGAGAGGCCAGGAAGGGAATGATTAAGTTCGATTTTGCAAAGAATGAAACGCGATTTGTGAAGCTGAGTCGCAGTGTTCCAGTCGTCAAACTCGAACTGAGTCAAGAAATTGCGGAGGAATCGGAAAAGTTTTCAGAAAAAATGGAACGATTCTTGAGCCACCAGATTCCACTGCATGCAATTTCGATTACCGTGAATCAGTTGGTCGACGACTCAATTTTGATCGAATCAGTGGCGAATGTTTTTGCAGCTAACGTTGAAACTCTCGACAGAGTTAACATAGAAAGAGAGGAAGACAGCGAGTGGAATGAAAAGTTCTTGGAGACGCTGGGAACTGCGTTCCTGAGATCTCCTAAAATGAAACTGGAAGTTTTTAGCGACTCCGAAGAAGGAGAGGTTGACTTGGAACGCAGGCTTCTGAAAAAGTGGCTGCAGAACGACGTCAGTTTCGAAGAAAAGCAAGCTATGGGTTCTGGCACCTCCAGGAATGCTCACCCTTTGGTTCTTGCCGATTTTGGTTTTGAGCGGACCGAGGATCTGAAGTTTGGCCACAATGGATCAAATGATGGATCAAAGTTCCTCGAGGAGATCGGGGAACTTAAGCTTGGCAGAACAGCAAAGAATTCTCTTCGGCGCGACAACTTCGAAGCGGAGTCGTTCCTCCGCGTGTACACTCTTCCTCATCCCAGAATCCCAAATAATTTTGCCTGCGTGGTGGCAAACTTAGATTGGGACACTCAGGCGGACATCGGAAACTCTCATTTGAGCCAGGAGGAGTTTGAGGCGGATATGGGAAACGGCCAGCGTTGCAAGGAGATGGCGGCCAATGCGCTTTCAATGACCGACGATCAGTTTTTGAAATGTTGCTTCTTTTCTCTTTACTTTATTTAGTCTGACAGATATTTGTGGATAAAGTTAGTGATTAAGTGTGGAATTCAGATTGGACATATTTCAAACCGTTTACCAGTTTTTTCGAGACTTCGCCCAAAGCGAGTACAAGATCCTCGCACTCTTCATGGTTTTTCTGAATTTTTATCTTTACAAGCGCCCACTAAAGTTCAACAAGTATTTTCAGATCAGGTAAAAACTTTCAAGTCGACAAAGAAATTATGCTTCAGGAGTCTTACAATTTCGTTCCTGGTCGGGTGGTTTCTGGTCGCCTTTTTTTGTTTGATCAACCGCTCAATCGGAGTTTTATACAATATATATGAAGACGTTAATCCGAACAAAGCAACTTTGGGGGTGTGGATCGACGGTTTGAGTCATGTCATAAAAGCGTTTCTCGTCGTTCCTTATGTAATTATGAATGTGTTTTTTGTTCTGGTAGGATCTATGTTCGACCCATTTCCATTTGAGTTTTTCAGGCAGTGACTTTAATTTGTACCTATGGCAAGAAACAAGTTTTAAAGGGAGCCTCCTACGCAAACCAGCGAAAGCAACTGATATCCGTGTTAATATATTGCGCGCCACCCAACGTCTTAAATTCTCCGAATTTCGGTATGAGAACAGTAGGACCGACAGTAGTAATGGTGTTTAAGTGATATCAGTTATTCTGATTATTTATTTGATCAGCGGCGACGAAAACTTGCTCCAGTTAAAGATTAAACTGGACAGCGTGGAGCGTTACTGTGTCCAGGTCATACGAAATATTCAAACGGCGTAAATGTCATATTTCAGTTTCGAATGATTATCATCACAATTTGTACCTTTTCGGCATTTGAACATTATCGGAAGTTGGTTATTTCTTGGATGTTTTGGAGAACGAAGAAAATCTCTACGACAGTTATGGTGGTTCCCACGCGGTCGTCATTTTCCGTCAGCAGATGAAGTTGCAAACTACCGTTAACCTGGTGGACAAAGTTTGAATGTACATTGTTCCGTGAACATGAAGATTCAGAAGTTTTTTCAACATGCTTGAAAACTCTCATGGCTCTACTTTTGAAGATACGACACAAATTTTCGGTTTGTTTGTGTTCTCAGAAATTTTTATAAATCATGAACATAAAAGTTGTCCAAGTTAAATGTTACTTAAATATTAAATATTACTACATCACAAAGTTTACTTACAGTTTAAGTATAGCTCATAACAGCTAAAAGAAAAGATTTGAAGATGCTTACATCTGCTCAAAAAGACTGGTTATTTGTATTAATGCTCGTCTCCTAATTTTCAATAAGCCGGTTTCTTTCAAACCTTACAAGAGATCATTTTAAAGCAATTTATGTGATTTGCGCCTACCGCAAAAGAGGAACTTCAGCGTCGGCAACTGATTTCCGTTTTGATCTACTGCACTTCCCCGAACTTTATGAACTCCCCCAACTTTTGTGAGTTTTTGTTTAGGACAGGAAAACATGTGACTTGTATTCTAAGAACTTTTAGGACGCGCACAATGCTTTGTTGCTTGCTAGTAATCTTCGACACAATTTTAGATTCGTCGTATGTGCACTTGAAGGAAAACAAACTTTGCGGTTTTTGTGTTTGGAGTGCACGTAAACATCAAGAATTGAAATAAGTGTCCTTCTAAAGTTCAAATTTGTATTGAACTTTTGAACTTTTCTCACACAAAAGACACATTTGAAGTGACTGGAAACTGAAAACCAATACATAGTGCAGTTTGAATGGCCAAGAATCTTGAACTTCGAAAGGTTGCGTGTTTCGATTCTGCACTTTCGCTATGAAACAAGTAAAACAGTTTTTAAATTTTTAATTTGATTTGCTTTTTTGCAGTTCTAGAATTTTTGTACTCGTATTGCGAAATCAAGACTACAAGCCAGAATTCTAGAAAATCAACCCAGACTGCACTGAAGCAAATCGAAATGGATGCAGTTAAGAGTCTTTCTGAACATGCCATATAATTTCTTTTGGTGGTTACAATCTGCACGCTACTGGAGCTGTATCAGAAACTCACAGTTCGACTAATTTTCAAGAGGTCACAGCATATGACAAGTTTTCACGCTGGAAACTCCTGTATCATTTGTTTGATTTTTGTCGATCGACAGGAAAGACCCGCACTTAGAAATCTTGAATGTACATTGAATCCCGTGAATGTTTAATGCACTAACCAGGCTGTAAAGAGCGACAACGAATTCATTTTGAACATCAGATTAGAAATAGTAACTATAACATTGAAGGCTAAAACAACCAAAGAATAGTTTTGGCACGCTAATTCAGTCACGATGCGAATTGTAGTCCTGAGAATGAAGATCAGCTGCAAAGTTTTCCACCGACTGCCAGGCACGTTCCATTCGCCAGTTTTTCCTTGAATCGAATCCTCGTGGAAGCATGCACGCGGACCTCGCAATTCCCTTAATTCCCGTTTTCTGCCGTGCTATTCGACCCACTAACGCCACTGTTTCGATGACCGACGAGAGCGAAATCGTCTCGGCCAGTGTCTACTCGCTAGTCGTCTCTCTAATCACAAACATTCTTATTCTTCTCATAATCCGACTGTCCACCAAAGTTCCCTCCAGCGACAATTGCCGACTCTACACGCTGTTTATCTTTATTGGGTATCTGCCGTTTGAGATGTTCAACACACTCACGCAAATATTGGCTTTTGTAGGAGTCATGAAGACCTTGATTTACCGTTATCCAAACATGTGAGTGCAATTGTCTTCTTAAGTCATGTAAACGAAATATTTCAGAAAATTTGTTTACCTGATTCTATTTGAACTTCTCCGATCGTTCGCTCAGACCCAGTACAAGTTCTTAGCTGTCTTTATGGTGTTCTTGAACTACTATCTTTATAAGAAACCTCTTGCGTTTGCCAAATGTTTCAGTGCGCGGTAAGAAACAATTGCTAATAATGCAAGATAATCGAGATATTTTGTGTTAGGCGTCTCTTTCGATCTTTTCTGATCGTATGGGGTCTTATCGCTTTAACTGCAGGTCTTGCACAAGTGGTAACGAACGTGGATCCCGAGCCTGCGAGCGTTGCAAAGTACGTCGTAGTAGCGGTTTTCCTAATTGCTCAGCTGTGCATAATTTTGCCGTTTGTTGCTATGATTGTCTTTTACTTTTTGGTAAGAGTTTCTTCTGATCTTTTTTTATTTTCGGTTTTAGGTATTAGCATCTATCTTCTCCTATCGTAAGCAGCAGGCTCTCCAAGGGATTTCTCAAGCCAACCAGCGCCGACAACTGCTTTCCGTGCTTATCTACTGCACTCCTCCGAACATCTTAAATTCTCCAAATGTTTGTAGGTGTATTTTTTACTTCCGTTTTTACTTCCGTAATCTCTTTTTCTTTTAGTTCTTGCATTTTTCCATTCTTATTTTGCGCTGAAGTCTTACATAACGGATGCCGCTTTTCCAGATGGTTGGATGGCGGCTTACTACACTATTTCCAGTATAGAAAAAAGCTTCGTGCAGGTGAGGTGAAAGGTTTAAGATATTACATAGTCTCTTTAGTACCGCATGATTGTCCTAACTATCTGCACAATCCTGGCGTTTAAGCAGTATCGGAGATTGGTTCTCCCGTGTTTGGGAAAAACGAGAAAGATTTCCGCAGTGACGGAATTCCAGATGGCGGCGGCTACAATTGGAACCGATTCTAGAAACATGAGATAAAAACTCGATGGTTTCGCTGTTGTTTATGTTTGAATTAAACGTAAATTTAGGCGCTAGATTACCGTAAGTAACTGTGAGTAAAATACATTTAGTTCTTGTCTTTCGGTCTTTTCTCTTGATCTGCGAATTAGTTTTGGTCCATTAATTTCAAGCTCTTGTCACGTGAACACATTTAACTTGAAGATTAATCACACAGGTGAAAAGTGCGCATTTTTTACATTACCGTTACAGAAGGTTTTGTGGGTAGGTAGAAACGCGGCCGACAGGTGGAAACAGGCGCGGACGCGGTGAGAGGTGAAAAGAGACAAGGAATTTTTTCTTAGGAATTTTGAGAAATGAATTTTAAGAAAAAACATTTGGAATTTCCTTTTGAATGGCGCATAATTCTGCTTACCCTCAAACGATGACCGTAGCCATTCAAACAAAAGTTCAAAAATCAATTAAAATTAAAAAGTATGAGATGCTTAGCCGCATAGGAATTTCCCTTCTGCCAAAGCTTAAACAGTGCTTTGTTTTAAAATTATCCGTCTGAAAAACCTTTAAGCAGGTCCAATGGACAAATCGCTTAAGTCTCAAAAAATATTTTTTGGATCCGCGTGCCGGCGCTGACCCAAAAGTGTTTCCATCTATGTGCGCGTCCGTGTCTCTTTCCACCTCTCACAGCGTCCGCGCCAGTTTCCACCAGTCGTCCGTGTTTGTTTCCACCTACCTAGGTTTTCTTAATCACGTGAGACTAATGAATAAAATCTGCATGCCAACATTTTCAAATAGATGTAAAAATACTTCATGGTTTTGTTCGATTGTTTTATTAGTTTGACTCCAAATTTTGCGGAAGTTACGTCCCGCTGTCCACAGTTACCAAAGTACTATCTAATGCAGATTTTTCTAATATCCAGCGAACTCTGCCTACAACAAAACAAACAATCAATTCACACCTGCTATATAAAAAAACGTTTTCAAAACCAATAGAGAAAATAACAATCATTTTTCCTTGGTAGCTAACTTTTAGTCGCATATTTTGCGCGCGGCCGAAGGCCGCGCAGATTTGAGTTTCAATTCTGGAAACGCTCATACATTTATTTTTGGTCGCATTGATTCTCGTGATCTATGATAGCTACGGAGCTGCGGTTTAGTGCATCGTTACTGTCACGCCAAAAGCTTTCAAACGAGCTATTAGGCGTGTCCAAAAATGTGGATTTCCAGAAGTCGCTTTTGTCGCGTTTTGTTTCTGACAAAAATTAGCGACATTTCGGACATTCTGCCTTTTATTTTTTATACAAGCCCTTTCTCAAAAAAGTGAATTCGTTACTTTGTGCAGAATGATCTGGAGATTCAGAATATACCATTGGATTACCTCCCGATGCCATGTGCAGCCGGAAAAAGTGGATTTTAGACGAAAAAACCCTGCCTCAGCCAAACTTTTTTGGGTGAAGCTCTGTGGCTTCCTAAGTCTTTGTCTTAGCCGCCGGGTCGGTTAGCGGTGGCGGAGCCACCGCGCGTTTTCTGCAGGCGGAAGCGAAACGTCAAAGCCGCCGCGCGCGTTTTCCGCAGGCGGAAGCAAGGCGGCAAAGCCGCCGAGGACCGTGAATTGAAAATCTCCGATTTTCTAGAATCTGTCGGAAATATTTACTCTTGGGGGCAATCTAACAATTGCAAGAATCTTACGGATTTGAGATTCCAATGACGTAATTTAAAACCTGAAAAAGCTCGGAAATATTGAGCACTTGGGATACTTTGAAATCTAGACACGCTTGGAAATAACCTCAATAGGTTATTCTATTGTTTTTGTTCTTTTTGTTTTCTAAAGATTGAAGGGACAGGACATCTCGATAACCTACACAATATTCCTTTTTTCGGCTTACGCTCCTTACGAAGTGGTGAATGGGACCAATGAGATTTTGCTTTTTTGTCAAATTAAAAATAGCCAGAATGGGTGAGTTGCAAACACTTCAAAGCTGCTGCCACGCCCAGTTGCGTCGTACTGCAGCTATTTGTAACAGGGGGGTGCCACGAATCATAAGGCTGCGTCAAACGCGGGCAGTGGATGCGCGTGGAAACGTTCGTGGCCACCCCAGCATGCAAGCCCAATTTCATGAAAAACCTCGAAAATGCACGATGTCACACTTGTCTGCAGCCCACGACGCAAGGATTTGCCAAAAAGTTTTGGCGTCGCTGATTTGTATGGAGAGGACGACGCATGCTTCGACGCAGCTCGCGACGCATCATTTGTGGCTACCCTCATTGGTTGTTAATACAATTTTATCACCTTGTTTTTAGCGCTGGCTGGTTTTTTTACTTGCACGTCACAACTCAAAATCAAAAGCGAATAATTCTTGTCACAGTTTGTACTTTCATCGCGTTTGAAATCTATCGGACGTTCATCTTCAAGAAGAGGAACACTGCCGTCGTAGAATCCACCTCGAACAACTGAGAACTATGAATCCCAAATCAAGCAAAAAACAATTGAAGTGGTTTTGTTGTCTCAAAAGGTCAAGCAAATAAGATCAAAATATTTAAGAATTTTTGGGGTTGCCGTGTCATCTTCAACTTTCAAATCTAGAAACGTCTATTCACACAGCATCCGTCATTGCGGCTAAAACTGGCGTTTTCAAATTAGTGAGAGACGTTTCTTTCTGTGTTAGACGCCGAGCTCGCATTTGCCATCAAAAACACCTTTGCTGTGTATGTCGAGGGTTTCTTCACAAATCTGCGGTAAGGCGCAAAAGCGACAAAAGTGGAGATTGTGATGACTGGGAGGCGAATCTAAAAGAGAACAGCTCTTTTTTAACCTTCTGCTTCCCTCCACTCACGAGATTAGAGAAGTACACAATTTTGTTGTTGATGGCAACTATGCCGATGATCGGATCATTGTTTGTAACTTCGAAGGTGGACATATACACGAAGCAGGTGTTGGCGAAGAAAATCGGGATAGAAATTAGGTTCGGAGCGGTACAGTAAACCAAAACGGCGGTTATTTGACGTTTCTGAATCACGTTCGACTGGCCCATTCTCGTTTTCTTCCGCGCATAAATCAGAATTGCGTACATGGACTAAGAAGCTTGTTGATTACAATTAAAACGTTCAAACTTACCAGAAAATAGAATGTGAACATTAACACAACAACGGCAAAATTAAAGAACTGCACCAAGTAGTAGACGATTCCAGAAAGGACGTGCATCCAGGTGCAGCTCTCAATTTGGAACAACATCATTGTGTTTCCTAAGACCGCTGTGACAATAATGGTGATATATCCTACCAAGAAGACAAGGAATTTTGTTCTAAAAAGATTAGACAAGCCGGTGTGAGTAGCTTGATTTACCTAGGAGTGCAGTACTTTTGGTAAAGAAACGGAAACGTGTAGGAAACAAAGGTGAGAAAAACCATGAGAAAGGAGAGCACGCGGTACACCTGACTTCCGACTCCGTCGACAAATTTTCCAAACATGAGCAATAAGTTGGGACTAAAAATAGAAAGTTGCAGCAACGTGAGAATTCGGCTTACCTTCTGGAATCGAAGATCCCGGAAGAATCTACAAGTCCTCGAAGCTGGAGGTAAGAGATTAGCGACTGGATAAAACTGTTCGGGGCGTAGGCGGAATAGAGCCAGAGGGTGTACAGGCGACAGAGGTCGGTTCTTTCGACGCGGAGGGAAACGAAGATAACGACGACGGAGAGGTTGAGGTTGACCAGGTTGAGGACGAGCTGGGTCGGTGCGTCGGTCAAGAAGAAATTTGCTGAAACGGGTCGAATAACACGAACACGGTAAAGATGAAATGCAAAAAAAAGTCATCTAAAAAAGAAAATTACTCACGTATTATAAGCGAACTATTGTCGGCTTCCGTAAAACACTGCGCCTCTTTACAGTCTGTCATACTCTCCACTAGTTCGATAGGAGCCACACGTGTAAAAAACGAAAACCCACGCGAATCTGCCGGAAGAAAAGCATCTGGCTACAAACTATACGTGTTGGGTCCGTGTTTGGCAGCTGGTTTCGGGGATATATGGCATTTTCCGCGAACGGATCACAATTTCTTTGTGCTACGACTGTTATGACGCACATAGAAAGGCAGTTTATGATTAAGTTTATGTTTCACATTTAAAAAGACATTGGAATTTGTGTTATTCTAAGATTCATTTTACCAAATGTTACGCATAGTTACAATTATGCATACAGATACAGTAACATTAAACATTTTTTGTTAGTTTTGCACCTTTAAAAAGGTAGCGTTGGTGCCAGTACACAGAACAAACTTTGTCCCAATTCAATTTCACCTGCTCAACGAACGATGACGTTTGTTTCTACGTGTGCTTTCAGTTAATTGTCTTTATGGGTAACGTTGACTCCATTAAATAAACTTGAATTTTAATCTTAGTTTTATTAAGACGCAATGAAAGTGATTTTGTGACCTTCAAACAAACTCAATTTGCTAAAATAGTTTGTGTAAAGATGACATTTGAGTCATAAGTACAAATGTAATTTTAAGCAAAATTAATTTTGTGAAATGTCCTACTCAAAAGGATGAAAAAGTTTATCCGATTCATGAAAAGTTCAGAAAGTGCTCGCAAGTCAACAAAAATGCACTTTCCTACGCCAAGGTCAAAATGTAAAGGGTATAAGGCGTTTAAGCGCATCGGTGTTCTTAAATTCTGACGTTAAAACGAGTTAGCAGTTGTGCTAAAACGTGAAATTCAGTAGGAATGCATTGTTTCTTGGCACGGGCAGCATTATGGGCAGCATTCTGGGAAAGTGCAGTTTGGTGCGCGTTTACAGAGAAGTCCTGAAAAAGTTCTTATAGAACGTCAGATAAGGAGGGGAAACAAGGATTTGAAGTAATTGTAGAATTTTAAAGAAAGGTCCATTAAAAGCTGAATAACAAAGAGGCGGATTGTTTTAGTTGCAAGGCATAAATCTAGTTTGAACGGTTCGACATTTTGTGCGTTGAACCAGTGTTTTCGTGTTTTCGTGTTTTCGTGACATTGCTGTTCTTTTCTTTTTTAAGTTTATTTTACGTTTTATGGGCAGTTTGATGAGTGCAGAAAGGCGACAAAGTTTGGGACAAAGCAGTGAAGAAACGTTTATTCTTTTCCTGAGGCTTTGGTTTCGAACGCTCCCTTTGTTCAAAGTTTCAAAGTAATGTTAATGACTCATTCAAGTCAAATGTAACACCAATTTTCAATATTTTTAGGATTTTAAAAGTTCACCAAGTGCAGCTACGAGTGATCTCGATCAGATTCTTCCAATCAAAATTCACTAATGGTACTAGGAGAGAAAATGGTCACGGAACCCATTCTTTTAAAATCCGTTACAAGTTAGTTTGGCCAGCAGAATGAAGGGAAAAATAGGAGTATACGCATTTACAGTGGTGGTCTTCGTTGTGAGTGTTGAATGACTGCAAGTGACGTTTTTCGGTCGGACAGAGACACTACGTGATTTTTCAGATTCCATAGAAGTTACAAGAGCAGGTTTTTTCTTTCTGTATGCGTTTTTGACAGATAAACATTTTACAGTCTTTTCACAACATGTTTTACTGTTTTTCCCAAGCTCCAATTATTCTCATAGTGGTCATTTACTAAAGTACAAAGACGTCAGGGTGCAATACGAGAGTATACAAACACTAAATTAGTTTTCTCTCTACCGCATACGGAAGCGGAAATCCACCGAAGCGTTGAGCTGCATTCATAACAGCAGTCTGGATGCCGGCTGGCAGGAACGAAAGTGGAATGAACCTAGGTTATTTATAATAATGTACGCGATGTAGGCAATAGAGTCTTACAGTAGGTTTGCGTCCCATCCGACCTGATACCTTTCGCGCGGATGCTTTGCGGAGATCGCGTGGAAATACGCCTCGACCACCCACTCGGGGTGGCTCGAGGAAAACTGGTCCATCATTTGGCCCGCCTTTTCTTGATCTAAAGACGGATGAGTCGACAATGAGTCGAATGCAAACTTACAAGCTTTGAAGAACTTTTCACCATACTCTTCACGGATTTCTGGAGATGTCTTATCCCAAAGGGTTTGGAACTGTTGGGTGACTCGCTTCGGGTCCGTCATTGGAGTTTGGAAGAATCCGGGCTCGATGATCGCTACTCGCACTCCAAAGTTTGCCAATTCGGACCTGAAACTTACAATCGCAACCATAGTTAGAGATCAGCACATGCCTGATCACATCGCAATACCCCTCGACGGCATGTTTGGAGACGGTGTACGGCCCGAACCCGGAAGTCCCACGCGGCCGCAGATACTTGCGGTGGTCACGATTCGGCCTCTGAATATCATAGCAGTGCCTACAAACTCCGACAAACGTACTTTGTCTTTTTGACCAGATCTTTGAAGGTCTGAGTCACGAGAATCACTCCAAACGTGTTTACTTCGACCACTTTCCGATAATCCTCCAAAGAAAGCCAGTCGTCCAGCGCAGTATTGCTCGCTATGCCCGCGTTGTTCACGATTCCGTGCAGGCCTAAATTTGGTGATAAGCGACCACAGAAAAGCAGGCTTCACCTTTGTACGCGCCGCAAGTTTTTTCCACAAATCTGCGTCCCTCCTGCACGCTTTCTTCGCTTGTCACGTCCATAACGAAGGCGTGCAGACGGCCCGGGTGCAGTCTTGTGCTGTCAGTCAACTCTTGTTTGCTCTTTGAACTCTTCGGTAACATCAAAAACTGTTGCTTTGTTTACCTGTTCCGTGAGGCACGTCGCATAAACCGGCATTCCTTCCCGTAAGCATTTTAAGGCAAAGTGGCGTCCAAATCCTAAAGCAGATATTTACATTTATGTGGTGTTGATCACTATTTTTCGCTCAATAAAAAACGGTAGACTCCCGGATGCTCAAACTCTCGGATCATTTGGTTGTAATTACCTAGTTTTGTTTATTTAACTGGACCTAGAAATGTGATAATCAGATACAAAACTTAAAAATAGCATTTAATGAGCCTAACTCCGATAACTCAATTAAAGACCTCTCGATGCCAACGACTAAATCAATATTTGAAACTGACCTGAATCACATCCAGTCACCAAAACCGCCTTCGATTTTAAGTTATTGATTTTGAGCTGCTCTCTTTTGTACCTCCAAACGATGAAACCGGCGATGGCGGCGACAAACAGCAGAAGAAGCATCGGAGAAGGTTGCTTTAGGGACGCGGGCAGCCTCTAATGAGTGAGGTTCTTATCAGTGGAGAGCGGCGAAGGATATGTTGACAGAGCGAGAAGACTCTAGTGGACTCTGTTATAACCCTCCGACGGTCACACGGCGGCGCGTCTTTGCAGATCGTCCGCGGTTTTCCGGACGCGGTCACTAACTAATCGGATTTCCACAAAACCCTTCAATGGCGATCGACCACAAGAACTGAAGCTCTTATTCAAAATTTCACGTTTTGGAATTTGTGCTGCGCTTGAGTGAGAAATTGCGAAAAGAAAAGTAGCGACTACAAACTAACTTAAGCTTGCGTTGGATTAGTTGAACTCATCGACATCGTTGATAAAAAATTTGACCTCATTGTGGCCGGTTCTTTGCGCCAATCTATGCGCCATTTTAACTAGTTTCAGCAGCTTCGTAACTCCAAACGATGGTTTTTCACAATGTATCTCTGTAATCAAACGGTCGCCTCTAGTTCATAATACCTAGTACAAAGTTTTTTACTAACTTTATCAAGTTTCAAAACCGCAAAGTTAAAATGACTGCAACGATTCTCAGGCACACACTCCATCTCAACGTCTTTGTCGCACTCTTCAGCTCATCATCGCTCTCCAATATATTTCCATCCGCCGATAGACTTCGACGTACATTTGCAGAAAGCGTTGTTTCCATTGTCGTTGTGGATACTGAATGCTGAAAATAGGTTTGTAGAATTCGAGCACATTTCAAAATACCCAAAAGCTGCGAACTCGAATTTTCCGGAGTTCCACTCGACTTCCACGCCGTCGACCGTTTCGAGATCTTCTTCGGCGATTGCCGCGACAAACGTGTAGTTTCCGGAAGGAAAATTGAGAGTTTCAGAAATTCTGAACGAAGCTACGAATAAATGACTCACAACAACAATCTAAGCTTACGCAGTCAGTTGAGTAACGAGAGAGACGGTGACGTTCCCAATCTCGATTTTCCAGTGTCGAGGAATTTTCTGCACTTCCGGCGAATCCATGCTAACGACCACGTGGACAGCCTTCGTTCCGTTCTGGAGGGTTCCGAAAAAAAACTTCCGCTGCTCGCTCTTCTTATCCGCCACCGGAGGATATCTTTTAAATCCAAATTCGGCGATCTTCCCACCAGAGCATCTGCCGTAGGTCCACGCGTGCTTCGTGTGACACTCGAAAGCGACGTGACGCTCAAGATAGTTGTCCGTGATCGAGTGGATGAAGGCGTGGTAGGCCATGATGTGGCTACACTTCATGGTGCGCCAGAACTCGTTCACTAAATTGTGCTCACAAGTTATGCAATCTCTCGCGTTTATCGAACCCATTAGTTCCGTGTCAAACGTGAAAAATCTGAGATATTCGATTTCGCAGCCCGGCTGCTGTTCTCCGCCGTTCGCGTAAAAATCGACGTCGCCCCACTGGAACGGAGATCCTGCTCCAGCACTTAAAAAAGATCAATTTTGCTCAATTTGGAATGCTTACTGGAATAAGTCGTCTCCGCTCGTGTGGAGAATCTCCACGTAATCCGCGTCGTATCTGTCCAGTCGCTCTGCCGGCGGCACCGCTTTGTAGAATCGGTTTGGATTTCCTTCGGTGAATAGAGGACCTGCTGGGTCCAGCCCTGAAAGTGTTTCTGATCTGATTCGAAGTTCCTAGCCCAACATACCGTAAATTGCTCCAATTTTGGTTTCATTGAACTGTTTTCCGCCGAACCCGGCCACATGTGCTCCCAAAGAGAACCCGACCAACCGGAACCGACCGAGAGGAATCCCGTGGACCTTGTTGATCGCCTGGATCACTTTTGCGATTATCGCTCCGACCACGCGGGTGTTCGCTGAAGCTTGAAAGTAGTTGGGATGCGAAGCCCCGCGTCCCCAGTAGACGAGGATCACAGTTTGCTGCTAAAATAACTTGTTTAGCTTAGCCTAGTGTTCCGATTGATCCCTTCGTCATGGCAACTCTGGGACGTCGCTCACCTCGAGGCGCACGAGCGCGTCTTTCGCATAGTGCATCCAGTGTTTCTCCGACTCGCCGAATCCGTGGATTACGAAAGTCACATCGTTAGATTTTGGGAATCGCGTGTTCTTTACTTGTTCTATCAGGTTAACGACGTTCAAATGGTGGTGCAAGAGACGGTCGTCGCTAAATGCTTTCGTTATTCTTTTACGAGTCATGAATTTTTTATAGTTTGCGCTGTCCTGAATTTATGCATAGTTTTGTGATATCCTATAAGCTTTTTTATGATAATTTTTGTGAAGGCATTCCGACGTGAAGTTCACCAAACTTTTTGTTTTTGGTAAATTTGCTGCTTAATCTGCCATTTTCTTAAAACCTTAAAAATACTTGTGTCCTCAAATTTAAATTGCCCCCTCAAGCCTATTTTAGTTTCTCACTTAACACACCTTTTCAGCCCTAATCCTTTAGCTCAGGTTTCCAGCATTCAATACTCCGCTGATGAACCCTCTCCTTTCCCCAGCACAGCAGCAAGGCTTCTTAGAAACAAACAAAAGCAGTCTGCGCACGTCTTCGTAGAGAATCCCTAGCGGCAATCGATTCTTATCAACCTCCACTCACCTGTGATAAATCGTAAAATTAGGGTCCACGGCGAACGGGCTCATCGGAAGGTACATGTGCTGACAAAACTTTCCGAAAGCGATCCGATCGAAGCAGCCAACATCCAAGGGCTCATTGTAGCAGATTTCTCCGCTTAAACACAGAAACCGTTTAGTCCGAAGCGTTCCGCCGATTGCCAGCAAAACGCCAAAAACCAGCGCCTCCCGCAACTGTCTGACGCTTATCATTCCACCGGCGACTAGCTCTCTTTGTCTCCCTTTCCCCTGTTTCCCTTCCAGATTTTTTAAGCTGTCTTGATAACTCGAGAGAGACGTCTGTCGCACTTCTAAAAACCTCATTCTTCACTTCCTCTTTGCTGCAATTCCAAATTGCGCAATAATTTACGCGTGTGCTATAAGCGGCGCCGAAACGTATCGACGTCCGATTTTCGGCGATCAGGAAGTGGCCTCGTTTAGATTTATGGTTTTTTTTTGAAGATTAAAGTGCGACTTGCGGTTAGTAGTCTTGAAATATCGCATAGAAAACACTTATTAATACAAAATTTACGTGATTTTATTAAATTTAAAAACATTAATTCCCATTTTTCCAAAATTAAAAAAAACTGAGTCTTCTTCAGAAAACTTTGTTTTGGCCAAATTCGGTTTTTTACTTTTATATTGTTTTCCATGTCACGCAGTTCACGTGCCAGTTTCAATCGAACTGAATAACCTTTATTTAGTCTAATGAAGTACGCCGTCAAGCGAAGCTCTGCGTGCGTTCGGCATTCTTGTTTTCCTTCTGTTGCCTAGCAGCGCGGCGCTCTCGCTTATTAATTTGATGTTTCTCGTCTCAACTCCCAATTTGCTTAGCGCCGCGCCTGACTTCGTCACAACCTTCTCGGGCGCCCATAAACTATACACTTCCTCACGTCCAACGTTCTTAGGAACATGGCATTTCCGGTCACTTGCCCGCGTTTGCCTGCCGACTTCCGGTCATTTCAATTCTGAGTTCCGCGGCGCGGAAATCGACGTCCATAAAAATTTCTGTTCAGATCCTCGAAAAAGAGCAAAATCGCAAATGTAAGATGAATGGGTTGCCTCGTGTCCAAGTGTGCGGTTGTTCCGGCTGCTGCTCCGTTTCCCGGGCACGCTCCCTTGGGAGCCGCCGATGACCCTTCGAAGATGTTGGGAGCATCAAGCACCGCGGAGGTGACGTCTTGCAACGACTCCGCCTCGGTTTCGATTTCTCTCCGTGACCCGAAAAGTCCTTCAAACGATGTACCTTTGGCCCCCTCAAGGATGCGATTTTTGGAGACCCCTTCGCTGCAAAGTGTTCCCGTGCACTCTTACGACGTTTCCATTGACACTTCGAGGGCGAAGAGCAACGTCAAGGTGGTTTCCATGTGCGCCAGGAGGTTAAACATGCAAGAGGTGAGTGCTGAATAGGACAAAGCTGGCAAGTCTTTTTTGCATATGCAAAACTAGAAAAAACGTTTTTCATTTAAATGATGAAAACTGGATATTTTTGTCCGACTTTAAATAAAGAGGAACGAATGCCTTGGGCACATTTCTTGCGGTGATAAATAATGCGTTTGCAACAACTCTCTTGCGTTTTCAACTCATTTTTCAGTTTCCCTCCGGAAGCAACGACAAGCCATGCGACATCTATTGGCACAACATTGTTTATCAAGATTTGAAAAACATTGTGACTTCCTCCACTTCTCGAGTGAATAAGTTCCCGAGTAAACGAAAACACTTCCGAACAGCTGAAGGGTTTCTCTTTGCAGGCATGACCGAACTTTCCAAGAAGATTGCCCTCACGCGCGCTCTGCAGTCGATGCAGAGGCTGTTCCCAAACGAGTACCAGTTCTACCCCAAGAGTTGGTTTATTCCAGAGCAGCTTTCGTCCTTCGACAGGTACTGTGCTTCCACTGTGAACAGCTCCAAAAAACCCTGGTTCATTGTAAAACCGGACGACGGTAATTGATCGTTCTTCCTGAGTCGAACCGATTCGATTCTTCCAGGAGCCCAAGGAACCGGGATATATTTGATCAACAAACCCGAAGATCTGGTCGACACCTCGGAGCGGCAACTGATCCAGGAGTACGTGGCGGACCCTTTTCTTCTCAGCGACGGACTCAAATTCGATTTTCGCGTCTACGCCGTCATTAAAAGCATCAATCCACTTTCAATCTACGTGGCGCGCGAAGGTAAATAATGGGTTTGCATTCGGCGACGGCTGAAATGATATTCGTTCCCCAAAGTTCAGACCGTTTATGATTATTCTAAATTCGGATGGGCGCTCGCGCTTAATCGAAGAATTACAACGCAAAAAAGAAAATTGTCTTTGAGATTGACGGCCAAAAATTGTTTTCTTAACAAATGTTCAATTCAAAATGAAATTTGGGAAACCCGGAAATCCTTCGCGTCAATCCCTTCTCGGCCAAAACAAAGAAATTCCACGCAGTCGAGTTTTTCGACGCGGATTAATTGGATTCGGGCCGATGGTGTCAAAAATTGAACAAACAAAAATTGAAGAAATCTTTTTAGGAATGGCCAGATTCTGTACGGAGAAGTACGCAGCGCCGACGACATCCAACTTCGAAAACCTCTACTCACACCTCACTAACTACTCTCTGAACAAGGGCCACAACTCCTACGTTCACACGAATTCGCTCAAAGATCAAATGAAAGGTGGTTGAGGGGTTTTCGGAACACAATCGAGCGCTGGTTTCAGGAAGCAAGCGGCTCTTGTCCACGGTTTTCTACCAGATGGACGCGAAGGGAGTTCGGACTCGTCGCCTCTGGCACGATATCAAACTCATCATCATTAAGACCATCATCGCCATGATCCCCGAAATCATGATCAACTATGAGCATTTCTTCCACGACGCTCCCGGACCTCAATGCTTCCAGGTCTTTCCTGCTTAGGATTCATTTAATTCGAAGCGTTGCTTTTCAGATTATGGGTTTTGACATCCTGGTCACAAGCAGCGGCGAGCCGATCCTCCTCGAGGTGAACTCGGCACCGTCGCTCACGATTGAGCACGTGATCCCGACCGGTGACCCCGACGACGACGAGGAACACCTTCCGGTCCGATCCATCGTGGACGAAGTGAGTTTCGCCCTTTTTTCTATTTAATAATTCCATGTTTTCATGTTTTCAGGTTATCAAAGTACCTCTTGTGAAGGATTGTCTTCTGCTTGTGATGGATTTGCTGGACGAGGAATACAGTGTCCGCGCATCGCCCGACTCTACGGCATCCTCGAAACGAAGTCAGGACGACAGCGGGGTGCAGAGGACTCGAAGGCCGCATCTTTCGGAGGTTCGGTGTCAGGGTAATCTCCATTTTAAACAATTTGAACTTTAGATCTTTCCTGGCCGCTACGGGCACATCAGCAGCCACCTCCTCGTACTCGACCGCGCCGTTTACATTTTCCTTCAGTTCGTGAACCTCAAGAACTCAACAACTGTCACTATTTCGGGATGTCGATCGTTTCTAAAGTAATCGCATTTCATCTTTTTCCCTAAATTGCCGCTCCTTCAGGAAATGCAATCTGACGGGCGTCATTTCCACGGAGTCGCTAGAAAAACACTTTGCTCAAATCAGCTCTTTCTTTGCCGGTACTTCTGACAATTATCAAGCAGGTTCGTTTTCTTTTTCTATTCTTCCCACAACTTTATTTCAGGTCTCCCCTTTCACGGTTTTCTACAGCTCCTCTTTGTGATCTCCGACCTGAAATACCCGCTCGTGGACCATCCTCCCACTCGCCTTCAGAATCTCCTGATGGCGTGTGATCTCTGCCTCCGGAGATACGGCGTGCGCTCTTCGAGGTTACGACGAACTGAAGTGGAAACGGACGAAAACCAAAAGTAGCCGATGGCTTCCACTCTTGATTTCAACTCTCTGTTTCAGCTCTACGAAGATCTATCTCCTTCCGAACCGAATGCGTGGCGCTCGGCGAAATCCGGCTCAAATCCGCTCGCGCTCCGAGGCGCCTCCGATCCTGCAGCAGCGGCAAAATACGATGCAAGCCCCTGCGCGCCCCGTGAAAAAACCTTCACCGACTCGGTTCCCTCCAGTTTAATTCCACTCAAATCGTTAAATTGGTCAACCAAACAAATATTAAAGATATTCTTTTTATGTTAAAACGGATTCTTTTTCTAAGACATCCGACGGTGCATCCGCGGGGCGAAGCGTCCGAGGCGCATCTTAGAATCGTCGATGTTGTCTGTGATGTCGAAAGGAACGATGTTCCTCATCACGATTAGTCGAAAGGACTTCTCGGGAAGGATGCTAATCGCATGGGGAGTGCTCATGATTTTTGAGGCTCCGTAGGTGGGGAAGTACTCGCCAGAGTCCGAGCGAGTAACCGACGTCATGCAGAGGGTGCCGTTCTCGAACAGTTCTGACTTGGGGAATTCATAATCTTTGACCTGAAAAGCTAATTTATGAGTCAATAGAACTAAAAGCTCACCCAGTCGGTCCAAACGTTGCATTTAAAGTGCTCAGCGAGGAAGGGACAACGGAAGATGTACCGCTCGCCGTCGTTCCACGTTCCGCGCCGTGTCCAGCTGACCGGAGAGGCGTCCCCTGACACCGAAACCTTAGTGTCCAGGCAAACGGTTTGTCCCTCCTAAATACAGCTATTCTCATCTGAGCAACTCACCTATCCCCTTACCGTAACCTTGACTATCTTCGGGTTAGCTTCAGTAGGATCCACAAGGACCAAGAGCAGAACCAGAGCTCCCAACATCATCTTGCTACGGCAGAGGCCCAGCTGAGGATCCTTCCTTCAGGCCAAAGTCGGTGATCATCCAACCAATGCGGCCCTTCAAGAGCTCCACGGGGAACCGCCTCACAAGGGTTGCGGGGAGGAGCGAAGTTCTAATGAAATCGCCAAAGGAGCGCCGCTTCAATTTTTTGCACCGCAAAGCGTCAAATATTAATCACTATAACAAATGCGAGCGTCGAAACATTTTCCACCGGCCTCCGCAAACAGCACAAAAGAAAAATTGCCCCTTTAGGGAATGCAGACCTCCCGTCGACTTCTTCGCTGGCCAAAAACGGCGTTTTTGAGTTTGCCTCCTCTTCCTTGGTCGACTTTTTTAGATTCCCAGATTAGATTTTATATCCGGGTTCCCTCAATCGCCAAGATATATGGTGTTTCGGATTGGAGTTAAGTCCCAACTCCTGGGAAGATAAATATAATTCCGATTACCATATCGCAGGAACACATGTTGTCAGCACATCAAAACCAAAGATAAACGACGGATATTTGACCAAATGTGATCCAATAACATTGAAAAGAAATCTGTGAAAGAGCCGTTAAAATGCCCCTGAATAATGCAATTGAAATTCTGGCAGTACAGCGAGTGTCACGGACGGAAAGTGAATTATTACGGGACGCAGCTCGGCGCTTCTTCAGAAAACGGCCGTGGGTGCTTGGCTCGGAAATAAGATGAAACAGTGACGTGAGTCTTCGCGGCCGCTCTGTTTTGTGCTCCGGACGCAGCAAAGTCCCGTGGATTCTTCGAGGCGGAGGACGATATTCTCTCCGATCACATCCTGGCTCGTACCGAGCGGCACCCAGCGGAACGTTTCGCACGGCGACGTTTCGTGTGGATAAGGCTCCAGGGAAATTTCGTCGTCTGAAGAGAATTCGGTTAAGGTCACAAACAAATTATGGATTCTAACAATTCGAATGAGAAGAGGAACTACCGCGACTGGCGCTCACGGAAGGGACGCGCTGGTGGTGCTCCGGGGTCACGTTGCCGTTGCTGTCGATTCGGACCAGAGTACGGTAGTCCTTGGAGAGAGAAGTCCTTCTCAGATCGGTTCCATCCATGGTCGAATGGACCTCGATGATCGGGTGGTCGGCCGCCTCGCGGGATTCGTGCGTCGGAGTCGTCGCCTCGGATTCCGACGTCGACGGCGTGTCCAACTCCAAACGCCATAAGCTACAAGTTCCACATTCCCTGTCCTAATAACGTCCAAGATTAAAATGAGAACAACAGACCAACAACGAACCTGTACGTAGCAATAAGCGGATCCAGTACGGTAGTGCGTGGTGACGTTGCTCCAAATCGTGTTCCCAGAAGAGGGTCTTCCCGCAGAGCAATCAATCTTGATTTGCCGGAATACGATTTGCTGCGAGTCCGGCACCATTCTGGAAATCATTACGGTTGTTCGTTAAGCAAGATTGACTAACCCCGCCACCGCCTTCAGTTTAGCCTGGAATGCGGCAAAAATCCCGTTTTGCGGATCGTCGACCGTTTTGATGGCATAGGCAATCGAGGGATCCGAGCGATCGATGATGACCGCATGCGACTTGAAGAAAAACGGGTCCGAAAGGTTGCTGTGAGGCAGCCTGAAATTGTGGATGGTGAATCTGTTTTGCATAGATCAGAAAACTTACTCGGTCATGTAATTCGAGGTAAGCAGATTCTTGCGCCTGACCACTTCGTCCACGTTTTCTCTTAACGCAATCTCAAGGCGTTGTTTACCCAGAGACAGAATCCGGGCGCCGATTTGGCCATCAGGTTCACAAATAGTTTTTAGAATCACCGATTCGTAGCGAATCGCCGAAGGGGATTCTTCGTCGGGCTGCGAATTGGAACAGTCCGAGGAAGAGGAGTCCGTCGAAGAGAGCGATATAACGTTGGGCTTGCTCCGTTCGGCGAACTCCTCGTTCTTCATCTGACTCAGAAACAGTTTTCGATCCGAAACTTTTCTATTCAGGGAAGACGACTCCTTCAAGGAAGTCGGGCTGCAGAAGCCAAAGTAGAACGTCTTTTCTTCGCCCTTTTGCGCGGATACCTGAAACATTTATTTCAAACGCTAGCATTTACAATACCAAACCCATGATTTTGTCCGTCTGTGACGTCACGCAACATGAGCCTTTCGGTGAGGTGAATCGTGCAAATTGTTTATCGGTGTTCTGGCACCTCTCCACTCGTAGTGCTCATCGAAACGAGATGGTTCAAATCGAAGCAACTATAAGGCTCCCGACACGATTTCCTGATTTGTCAATTTTTCGCTTTTGAATTCCTGCAAGCGTTGGTGAGTCCTTATTTGAGGTCTTCGAACATTGGTTCCGCAATTTTTCGTGCCAGGCTCCCACCACGATTTCCCTGATTTGTCAATTTTTCGCTTCTAAATTGCTGTGAGCGTTGGTAACCGTAATCTGAGTCCCTTTTGAGGTCTTCGAACATTGGTTCCACAATTTTTCGTGCCAGGCTCCCGGCACGATTTCCTTGATTAGTCAATTTTTCGCTTTTAAATTCCTGCGAGCGTTGGTAACCGTAATCTGAGTCCTTCTTGAGGTCTTCGAACGTTGCTTCCTTAATTTTTCGTGTCAGGCTCCCATCACGATTGCCCTGATTTGTCAATTTTGGCTTCTGAATCCCCGAAAGCGAACGTAATCTGAGTCCTTCTTGAGGTCTTCGAACGTTGGTTCCTCAATTTTTCGTGCCAGGCTCCCGGCACGATTTCCCTGATTAGTCAATTTTTCGCTTTTAAATTCCTGCGAGCGTTAGTAACCGTAATCTGAGTGTTTCTTAAGGTCTTCGAACGTTGGTTCCTTAATTTTTCGTGTCAGGCTCCCATCACGATTGCCCTGATTTGTCAATTTTGGCTTCTGAATCCCCGAAAGCGCGAAAGCGTTGGTTCTGAGTCCTTCTTGAGGTCTTCGAACGTTGGTTCCTCAATTTTTCGTGCCAGGCTCCCACCACGATTTCCCTGATTTGTCAATTTTTCGCTTCTAAATTGCTGTGAGCGTTAGTAACCGTAATCTGAGTGTTTCTTAAGGTCTTCGAACGTTCGTTCCTCAATTTTTCGTGCCAGGCTCCCACCACGATTTCCCTGATTTGTCAATTTTGACTTCTGAATCCCCGAAAGCGTTGGTAACCGTAATCTGAGTCCTTCTTGAGGTCTTCGAACGTTGGTTCCTCAATTCTTCGTGCCAGGCTCCCGGCACGATTTCCCTGATTAGTCAATTTTTCGCTTTTAAATTCTAATTTATCAGGTTTTGATCCGAACCGGGTGCCTCCCTTAACCAAGTTTTTATCCTAAACGGGTCCTTTCATTTTGATCCGAACCGGGTTCCCTATATGACCAGGCTTTGATAAAACCGGGTTCCCTAAACGAAAAGGTTTTGATCCTAACCGGGTTCCCTAATTAACCAGGTTTTCCCTGATTAACCAGGTTTTCATCCAAACCGGATTCCCTAAATGACCAGGTTTTGATCCAAACCGGGTTCCCTATATGACCAGGTTTTGATCAAACCGGGTTCCCTATATGACCAGGTTTTGATCAAACCGGTCAAACCGGGTTCCCTAAATGACCAGGTTTTGATCCAAACCGAGTTCCCTATATGACCAGGTTTTGATCCTAACCGGGTTCCCTAATTAACCAGGTTTTCCCTGATTAACCAGGTTTTGATCCTAACCGGGTTCCCTAAATGACCAGGTTTTGACCAAACCGAGTTCCCTATATGACCAGGTTTTGATCCTAACCGGGTTCCCTAATTAACCAGGTTTTCCCTGATTAACCAGGTTTTATCCAAACCGGGTTCCCTATATGACCAGGTTTTGATCAAACCGGGTTCCCTATATGACCAGGTTTTGATCAAACCGGGTTCCCTAATTAACCAGGTTTTCCCTGATTAACCAGGTTTTGATCCAAACCGGGTTCCCTAAATGACCAGGTTTTGATCCAAACCGGGTTCCCTATATGACCAGGTTTTGATAAAACCGGGTTCCCTAATTAACCAGGTTTTCCCTAATTAACCAGGTTTTCCCTGATTAACCAGGTTTTCATCCAAACCGGGTTCAAACCGGGTTCCCTAAATGACCAGGTTTTCATCCTAACCGGATTCCATTGACCGGGTTTAAATCCAAACCGGGTTTCTCAAATTTCAGAAAATTTTCCTAAAATGGGTTTTAATTCTAATCGGGTTCTTCAGTTCGCCGCGCCCCATTCTTTGTTTGGCCACATTTTATTTTCATATGCTTTCCGTTTTTTTTTATTTCTTTATTTTGTTTTCTGAATTTTCGTTAGTTTTCCACGTTTTGTTCGTTTTTCCTTTATTTTTTTAATAATTTCCTATTTTTTCCAGGTTTTTCTCCGTTTTTCCTCTTTTTTTCCTTTTTGTTCCATTCTTTTCCTATTCTTCTCCTATCCTAATATTCTCATCTCCATATTTAATCCCCAATTGGTCCTAGTTAGTCATCAATAAATAATATCTGGAAATTGATGTAAACAAACAAAAATGAAAAGCGTAAATTTCGAAACATAAAAATAAACCAACAAAACGTACCCGATATCCTTGAGCTCGGATCCTCGTTCTCCGCTTGCAGATCATCGTGGCGACCTTCTTCATGTCGTCCAAGCGAAACGATACCAAATAAAACATTTTAGATTTGTGCTGCTTGAGGAGGCACAGAATTATATCCTTCGACACGGAAACGATATGCGACCAGTAGTAGTTTTCGAAACTGAACTGCTTCCCGACGAGGTATGTGTTCCTGTTCTGGGCATCGGAAACGTCGATTGAAATGATTCGATTCGACTTCTCTTCGAAGCAGAGGATTCGACCTTCGGAGAGTTCGGTGGCGGAGAAAGGTCCGACGGGAGCATCGAATTCCCGCCTTTCGTCGACAGATCCTGAAAACAACGGATATCAGCTGGAAAAGAAACCAAAACCGCTGGGAGTGGAAGACAAGTTCGAAAGGGCTTCAACATCGACCTCTTCTTCGGCGGCCATTTTTCAACGGCTCGAGGCGATTAGTCGGCGATCGGGAGGGGAAACGACGGTAAGCAAGTGGCGAAGGTAATCAGCAGCAGTGGGAGAATGCGCTCATTCGATAGGCCTCGGTTTCACCTGGAGCGGAAGTCGATTACTCACGCGCCACACGAAGTCACATGTGAATCACAAACTCGATCAAAATCACGAAATTCGCTTCGCGCAGTCACCAGGACAAACTTCGGACATTCCGAAGAACACATTTTGCGCCACCTTTCGCTCGTTTCGGCATCATCCGAGGGGAGCGAATCCGCAATCCGATTTGCAAACAGCTTCCAATTAAACCTGTTTGCGTCGGGGCACTGCAACTTGATGCCTTCGGAGGATTCGCGTCGGTCACTTCTCCGCAAACAACTGATTCCCACACGTTGGATGGTTAGCGAAGGGTCCACTTTTGAGCGGTCGCGACACGCGATGGGGTGATTGGAAAAGAACGGAGGAGCGATATGACGTCGCCGATAAGCCGGCGATGGGCCGTGGTCAGCGCGGACGATGATGCATGCGCAGCAATCTCCGGATGTGGAGATTCTGTCGACATTCGCGAATAAACACCGTTTCACAAATCCCACTTTCATTTTTATAATTCCGAAAAGGTACAAGAATTCAGAAACATCAAAAAAAGAAACATTCACCAACAATAAAAATAGGGAAAAACTCCGAAAAGGGTGATCAAACAGACTCAGATAAGCGCCGGGCAGACGACTACAGGATACAAACAGGCTTAAGGACGGTGAGAAATACGGTACGAGTCGAAGCTCAGAGGCCGGCCAGTCGAGACACCAAACCGCGTCAATCTGTTTTGAAGCGAACAAGTGCCTCGGTTTCGATCGCTTCGATCGTTCTTATCATCACTCGGAAGACGAAGACAAGAATAACACACATCAGCAAACATCGCAATCAACAAATGGGTCCGACGAACGCCGAGGTTCTGACCGACTTGGAACGCCGTGTTGGGGGGCCAACACAACACGGAACGTCCTGGATGCTCCAGCATGTTTACAGGCTGGCAGATCGATGAAGTTTTGTCCCGTCGCGTCCTCTCCGGCGCTTTCAAAGGCCATTTTTGGAGCGCATAACGAAGTCGGGAATTTTCACACCGAAGAAAAGATTCCAGGATCACGTAAATCCCGAGATTTCGGAGCCTTGCCATACGTAGAATATAGAAAGTTTAGCGTATTTTCGGCATCGCTCGCGGAAAAGCCGATTAGCGGACGATTGGAGTTGTTTGCCGAAAGCGCGCGGGGATAAACAACGCCACCACTTCCAACTCGATCACTAAAAGAGTCCTCGCACGAGGTGGAACCGCTTTCCGCATAGTTTAAGAGGAGCGCTTGAATAGTTCATGAGACGGTCGTCACGCTAGAGAAATGTTAATGAGCGAATTTGAATCGATAAAAGTGTTCTTTTAGAGGATGAGCGCGAAAGAGCAAAACACGAGGAAAACGGGAGATGAGCGAAGAGTTTTTATGACAGAGGATGTCCGCGAAAGGATTGGTGGTTTACTTTTAATTATCTCGAAAGCGTAATTGAAATTGTATTATTTATGAGCTAATTAGATTTTAATACCACCGAAAGCTGAAAAATTGATGAAGAAATTTTTTAACGAGAAATTCTGGAGGTAACTGGAACCCAAGTGCCGTCTAGTTAACCAAAGGCTCAAACTTTCAAGACTACCAAGGATACACAACAAAAGTGTAAATCTCCACATGTTTCAGAGTTACGTCAATAAGATTTCAACTGGAACATATGTCATAACTCGAGAAATGTGGCACTTTTTGTGTGACATCTATGACGATGTGGTCCCACCTAATGAAACCAGTTTGAATGGAAACTTTTTAAAACAGTTTAACACAGATCGAGGAACAATTTCAAGTAGTAACAAATTGAGCAATTCATATAGTTTTAAAGGCACCAATCAATGCTCCCAACGTTGATTCACTCCAAACGTCGAAACTTGTAAAATCGGCGACTCATCGAAGCTGTCGGCGACGAAACGACTTCGGGAGCGCATCGATCGGTTTTGCGATCTCCGCTCAAACTCCGCGAATTGTACAAACAGTCTTTGCGGCTGTCTCTCCTTTGGTTTTTGACTGAAGAAGAGAGAAGAGCGATGGTCAGCTGCATCTGCGAAAAGAGTTGCAATCGAAAGGGAGCCGATTGGGGCCAATTATGTGGAGAAATCGGAGACGTTCCAGGGTTAATATTCTGCTAAAGAGAGCGCAAAATGGGAATTCTCACTCGAGAATTTCGTTTTCGGCCACGAGAGGAACTGCAAGAGGGTGCGGGCGCGAAGAGATGCAGGAAGAACAAATGCCCGAGGCGCTGTGACGCTGGGTGGTCAGCGCGGACCCATTGCGACACATCACCGCCGACAACCGAATTTGAATACGAAGAACGATCGGAGAATCGATTAAGAGTTTCTTGTGAGACCGCGTCGATATTTTGAGGAAAGAAACGGTGAGATGGAACGGAACTATCTGAGGAAACTCGCGACGGTCGGTGTTTTTGGAGTCCGACGGAAGGAAATTCGGCCGCCAAGCGCCTTCGACGTCGCCGCCAATCCAGTTCTCCTGCTAGTCGCCGTTCATCCGGAGCGAATGGACGATTTGCCGATCAGATGACGTCAAACCGCTGCTGGGAACATGAATGGTGGGATCTAAAAATTCAACCAACTTAACCCCAATCAAAAATCAATTGTTTGCATAAGCGACCTTCACGATCACATGGCGCGTTTCGCTAATCCGAATGTTGTAAACAGCGATTATAATATTGTTAAGCATCAGTCGCTGAAAACGCGATCTGTGAGAGGGGAAGATTGATTCTTAAACCACCCGACGATTGCCTCCACATACCTCCGACCCTCCTGCAGGGAAAGTACAAATTGTCGTTCCTCGCATCTCACTTCAAAAAGCAGAAGAAATTCGTTTGGGAGTCATTGAGGACCACAAGAAAGCTGGTTACGTTCGAACAACTTCACAGCCGAAAAACACCCATCGGAAGACCAGTTGAAAGGCGAGTGCGTCGCAAACTGCCTAACGTCGATCGGAATGGCATAACTAACGACGCAGAATATTGAGAAGAGCGGGTTTTGTTTATGAGCCAGGCTAGTCTGGATCTGAATGTCATGTATACCCAGGGACTCATTACATTTTGTGCAAATTTCGCTTCTTTCCAATATTGTGAACTCATTCAGATGAAGCGAAAAATTGTCTTTATGGGAGAATTTCGATCGAGCCATAGAAAAACTCCCGAAACTTGATTTACGAAAGTTTAGATTTTAAATGTTGAACTTCAGAATTTCCGTGTTCAAACGATTATATGATTCATTAACATCTTTGCCCGCAAAGTCCATTTTTTACAGGATGAATAAAAAGTTTAAAAGGGCAGCCTAAAGCAACAAAAAAATATTCAATCAACCAGATTCAGTTAAGCTTTAAGGGGGGAAATGTCACCTGAATACTTAACCAAATGATACCAAACCACAGGGGATGGTGAAACGTTTCACGATCAGCCAAGGCATTAACAAGGCAATTTAGATTGCGCAAATAAGGTTTGTTGTTTAAGAAATCTTGGTTTTATATTTGTTCGCTGTTCGTTTTTAGGGCGGACTTAATCAACAGAATCGGAGTTCTGCAAATGATTCGCATGCTCGTATGCGGTATCCAAGAACGTCTGTTAACTAGTAACAACAAACGTTTGCAGTGTTTTTGCGACTCGAATCAGCGGTAGTTAATTGTGTAGCAACCCAGTTGCAATACATATTTTCTTGTGGCTTACACACTTTTTATCCAACCGATTCCGTGCTCTTCTCGTCGAACTTTGATTTAGTGGTTCTTCTCAGAAAAAAGAAACTTTCCAGAAATCGGCTGACTGTTTACTTTCACTTTGTAATTGATCCCAAAAACTGTTTTGTCCTGAAACTCGCGCGGTGCATCCATCGTTCGGTGCTCGGCACCAGGTGCGTGCGTGACTCGCGGTCGACCAACCGAAATCGTATTCTGAGTGCGTCATTTGGATGCACTTTCAAATAATCAGCCTTGAAAAACTTTCCAAAAACAGCTCACGCAAGAGAAGCGATCGTTTAGGCTTAGTCATCAAAAAAGTTTCCTTGACGTCGACGCTTCCGACCTTCTCGGATTCATCAACATCGCCGGCGAATTGGATCGGCCAATTAGGCTAAACACGTCACCGCCTAAGACATCAGTTTCAGTACGACGACTCATTGGACCATTTGTTGGCTTTATTTATAACACAATTGGCCAATTACACGTTTGAACACATTAGAGAAAGTACGACGGCGTTACTGATCTTTAAATGACTACGGTAGAACTTTCAGGTGCTCTATGAAATGTCAAGTACAGCGAGAAGCGAAAGTAAGCAATTTAAATGGCAAATGATTCTTGAAACACATTTTGGCTAACTTGGTAAACACAAAATTAAAGGTTTGCAGACAATAAAGCCTCAACGTCGTGTTAGAATTCGAGATACAGTAAACATTAGAAAATAGCCGGTCATTTTTATGCAGTTTTTATGCTTGTTTCAGTCTCGCATATCACTACCACATACCGTATTTTTTAAAACGTGAGATCCTTCCTTTTTACTGAACAAGCTGTACTCTTTTCATTCTAAGCTATTCTGACGGCGAAATAATTTCCTCTAAGCACCTGTAGGCACAGAGTGCGGCGCACTTTGTAACCAATAAATAACTATTTTTAGACGATTCTAATCTAATTTTCACGCACAGACTAGTTGTGTACAACTGTATTTACCGCCTCAAAGTGCACTTCAAAGTTCAATTAAAGAGGGTTCGCACTCTGACCATTTATAACATGGAAACGCGTAGCTTCTGGAAATTATGCTTTAAAGTTTAATCAAGTTGATTTAAGGATGCTGCGTTTTCTAGTTTCAAACAAGTCTATCCTAAAGTTTTTAAAGCAAAATTTCCAACTTAAGAATTTTTGGAATAAAAACGTTTAGCTGCAATGAGTATATGAGGTGTTCTTTGTGCGAACTGCAATTTTTCGTGAGTGAAGTTAGAAAATTCGGCTTAAATTTTTAAAAAGAATAGAAATGACCAAAACTGCGATCTTATTGCTTTTGGAGACTTGCAATTTCAAGATTCGCTGACCCCTTTTATTCTTGTTCTTCCAACATACATTCTGCTTTTTCAACTAAGACTGACCTCCGAAGCCATCTGTTCCTAGGAAATATGAGATTCCGGTCCCTTCAAAAAGTTCGGAAAAATGTTTTAGAGAAAAATCGATGTAAAAGCAAAAAGCTGTAGAAATCAAAATGTCAAAGATCAGCCTTTTTCAAAACAATTCTTTTTTCCGAGATTCTGTCCGTTTGCCTTTTGAACTCGGACCTAAACAACGTTAAACTCCGCTTTTGTTTTCATGTTATTCAGACGACCGAATGTTTTAAACTAATCAGATTATCTTATTACTACGTCATAAGAAGTGTTTTGTTGCTTGGAAGGGACAAAGGGCAGCTCAGCAACTATGCATTTCAGATTGTCTGGTCTTTTGTCCCAGTGGCAGTGATCTGTAAAGGGAATGGACGACGTAGGCCGGAAGCCAACGGATTCCGGCAGGACATACAAAAATCCTTCTTTTCATGAAAAAAATTGAGTTGACAAACGTTCCTCCAATCGACGCAAATCTCAGTTCATGAACTCAATTTCGTGGAACCTCTTTTCTAATCACAATTTTTTTGAATCGGATACATTTCTCTAATTCGAGATTCAAATGACCTTTTCGCCAAAAACGGACCGATGCCGTGATACCGTGCGGTCCATACGTAATACATGATCGCCCGTTTTCCGCGAATGGCACCTAATTTTTCCAACGCTTTTTGGCATTTCGGGTCTTTTTGTGTGGCGCACTTTCTTCACGCACGTCATTTCATTTTATTGACTAATTTTAGTCAAAAATAGATTTTTTTGACATGCTACCTCTAGAAAACATCTGAAGCTCCCAAATTGTAAACGTCACAAATTTCACTCTAATCTTTAGCGAAGCAATTTTTTTGCAATGCGGTAGGTCCTTTAAGCGCCTTTTGCAAAGTGTCGTAATCCGTCTTCGGCCACTTGAATTGTCCAGAGTGTGACTAAGCGGAACATGCGTTTGTTTTCGAATTCGCTCTGTGGCGGAAGCTGGAAGACGTACCTTCGATTCCTCCACGCAGGCACTTGCAAGTCGGTTGAACTATAATTGCCGCAGATCTGCTGACAATGAAAGTGAATGGCGTTGTTTGTCCCGAGACGCATTAGCCCCTGCAGAATATGCGAGGAAGATTTGCCCTCGCTCCTTTCCTTCCTACCGAGATTCCTTTTCCTCGTTCTAATGTCACAATTTAATTTGTTTTCACGGTTTCGCATTGCGCCAAGTACGTCTATGCTAGAAGGAAACAATTAGGTGAATAAGATTTGTTTTCCGCGATCTAAATACCAAAGGAGTCTTCGCGGAAATTGACTAATTCAGTATAGAACTGTTTGTAGACTGGCTTCTAGCCACAGGAAGAAACTCCTCAAAACAAAAGTTGAACGAAGATACGGTGCTTTGCAGAAAACGTCATTTTGCAGTAAAATCTCGAAGCCAAAGTTCATTTTTTGATAACATAATTACCTCAAATCATTAAATGTAATTATCCTCGTAACAAGCGTCGTCTGTTGACGTGAACGTGTTTTTCTGATCCAATCTCCTTTTCCATAAAATACTCAAGAAGCAAATTTCTTGCAAGAAAGAGCGCACGAGACCAATCACCAATTCCCGCAAATGTTGCCAAGAGCAACATCGAACGGGTCCCAGATGCGCCTTGCAAATATTTTCAAATCGCTTTTTGCGTCACGTGGAACTTCCGCGAAAGAAAGTGCAAAACAACTTTAAACTATGACGTTTGAATGTTTGTGATCGCCAATCGCGGATCTTTTGAGAAGCGGCCCGCGATCCCAAACACGCGCCAACTCCGCGTGGGATCAAACAGAGTGCATACGGAGTTTGGCTTCATCAAGCATTCCGGCTTTATCTCTCTCCACAAAAAGTCGGTTTCTGCTTCTTCAATTTATATTTTTCGGTTTTTTTAATTGAACGAGAATTTCATCAGCTCTAAAAAACATCTGAAGCTTCGAAATTGTAAACGTCACAAATTTCACTCTAATCTTTAGGAAAGCAACTTTTTGCGATGCGGTAGGTCCAAGGTTCCTTTAAGCGCCTTTTGCGGAGTGTCGTTATCCGTCTTCGGCCCCTGGATTGTCCGGAGTGTGACTAAGCGGAGCTGGTCTTACCACACATTGTCACGAATTCTCGTCTAATCTCGTGTGAACTTTAACTTAATTCAGTTTTTTGCTTTTTATTTTGTGATCAAATAATGCAGTTGTCACAAAATCGACCTACTCATTCGCTGCACGTCTAACCCAATATTCCTAACTCTGTTAACTGTCATTGTTCCAAACGGTGGCTGAACGGGCAAAAAAGGACCTTTGAATGCTAAGTGAATTAATAAGCTCCTAACTACAAACTGCCCTATAATCATTACAAAAACACGCTGTTTTACCACAGCAAACTTTTTGTTGTTTTGCGGAGAACTTTGTAGCCAGATTGACAGTTTGTGCTTGACGGTCGCCGTTTTTGTCGAATATCGAGAAAAGGTGAACAGAAAGTGTGTTTTCGCTAAAGCGGCTGGAATTGGGATAAGGAAAATTCCGCATTCGTGAATCAGAGTGTGCAAATACCCTTGCAAAAGTTAAGCGTGGATTAGTAGTTTCAACTTTAACTGCGTCATTCATAAGAAGGTTGGGATGTGGCTCTGGTTAAAGTCTTAAACTCATCTTACAATGTAGGCCAAAAAAGGTCTGGAATGAGCGCGTGCCGAGATGTCTGGAGCGACTCATTCACGAGCGGTGCACGCGAATCGGTCGAAACTCCGTCCGAATTCCGGTTTTTCTATCCGGATTCGGAATTCGATTCGGCTCAACTCATCCGCTTTTGGCAAAGTTTCGCGCATTTTTCACCGAAATTCATTGCGAAAACAAAAACAATTTATGCTAAGTTTACACGCAGTCACACACAATTTTCACACACGTTTAAAACACCCTCCGTTCCCCCGCTCATTCCAGACCTTTTTTTGGTCCATCCTGCACTTGTGCGCTGAAAAATTATTTTCTGTAACCTTGGATGGCTCAGTAAAAAAAAATGTCTTCAAATTATTGCAGTAATTATCAGATATGAAACGTTAAAAAGCAATAAAATTTTTATGAGCTTTAAATTTCTTTTGGCCTCGCTTCAAATAACCGAATAGCATAATCCACATATGCCCCTGCTGCTTAGTGATTTTTAGTTATGCATGAAATTTTCAGAATTCTGGGATAAGCTTTTTTGACTTTTACATTACATCATTCCACCAAACGCTGTCTAAAATTAAAAATTAGCTGTCCGGTAGCGTTATAGTCTTCTTCGATTTAAAAATAAGCAAACGGGGGTTGCCTCGTTGTTAGCCGTTTCCGATTTTCCACTTTAAAAGTGCCGCTTGACTCCTCTTTAATCTCTCCAAAATCAGCGCCACGAAGTTCCTCGTCACTACGAGTCCTCAATTTCCTAATCTGTTTATTGCTTTCGCGGACTCCTGACATCATGCTGACAGTAGTTCGGTGGTTGAGCAGTCCCGCCTGCACTGATCCCAAGACGGGCACGAATCGCGGCCTACGCGCAAAGGTGAAAGTACAAATCGTTTATTCTGCGTTCACCTGAAGAGTGCGCTGGACGGAAACGGATAAAGTGCAAGCCAAAGTGCATTCTGACGAATGCTTTAATTAAGTTGGAGTCTGTTGCAAATTCGACAGGCGACAAAGATATTTTGGGTTGCGCTGAACTTTTCTTTTGAGCAGCCGCCGCTCTAGGCGATGATAGTGCAAGTGGACACAAACGAAGATAATTGCGGCTTCGTCTGGGTGATTGCAGAATTAGCAAAAGCGTCAATTTTGCTTAGGTAGAGATGAATTTGCAGTGGAGGCTACCGAACTCAATTTAAACTTTGTGGGTGATTTCGCACGCGGCCTCCGGTTGCGCGGATTTGAGTTTCATTAGTTTTATTTTGCCAATTGAACCAAGCATATCGAATTCGTTTATAGTGCTTTGAATTTTCGAAGTGCTCTCTTTTCTGCTTTGTGCAGTACGTACACAAACTATTGTTGTGGTCTGGTTAGTGCGGTTACGGTAAACTTAACACCTCTCCACACGATGCAGCAACCCCCTGGGAATTCTCCCTGATTTCCCGCGCTCTGAGATCGGCTTCAGAACAACTTTTACCGTATGACCCGCATTCACTTGTTAACTTTTCCCAGGCAGTTGAATAATTCAGTTCTCGTTTTGAGCCGCCATAAGTGGACGTCACGGTCATTATGACCTCACAAGTTAGCAAAACTTCCCTGAAAAGTGCACTTCCAATTATGTTTAATCACATAAAGGTTTCAAGATACAAATCCGCAATCGCCGGCGCTATTCTCGACTCGCCCGCTGCGTGACGACAGTGCGCAAGTGCCTAAAAAAGGCCTCACACGCGAAACGTGCCTGTGTAAAAGCGACCTTCCTGTCACGAAAATACAATTTCATTCTCCGAATCGAAGCTTTGACGACCGATTTTGCTTTTTTGATCAGAAAGGGCAGACATAAAAAGGATAATCGAAGTTTATTTCGAGCCATCGTAAACAGAACTTGCTTGCGTCAAACTTGAAAAAAGGATGAGTTACGGTAGCCGGTGGTTTGGAATATGCCGGACAAATGGTTCGGCTGACGTTCGGTCAAGGTTTCCGCTTTTGCTACCGTAGTCCTACGCGAAGAAGCTAGACAGCTAAAACCAATGTTTCTGTGACGCCATTTTTAAAACGCCAATTTAAATAATTTAAATGGAATAGTTGGAAAAACAATGCGAGTAGGTGAACCTCAGCATGGTGGGCAGATGTTGTGACGTGGAGTGGTCAAAAAGGGCATACGCGTAGAAGTTCTTGTTGTTCTAGACAGGGATAAACGTTGCAGATCAGTTGTGATCCAGAAAATTTAGATTCCTTGTAGGAGAGGAAACGAAGAATTTTATCTTCTGACTCACGTTTTATCACGAATCGGCGCTTTTTTCACCTACTTGTGACGTTGCGCCTTAGTTCCGGACGACCATTCGGGGTGGCTAATTAGGACAGGGTATTCACAGAATGTTGTAGAATATTTTGAACCTGCTTTCATCATGGGAATGCAAGCTTCGCTGGATTCCTTTGGTCATGTTAACTATTTGTTTGCCCTTCAAAAAGAGAGCAGATGACGACTTTCGTGATGTAGACATCGAACATGCGAAGATTATCGTACCCGTAGGAGAGCACGACCCCGAACGCTGGAATTATAACTGGGGAAACAGGGTTTAGGTCCTTTGCTTGCAACATTCAAAGAGCCTTGTTTATCCAACGCAGCCAAAGTGCTTTTCGATTCATTAGGGCATTTTGCGTTGTTTTCAAGCAGAACATCAGACTGACACTGGGAAACAAGCCCAAAACCCGCATGATATCACCTTAATCGAGAGAGTGCGGCCGAGAGCATTGTTGTCCCCTGCCTAAATGACGAGATCCTATTTAAAACCTCTTTTGACTCTGATTGAGCCTTTTGCCTGGTCTTCCGCTTTAAAAGTGCTCCTACGCGCCTGTCTACCGCTGTAAACCCATTTAGCGCAAATCCATTAAAAAACGCCGAACGGAAGATTACGCCCTGCAAGATTATGTAGTCGCAGTGATCAATTGTGGAGGCATGGCTCAAAATGGAAACTTATGGATTTCCCAGAAGAATCTTCTGTTTTCTTCAAGCGTCACTGAGCCTCTTATCCTTGGACTGGAATAAAAGTTATTTTTCGCGTGGCACATCCGAGGATAAGCGTTGTTTTGTTGCAAATAGTCGCCGCCAGCGATGAAGTCCTCGCCCCTGGATGAGGAAAACGCTGAATCACCCTCGCTCGCTTCTGGGGATCTCTAGCCGAAGCCTTTTGCATACACATAATCTACCGTAATCGGGCAGAGTATATGACCGGGCTTCCGCTTGGTCGATTAAATTATCTAGTTGCATTATGTAGCCAGAGGAGCGGCCGGTAAACAGTTAGTGCAAACCGTCACGCTTTGATGTTACAACGCCGGTCTCATTAGCACCGATGCGTCGAGTGCCGGGGTCCTTTTTGTTGACCATCCTCAGATTGTGACGTAGCAGCCCGTGGATTAATTGGTGCTGGGAAATTTCATTAAAACACCGAAAACGTTTTTTTGGCTTGTTTCTGGCTACCCCACGCATTCCTAAGGCTAATTGATTTGGAAACTGTTTGAAAGTATACTCAAAATACTCACACTCCTAGGTGCTAAGTATTTCGGAGAAACTGTTTACACCCTACTAGACAAACGTAGGTCAGAAATGACAAAACAGTGCCAAACCTACAAACGACTTTCAGCCTGAATTCCGAAAACGGTGACCTAAAGTTGTAGGCACTTTGCGAAGGTGCTAAACAAAGATCGGAGCTGCCTGCGTCAACGGAGCCAAACCATATGTTTTGGGTTCGCCCCATTTCAGTCAACCGCTTTTCACCTGAGCTTTTCATTCTTCGCCTCAGCGTGGCGTCAATTTTAATTTCGTAAGCAAATGACTCGAACGATGCGTTCGGTGGTGACATATGCGTTCCCCCTTCAACGAGCTGCGAACACAATTCTCGCGACGTGTCTGGGTTATCGAGTTCTGTGTTTGAGGCCAAGTTGCTGGAGGCGCCAAAAATGTGCGTGATATTTGCTTGAAGGGCATCTGCACTTTTAATTATCCGATGGCTGAGTGGCCCGCTAGCCAGCAGCGCCTGATCCACGAACTCTGAGGTCGAGATTCCTGTAGTAGCTGACATTTGCACTTTAAGGGTACTTTTTTGGGGGCGGAGCTTGCGCAGATCTCCCCGCTGTCCACCTTGCGAAAAGGTCCGACTGAAGGGGGCAGTCCTCAGCGACTCGGAGAACCCGCCTCCTTGTAACTCGGCGGAGTTATGAGGCCTTCTAAAAGGATCTGCCAAGGAGTCGCCAGGCACTGTCCTCGCCTGTAATGGCGCTTACTCTCCTTTAGCACTTTCCCTTTCTCGTGTCCCCACCTCAGACCTTTTGCTCAATTCTTCCATTTTTCAGACTTGACCACCACGCTCCAACCATGTCCAAGTTTCTGATCTTCATTGCCCTCGCCACCATAGTGGCCATCTACCCCGACGTGACCGTGGAGGCGTTCAAGTTGTGCGGCACGAAGCTGACCATGCTTCTCTCGGACACCTGCAAGTTCCGCAACGAGAAGTGGCCCTGCTACAAGGGAGAAGCCTTTTACCAAGGCGGTTACGCTGGCAGAGGTGAGTCCCTGAGCCTCAGATTCTGATCTTATCTCGACTGTTTCAGGCCTAGAACGCGAGACTTCCACGCGCCTCGGGGTGGCCACCGACTGCTGCGAGAACGAATGCAGCATCGACGTGATCGCCAAGCGGTGCTGCTTCACGTCGGAATGTCTCCAGAGCTGCTATCCCAACAGCTCCTACGACAAGATGGACAGCCAGGTGTTCCAGTTCTTCCTCCCCACCACCACATTGTCCACAATCGAGTACGATGACGCCTATCTGGACGGAGAAGACGACGGCTCCTTTAGCCTCTAGATCCAAGAGATCCACTTGATCTTTCTCTGGAATCCGGGTCCCGCACTTCCATGCGAAGGTCGCGTTTGTGTGTGCTGAATCTCGCCGTCCTCCCACTGCCACACCGAGTCCCTAGTCACAAAAGGTCCTAGACCGCATCTCCACTGTCCCAAACAATTTCTTCTCGTAGCGTTAGATTGTAGCTTTCTATCTACTCGGTGTTGGACGAGAGCACGGCCAAGTTTACGAATCTGACTGCCTTAATTTATTTAATGACTTTGATTCTTCTTCATCGTTTCTTGAAACAATAAATGTAAATAACGTAGATTCTGGAGAACAACTCAAGAAGGGTTTTGAGAAGGTTCAAAGGTTTAGATTTGCAAGGAAATCCTGAGGATGTGCGTCACGTGGCCCAAATATAGAAAAGGTGTCCATCCGACGATTCATCGAGAGATTAGCAGAGGAACATTTTTTCAGGGATCACAAAATGAGAACACGCTACGTAGTTAAATGTGGCAAAACGCCGCTTTTGACGTAAATGAAGTTCAGGAACAAGGAAGAACTTTGTGCGTTCGAAAGAAACAAAACCCGTTTGCTGTTCGCGCATCTGAGATCATCAGTGCATATCTTACTTGTCCCATTGTAATTTTTTTAGTAGAGCTTGAATGTTTGCGCTTTATTGAATAAATCGGAAAAAACGGATCCAAAATTTATATTCCGGGACCCAACCCAATCGTCGAGACTTGTTTTGAGCAAGAGAAAGTTGTAGCTCGCGGCGCTTAGTGAGCTATTGGAAAGGACAAAATAGAAAAATGCGAGGATACAAAAACGGTTTGTTAGCTGGAAAAACAGCATCTCAGGTCGCAACGACCAAAAAAACGATTGACCGAGACGAGTGCTTTCCGGAGAACCGTTTTTCTTCCTTGGATTTCTGTTTTGTTTCCGATCAAGTGCAAAGACAATTCGTTGACGGATTGAGCGACAAAGGAAATCAGCTTCTTTCTTCCCAATTTCGCATAATAACAGAGTCCTTGGCGAATTCCTTATTGGAATTTTCTGCACCTTTACAAAAAAGAGAATAGCTTCGTTAGGTGGTGTCCTCCGCTCTCGTTTGTTTTTAATGGATTTATGGTAAAAATTTTGAGCAAGACTCCTTAAATTCGACTTAGACCAAAAACAGGAAATGGCGAGTGAAAGGTTGAAATTCTGTGGAAATGTCGGAAATACCCGCTCTGACTACTGGGATCATTGCCGTTGTTGGCAAATATTTACGCCGTTCCAAGCGGTTCCAAAGCGAAAGGAAAACACGCGAGTGGTCACAACGTGTCCGGTTCCACTTTACAACTGCACTAATGAATTATCGGATTTCGTGAAAGGCGAAAAGCTCGAACAAGGGCCAATCTCAAATCTGAAGGTCGCCACACTCCGTGGGTGTCACTGGCCGGCGTTATAGGTCCGAGGAACAAAGCCGAATGCAATCAGATCTGAATGCTCTGCTCATGCGTAAAAATCTGTCACACATCGCATGGAAATGCCATTCTACAGTAATTGAAAGATACAGCGATTCTACCCATTTCTTTGCAAGGATCTCGAAAACTCGTCCAACACAAACTGTAATCTTGGCCTTGTGCACGAGTTCAAAATAACCCTAAGCCGATGTTTAGTTGATAGAAAGTGCACCCGTCGTCCTTGCGCATTTCGTCCTTAGAAGTGATTTAAAATACGCGAACGCAATAATGCGAAAAGACCAAAACATGCTGTGATATTGTGAGAGTGGGCTCTTTGTTTTGGATATAACCTTTCGAGGGCACCTCCCCTTTCGCTTTTTAAGTTTGACCGTGTTGACAACACATACTTGTTTGCTTTTCGTACGCCATATTTCCCCGCTGCGGTAGGAAGGTGACTCACTGGAGGAGAAAACTATGCAGGCGGTCCTTCGTTATTAGGACCAAAACAGCCGTCCACTCAAACGCGATAAACGGAATACACACCCACCTCGGCACTTTGTTTGGGGTGAGACATCCTTCTCACGCCCCGCTCCTAGGGAGCAGTCTGGACCCGAGATCGGAGACTTGAGCGCCTTAAATTTATCGAAAGTTATAAATGTTTTATGTATGAAAACAGAACGAAATGTTGCAAGTTTTCGAAGGAGCAGGCCTAAGGACGGAAAGAAGCGTAGCGCATCGGGAGGCGCGACGACCTCAGCGCCTCCTCGAGGATCTCCGTTTGGTTCCCGGCGATCGGCTCGGAGTAGAAGGTTACGGTAGTGGTGTTATGTGCCTTCGCGGAAGACACGTGGTGGTCCACGGGGACGATCGGATGGGCGACGATGGCTTTTACCGACTGCACTGGCTTCTGATCGAGGAAAACGTGATAAGAGTCCATTTCAGCCACTTTTCCATGAATCGTGGATTTCGGAATTTGGGATGTGGGTGAAGTTGTCGTCGTAGTTGTTGTGGGTTTGGCACTGAAAGTTGTGACTGTAATTTTTCGATATCGGTTGAGTCGATCAGAACATTTGGGACGATCCCGCGGCAAACGACCGGTCCGTTTCAAGTTATTTGTTAGCGAAACCGACCGGTCGTTCGCGACCAGTTAACTAGAAATGACTCCGCTTTGTCTGGCCAGTGAGCAGAGGCCGGGGGTGTCTGGCGGAAGGAATTTTTTTTTGGCCCACCCTGTAGATTCCGAAAAGGTTGGCGCGGTCGGGAGATCGGTTCGAGCAACAGTGGTTCTCAGCAAAGATAGCAAAGTTTTGATCTCTGACGCCTCATGCACTTCAGTGGTCTTGCTCTGAGTTTCATGTTCAAGTGCAAAAGTGCTGCTCGAAGTTCCAGGAATAGTGGAACCACGTGTAGTCGGAGGAGTGGCTGGCAGGCGCCTTCCTCCAGCCAAAAGTCGGGAGCGAGAGGGGCACTGGGCGGAAGACTCGTCACTTCCGTCGCCACAATGATCCGTTCCGTCGCAGAGAAATTCGCGGTCGACGCATTTTGCATTTGTGCAGCTAAACGAGGGAAGATTAAGTAGAGCGAGAATAACTGGAGCCGAAGTGGGAGGGTGCAACACCATATGCGTGCGCCTTCTACCTTCTACCCGTGCGCCCTACAAACGCCGTAGGAAAACCTTTGTTCACTCTCGGCAGATTACGGAATCCTACCTAAACTCGAAGCTTCTGCACAGGTTCAAGGCGCTGAAGGGGAAGAGGATGTGAGATTCACCTGAAATAAACAAAATGAAATTGCTTGAATACTGTAACCCCTTGCCTCCAGCATCCAATGTTTTGTTTGGACAATGAGCTTCGTCGGAAACTAAACATTTCAAGGATTATCGGTTAAGCGTGTTAGAGGTACAGTCTGCACAGTCGACATGCCCGTCGCATTTCCACTCTGCCGGGATGCACTTTGGTCCTCCATTTTCGGCCAGACATTCCACCTTGTGCGCTTCACATCGACCGTGATCTAAAACCCTTCCTTTTTAAATTCCATTACGTGGACGGATCAAGACACCTTTGTTAACGCAAGAAAAATGGAGTTCGTCTTCGTGAGATGGGCAGTCGTCTTCCCCGTCACAGAGCCATTCGTGGAGAATACACCTTCCGTTGTGGCACTGGAAGTGACTGGGATCAGAACAAGCCACTGAAACCAGATTCGTTAGTGTTTCTCGTCGACAATCTTAGTCACCTTTGAAGTTGAAGCGATGAGTTTCGGTTTTCTTCCCCGGTAGAGCTAAAAATTAGTTATGGACAAAAACGTAGGAGCGCTTACCAGTTGTTTCACAAAACACAAGTGAAATTAAACCGATTAGAGCAGCAAGAAGATACATCGGTCAGACGCTAAACGAACAGCATTCAGATTAAAATTGTTTTGAATAGCGGAAGACTAAAAGCGCAAAATCATCAATAGAGCTTCTAGAATCTAAGAATTTGGGCTCTTGCATTACGTTTTTACCCCTTTCCAAAGAAGCCAATATTGGTGAACGCGAAAAAGAAGCGGAAGCTAAGGGCAACGAATGCCGAATCGCGACTAAACGAGCACCCCTACGACCCTTCAAGATGTTGTCATGGCCACACTTGCAACAAAAACAACCCACTTTCGTGTCCATTATACTAAATCAACAGACCAATTCGTATGAGAGGTATCTGCGTTTTACTCAAGTCCACAGCAAACTTTAAAAATCACAAGAGAGATTCGAATTCAAAATCCACTTCAACCAAATATCGAATTCGAACTTGATTAGTGTTGTACACGATGAATTCGTTGTAGTTCAGCGAAAAATTTTCGACCGTTTTCATATCGACAGGTTTTCCGAGGGGCACGACGCATCCATTGTTCCTGTAAACAGTGGGGTCAAAGATGTTCACTTGACTCGAGCTTACAGTGTCACATCCTCATCGGGATTTGGACCTATCTGGCCAAGACCCCAAGTACTGGATTTCCCCTTGGGCAGCTTCGAAGCGTTGTAGTCCGCATTTATTAGATCGTTCGTTTCACCGAGAGCCACTTCAGCGAGGAGCAAGAACCCGGGTTTTCCAAGCTGTGGGAAGCAATAGTTCGCCGATTTGCTTGACATATCGGCGAAATATACTCCCTTTCCGAACATGTAACCAGTCTAAAAATGAAATTCACATCAGATCGCTTCGTTGCGCCAACCACAGGGGCTTCAGGAGGAGCGATACGCAGTCCTTGGGACAGAATACCATACCAATTAGCCAAGCGGGAACCGTGCCACAAGAGCTTCCTAAACAAGGTGTACATAAGCGAACATATTCATTCAAAGACATCAAATACCTGTTTCCCAAAGTATCCGCAAATTTCTCGTCTTCACCGTGCTTTGAAATGGCGAACAAGTTCTTCATTTTCATCTTGTACGAAGTATGGGTTGGAGCATGCGTGTTCAGCAGATATTTCTCAACAACCTAAGCTCAACGGTGCGGCGGCATGTCCTCCGTGAATCACCCACCTTGTAATCTTCATCCGTTGGTTCCAAGGGCGCAAGATCGCAATTCATGTTATCGTAGTGGAGGTCAATTGGATTCGCCTTCGAAGCCAACTCATTCTTGCCCTCATTAAGAGTACGGAAAGCAACTTCGATATCGCTAAGCACGCTGAGCAAGTCCAGTTCCTTCTTCAGAATTTCCTTCGTTTTGATGAGAGGGGGCTGCCTCATGCTGAAGAACCACGTCAAAAAGCTCTAAAACGTGTGCTTTACCCAAAGGCGTGCGGAATACGCGTGTAGTAATCGTTGACAGCCTCTACGAAGTCCTTGTTGTACTTGGAGACTTCAATAAACTTCTCGATTCGGTTCAGAGCTTCGTATCCAGCCTTGATTTGTTGCTTGGTGACCTTTCCTAGAGGGGACCTGCTTGCGTCGAATTCCATTTCCAAGACGGCTTCTTCCATGGTTTTAATATCGCAGATTAGCTGCAGGAGATCCTGAATACGTTTGTCCAGCTTGCTTGGTTCCACTTCCACAGGCTCTTTGGGCTTTTTCGAAACGTCAGCTTCATTTTCCTTGTTGTCGTAGTCCATCTAAAAAGCACATAATCAAAGATACTCCGGAGTCTCCGCCAACCCCACCTTGATAAGATCGTACTTTCCAGGAAATTTCTCGAACTGATCGCGGCTTCCCCACTCGTTTCTGGTCTTGTCGTAGAACTTGCTGCAGAAAATATCCTTAGCCTTCTCCAAATCGCTTCCTAACGGTTGCAATTTGGTTTGACCCGTGAAGCCAACACGTCCCCAACGGAACCAAACCGAATAACGCTTCGAATGGTCATCTTCGAGGAGCTGCATCAGGAAGAATTTGTTGTTGTTGTTCTGGATGTTTGTCTGAAAGCAATCTCTAAATAAGAAACGGTTCTTAGACAATCTGAACGTACCTGGTTGAGCATTGCGTCGAAGACACTATTTCCTTCGCAAAAAACATGCGAATTGGATACTTTGGCCTTGCACTCGGGGTCAACCGGTGCTCTTCCCTTGACTATTACCTTCTTTTTCAATTCATGTTCTAAAACAAGAATACTTGGCTGGAAAATAGAAGTAATGAGCCGTTACCCACAGTGCTTGAATCCACTTTACGCGTTTTGGTCATCTGGATATCCTTGATCTCGCCATTGTCGACGTCCACTTTCCGCTTCGAGCGGAGTCGAGTATTCATCTCCGCGATCTGCAAAAACGACAAATTTTGATAACCGTCTAATCCGAAAAGTGGCGATCGAGCAGCTGCGGCGTTAAACAACTTCGCATTCGCGCAATTTCGCGAAAGGAAATTCGTTTCGAGAGCCAACAAAACTTTCTCTACTCGGTTTCCAACTTTGGAATTTCACTCGTTCTTCAGACTTGCGGGAAAAATGGTGCCACAATGATCGTTGAAGCCGTGAAGCGTTTCGTTCAACGTATCAGTTTTCGTTCAACGTTTCACAGTTGTCAGAGATCATTGCTCGTCATTTTCGTATGTTTGGGAAACGTTTCACGCAGTTTTCCTCCATTTCCGTGAAACGTTTCACAATTTCGCGGATTTCGTATCGTTTTTCGTTTCACTGTTTTTTATTCTTAATGTCCTGTGGTTTCGTTTATTTACACACCGGATTTGGAATCACCCACTCCGTCGTTGTTTGTCAGGTGTTGATCGCATTTTCTAGCGTACGTCGCTTGTTTTTGAGCAGGTCTGCCTGTCTCCATGCAGATATTTTTCGTTGGGGGCGCTAGTATAATCACGGGAAATCGTTACACACAGCGAGTTGCCGATCGAAAGGGTGCAAGGTCAATGTTATCTCGTTCTGAGCGTCTTTCCATCGCTCGATTTTTCGCTTTTTCGCTCGTCACTCCTACAGTCGACCCATCGCTGCTCCACTACACCGCATCGACGGTTCAGATTGTAACCCACTGAATAACCTTAGTATCAGAAAAGAGGGGAAGTATGCGAACACGCATCACGCGGTCGTCATTCGCTTTCACTTGTGTGCGTTATCGAACAAACTACAGAATGGCGAACTCAGAGTGTAGTGTGATTTCAGCGCAATTATGTGCGCAGTTCGTGTTTGCTTGGGGCCTCCTTCGTGATTCACCCGTGTGCGGTCGTCCTTTTGCCACTCGCCTTCGCGATTTCCTACGCGTTTGTAGCAAATTCGTGTCTTCGCCATCGCTAATAGGGGCGTGTGAGCCTTGTTGTGTCAGTCGACGCCGTGAAGGCTGCGCGAGTTGTGCGCCATACAGACAGCGATTTTGGAATTGTCGATTCCAATATCTGGACCGCGTGCACGTAGTTGTTTGGCATTTGCGTCCGTCCGGTTCTCCTCTCGCCGTCTTTCTACATTATTCTCTGGCGCTCTTCTTCTGTTGCTGATAATCGACTTCATTACATACCGCGGTGCCACATAGTTTATATATTTACCACACTGGTTTCTTTCTAACTCACGCCATTCGCTTTCTTGTCACAAGTGCTTTCACCCCACGCGAGAGGCGGTCGGACTAGAAACCAGCGTGATGACATTTTCCCTTTCATTATGCTGGCTTCTGAATCGTCCTTCCGCTTCTGCGTTTTAAGTATTATAATGTGTTTATTTTACTTCAGAAGAGAATTAAAATGGCTGACAAGTGTCCCTTAAAGCAGATGACCACGCAAGAGGTCGCCGAACACAACACGAACAAGAGCGCCTGGATCATCATCGGAAACAAGGTGTTCGATGTGACTAAATTCTTGGATGAGGTAGGCCCTTTATGCTCTCTTGATAGCCGTTTAAACCTTATTCCAGCATCCGGGAGGTTGTGAAGTGCTCCTCGAGCAGGCCGGACAAGACGGTACTGAAGCCTTTGAAGACGTCGGCCACAGCACTGACGCTCGTCAGATGCGTGACGAGTACCTGGTTGGAGAGATCGTCGAGGTAGGGCTATTTAGGTCCCATGTATTAGTGGAATCGATGTAGGCTTTCTCCATTGTGTGTCAATAATCTTTCCTTAGGATCAAGTACAAAAATATTGTGTAAAGGTCAAAAGCAGAGGAGATCCTTGACATCTAAAATAACCGTGTTGGGCTTAACTGGGAACTTGTTTTATATGTACGACGACGTAATATTACGAGTTTTTAGTCGGAGAGGAAACAATACTCCTACGACAAGAAATCGTGGGCCACCACAGCGTCGGACAGCTCGAACAGCCGCCAGGAAGGGAGCGCTCTGGAGTCCCTCATCTACCCGTCACTCGTCGTAGCCGTCATCGCCCTGGTCTACTATTTGTTCATTGCTTAAATTGTTTTTTATATGTATCTAATATCGACTATTGTGATAAAGGAATTTCTTGAATTGTCCCGCTGCCTTTGAAATGTTTTCCATGTTTTCTGAAAGTGTTTTTGCGTCAGGAACGCTGCTCACATGATGGTAAACCGACAAACACTAATCCTGGCAAACGGAATCTGGAACAATGGTTGTTTACAGAGGTGTTGACGCACGTGTGATCGGTTAATGGTAGAGAAGGTGCACCACGTAGGGCTCTCTCTTACGTAAGTCCTGGTGCTCACCGAGCGTGCCCACGCTTCCATCATCCGGTGCTCTCCCGGTCCGTAGAGATGTGTTCTGCATGAAGAAGAGAACATGCCGAAACCTTCAACTGCTCATTTAATACCTAGTCACTGTAGATTATGAGTCAAAGCCTTGATTCATGACTTAATCTTAAAGTACAACCCATGACGAACGTTTGAAGATATGCTCTGAAACATGAAGAAAAAAAGGTTTGTTAAGACTCGGGAGAACATGAGAGATAATGACCTACACAAAGTGGCGACAATGAATCCTTGACGTCAAAGACAAACTGGCGCCGACTGTGATCTTCCATGAATATTGAGGACGTTTTCTGGGAATGCTGAAAGTGTTTGTGAGGGTGCGTCTGGAGGACTGAAATATGGGGGGAAACAGCGAAGGATCAGGCGAGAGATCTACCGACCGCCCAGGTGCTCGATTGGTCCAGAGAAAAGATCGAAGGCGAAAGAACCTCGAAACAGATATTGTATCTGTGATGCGTTTTTGATAACATTTCTTAGTTTTACAAGCGTTTCAGCCCAAAACAGAATTAAACATTTGTTTCATAACTCATAATAAGTTTTTGAGTGCAATAGAAATAGTTCTGTTCTTTTTGGACCACATTTTCAGAAACGAACTTATCACGAAAAACGTTATTTAATCGGGAAGCGCTTTGCTTGGGTTCTCATTAACTACATTCCAATTTACTGTGGATATTCTTAGCTTCATAGGCATTCCTGTGAAATGGAGCTTGACGGATTTCCATACGGCTCACTTGACTTCGGTCATTTCAGCCTCCTCAATCCGTACCCTTGGAATTCCTAGCACGTCTAGCGTTCCATACTTGGATAATCTCCCCTTTCAACTCTTCCCATTGTTTCCCACCAAGGCGCCTCTGCGTTACCGAGGACAAAGACGGATATAGGCTTTCAGGAAGGGGTGGAGCTACCTGTGGAGAAGAGGAGTCGCATTCAGATATCATCGAAACGCTCTTAAACGAGGAGACGACCCTAGTCGTATCTCTTCGTCCTCCACTCGTCATGTCCACCAACCAACTTCTCCAGGTCGCTCTCGTCTGGCTCGGATTCGTGTGCATCATCGTTTCTGCTCAGATGTAAGCCTCTTCCTATAGCTTGTACTTCTGCGCCCTCCTTAAACCTGTTGTTTTTGCGCCCATCATCTCGTCCTAAAGGACTTCCTCTTTCCTGACCAAATCTAATTACCCAAATTGTATCCATGAATCCTCTGGTTTTCACTATTTCCTGTCTAAAATCAAATTGCTTCAGCGACGACGTCGATTCTACCGGAGTAGCCATTGACCCCGCGACTCTGGCTCGCTACCGTATGTACGCCTATGGGTGAGCCAGTTTTCCTTTCGTCAAGGTTATTTAATTCAACTTTTCAGCAACCTGCTAAAGCGGTCGGATGAAAACGCCGCTGGCAACGGCGCAAAGTTTTCCCTTTACGCTGACAAAAGGGGACCCAGCGCGCGCTCTCTCACTCCCGGATCAGTCCGCAGCTTCAGTGGAACGCCCAAGTTCAGTTCCAAGAACTGCTTCTTCAGCCCTGTCCAATGTAGGAATCGGTCTATATACGATACAGGTTATAATCGCTAGGCTTTTTAGGCAGCTTCTACTACAGACGTTGAGTTTCGCAGATGACGTGCAGAGATCGTTAAGCATGAAGAAGAGATCGAGATGCGCTTTGTGAATAAATCAAATGCTTGTGAGCAAGTAGATTTGTGTGAATAAACTGTTTTAGTTACTTGGGACGTTGCATGAAGCAGGGTTAATCACGAGTGTATCGTCACATGTGGGGTGCATCGCATCGTGCGGAGGAACATTGTTTGCGTAAACAGACGCTATGGAAGGTGAAGAAGAATGCTTCTTAACGAAGAAATCGACGCCGGTGATGATTCGATGCCGGCGTTTCTAACAAAATCATGTGGGAACAAAGGGTGACGCAAGACCATGTCATCTTTAAAATGTTCATACTACGGAAATTGAAAATTATGAGTTTAATCTGCAGGGCATAAATAGTTTTTATGGTCAAAACGTTACACAACCAACCACAAAATAGAAATGGCTCGTTACATTACTGTTTATGAAACGCTTGATATCAAGCAGCATCTTTCCTTACCTACATAATGACGTATGTAACCAGCTACAGGGAATTTTTACGTCTCCTGACTTGGCCCTTGATTCGCTTCTGGGTTGTTTTTGAAACAAAATTGACCAATTCAAAGATTCACTGCGAGAAGCGCTTCGGATAGCTCCACTGTTAACTTCTTTATGTTGTGGTCTCAGCACGATAGGCCTGGCTCCATCAGAGAGCCACCGTACTTCGAAAGCTGCGACGTGTTGAATTTTAAACATCAGCTGCTGATGAGACTTCTTTGAATTCCTCGGCTTTCGGCAGAAATGGGCTTCCTGGAACGTATCAGGCAGTTCGATGCTTACTCGAAGCCGCTCGAGGATTTCCGCGTAAGAACGCTTGCTGGAGGAACAGGTAAGAAATCGTCAGAATGGAAATCGACAATAAAAGATTTCCAGTGACTCTGATCAGTTCTGTCATAATCGTTCTCCTCTTCATAACCGAAACTCAGAATTATCTTCGGCCCGAAGTCGCCGAACAATTGTTTGTCGACAGCTCGAGTGCCGATGTTCGAGTGGATATCAATTTCGATATAACTTTCGGACGACTGCCTTGCTTCTGTAAGTTACGATATTGACTGAGAAGTTCTACTTTTACTGTTGCAGTTGTTTCCGTGGATGTCATGGACGTTAGTACGGACACCCAGAACGACGTGCGTGACTCTATATTCAGGCAGAGGCTGGATGCCCAAGGCCAGAATATCACCAACGAACCTGAGAAGCAAGGTAAGTTGATTCGGGAAGAGAGCAATCTGAAGAAGCTGTTCAGAAATTAACCAGAACTCGACTGGCACCGCTACGACTGCTCCTCCCGCGGAATTCAAATGCGGAAGTTGCTACGGAGCGAGAGACGGGTGAGGCTGAAGATTGGTCGCGCATGGATTGACCCTCATTTTAGATGCTGCAACACTTGTGAAGAGGTGAAGGACGCCTACCACGCTCGTGGATGGCAGATTGAAGACATCGACCAGATCGAGCAGTGCAAGTCGGATGTGTGGGTGAAGCAAATGAAGGAGCACCAGAACGAAGGCTGCCGGATTTATGGAAAAGTCGAAGTCGCGAAGGTCTCGGGAAACTTCCACATCGCTCCGGGTGCGGCGCACTCTGGACACAGAACTCACTGTAAGCTGAAATGCTTATTTCGTTTTATCGTTTTTCGCTTCTTTAGTCCACGATCTGCACTCGGTTGGACCCCAAAAGTTTGATACCACTCATATGATCAACCATCTCTCCTTCGGATCCCCCTTCCCGGGGAAAGTGTACCCTCTTGATGGGAAGCGTTTCCACGCCGAAACAGGTTAATAAAGTGTTTCAAGATTCATCTTTTGTTCTTTTCACATCTTCTTTTAGGCGGAATCATGTTCCAGTATTATTTGAAAATTGTCCCCACTTCGTACAGCGCTCTCTCCGATCAGGAATCGGACTTGGACGACCACAACCTTTCGTACCAGTTTTCCATAACCACAAATCAAAAAGACATTGGATCAGGCGCGTCCGGCCTTCCCGGCATGTTCCTACAGTACGAGTTCTCTCCCTTAATGGTTCGGTTCGAAGAGAAGCAGCAGTAGGCCTTTCACCCCTTTCCTCTGCCTCTTTCATGTTAGTTTCAGGTCTCTTTCACATTTCTTGGTCTCCCTGTGCGCCATCATCGGAGGAGTTTTCACCGTGGCCAGCTTGCTCGACTCGTTCATCTACAGCTCAAGCCGCGTGATCCAAAGGAAAATCCAGCTGAACAAGTTCACCTAACTATCCGACTAAACGCGAACGGTTAAACGGGTTCTAATTTATGCACTGGCTGTGATCACTGCTTGCCACGATGCTACTTAAGCTCTAGTTCTTTAAAATAAAGGGTATCAGATTAATGCATCTAAAAAGGATCAAATCTAGAAGCCAGGAAACGGAGAGCGAAGGTCTCAGAAATATTTATTTACCAAGTAAAACGTTTCTGATAAAATGAAACAAAAGAGGGAAATGGGAATATTGTGGTCAGGTAGAGTTAACGATGTAAGGTTTGCGTCTCGATCAGCCCAAACTTGACAATTCCACGCGTCGGAAAATGACGAAAAGCACAAAAATGATGTTGAAAAGTGGTTACAGCAAGGAATTGAACTGCTTAAGTTCTTGTTTTAAAGTTAAATCTTAGATATTTGTGGTTGAGGAACTCTGGGTTGTACTTGCTTCATATACATTTCTAAAGCAGTTTCCGGTACCAAAAACCGAAAGTATCTGACAAGGTGATTTTGTACATGTTCGGAGCTCCGTTCGACGACTAACTCTAGTGAGGACGTTGGGAGCGAGCCGAGGTTGCGGGAGAAGCGGAGCGGCTGGGAACTGCCAGCAGGCGAGCCATCAGCTGCATTTCCCGGCGAATCTCTTGGCCAAAGTCCGAAGGCACTAGCCTCGGCGAAGGTGGCAGGACGCGCGCTCGGGCTCCTGGGGAAGAGGGTCCTTGAACCAAGAGAACACGAGCAATTCCTTCGCGGTTGGGCGTTCCTTGGGGTTCTTGCGGAGGATCATGTGGATGACTTGCTTAGCTGAAATCGTCAACTTAGCACATGAACCCTACAGGTAGGAGTTACAGAACACATTCGTGTTCAAATACTGAGAAAGGCTGCTTACCAGGGTATGAGAGGTTTGCGCTTTCCGGGATACTGTATCGCCCGGCCCTGATCCGCTGGAAAAGGAGCTGCGGAGTGTTGTCATAGAAGGGATATTTCTTGGTCAGCAACACAAACATAAGTACCCCGAGAGCCCAGATGTCAGCTGGCCGACCAGCGTATTCCGTTGTGTCCTTGTCCAAGATTTCGGGAGAAACGTAGGCTGGACAACCCTGGCGTTCGCTCGTGAGGTCGTTCTTAGGGTCTTCGCAAACCATCAGATCAAGGACGCTGAACAGTCGCAGTTGAGTGCTGAAACGATTCGAGGAATGAGAGGACGTCGGACGACCTGATTTTACAATTCCTTGTCGACGAACACAAACTTTCGAAGTTTCAGATCGCGCATGTTAATTCCGATTTCGTGGCAAAAATTGACCAAACGAACGATTTGGCGGAACAGAGGCTGGATCTGACTCTCGGACCATCCAACGGGCGGCTTCTTGGTGATTGAGTGCAGCGTGTCGCGGTACATGGGCACAAAAATGTAGTGGCGTCCATTTGATTCGCTTCTGCGGTAGTCGCAGCCGGGAGGAATGATCATCTCTCTGAAATTGTGGATATGAGCCACGCACCCCCGCTTGGAAAACTCACTTCATTTTCTTTAGGTTCTGAGGTGTGCGATTGCTGTATTTATGTGCTTCTTCGAGTCTCGAAACAACCTTCTGAAAATGCGCGACTTCCTTTTCGCCCAAAATCTAAACGAAATCATTGAAAAAAGTGCAATTTCGTCAGACACACCGTGACTTGCATCACAGTGCTGGTCTCCACATGGCATGCGACGAGGTCTTTTCCTGCTGGACTGATGAATTCGTATCCTTCGACCTCGTGGACGATTTTCTTCGCACCGGAAATCTGGAAAAGGCATATTATTACTTTGAAGAACGATAGGAAACTTACAGGTGGCGTTGATGATACGCTCCCTTGCGAACATTCGATCTCGGCGATCTGGTCGTCAGATTTCGACTCCGAACCCGAGGTCCGAAGCCTCTTGGCTGCTTCGTCGCTGTCTTGCGACGTGGGACTCTCCACGGGACTGCCGCCCGCGGCGGAGTTCGTCGATCCAGCAGCTCCTCCAAGCCGGATGAACGGAAGAACATTTGCAGCTCTTCGCTTTCGGCTCAACGTGGGAACCCGGGAAGACGGATTTATAAATTGTGAGGAAACGGTATCCGATTGGGAGTCGTCGGAGGAGAGACTCGATTCGGAGGGGACCGTTGCAATGGAGCTCGTGGACGCAAAGGAGTTGACATCGTCGAAGTTAGCGATCAAAGACATCCCTGAAACAAGCAAAAATGTCAAAAGAGAATTCAATATGACTGAAATATGGTGCAACGTAAACAGTAAACATCAAAGAAACAATCGAGGATAAGAAGCAATCAAAGTAAACAGTAAACGGGAAGACAGTCGTCGAAAAAGGAACGACCAAGGGTAAAAGGGCCTTATATATCACAAACCCACTGCCGAGGCACGTATGTACTTGACCGAGCTCGTATTTACGCGCCCGGGTGTGAGCTGGGGACTCTGCACGTAGATCGGGCAGTTGCGAAACAACAGCCGAAATCAGAGAACATTCGAGTCGGCGAGGACCGAAAAAGGCCAGCGCGGACCCTTGTGAACCACTAGGAGTTGTGGACAGGAGACAGGCGAAGACAAAGGAGGAGGCTTTCGATAGGAACGATCTCAGCGATTTCGTTATGATGCCCCAGTGCGAAATTCGCTTGCGAAACTCGCCGAAAATTTGCGAAACGAGCACTCGATTTCGCTTGAGCACAAACGTCCGCTTTGTTCACGTGAGACGCTAGTCTTACGTGTTCTGATGAAAGGTGACGTCACACAAGAACATCAAATGCTTGTGTGTTATAATAAGACAGCGTCTGATGAAAAAGACTTTTTAATTACATTTTTTGGTGGGGTCGATTTGAACGATCACAACCCTTGTTTTGATTGTATGATCTTTTGATTGTGACATTGTTAGAATCGCAAACGCAATTTGAGACAACAAATTGAAAAGTTTAGGAATTGCAACAAGTATTCAAATATTAAAGAAACAATGATTAGAGCAAACAACTCAAAAAGACCATGTTTCATATCATAGTAAAATCCTAAAAATTTAAATTCTTTTGCAAATTAATTGAATAGATTAGAATAGAGCAGCGTTTAGCTGTGAAAAGGAAGGCGGTAACAGAATAGGAAACCCGAACTGATCAAACAAAGTGATGAAAGGAAGTAAAGTTACAAGTCGGGGATGATGCAAATCACAAAAATGACGTCCGATTTCATCATAATGATAAACGCAAACCTACTTGGTTCTGAGAGTTGAACCCGTCGAGTCTATCTGGCAGCTATAAGAAAGCTGTCAAAACGCCATGGCCATTTTTGCGTCAGTCTTCCACAATTCCCAGTAAGGTTTAATTAATAAAGTTGTTTCACTAAAATGTTTCGGTTAATCGATACGCACGATACGAGGCTGCGAAAAGCAGTAGAAACGCCGCAAAACGGTCTTGAAAACCCGAGAAACGTGGCGAAAACTAAGTTTGAAAGGACACTTGATTTCAAAATTGTCAGACGCGGAATCCTTAAAAATATTTCGTCAATCGCGATTCGATGTGCGCTTTGGGGACCGGAGAGAGCGCGCGCGTGATGCGACAGCGGTCCATTCCAAGGTGACGTCAGTGCTGCTGCGTACTCCTGATTGGCTGATGTACGCGATGGAGGAGGGACCGCAGCAGAGCTGCGATGTGGGAAGACTGGGTCTTTGGAGCGCTCTCCCTCGCCCGCCGACTGGCTGGTTTCGCAATACATGTATTTCGTCATCGAGAGTTGGGACGCTATCGCACTCGCCTCCTCGCGTTCATTGATTTCTGTTGTGAAATACAGGAAAAATTGGGAGTAGAACAAAACAGTTGCAGGTTGCCACAAGATAAAGAAAATTGTTAGGAACTAGTTTCGAAAGCATTTTTATGAGTTACTCTGATTTGCAAGTGAGCCGATCTCGTAATTGAAAATCGTGTAATAAAGGATTGGCGCAAAAATGGAGAAGTTAATCCAATAAGAAAACATAAAACTAGAAAGTAAATTGTGCAGACCTATTGCATATATGTATCTTGTACAGTCTGAAACGACAAAGACAAATTTGTCAACATTGGAGAGGACGTCTATTGTTGGCAATCGTATACTCAAACTTTACAAACAGCGCAGTTTTTGAAATAAGTCTTTATGAAATAAAAAAGTGGTGTTTTGTTTCACTGTAAGAGGCTAGAAAAGATAAAGTATGTGCTGCCCGAAACGTTTTTTTTTTCAAAGTTCGGCATTCTCCTGCGTACACATAATTAGAACACGTATCTTCAAAACATGTATTTGATCAACCTTTAAAAGTTCATTATTGTCTAAAACTTTATTGACTAAGTTGGGAGAGACTCAAACAAACATGGCCCACAACGGATACCCTTAAGGGCACACACGGCAAGTGACACTTCGTCCAAGTACAATCTGTAACAAACATCCATTTCCCCGCTTCTTCAGCCACTTTTCCATTCAAATATTCCCAGCTTTGGTAGAAACGGAAAACGTCCCAGCTTCCATTGTTTGTCGAAATCCTTCAAATGCTTTTGTTTGCACCATGAGAGTCATTCTCGCATAACCTTTCCCGTTCCAACTACACTGGTGGATTTGGTTTCCTCCGTCGTCGCCACGTTCCTTCACAATGCTCTTCGGGTCGTTTGGCTCCGGCAAGTTTCTCCTCTGGAATAATATCGACTATCAGTTTCGTGTGTTTGGCTGGATTCTTTTAATTTTGTGGATTGTGATGATTATCTACTTCACCCGCGACTACTGGTTCTCCGCGTTCTCCAAAAAACCTCGACGAGGTGAGACCAATGTTCCTGTTTCCTACAACAACGTCTATGTATTTTAACGAAGTCCAGACATTAAGGTAACGAAAATAAAGGTAACCAGACTAAAAGGTAACAGGTCAGCGGAGAATATAATCGCGATCAGACATTTGGGTAACAGGATCGCACGAACATTGAGCAATGAAGCCTGTCTGCATAGTCAGTAAGGCTTGCTGTCGCGCCTTCGGCGCTCCCCACCTAAGATGCTCCAGGAGGTCAGCCCCAGCCTACTATCCCCGCTGTTTGAAAGAGGCCGCCTCGAGCCTACACACCCCGCTTCCAGGCGCCTTTGGCGCAAAAATCATAATGAAAATGTCCAAGCCTAAGATGCTCGAGAAGGTCAGCCCCAGCCTACTATCCCCGGTGTTTTAAAAAAAATGGGCGCAATGTTCGCGCAATTATGTTACCCAAATGTCTGATCGCGATTATATCCTCCGCTGACCTGTTACCTTTTAGTCGGTTACCTTTATTTTTGTTTTATTTTTGTTACCTTTTTGTCTGGTCACGATTTTAACACTTAATTTTGTTTTTTTCAGACGTTTCTTCAACTCCAATGTCTTTTGCTTGATCCCCTAGATTGCTACTCGATAACACTTGTTAGCGTAAGCGTAACGCTGCTTACATCATTATCAGTTTTCAACATTCAAGGCGAGAATCCTTGAGTCGTGTGAATATTGCGCCGATTAATAAATTTGTCATTTCTTTACTAGCGAGATTGTAGCTTCCTTTGTCTGAAAAAACATAAAAAATCTCTACATTAAAAAACATACACAAAGAGAAAATGACTCGAAAACTAAGCTGTTAAGATTGCGCAGTTTAGCAGATCTATTCATGGACTTTTGAGCTGCGCATTAAAAAATTTCTGAAGGTCTTATTATTGAAAAGCAAAACTGCAGTGCTCTTATAAACAAACATTGCCTTAATTGGTTCCAAGACCTTGGAATTGGTTCCAAGACCTTGGAACCAATTAAGAATTCTATAAGTCAAAACACAAAATTCCGCGAAAGTTTTCGTGTTTGAAAATGTCATGTTCGCAGTTTCAGTTTGAATGAGCAAAACAGTCTCAAGGTGAACTTTGAGGTGTGTCTACGAGATCGCTTCTGAATAAACGACGTCCTACACTAAATAATCAATTAGCTCAATGTTTTGAACACACATGAGAAAAACTTCAAGGATCACAGTTTTCCGGAATTTTTTCTCTTCCATTTAGGCTTTTGATTTCATGCTATATTCCGGGCAGCACACGCTTCGATGGATTTCGACCAGATTATTCTTTTCATAATCCACGCGGTGGGCGCTTTATCCTCATATGACGCTTTTACTGATTCGTGAATACATAACAACACGGTTTAATGGTTAGCACAACAGTACTAAAATTTATGTTCTTTCAGTCTTTAGAAGAGCTCGTTTGTGTTTAGCCTTTTAAGTTTAGTTTAGCGTATTTTTTGCGCTGTTAGAGCAAATAATGAGCCACTGTTCGTCTATTTTGGTTGAAAAATAAGATTAGAAAATAATGTTTTTGTCTTAAAAAGCGGAGTGGAATTCCTTTTTAAAGCAGAGAAGACCCTCTTCCTTTTGTTCCGAGAGGTGACGGGAGGATTTCTAGAAATCTATGTTAACTGAATTAAACGTTAATCATGCAATTAGTGAAGCTTTCCGGTTAATCCATTCAGAAAACACGTAATTCTGCACAAAAAAATTTCAAGATGAATTCTGATTGGGCCAATTATTAAGATTCACTAGGCGCTGAGATTTCCGTTCAGTGTTCGTTGCTCTTCGCGCCGTCTCGGGCGCCTCGAGGACGTCTTCCGCTTTAGTTGCAAATGGCCTTCCGCGCGTAATGATTAGACTTTGAGTTTATGTGGACTTGTTCGGAGAATCGACTTCTGTTTCCTCTTCATTCGAGTACTCGAAACGAGATTTGAGGTTCCGTAGTTTGGAAGTTGAAATTTGGATAAGGACGCTACGGGTGTTTGGGAGTAGTATTGCCAGTGATTCGATGATTAAGTCCACTTATTATAATTCCAAGAGCCTAACGAATTCTATTCACCGCACGGTTTGTTTTCCTCTTAATGGTACCTTGCGCAACAAAGCGGTTCCAATCAAAGACGGTTAGGTTTCGGCTCGGACAGGCGTCATTCTCACCTTGAGCTTCTTTTTTCAACTTCAATTCTAACGTTAAAATTGAAAATTTTAGGTAACTTCAGGTTAAAAGTGTGATTCTCGTGACTCTTCTTGATGTTAGCCGATGCACTTCTTCTCAGCGTGAAATGCAATTAGGAAACCTGAGAATAGAACTCCTTTGAACTCCTCCAGGTTGCAACGGGTCTCTCGAATGTCCCAAACGTCCCGTGAAATTTTCACGCTTTGCTTCCTTTGCAAATGGCCTCACTTATGCGCCACGTGAGCCGGATATTGTACATGCACACTTCCTCTTGATTATTTCTTACGCCACGCCGGAAAGTTTACGCGAAAAGTAAATTGAACTCCCTTGATTGACGTGTGCTCTTGATGAAGCGTCGGAAACTCGGTTTCTTGACTCGGTTCAATTCACGTCGTTTTTTGTCGATTCCCGAGTTTTAGGCGTAAAGCCAGTACGCGTGCGAAACCTGCAATACGCTTTTCGACTTTTGCGCTCGCCGGAAAACGGACACTTTCGGTCGAGATTCTCAGTTTACACGTTTCTTCTATGCGTTAAAGTGTCGCCTGCAAACTTTTGAAAAGGAATATTAGACTCCGTTTGCATTTAAGTTTGCATTGAACTCCGACTCAAATCCTTTTCAAACGCTTTAATTAATAAATATTCCAAAGTCGGCGTTTGATATCTTACTTTGCAGCTTCCGCCGGCATCCGCCTTCGGAGCGGGTGTACTTTCGTCCGGTGAACTCAATTACACCCGATCCGAAGGCCAATGTCGCTTATGCAAATCGACTCCTTGACGTGCTCTAATTCTAATTCGCGGGCTTCCCAATTAAATTTCGGTTAGTCCGTGTATGGATCTCTTCGCGCATCCAACTCCCTGCGTGGCCCTCCCTCGCAAGCAGAACCCGCTGGGATCCGCGCTGTTTTTTGGCTACTGGTCGCCGCCTTTTATTTTTCATCAACGTCCGTTTTACGTGTTAATTGCGCACGCACTCGGCATCATTTGGATACGCTCCCAGAAACCAAATCATGTCGCAATTTCCGCGAGTGATTCAAGAATGCGGAAAGGTGTTTTCTTGTTTATGCATCGCGTGTATCCTCTCGGATACGGTCGACCACTCAAATCGACTTACGGCGGGGCCCCTCGGCTCGGGAGAACTTTCATTTGTGTGCGGTTTGTTTGTTCTCGAAACTGTGCTAATAAGCCACGTTTCGCTTGTTTTGGTTCCGCGGTCCGCAAACAGCAGAATCCAGAGTTCTCCGAGGGACCCTTATTGACTGCGATGGCCTCCTCATCAGCTTGCACCTTATCGAACTTCCCATTCATTGCACTCACTCTGCCTCGCCTTCGCGCTACTTTCCCCCACGTTGATTATAATTAGCATTTTAGGGAACACTGTTAAAACCCCCAAAATTTAATTTCATCGATGAAAAGTGCAAACAAAAGGCGAAGAAGACATGTCGTAGCCTCAAGCGACCGTCTTGTTGTGCCTCTTGGTGGCCCGAAATTGGCTTCATCCTCGCACCCTCCACGCGCCTTGCATACAAAAACCGACCGTTGGACCAAAAGTCGCTTATGGTTTGGCCTTGTTTCAGTGTTTCTGATCATAAGTAGCTCATTTGAAGTGAGAGTGCGCGTGTTCTCTAAAACTTCCGAAGTGTTCGATGATTGATTCGAGAAACGGACAAATCCAGTCTTTGATTTACTCGTTCCAGGGGAGATGGACCCTTCGACCGCCGACGTGGCGAGTAACGGATCCGAGGCGGGGGGAGAGGGGCGTACCATGGGCGACGAGCAGTCGATGATCGTCCTGGAGCAGCTGGAAAAGTACGAAAAGTGTGGGCGGTCTCTAATAATCTAGTGTTCAGATACTCCAAGTTCAGCTTCATCCTCAACGGCGTCGTCACCTGCCTCCTCGCCGCATTCGGACTCATTGGGAACGCGACTCTCTTCTACCAGGTTTGCAAAATCGCATGATCTCCCCGGCTACCGTATCCTCTTTCCAGATACGTCACTCGCACCATTTCTCCAAGCGGCTCGCTAGCCACCTTCAGATCCTTTGCGTGTGGGATATGATGCTCCTTCTCTGCTGCCTGATCACCTATGGCGTCGTTTCGCTCTACTACGGGATGATTCCCCTCGTGGGTATCGTCGCCTACATACTCTATCTCTTCCAGCCCTTCGCCAGTTTCTGCGTTATCGGCACCATTTGGCAAGTTTGCGCCATAACGATCGAGAGGTTAGTTGGTTCTGACGTCATTCGCTTGACCTCGCGTACCCTGTGGCTTTGTTAAACAGACCGGAGAAGTTAATTATACGCGCCATAAAAAGACGCGCTGCTTAAACGGAATTTGAGCGTGCAAGAAATGTTGAAAACGTCGGAATAAAAAACGAATATTTAGATACATGGCCGTTTCTCGGCCCCTTGAGCAGCGAACGCGCAAGGCGCAATTTTCGGTCCGGGCGATCTTTCTGACGATTTGTTTCGGCGCCTTCGTCCTGAATGTGTTTCCGGTTCCCTTCGAGCGAACCCTAACGGAGTGCTTCGAGATCACCGAAACTGGGTTCCGCGTAAGAACGATGATACGCCAGAACGACATCATCAACAATCAAATCTACGCCATTTGTAAGTTCTCCCTGGCACTTCTGCTCCTTAACCGACTTCTACTTTCAGTGGTGCACCTGATCCCAGATATCATCTTCCGCGCGCCTCTGCCGGTCTTCGCGATCGCGATCCTCACGGTTCGAACTCTACAGGTTCAAACACCGGCCTCAAAACGCTCTTTAATCGTCGTTCTCTTCTTCAGATCTGCCGTAATCGAACCGTCGGTCATCACACGTTCCAACAACAAAAGAAGAACATTCCTTTCATGCTCACGGTAATTCCGAGTATCGAAGAGCGATTAAAGAATGTCCTTTAGCTCTTAAACGCCAAATTCATTCTCTGCAATACACTCTACATGTTCAACACAATCCTCACGGAAGTGCTGGGATACGGTAACAAGACGAGCCGCGAGAATGAGGACAACGTCCAGCAGTACATCTCCACCCTTTACCTCGCAGACCTCTCCAACGTACTCTTGGCGCTCCATTCGTCCACGAATTGGCTCCTCTTCTGCCACTGGCCTTCTTTCAAGAAAACGGAGTTCAAAGTAGTTTATCAAGCAAACACTAATTATGTCAATTAGAGACCGTTTTAGAGCGAAGCGGAGCAAATGTCAACTATGCTCTCGACCGGAAACTCGATCTCGAAGACCTCCCTCTGCGAGCCCAAGTCAGCGGAAGTATTGCTCACCCGATTTCTGGAAAAAGGGCAGGAAGCGTCCAAGGGAGCGATCGTGACCGTAAACCGCTCGACAGAAAGATTAATCTGCCGTATCCCATTTCAGTTATGCAAGTTGAACAAGCGATTTGTAGAGTTCGTCACTAACGATCCCGTGGTCAACATTAAAGACATCGCCGAGCATCCAAAAGTCAGCAAAGCTACAACTAACGTGCAGGAATTCATAGGTAACAGGAAAAGAAAATATCTAACTTTGAAAACGACTTTCAGTACAACTTCTGCAATCGTTTGCCGACAGAACCAGCAGTTTGAACGATATCAAAACTTCTTGTCGGCAAGTGGGATACAATCACTTCGATGCCAACATTCACTGTACTGTAGAGCAGTTTAAACTGATTCGTGATGAGGTGAGTTTAAACAAGCAAGGTTCTTCTCAAACAAATCCTCTTCCAGATGCTCAGCGCTATCGTTCCCCATTCGCAAAAGCAGTCTTCTCTCAGTCGTTCTGCCACGCGAATATACAACTGGACGCTGCGTGAGATCAAGAGTGGCGCTCTGTGTGCCTCTGTAGATGCCACACAGCAGGTGAGATCAGCAGTCCTATATCAACTATCAACCGAATCCTCCCAATTTTTAGCAGTTCCGTTTCCACAAAACATCGGCGATCGAACAGAGGTCGATGCACCCCAAGCAGCCTCTGCGGCGTTTGTCTACCGTAATCCCGAGACTCTTCAACCCTAAGAAGAACACGGCTCCTGCGCTGACGCCCATAACGTACATTATTCCTCCCAGACAGACTGTTTTTAAAGTTATGCGAAAATTCCACCAAAGCGCTGAAAGCAAGAACTCGTCGGCTTCGTCCGGAGACTCGCGCGACCACGCCCAGCTCATTGCCGTCAGTGAGTGCTGACCCTCCCCCAGCGATATCTCACAACTACGGGTGTTCCGATTCAATCGATCAAGATAGCTTCGTCCTTACTATGTTCCTTTCCAAACCAGAAACTGAACAAAAAAGACCTAAATAGAACAAAATAGAGTCATTTCAAGAACTTCATGGCCCACATCGCTGTGGTTACCGCGGAGAGAGAGAACCTGAATAGAACTATAAGGACGTTCCCAAAGAAAAGAAACCTACCATGTCACAAGATAGGACATATGCTCGTTCCTGACCGTTATATTCGTTTGGCCTCCTATCGGCCCGTCGGGAACTGTGGATTCTGGAAATCACAATAAAACACTGAATAAAGGTTAGAACTACCATATTTCGCTTCCACATAAACCGGAGCGGTGCCGTAGCGCTTGGCCATCTGCTCGAAGTTCTTGTAATACCACACGCCTCGCTCGGGAATGTTCTCTCCCACGAACTGCGGCCTTCCTTCCGACTTGCGCACGATCGCATCAAATTCGACGGTTCCTTGAACCTGGCTTGAACGGCGAGTACTTGGATCACTTCGGTGACTCGGCACCCATCCCCGATTGACCAGGATTACCAAACTGAAACAACGATTCGAAAGATTACCTTCATCTTACGTTGAAACTACGCCTACTCCGTTCCGTGCAACTTGAAAGGGGTGATGACGTGAGCTCCGTGACTCGACATGTTGCTGTCCGCAATGAGTCCTCCGCCCTTGTCGTCATGTCCCTCGTCGAATCTTCCTCGTGGAGAAATCAGAAATTCGCGGTCATGTAGAAACTCGCCCTTCAGCTTCACACTTCTGTATTCGAGATCATCGAGAATGGAGAGACTAAACTGCACGTTAGGGCAGAGATACAACGTTGATAACCCACTCATGCGTTGGAAATTTGATGGCAGCAATGTGTAGCTTCTCTTTCAGTTGGGCCAACAGTCCGAGCTTCCAGTTCAGTCGGTACATTTGCCACATTCCCAGCGAGAAAGCGGCGGCTGGAACTGCCTGAAATAGGACGTGAACAAAAACAAGATTAGCCGGAACGCAAATATTACCAGCATTGCGATTGATCCAGCGGTGAGCTTCTGCTTCCTTTGGCCATTTTGTCGACCTCCGCTTTCGGACTTCTTGGAGAGCTGAAACACATTCTAGGTTGAATCATGACTAAAAGACACTCCTTAATAAGTCGTAACAAAATACAAAATTTGATCACCGATATGGCGCGATTATATTGCCCCCAAAACTTTGGACTCCAAAATTTATAGACGCAATGTGTTTTCATGCCAAGCTCCGACGAAACCGTCGATTTGGCAGACCAGACAGGCGACGTTCAAATGCTCAAAAAGCGTCGTTTCGACCATTCACATCGTCCCCGAAACTCGCCGACGGTCGCTTCCTAGGAATTCGAGTTTCCACGTGCGCTTTGTGCTTTCTGGGCACCCGGATGACTGAAGTGGAGCTGATATAAATTAAAATTACCTCTAGAACGTTTTTGCTCGGCCTTTTGGCGCTTAGCTGGATCACGTTTTCCGTCAAGCGGGTCGAAAAGGATCTGCACGTGGCGACGACGCCCTGGATTCTGCTCCTCATCGCTTGAAATCGCCGGAAATCGTGGAATTTGCGCCTCCGGAATTGCAAAACGCGAAAACAACTTTAGGAAGAACGTAAGAATTTTCCATTGACTCCCGCCACGTTGTTTTCCAATTAGCCAGAATATCTACATAATCCACGCGCTCTGGTCGCTTGTGTTCGGGAAGCCGCCGTCGGAATCCCTAAAACGAGCCCTCTCACGTGAAGCCCTTGTTTTGATTTTTACGCCTTTGATTTTGCCGAAAATCGGCGCCGCTCTTCGTCCACTTTCCATCTTCTCATCTTCCATTTCCCGACTTCCCGTGCGTTTAAACAACGAACTTCCGCTAGTTCGCCTTATTTGCTTGGTTGTGTTTCCTCTGTACGCTTGTGATGTCCGGTTTTGTTGCAATGCAAATTTTATGTGGATGTTTCTAGAATGTGAAGTAGCTGTGCGTAATGGTTTCAATGTTTGCCTACAGTGATTTGGCTATCCGAGCGTGTCATTTCTGCATCGTATTCTCCTATTATTATTTCGTTTTAGAAGATCATTGGCCGCCGTCGACGGTTTACATCACCTAAAGCGCGATGGGCGGCCGAAGCAGATTCCCGGTCTTTCTAGCGACTGTAGTCGCCATATCTCTGGATTCAGAATCAATCGGGTTCTTTGACCAATATCCTGCAGGTTTGTGTTCCATGTTAAAGATAAATTTATTTCTTCAATTTACATTTTCAGCTGGAAAATGACCGCGTGAGTGCGTTGAGTGCGAGACTCAATGCTCTCGACGAAAAACTTCAACTGGGCCGCCACGAAATTCTGGAACTTAAAAATCAGCTCAAACTTCAAATGCAGGATATGGAAAGCGAAAATATCAACTTCCTCCGCCACCAAGCTGTGCTGATGAAAGTATGTAGACCAAGTGATTTGACTGCTTCAGAATTCCAATTCTAGGATTTGAAGGGAGAGCTGAAGGATAAGTTGGAGCGTTGGATTGAGCCTATCCCTGTCCTGGTGTTTGTGTGTAACCGCGCTGATGCCATTAGAAACCACATTGAAAAGTTAATCAAGTAAGTGCCAGTGCAGTTTAGTACATTTGTTGACTTTCCTCTTTAGGTACCGACCATCCGCGGATCAGTTTCCTATCCACGTCAGTCAGGACTGTGACAGCGAGGACGTCGTGAAGGAAGTCAAAAAGTTTGGGGCTCAAGTCCACTACATGAAGCATTTGTCTGGGGAAAAGGCCAATATTACCGTGCCTCTCGATCAGAAGAAGTACGTAACGTACTACCGTATCGCTCGCCACTACAAGCTCGCTCTGCAGGAGATCTTCGACAACCTTCATCACTCCTCGGTTATAGTCACGGAAGGTTTGATTTGTAAACTGCGAGTTTAATATCCTGGGCGCGTTTAAGATGACTTGGACATCTCTGAGGACTTCTTCAACTACTTTCTGGCGACTCGTCCTCTTCTCGACAAAGATCCAACCTTGTACTGCGTGACTGCTTGGAACGATAACGGCAAGATGGAAGTTATCAATCAGCGGGAAACGAAATTCTGTACAGGACTGACTTCTTTGCAGGACTCGGATGGATGACTACATCGTAATAACGGCGGTTTGATCACACGGATAAATTGTATCGTTTAGCAACGTATGGAAGGAGTTTCGACCCAAATGGCCTGCCGGATTTTGGGACGATTGGATGAGAGAAACCGAGCAACGCAAGGCTCGATCATGCATAAGACCCGAGATCAGCCGAACGGGAATGACGATGCAAGGCAAGAAAGGGGCGAGCAAGTGAGTGAAAAAAGTTTTCTTTTGTCATTTCTGTCATTTCAGGGGTCTCTTCTTTAACACCCACCTCAAAAAGATTCAGTTGAACACGAATGCAGTTAATTTTACCCAGATGGATTTGTCGTACCTTCTGAAGGACAAATACGATACGAACTTTGTGGAGAAGGTGGAAAATTTGCCGAAGTTAACGCTGGAAGGAATCATTCGGAAAACGCTCGAAACCCGCGATGCCGAGGAGAGTTACGCGGTTTCCTACCAATCAGCTCAGGACTTCATCAAAATTGCCGATAAGTTACAAATCATGAAAGACTTCAAAGTGAGTTCGAACTACAAGAATCGTTTGAATGCATTGTTTGCAGGCCGGAGTTCCACGAACGGCGTATAAGGGTATCGTCACTTGCTACATATCGAAAATGAGGATTTACATTGTGCCGGACAAGTTCACGTGGCACGGATACAAGCCGCATTGGGAAGACTAGATTACCGGTATTTAAACAACTCCACTTTTCGGGGATATTCACGCTTACGGGTTGTTTCATGAAGCCAGAGTTTTACTCAACTATGTATTAATTTTATGTGTTAATATTTAATTAATTGCTAATTAAACAGATTTTTATTGTACATTAATTAGTTTTCCTTTAACGCTTTTTGTGTCATTGCGAATACTTCCTGGTCGAGGTTAAATTGAGCACAGCCATAAATCTCAAGAAACGGTGATCCGATTGAGCAGCACGTTGTTCCGGTAGAGGTAGTTCCGAACGACCAACAATAGCTGTCGTTAAGTGCCAATTCCTCTGCTGCACACGACTTTTCACATTCTGTTTTGTACATTCGTGGAATGTGTTAAGCGTTTCATTCCTCTCCCTACTTCTCTTTTCTGACCTAATCTCTGATCCAATCTTTCCTACTTCTAAGGCCTCGATGGCTTACTTCTATGGCCTCAACGTACCCGGTCTCAGATATTTTTCGAAGCAGTACACCCGCTCCGAACTCAAAATAAAAACGATCATTTGTCGTTTTCTTTCGCTGTCTCCGTACACATCTCGTAAACCACGACAGGCGGAAATGGCAAGTGGCTTTTCATGAAAAGAACGTATACTTCGTCGACAGCCACATCAATCTCTGCAGTCGCCCATCTTTCCCACGACGCCATTCTTTTCGCTCCTTCGGAGACACTCGTTTTCTGTTTTTTGCTCTCGGCACTCATCAGGAAATCATGCAGCAGCTCCCCTTTGCACCGTTTCTCGGCCTGTTGACTATACGAATACGGGCATTCCTTCGCGAGACCTCAGTCCTGGAATTTTTTTCCCGATCTTAAGTCGCTTAGATCCGATTATAAAGCGTTCCAGAGAAGCGAGGGAGGAGTTTGCGCGGACTTCTGCAAACATTTGGGAACTAATACCCTCCATGGGACTTGCCGAATGTAGAAAGTAGTCGTGCGGATCCGGATATGGCTTAGAACTAGTCCCTGAATCTCTTAAAGTTCGCGTCTCAAGTTTTTTGGACGCTGAGCTCGAACTCTCGACCCTCGCGCTCTGCGAAATTTAGGTTCGAAGCAAAAGACGATTTCCCCCTAACGTGCCATCTTAAATACACTTTGATCGGCGAGCAGAAAGGTCCACTTAACTCGATTTCCCAGCTCTCTTTCCTTTTTTGGGGGACACCGACCTCTACTGATTGGATTTCCGAAATTTAGGAACGCCCATGGCTCCGAGATGTTCCGGCAGCCGTGAAATCTTTCGACTTCTTTCTGAAGACGCCCACTCGAATCCGAGGTGGTTTTGAGCCTTCGACCAAACCAAAGTCGCTTTTTTATAGTTGACCCTCTCGGTTCAGCCGTCTGTGCCATATGTTAATTGCGGAGATTAGCGAAATCTGCGTCGAAGCCAGCGCTCCTCCGTCGCGGCCTCTCACATCCTCGCCACATGGCTCAGACACACAACTTTTGAACTTCCACCCTCAATCCAAACAATTTGTTTTCCGTTTTTTGATCTCTTTCGCGGACGCCGCACGTGCTTTATCCGTCTCCGCCTGACCATACATCAAGTTCCTGGACGCTTTCAGGAGAGACGGCTTTTTTTAGCAATCGTTTATGTTTTGGACGAGCCGAACACTCGGTTCCTCTGGAATCGTTTAGAGTCGTGCCAACCTTTCGTCTTTGTTCCGACTCTCGAATTTCCGTTTTTATCCAATTTTTCGTGCCGGTGGAAAGTGGCACGGAGTCAAAAAGTCGCGGGAGTCGGTACAGGGGTCGAAAGTGGTTCCCACTCAACCCCGCGGCGACCTTTAACCGCAGTTTAAAAGTTAAATCTGAGGTCTTCGAATTTCCATAACGACGAACTTTTGTATGTGTTCCTTTTTGTGGAAGAGGTCACTTATATGAAAACATTTTTGCCTGTCCTGGAGGGCGTCTCAATCAGCGTTGCTCATAATGCGAAATTTGGAGAAGGTTTCTCTCGCCCTACCCTTATTGTTGCCGCTCCTTCGGATATTTCGGGACGTTCTCTTGGGTCTTCCGCACACCCATTTTTGGAAACAGATCTGTTTGTGCATCTCATTTGGTCTACAAGAACGGACTAGCTTGCAGCAGAGGTAGATAAACGAATTTGTGGGTAGCGGAACGTGGAACAGTTGCGGAGAGAGGCGGAGGAATGCGAACGACGCCACCCGGCCGGCGGAGGAATGCGCCTGCAGCCGCGAATTCCCCCCCACCTTGGCTGGCAACAGCTCGAATTTCGGGACGTTTGCTTTCCAATGTTTTGTGTTTTCTTCTTAATTCTGTGCACATGCTGTAAACAGCTTCTGAGGGCTTTGCATATACGAATCTCCGAAGGGCCAAAACATACGAGAGTCCACTCGCGATAAACGGACGCCGGCGGAAGCCACCGTCCGAGTTCGCAAGTCGCCGTGATTCGATTAATCCCGTTCTCCGCCTTTCTGGAAAGTGCCCATGGTTGTCATCTTTCCCGCGCCTAATATGTTTCATTTTGGATGTACTTTTCGACATCCCTCCGCCCTTGGCGGAGAATGCAGGCTTGATTTCGAATTTTGGTCTCCCGACTTGACGGCGGGATGAGCTGTTGTAATGCCGCAACTGCAAACGTTTTCTCGGGAATTGCCGCAGCTATTGTTTTCTCCCATGCTTCTGGATTCTAATTATTACGTCTTGCTTCAGATTGTGCCCAAACTTGATTCTGCCATGACCGTCGATTCAAAGCGCTTCCAAAGGCAAAGTCGGTTCGCCGCTCGGATCGCGAACGCGCTGACGATCGACGAAGAATTTGAGTCCACTTCGCCCTCCACCTCAAAGAACCTCATCGAGGGACTCCCACTCGAAGTGTGGCAGAGGATCTGCGAATTTCTGACCATTCGGGAATTTTATTTTCTAGAACTCGCCTCGCGGGGACTTCGGAGAATTGTAATTGAAGTTTGGAGAAGTCGGCAACTCGTCGTCCTCGAAAACGACTTTGATTCACTTAGAGATCTTCAATAGTAAGTACTTCGAGATGGCATTTAAGGTCTCACTACCAAATTAGCTTCCAAGTTCCCGAGTCGACGATGAACCGTTTCTCGCTGACCGCGGACAACATGTGGACACATCAGCGGGAAGAACTCGACGTTCTTTTTCCCAAGAAGCTCATTTTGACTGCGTACAACGATCTGAGATTTATCATGCATAAGAGCAGATACCTGGAGAAGCTAGTCTTTTTACGGGCAAGTACTACTCACGTTTTAAACAAAGTGAATTCTTGTCCTATAGAGTCCTTACAAGGAGCAAAGAGTCCCGATCGGTCGGAGCTTCTTTCTCTTCTTCTCCTTCGACATCTTCGAGCGGCTTCAAACGTTGGATCTAACCATGACGAGGTATCGTAAATGCTTTAACTCTTAACTTGAAACCAAGTTTCAGCTTCGACCTCTACGATCTCATCGGCTGCTCCGGCAGTTTCCCGCAACTCTCCGAAATCATCGCCGAGCGCGCTTGCATTTACATGCCGCGAAGGGAGATTCTGGGAAACCACGCTGGGAAAGAACTTAAAAACTGCCTGGTGGATTACGGTAAAATTAAGAAAGGAATGGCAGCTGGAACGAAGGTCTTTCTGGGTGAGCAAAGCAAAAAATTTGCATTTTTAATTGTTTTTCTGTCGGATTCCAGCCGCGCTCGTCGAGATGTTTCTCTCGCTGACGACCGTCCGAGCAGGTGGCGCAGAATACAGGTCCAGCGGGTTCGTTGCTTTTCAATAGTTAAAATGGGTGACCTCGATAATAGGTCTGTACAAAGCAAAGTTTGAGAAAGTAGCCTTTAGCCATCTAGATTTGTGCTCGTTTGAGCATTAAGCTGACTTGTTAACAAGCCCATGTAAACAAAAAAGAATAAAATTTTGCAGATGTATAACTTATGGATATGGAGTAGAAGACGAAGACCAGGGACGCGGCTTCGGCACCTATCATTTCGTGCCTCAAGGCCGAAAACGGTCTTACTGCGCACTGCTTTTAAAGAAGGCGGTCGCCCAGTTCAACAACCAGAAGTTCAACGAACATCTGACGGAAGCCACTTCGGTGTAGCAAAAAGGTCCATTCGATTTTGAGATATTATGCGTGAGAATTGTAAATAGCTGTAAGCTTTCGCTTTGAAGTTTGCCGGTGCTCTTGGATATTTATTTGGTCGTCGTCGGAATTTAGTTGTTTGTCTGAATAAATCTTTATTAGAGGAGTTTTGGTCGGTGTTGCGAGGGGATTGAGAGATCGTTGGCCGAAACCAATTAATTACAGGTGGAAACAGGCAGAAGAAGAGACTGTCTCACAGGGCCGCCGCCATACTAATAACGAACGCTGGAATTACAGAAACGCCAACTGTTACCATTTTTGCTCACGCTGCAAATCATCGCTGACCTTTTGTTGTCCTGAGGCGTCGCACGCACCTTGCAAAAAGACATCCTTTGATCCAAAATTCTTGACTCGAATTCCATTTCGGGTGGTTCTTACTCTTATCAGTGGAGGATAGTGTACATATTCATCGAATCGCTCAAACTTGCTTTTGGTCGATTTCGAGTTATATCAGAATTGTGTCCCGAACGGATCTTGTTTTAACCAAACCCACTGAACCATCGAAAAAAATAAATTACACTGAAATTGAAAATATTGACACCTAGTGTAGGGAAATCATCCATAGGTTAACCTGAAGTGCATATCAACCTAGAAAAATTCGTTTTTGGTTTAAGAGCATGAATAAAATGCCATCAAAGACAATTAGCCGTTTTTCGTATCGCGTCCTTTCCGAGGGCATCGGCGATCAGTCTGTTCCTCGGCCGGGGCACCACTGAATACCGACTTCATCTTTTTAAAGAGGAGCTTCAGCGTTCCGGGGCCTCTCCCAATCAGTCGGGATTGTGTTCTCCGTAAATTCACGCAGTTCTCGACCGTAACGAGCACGTAAAAGACCTAATTAAATACGTGTCGCTGTCGCCATAAAGACAAAAACACTCGACTTTCATCCGAATGAATAAGTCCGCTCGAAAACATCAATTTTCGTATCGGAAAAGTAGCAAATATAGTCCTCTCCTTCGCCCATAACAGCGCCCTGCTATTCTCTTTAAAATTTGATTAGCTTTCCACCTTAAAAAATCGGCTTTACAATGACCCATGCGTCCGGGAATAACTTAATTAAGAAAACTTTTATCGGGTGAATGTCGTTTGGCGGCTGTTCGACTCCCAAGTGCTTGAGGTAACAATGGAGGGTGAATTTGGCAATTAACGGGGAGTACTCGGATAGCGACGGTCGCGCGCCTCTCCACGCAGCCAAGTAGTGCAAACATTGCCCGGGACAAAAAGAAGTAGCTTGTTCATCGTTTGATGTCTTTGGAGTCGAAAAGTTGCCTTTCGCTGCCGCCGCCGTTTAATTTTAGTCCCACCTGGGTCGCGCCACGCGCTAATAGTTGCTCCTGTGAGGATAACACCTTGGTCCATTTTCCTTTGTTTGCTTCGTTTTTCTTTAATTAAGTAATCAGGCTCTAAAGCGTAAACAAGACGGCTGAAACCGCCGATGGCGTGAAGTCTTTATCCATTTCAACGCTTATTTTGCATTCGACGTTTCTTCTCGCGCATATCCGCTTTCGAAACTTGGGTTTCCGTGCAGTGGCGTCACACATTCTTATCAAACATACAGCACGAGCAGCTGTGAAAGACAGAAAACGGCTCTGAACTGAAGCCAGATCAGCGGCCAATATTCAAAACAACCAAATGAAGACAATGGTAAAAGCCTTTCGGGTTCTTATGAAGCTCTGTGGTCCGTGCAGCATAAATTCAAGTGCCATCGTAGTTCGTTTCTGACAGCTGAACGGATTTTGAGTCCTTTGAAAACTCATTAGCGCGAATGGAAAACAGGTAATTTTGTATGCGAAGCCCTGGGTTATTACTAGCAACGCCTGAATACGATTCTCTGTCTTCTTTACCACTATCATCAGAATTCAACTGACTGTTAACCACGTTAAACGCAATGCCCTTGCAAATAAACATTGGCCAACCATAATTTAATGGTCTAAGGCCCTTCAGCCAGCATTCAGTTCTTTAGATTTCGATTTCGGTTTGTCAGTTTTCCGTATTCTAAATTGTTTTTTAAGCACAGTACCCGGCAGAAAATAACCAAAAATAGTAGGATGTTCTTTGTCGCTTCGTTTCAGGGTCCTAATCAAAATTTTACACCGGAACAATATTTGCCTGTTTATGCTCATAACTGGTCCCCGAACTCTTCTCTTCCATAGGCGGCGCCTTCTCCGCCGCTCCTCCCATTTCCTTTATACACAACGCTTTGGTCTCGATTGTTTGTAACTTTACTTAACTTCCTCCTTTTGAAAGCTGCACACGTCAAACGCAATTTATGCTTTCGCGTCACAAAGCGACATGTTGTAGTAGTGCCACTATTTTCTCTTTTTTATCGAAGCAGAAAGGGCGCCGCATGATGGGACTTTCTCGATTTCCGGTGAATTCGTTTCCCAGCTCGTAATTGGTTTTGGGAACTTTTATTGAAGCCAAATCCAACTAAGAAGGTTACTCTTCCTTTTTAAAATATCTTGGAAGTCGAAAACGCCAAGCTTCGATACTCTTCGGGAGAAATCCGTTTGAGTGTGTTTTAAGGAGAAGCTCGAAAACAAGTGAGAGTGTGAATAAAGCTTCTTGAAGCCATGACTATCGTTCGTCACAGTCTGCTGTCATCTACAGCGCTTGAACTCTTCTGTTTCCTTAATCTCCAAATCTACGTTTTTCGAAACTCCCAAAGGGACTAACTCTAACTCCAAACTTTTCAAAAACAGATTTCTTGTTCTTGTCCACTTCACCTTTTAACACGCAGACACAACAACGAATGTCAGTTGTTGCGTGGCGCAGAAACCACCAAACTTCGTCCTAAAAACGGTTTCGGTCCCGGAACAACAATTGTCCCTTCTCGACCCTGTTTTCGTTCCTTGACAGATCGATGAATAATGTATAAACCATAGTTGGATACAGGAGTATTCCCGCGTCATTTGGATGATTACTCGAGGTTCCCCAGTCCTCCCCTAGCGCGTGCCGAGGCCTCCGAGAGGAGCTTTACTCGTCTCCTCGTGCTGAATAATTCTCGCGCGTTCCTGACATCCTTTGTTTCGCCCCTTTTCAACAAGATAGTTTCTAAACGGTCGTCGCTTTCAAGGTTTCGCGTTGCCAGGAACGTCGGCACTCCAGGTCCTCCTCGACCAACTTCGGCATTTGCAGCCATGGCGAATTCCTCTTTGGCGTCGGAACCGGAGGTTCGAGCGATGGTGGAAGAGAACAGCGACTCCTTCGATGATTCGGAGCCGCTTCTCAACTATCCCCCCGTCCGCGCCTTCTTCATTGTGGCCTACGCGGCTGTGTTCCTCTCTTCCATTTTGGGTGGGTTATCCATTAATTTCATGCTCTTTGCACCGTCACAATCACAAGACCCAGTTTTAATCTTTAATTGTTTCAGGAAACGCCGTAATTCTCATTGTGCTCATGCTGAATTCCTCGATGCGCACCATCACAAACTTCTTCCTGGGAAATCTGGCGATCGCGGACCTCCTCGTCGGCTTCTTCTGCGTTCTTCCCAACGCCGTCCACTTCGTGCTCCTCTCGCATGGATCTTGGCCGTTCGGCGAGGGTATGTTCAACATTAAGTGGTGGTGCTTAATCTTTAAAAACTTTCCAGGAATGTGTCATTTTTACATTTATATTCTCCACATGATCCCGAACTCGAGCGCCGGCATTCTGGTAGGTGTTTTTTTCACGCGCTGGGACAAAGCTGAACTCACGCGAATCACACTTCGATTGGTCGAGCACGTGTGGATTCGGAATTTGTCCTCAGATGCAATATATCGCTTTGCATCTTAAAAGAGGACGCGGAGTCCGCGCAAATATTTACTTTCCCTTTGCTGTTGCGAACAATGCGCTTCACTTGGTCCTTTTTTCTGGTAACGATCGCCGTAACATGATCCTCGTCCGCACATTCCGACAGTAACTATTCAAGACGGCCTATTTATCCATGTCACAAGACCAGAGGAACACAAAACGCGCTGTTTGGTTCCTTGTTTTGGTTCTCTTCTCGATAGAGTTGAATTAAGGAGCAAAAGTCAAAGAACGCGACGTTGCATCTGTACCGAAGATGTGCGTAAGAGCTGAAGAGGCACTCAACAGCTTGTGACACTGTCAAAAGATGCCGATGTGACACAAAACGACGATTAAGGAAGACGGTTTCAGGTGCTTCTCTCGATCGAGCGCTTCATCGCAGTCTTACGGCCGATGCTCGTGCACCACCTGCTCACCAAGACGGTCCTCGCGATAGCGGCGATCCTGTGCTGGGTCATCAGCGGCGTAATGAACCTACCGTACTTCTTCGCCGTCCGCTACATTGACTCTCCTCGGTTCGGGAGCGCCTCCGGTTTCTCGATGCCCGTAAGCACAAAACAAGCACTTTCGATGCAAGGGGTTCGTTCAGATCTGCACCCGGAAACACATTCGATTTCACGGCTTCGAAGTCCTCAAAGTGATAACAACCACGAATTTCTTGGTTTGGTACGTGCTTCCGCTGTGTTGCATTTGCGGCATCTACATCACGATCGGAGTTGCTCTGTTACGAAGCACTGGTAAGCGACTTGGTTTAATGCTTCCCAAGTTCGCAGAGCCCACAAAGCATTGGACAGATTTTTGAATTTCGTGCTGAAAACAATACATTCGACGCCAAAGATGTAAATAACAAAAACTGTTTCAGGAGACGGAGCAGTGGCCCGCTCGTCGTTACGCTCCTCAAAGAGCAACCAGAGTCAGAGCAAAAAGAAGCCGTACCAGTCGCTAGGCGACAACATCAAGCAAACCTCCAAAAAACTGCTCTCGTCGACCACAAAGTGCAAAGAAGCGGCTGAAAGGTCGAAACCCGAAAAGCCGGGCCGATCCACCTCCATCGAGGCCATCGACAGGCAAGAGGACTCCCTTAAACACCTTCTAAACCGATCTTTTCAGCCGCCGGCGGGTGATTAAACTCGTCGTGGTCATCGTTCTCTCCTTCGCGATACTCTCCTTCCCTCGCTATTCATATCTGGTAAGTTCTAAGATCTTTGCATGCCCAGCGACCTTCCCTTTCCAGATCTGGTCAGTTTGGCGTGACAATAGAGTTCCACGCTGCATCAGTTGCTTGTCGAGTTTGGTTCATCCAACCACGTTTCTCCTCCTGTTTATCAATAGCGGAATCAACCCTCTTCTATACGCTTTCCTAAGCGTCAGGTTCAGAACGGCGATCAAGGAGACGTTTTTCTGTCATTCGCAACGGGAAAAGGTTTGCTCAGATGGAATTAGATCAAAATCGAAAAATTCCGTTGCAGAGACAAAGCAAAATCGTGATGAGCTTACGCGGAAACCACACAAACGACGACCAGGAGCCCGTGAATCCCATCGAACGCGTGGGTTACCGTACTCTGGCATCAGGAGAAAACGAAACAATTCTAGAGACCACGATAACTTAATTCCACGTGAAACTTGTTCCAAAACACGCGGGTCTCGCGAGGTCAGCACATTTAAAATACGCAACTTCCGTCCACCATTCCTCATATCCACTTGCGCGGTCACTTGATGAAAGCTAAGCTCTGAACAAAGGTGCTGAGTAACAAATAACAATTTATTGGGACAACAATAAACAGAACTTAGATGGGGTTATTGACCCACTTGCTGAGAGGACCGTGCTCACGGATGTATTGGACATTGACTCCGTCGGACACAAGACGCCCTTCTTCGCGCATGCGCTCGTAGTCGGCGCGGTCCCACTTGGTGAATCCCCACTTACGGGAGACGACGATGAACTGACGGCCGGGGAACTTGAACTTGGCACGGCGAAAAGCTTCGATAGCGTGCTCCTCGTTCTAAATGAGCCTATGAAAGGACTGAAAGTGAGAAGAGGACTTACCTGATCACGGACGCGGACGGAGAGGAGAAAGTCTCCGATGTCGACACGGGCGACAAGTCCCTGGGGCTTTCCGTAAGCTCCACGCATTCCAGTTTGCAATCTATCGGCACCGGCGCACGACAACATCTTGTTGATACGCACGACGTGGTAAGGGTGCTTACGGACGCGCATGTGGAAACCGTCCTTACCGCAGTTCTTGACCATGTACTTGTTGGCGCAGATACGAGCGGCTTCGAGGGCCTCGGAGGAAAGATGCTCGCGCTCGTTGGAGATCATGTGCACGCACAAAGGGAACTCATCGACGTTGGCCTTCTTGCGTCCCAGGTCGAAGATGCGAATCTTGGGGTCAGGCACACCACGGCAGAAACGCGACTTGGGGTACGGCTTATTCTTGATGTAGCGGTAGCAACGAGCTGGACGACGACCCATTTTGATATCTGAAAACAAATCTGAGCGTCAGCACATCGTTCGGATCAAATTCCACGACCAATTCGCGCAAAACTACTCCAACACGACCAAAAACAGAACTAAGACATCACAAAACGTCGATTTCGCACAGAAATCCGGGTTTTAAGCACTTCGAACCACACGATTTCGCAAGAAACTCACGCGTTTCTGCCTCATACACTACAAAATACAACGGCAAAACCTTTCGACGCCCAAAATCCTGACAGCCAACGAACTCTTAGGCGAGGGAGGACTGAACGAGCGAAGCGGCGAAGGTACGGTAGGACGCCGCGATCGCGGCGGGAGCCCTGATTCAAAAATGCTTCGGCTCGTCGCACGTTCGGTTACTGGTTTTGTGCTCCACGCGAAGAGCGTTTTATTGTCGTGCGCCAGTGAACCGCATGTTTCGGGGCGAAAGCGATGCTGCCGCCTGATCGGTGTTTTCAGAGCGCTCATGAAGCCCGGATAAACTATAATTTCTGGGCCGTACTGACGTGTTTCTGGGCGAGTTTGGGCTCGGCGTGATGCGCATCTCATTCCGCGTCGAATGTCTCCAAGAGCGTCGAAATCTGTGACATGTGCAAAGTTCGTCGCGTGTCGCTGGTTGGGTACCCATTCGAGTAAAATCAGTATTCCGGGATTTTCTTGCCAAATACAGCTGGAATTGCTTTTTCAATCGTTAACACGCCAGAACGGCAGAGAAATCATCGTTTATCCGGGCTCAACGACCACTCGAAAAACACCGATCGGGCGGCAGCATCGCTTTCGCCGCGATTCGTCCATTTCGCCCGGCGCACGACAATATATACGATTTATTAGCGAATCTTCGAAACGCACTCATAAAGGCTATTTTTCAGTCTCGCAAAGCTCTCCACCATGTCCGCGTCGCTAATCTTCATCCCGTTGCAGATGTACGCGAAGGAAAGGCGATTGTGGACGTCGATGCGGACGTTTTGGCCTCCGAAGCCGCTGTGACCGAAAATCCATTGATCCTGAAACTGACCTGAAGAAGTGTGTTAACTTTGAAACTCACATCTGGGTTTTTGGTGAACTGGAAACCGTATCCTTTGTTTTCGCAGTATCTGTAGTAGGGGGTATTATGTTAAAGGTTCTTTTGTTGGAACACTTACCCATTGATGATATCCATCTCATCTTCAAGCTGAGGAAAACTGAACATATCCAGGGTTTTTTGGCTCAAAAGTTCCGAATTAGCTACCAGAGAGTGTAACTTCGCCAAGGCTCGCGCAGATCCTATTCCCATGTTTGAAGGCATTGGGAGGAGCCTATTTTCGAGTTTGTTGTACTGAAACCATTAAAACAAGGTTGTTCACCACAGTGTTAACAAACGTCTTCAGTGGTAATCCAAGGCCATTGCTGATACAAACGTTCGTTGTGGTGATTTGATCCCAAGTTCCACCTCCGCAGAGCTTCTGGATTCCGTTCTCCCTCGGCCCTGATTTCGTCTTTTGAAGCTTGTTTAATGACGGCGACGGAATCATTGTGGGTCTCGCATTCCAAGCCGAACGTGATCTCATTTAAGAATTCTGAAAATAAGATTAGAGCATGTGAGCTTTAAAGCTTTTAAATACCGTATTTCCCCTGTATTTCTTCCTTGAAATACTCGTTCACTCCTCTTCCCTTCTCGTCGACCCTCCGCAACACCTGGTCGATGAGGAGTCCGATCGATAGTGCGTGGTAGCCCGTTTTGGTTCCAGGCGTCCAAACTGGCTCGGAATCCTCGAAAATCTTCGCAATTTTCGACCAGTTCTTGAAGTCTTCGATGGTCGTTATTACATTTTGATACGGTAGCCCAGCCTAAAACTTTATGACATTTTAAAACCATTTCGCAACCTGCCTGATGTGAACAAATGTGGCGAACTGTTATGTCGCCCTTCCCGTGTTTTTCGAATTCCGGCCAAAACTTGACCACTTTGTCATCGTAGGAGAGCTTTCCTTTTTCAACCAAGTGGGCGACGATGATGGCGCAGATACTCTGAAACTGGATATAATTGGATACCGTAACATTAAGGACACCTTGGAGGTTGAAAACAAAATACTCTTTGTATCTCGCTGCCAAAATAGTCCTGAAATCGCGATCATTGCTCACATTTACTGCACTCCGATCGCTTACCGTGCTTCTTGTTCGCGAATCCGCCATAGAGGTCAACGACGAGGCGTCCTTCGAAGAACACGGAAAACGCGGCCCCCTCCGATTCCAGGCCGTTTTCGAAGTTTGTCCTAAAAACACACATTCATTGGCGAAATCAGAGAAATAAAACCTGAAAACATCGAAAACATCCGCGAAACGTTCGTCCAGAATCTCCCCTGCCACGTAATTTGCATGTTTGGTCCCGTTTGTCGCTACATCTGGCATCTCGTTCCGGGGCTGCGAAAACAATCCAACGGCTTTGCGGGGCTGCCTGGAAGCGAATTCTTTAGAATTCGATGAAACAAGTCAATAAGCGCGGAGTGCAAGTCATAAAAACAAACCCCAGAAGCTTGAATGAATCGAGTTTATTTCACAAGGGAGTGGGAATCCTCCGCTTAAATTACCACTTTCGCATTAATCTTAACATTTGAAAAGTTGTAAACTTTCGAAGAAATTAAAAAGTTTGAAGGTTTGAAGGTTCTAACATGAAGCAAAACATCTCACATCACAAAATACAGATTTACTGGGCAGATCTGTTTATGTGGTGCTTGTTTTGGCGATAAACATGCGAAACTACGAGATACCCGAGTGTGGAAACCTTCTCTCCTTTCAACTACGCCGCTGTATTCCGCCCTCAATTCATCTGGAGGGTTTGAAGAAACTACGAGAAGAAGAATCAATAGGCTTATTAAATGCATGAGAGGTGAAGTGTGTAGCGTGGAAAAGACATGTTAGAGGGCCAGGCGCTGCCGTTAGGAGGAGACACTCCCGGGATAACAGCATGTTCGGAGAGCCGCCGCGCGAGGGAAGCTTGTAGAACAAACCTTTCGAACGTCGCGGAGAACAGAAGCCGCTGAAGCTGTACAGGAAACGCCGAGAATCCAAGCGAAAACGCCTTGTACAGCTTCAGCATTGTTTGTCGACGGGAGGAATTCTAACCGAGAGCGGGAGGGTCGCCCAGCTGAGGATGCATAACGCGGTTCAATTACGCATATAATGGGATTTAGGAGCGTCGCAAGGAGGCAGAAGCCAAACGAACAAGTGAACAGCCCAGATTGAGGCCCGTTTGATATTTCCGTTTCCATGAATTTGTCCTTTGTGCCAGCAATTAACGTCTGGGAATCTGTTTTTAAGCTTATACGACAATTTGCGAAACAGGAAAACAAAGAAGCATTTTATGATCTACACAGAAAAGCGTACGACCAAAATGAGTTCGTGGGGAGATAAAGCCTATAAAGCAGAAGCCTGTAACAGGATCATTCCAGAATATCTGTTTCTGTGCACCTCCGTTAGCACACGGATTACAGTCGACTCATGTCCCGAACTATGATCCTTATCGTCAAAGCTGCTCCCAGGCGGCGAACATCTTGAATATCCGGTCGAGGAGTCTCATTTCGGTTTGGTCAAACGGCAAAGGCGCTGAGCGGATGATGCAGAGACCGGTTGGCGTTAGGCGGACGCAATCGCCTTTTGCGAGAAGACGAGTCCACTCGGTGTCCATCTTGGTGTTCTTGGTCAAGGCTGCTCTGAAAAAGGTAATTGTAAGCTATTAGGAGTTGCAGAGGTCGCCGCGTTTGAGAGGACGAGGGGATACAAGAGCGTGCTCACTCCGAGTTTCATTCCGCTCGATAAGATCTCTTTTTCCAGATTTTCGGTGTCGCGATTTGTCTTAAAACCGTCCATTTGTTTCCCGAGGACGCAATGAAACTGTAAGTTTGTTTTCCTTTTTCTCCTGCTAGCTCATTTACAATACGCACTATCCAGCGCTAGGATCTAATCCTCTTTGACAATTTGTCGAATTTGAATTCACTACAGGAGCGTCTTTATGCAGCTGTTTGCATAACCGGTTTTCAAATTAAGAGTCCGGTGGCTTTGTGCCTAAGAAAGGTTATTCATCCGTTCCAAGTTCGACACTCAAGCCGCAACAAGGTCTATCTAACAGCCAAACCAGAGATCCTTTTGCCCAAATGTCAAACATCAATTTCGCATATAATTGCCATGTTATATATGTAAAGGGGTCGCGGCGATTGACGGTCAAGTGGAGATTCTTTCAGAACAGCGACTCTTCGACTCCTGCTGTTCCTGGCCTTCGTCTGGCTTCCCGCTGAAGCCCAATTCGGGGAAATCGCCTCCTTGGTCTCCGGACTTATCGGCTCAGGTGCCTTGGGTGGCCTTGGAAACCTCGGAGGCCTTGCCGGCCTCGCAGGCTCCGCGGGATCCGCCGGCGCAGCCGCGGGAGCGGCCGCCGGAGCGCTTTCGAACGCTGGAACACGTAAGTCTTCTTCGCTAATGAATTCAAATTTCGGCAGGATCATCAAAATATTGATTGCGCGAGTAGTCTTCAACAGGTTCTAATCGCTCGAAAACGGGATTAATTTGCAATCGCGCAATCCCGGACGCGTTAATCTTGCGGCAAATCTTCACTTTTAAATGGTTGATTTCAGTTTATCAGCTAGCCCAAACCGCCCTTCAGCTGACCGGCACAGGGGTCCAAGTCCTCAACCAAGCCAGCGAAGGCGCTTGGTTCCCTGCTGTTGTGGAACAGGCCGCGAAGGTGCGTGCGATCATGCGATTAATCGATTAAAGGAATTTCTTTCAGAACCAAAAGGAATTCCAAGAGAAACTGCTTGCAGCTAACACGAATCCAGCCTCGATCCCGCTCACCTCGCAAGGACTCTTTCCACAGTCGAGCGGTTTGGGAAATTTTCTTGCATCCTTAAAAATTAATTGATTCAGGAAAAATCGCAAAGGGGCGCGAGTTGACGGTTGGACCGGAGTTTGGAACACATTTCCCGGCGCCCGATGATTATGACGGTGAGGACAAAGAAGAGACTTCGAGTGCCAAACCAAAGACCGTAAAAGGAGGTCCGGACGTAGCCGAAAATATCGACGAGAAGCCGTCAAAGTTGTTTCCTGAAGACAAAGAGGAGGTGGAAGAAACGACCCCATCGTCGACCACTACGTTAACCACGACGACGACCTCGAGTACAGCACCGGAAGAGGTGAAAAAAGAAGTGGCCCCGTTACCGGCGCCTCGGAGGAGAATTCGAGTAGAGATCCCAGAGAATAAGAAGGACGAGGACGACAGTGACTACTACGACAGTTTCAAGACGGATTCAAACACCGATTTTGTGTTCAGCGAGCATCTCGACGAGGAGGAAGAGCCTCTGGTAAGCTTATCGGCTTTCCGTGATTGTAAGTGTATTTTTATGTATTCAGCTGCCATCCAAAGCCTCTAACGCTAAGTCCGAAAGGTTTTCTGTATCGGTCCCGCCGACGACGCAGAAATCCAAAGCTAGAAAAGCACCTGACTTGTCGCGACTGGTCGAAATCCTAAAACAGAGCAACCTTGAAGAATCAGAGATCAACGAGATAATTAGTCAGGTAAACGGGCGATGCACGATAAATGTTCATCGGAATGACGTAAGGTTGAGGTGAACAAGAACACAAAGCCACGCGAAAAATGGCCTTCGACGACGATTCCAAATTCGGAGGAACTTGATCCGCAAGACGCGGAACGCGAAGAGAAGCGGAGAAGAATCCTGGAAGCACATAGGAGAGGAATCGCCTCGGCCACGCGGCTTTCTTTCCGTCCCTCGACGACCACTTTTGCGTCCCCGGTCAGGCATAGGAAGGTCACGAACCCTTCGAACCACAAGAATGTGACCATTGTTCCGAGATTCGTAAGACCGAAGACAACCGTACAGCAAACTGAAGTCAAAAGATGGAACACAACCACCATTCCTGTAAGAGAGCGACGTGATTTCGTTCACAAATGCGACTTTCAGGTTGAGCGAGGACGCATTCTAAAAAAGATAAATTCGCTTGCCGATCTCCGCGCGCGAGCGTTCTCCGTCCAGTCCCAAGTCAATTCGAAGATCCACTCCACAAACTCAGAACTCCGGCCGATTCACAGTGAACGCTACTTGGTGGATGCTAATGGGAAGCCCTACTGGCCTCACGTTGCCACACAGAAAGCTCAACAAGTTGTGCGCCCTCAACAAGTCATCCGATCGCAGCAAGTAGTTCCACCCCAACAAACTGCTTTTTCTCAACACGTACCCCAACAAAAAACATTTCCTCCTGCGCGACCAACTGTGGTTTATCCAACCGTGACAACTACCACTGCACCCTTTTACTACAACCAACGAAACCTCGGCTTCTACCAGCAATTTTCCCAGCAACCCCATATCTTCTACAACATGTTCTCTTACCCCAGCACGAACACGTTTCAGCCTTCCATCGCCCAATCTCAGAATCCGTTTGCTCCCATCTTCACACCGCAGCCGCAAGCGACCGCTGCGCAGTTCGGAATGCCTTCGTTTCCTCAAACCGGGTGAGCCCTTATATTTAACGCCTCAGATGTACATTTGTATGTAAATTATTTGTTGAAGTTGAATTAAAATATGTTTATGTGATCGCGCATGAGCGATTCGTACTTGCCGTGTGGAAACGTCCATACTTGAGTGGATGGACGTGGGAAGCCGGGGACGGCGACATTCTCTCGCCACGAATAAGCCACTTTGAGAGGACACTGGTCAGTCACGTGCTCCTTTCTCCCAAGCGAGAATTCAATGAGTTTGGCTTATCGCGCCAATTTTCGCCGAACGAAGCGGGCGCCCGAATCGATCTCTGCGGTCTTGTTATTGGTAATCTCACCGGCGCGCTACTGTAACCACGCGCGCGTCCTCCGTCCGTCCGTCCGCTCGTCGGTCGTTCCGTCCGTCGACCTCAATTTTCGCCTGTTGTTTTCGAGTAATTTCACATTTTTCACCTATTTCAACCCACAAACGACGGAATTCATGCTCGTTCCAACTCCGATTCGTGTTCTCCTGAAACCCCGAAACCGCCGATGGTCGTTTTTCGATTCCGCACCGATTAGCGGACATCAACTGACACATCGATCGGAACGCGATCGCAGCACACGCTATTCGATGCGAGAACAGAAGCATTTTTGTTCTTTTCGATGGATTTTGAACTACTGGCGAAGAATAACGTTGTAGGCGGACTAGTTCGAAGCCTCCGTTCGTTCGTGTCGATTTTAAAGTTTACATTGTGCCTAACTTTGTTGTGAGGATGCCGCCCGTGGCCTGTTACCGTCGTTTTTTTGTCCCACATCGTCCTAATTGTAGTCGTTCGTTCGGATTCGATATTTTGAACTGTTTGCTGGACTTATTTCATACCAAAACTGCCAACAAAGCGATGTGAAACGCCCACGAGCGCTACCAAAGGGCGCATTTATTTGATCAATTTGAAATGAATTGTCGTGTCGATTCCATCGGAGCCTGGCGATGCTGTGGGTGTTGTAATGCATTGCTCGTTTTCAGGAAGGATCAGCTGAAATTCATCTGAGATTCCCACCCGTCTCCACGTTGGCCGACTTCCCCAGGCAAGAATTTGAAGAAATGGACGAGGATATGATATCAGGTTGGTCGCAACCAAGAAATTTACGCTTAAATTTACTTTAGAAAGCGAGCAAATGGCGCTGATGACCGCTGAATCCAACGCCGACTCCTCCGAATCCACTTTCGACTGCGACTCGATTTCTTCGACCGGCAGCTGCTCGTCTTCAGCTGGCCAGAGCCCAGCGCCCTCCACGAGTTCTGGAACATTCATCAACCCAAATGACATTACGAAGCGGAAAGACAGTCTTACTCTGTTTCGGACGCGGAACGACCTGGACGAAGACTACGACATGGACCTAGAAGCAGAGGTCAATACTCCGCTGTTCCACCCGAATCGCAAGATTCTGCAACCCGCAAGTCACCGAAAACGCTTAAGCGAATTAGCTCCTCGCTCCAATAGCCTCTCCTTACACAACACGCCAAACAGCTTGAATGGCTCTTCTCAGGTGCCAATTTTTATTCCCTTAATAATTCTCTTAAATTCCTTTTTTCAGAGCCCAGGTTCACCAGCAAATTCGATTGTTGCGCAGTCATCTACACCTGGATCCGCTTCTCCCAACGCTCCGGTTTATCGAGTGCTCTCCAGAGGCCGCGCCGCCACCATCCGAAGAGAATCAAACTGCAGCATCGAAAGCGAAGTCGCCCACGAGAAGCTTTTGAAGACGTCACAGCAAGTTTCGATCGGTTTTGAAGAGTTTTCTTTGGTAAGGTCAATTTTCAGCGTTGTAAAGCAGGTTGTATTTGTTTAGGATGACCGCGTGGCCGAAGAAAGGAGAAGGACTCGATCGCTGACGGAACCCATTTCGATCTTCACAAACGCGTTCCTCACGCACTCTTCGTCTCCTTCGCCGACTCAGAAGGTGGACAACCAAAAACAATGCTTTAGTCCGTCCACTCAACAAATTGTTAGGAGCAATCTCCAAGGATACTCGCCAAGTCCGAGCCCTACGCCCAGTCCGACCAGGAACCGACTGATGAGGTACTGATTTCAAGGTAACGGGGAATTCATGCATATCTTCCAGGAGCATGAGTCCTCTCGCCGCTCGTCAGCTGACTAAACGCCGATACGGTCTTCACAGCGGAGCTCCATCGGACAGCGATTCCGAAAGCGTAATTTCCGAACCCAAACCATCTAAGTCCAAACGCGTGTGCCTTTCGCCCCAAGTTGAAAGGCCACAGTCGCTTACACCGGTCCGAGGAAGCACTCCCTCGGACAGCGATACCGCAAGTGAGAAGCAGCTGACGGAAGAGGTGCCAGGCCCCAGCTTCAGTGTTCCTATCCCAGTTCCCGAGGGTCAGTTATGACATTTGCAAATCTGCCAGATTCCAGATTGGTACAAAGTTTTATCTTTATTTATATTATTACCATGGCGCCTAAACTGTGATACGTGTCGTCGCAACACATCGTTTTCAATTTTTATTGTTCCCCTAATCTCCGAATAAAAATTCCGTTTGTTGTTTTCGTGTTTCCCAACTCGCACACGAGTTCATGGGCCGAGCGGCGGCCACGCGAAGGTCGCGCGTGATCGTCGCTGTGGGAGTCGCCGTTTTCTTCGTTCGGTGATTCTTGCGGTGCACCCAAGGCAAACGGACGTGCAGAATGCCTCTTATTGCAGAATGCCCCCAGTGGAATCGAACAATATCGGAGAAGATGGCGAATTTGGCTTATTTTGTCCTGTTGACTGTGTGCGTGATGGCTCAAGGCTCCCCCAAAATGCCCCATTCTGAGGATCCTGTCATCGTCGTCGGTTAGTTTCATTCCGATTACCAAAAACTGGAATTTTTAATTTATAGGTGGTGGTTTGGCCGGATTGTCCTCCTCAATTGAAGCTCTCCGCAACGGCGGAAAAGTGATTTTGATCGAGCGAGAGAAGAACGTTGGAGGCAACAGTGCCAAAGCGAGTAGTGGTAAAACGACCCTTTGAATTTGGGAGTTTTAAGAAACGTTTGCAGGAATTAAAGGCTGCGGAACCGAAGCTCAAGATCGCCTGGGAATGAAGGACTCCACAGACAAGCTCTATTCGGATAGTAGCTTTTCATGCTTTTTCGCATTTATTAATTGCAATTTTAGGTCCGCTGGAGATCGCGACAATGACGGAGCGCTCGTCGATGTTTTGGTGAGGCTTTCGTGAGTGTTTCTGACGTTCAGGTGCATGAATCCGCCAAAGCCGTCGAATTCTTGATCGGTTTGGGTGTCGATCTGTCCGATATCAACATCTGTGGCGGACATTTAATTCCTCGAATTCACTTGTAATTAATAATTCGCCAAATATTGCTCAAAACGCTCTTTTAGGATTCCGTCGCCTAAAGAAGGACGACCGTCACCAGTTGGAATCTCTATCATCCGAGCACTCAAATTCTCAACGTATATTCTCAAAGAAGTCGAAGAACGTTCGGAATTCATGAAGATCCTGGTGAACACCGAAGTGCTGGGTTTGGTCACTTGGAACGAATACATCACCGGAGTCCGAATCAAGAAGGAAGACGGCAGCTTGGACGAGATCAGAGGGAAATCTGTGATTCTCGCGACCGGTCGATTCAGCTCCGATAGGCACAACGAATCTTCGCTCCTCAACGAGTTTGCTTCGGACAAAATGGGGTTCCTCACGACAAACGGCGCCTTTGCCCGCGGCGAAGGAATCAAGATGGCTCGTGCGATGGGGGCTCAAATCATCGGCATGGAGCATGTGCAGATCCACCTCACCGCGTTCATTGATCCCAAAGATCCCACAGCTGGGAGGCTCTGCGCGGAAAAGGTGCTCTTTTAGTAAAATTTATATAATATTGGACTCCGATTACTATATTTGGTGATTGTTCAGGTCAACAGCAAAGGAGTGCGTTTTGCCAATGAGCTTGGTCGCCGAGACTATCTCACCGGGCGCATTCAATCGGAAGGCGACGACTTTCCAGAGAATCCAAAGTGGAGATACGTTATATGTTGATGACGGAAGCCATGGCGGACAGCTTCGGTCGACCAGCCTTCAACTTCTATACCATCATCAAGGTTTTCACGGTTGATCTCGATGATTAGTGCATCTGAATCATCCTTCTGTTCGTTAACGCCAAGGCTTTGGCTGAATACCTCGGCTGCGGCGTCGATACCCTCCGCGAAACCTTTGAAACCTACAAGAAATTCGTCAAGGAAGCCGCTTCCAGCGAAAAGCGTGTCCGTGACGCCTTCGCCAAGACCATCTTCCCAGCCAAAATCAATCCGGAGGAACCGATCTACGCAGACAGAATCACTCCAGCCCTTCACTACACGATGGGGGGTCTCAAAATTGACAAGTGCGCTACAGTATACAACGAGTTCAGCCAGCGTCCCTTCAACGGGCTCCTGGCTGCCGGTGAAGTCACTGGAGGCGTGCACGGAAGAAATCGCCTTGCTGGCAACTCGCTACTCGAGTGCGTCGTTTTCGGTCGAATCTCCGGGCCCACGGTTGCCAAGATCGTGTACAAGAAGAGAGATAAGCTGTGAATCGTTATTTAAATGCCTTAATTTATGTATTGGTTGTATTACTAACGTGCCTTTATAATTAAAGTGAACTAGTTAGAGAGGTGAAAGGCAGCGGAAAGGCGCAGAGTTATGTTGTGGGTGGCGCTAATTACGTTCTGAGATTCAATGGGACTTCGATGTTTATCGACCACGACGCCGAGTTGCGTTGTTATGGAGCAGCCGGATTTATAGCGAACCGCCTGGTGTTCTCGATTGCACAAGGAGGGTATGAGCTAAAACAAGACGCTTGGACAACGCTTTCCTCGAGAATATCTGCCTCGAAACCGAGGTGATCCTCTCCTCCGCTGCCATTTGATGCGCATTTCGGCGTCATGAGCATTTTGTTTGAACACCTGCGCGATTGTTTGCGGATGACGTATTCCGATCCACTTTTCCTATCCCAGTTCGTCATTTTTTTAGGTTTCGGTTATTAATCACTCTCCCAGCGGCTTCAAACCTGTTCGAGTTCGGTGTTCCCACTGTTTCTTTTTCAAGTATCGATTCATAAACGATGTGAATACAAATCTCAATCTCGGCTTTGTTGTTGTGCCATCGGTGAGTCACCGACGAAATTTTGGGATTCTGGGCGGACAAATTCTCTTATGCCACAAGGCCCTTTCTGCCGCTTCCTTGTTCGAGCGTCCCGGTTGGAAAGCTTTCTCTTGACGTCCTTTCGCAATTGTAGCCTTGACGACGGTCGGATTTTCTTTCCTTTCTCAAACGTGACGAATCCATATTTCTTTTCCGAGAAGCCATAAACACAACGTTATGTCTTTTTGGGCCGATTCGTGTCGACCTGTTCTCGTCCCATGCTTACTGACTAAGATTCACTGTTAGTACATTCCACATTTTCAAATTCACTCCTTCCTCCTACCGTAGTTCTTTCGTCGCCGTTTTTATTGAATCGTTGGCAGAGCAAAAAATAAGACCGACGTCAATTCTTTGTAAATCTAATGACGTTAAGGTGACTCAGAATAACTTTTCGGAGCTGATTAGAGCAAATAGTGGGGTGACGTGGCAAGTTAAACTCGACTTCAATTCGAACCCACGTCCTATCTGTTAGGATTAGAACAATGGATTAGAACGTCTCCTAAAAAAGTTAACACCGACATTCTTTTCAATCGATCCCGTTCTGTATTGCTCGCGATTACTGTTCAAATATTTGACGAATCAGATCCGGAGTCTTCTTATCAGTCCGCGTGGCGCTGACTGCATTTATTCTTCTTGGATTAGAAATGCCGTTGTCGTTATCGAGAGGCGGCGAACCCGTTGATTCGTTTGTGTTAAATATATAAGTTGCCAACTTTTTACTTTTCAGGATTCGAAGATGTGCATCTGCTCTTTCCTGGGTCAAGTGGTCTTTGGAGCACTTATGCTCGTCGCATTGGGGTTGACCCTGGTCTCCATTTTTACCCCAGGTACGCTTTTAATTAATTAGTTGTGATGCGATCTGTAGAGAAACTGCTTATAATGTTGAATCTTTGTATTTCCACCATATACTATGTTGATATGTTTGTTAAGTCATGCGAACGCAGCTGGCAATACATTTGGGTGTCCATGGAAATATCAACTAAACGCATAATTTAGAAAAGTGACCGGTGAAACCAAACATCTCAACCAACTTAATGAATCATTTTTGAAAGTTCAAGCTGAAATACTCTTTACTTTTTTTCCAGGGTGGTCGCAACTTAAAGCAACATCAACTGACATCAAGGAAGTGGAGCACATCAATCTGGGAATCTTCTTCTGCAGAAATCCTGGTGATTCCATTACGGTCACGCAGTCCAGCACTGATGTGAAAGATTTCTGCAAACAGTGAGTTCAATAGTGAGAGAAATCTTATTTTGGGGGAATTTCAGTTGGTGGGACAACCTTTCTGGTTCTATGAAGGCGGTGATCGCCTGCATGTGCCTGGCCGTGATAGTCGAAGTCGTGGCGCTTATATGGACCATAGTTACCATATGCGCATGTTGCTGCAAGGTAGAATCTTTATAGGAAACAAAATAGAAAATTCTAATATTTCAGAGTTGCCTGGTGCCCCTGCTGCCGATCTTCGCCTTCGTGGGCGCCGTCCTCCTCGCGATTGCCGTCGGAATCTACGGTGTCAACTACAAGCAGAATCGGTGAGTAATCTTAAGCTCTCATTTTCATTCAGGAATGTTTTCTAGATCCCATCCTCCAAGGCAAAGGCCTCGACCCCAGCGACGGAATCTCCTACAGTTTCTATCTGGCCTGTGGCGCTCTTGCGGCTTGTATTGCCGACATAATCGTGGGAGTTCTGACAGTTACCTTAGCCGAATCTTGTCTCTAAAGAAACCATGTGACTGTATATACTGCCCAAGAAACCTGTGAAGCAACACAAGAAGTTTCCACCAATATAATGCGCTTGCCACCAACATTCACTTCCAATAATCACGTACTTATTGTTTTGTTGGGACTCTGCAGATGTTTCGATGTTCATAACGGATCTAGTCAAGATTCTCACAAATAACTTATTGGACCAATAAAATCTATTAGATTCACGAGTTTGTGACTCATTCCGCGAGCAAGCGCCATCCATTCCGACAAAATTCTTCGTTTTCAGTGGAAAATATCAGTGTGTAAATCAGCTGATAAAATTTGGAAACAGGATTTCTGCGAACCGTGCGCTCCACTGACTTTTTAACTCTTACAATAGTGGAATCATGGGCTTTTCAGAGTCATCACAAAAAACTACATCGGTGCACAATTTGACGAGACTAGCCTAACCCCGTAGAGTAATAAATAAAGGAGAACGATCCAGACGTATCCGTCCGTTCGACACGAAATTTTCCATACGCGATGTCCCTGTCGCGATGAGCAAACGCGGATTACGGTAGCGGCACCATTTGCGTTTGCATGCACTTCGCCGTCGCCTCGGACCGGCCGGTTTTGCAACCGCGACGATGTCAAAATCAGAGTCGTAAACGCCGAATTGGCAACGGTTGTGGGCGTTTTTGGGCTCAATAGACTATGAACAAAAATTGGAACAAAATAATGTGTGATTTGCGCTATTTGGAGAAAATCATAAAACTTGAAACGGTGGCGTCGCTCTAAGCGATCTAGCGTCGAGTCAAGCTGACTGCTCCTTGGAGGCGCGAAGCGCCGACTGAACTTATTTTGAAGCAGAAACTTCGCGCAATATCGCGCGCGGCCCCGCTAATATCTGATAAATTTTACATCTTGTATCTGAGGGATCCCTCGCTCACCTCCGAAAATCCCTCGACGCATCATCGTCGCCCGCGCGGAAACGTGATAAATAACGGTCGTTGTCGTTTCCTCCCTCGCGCTCAGGCACATCGTGCCGGGACCATCGCCGCGTACCACGTGTACAGACGCAACCGGTATACGGTAGCCGGAGGTCGGCAGAGTTCTCGGCGGTGTCGACGGCGCTCGCGCGCGTTGCCAGCGCCAGCGTTTGCCACTTTTCGAATTCGAAGATGTGCATCTGCTCATTCCTGGGTCAAGTGGTGTTTGGAGCGCTTATGCTCGTCGCCTTAGCGCTGACCCTTACCTCCATGTTTACCCCAGGTACGCTTTTATCAATAAGCTATTATGCATGCTGGGCATTAATATTCCCACCATATATACTATGTTTGAAGTGTTTGTTAAGTCATTTGGACGTAGCTTGCGAATACATTTTTCTTTCCAGGCTGGTCCCAACTGAAAGCAACGGACGTCAAGGAAGTGAACAACATCAATCTGGGGATCTTCTTCTGCAGAAATCCCGGCGATTCCACTACGGCCACGCAGTTCAGCACCAATGTATCCTTGTCCAAGCTGTCCAGATCTAATGAATCCTTGTCCACGGAGTCCAGCACTAATGTGTCAGATTACTGCAAACAGTGAGTTTAAATTGAAGGAATCTATAATTTTCGGTACATTTCAGCTGGTGGGACAACCTCTCCGGCTCTATAAAAGCGGTGATTGCCTGCATGTGCCTGGCCGTCATAGTTGAAGTCTTTTCCCTCGTATGGACAATATTTACCATATGGGCTTGTTGCTGCAAGGTAAGATCATTCATTACAATAAACGAAATGAAAAATTCTCATATTTGAGAGTTGCCTGGTGCCTCTGCTGCCGATCCTTGCGTCCGTGTGCGCCGTCCTCCTTGCGATCGCCGTCGGAATCTACGGTGTCAACTACAAGCAGAACTTCGGTGAGTAATCTTAAGCTCTCATTTTCATTCAGGAATGTTAAGCTCTCATTTTCATTCAGGAATGAGATCCCATCCTCCAAGGCAAAGGCCTCGACTCCAGCGTCGAAATTTCCTACAGTTTCTATCTGGCCTGTGGCGCTATTGTGGTTTGCGTTGCCGATATAGTCGTGGGGATTCTCACAGCTACGCTAGCCAAAGCTTGTCTCTAAACAAACCACGTGACTGTATATACTGCCCAAGAAGCCTGTGATAAGAAGGAACGCGAGATTGGGACTCTGTAGATGTATAAATATCCATAACAAATAAATATTCCAGATTCTGTTAAATAACTTATTGTACCAATCAAATATCATATTTTGATTTCATCGCTTTCCATGCATGACTCACAAAAAAAGGAAACTTGGCTTCCCAAACTGTTTGACCGTTCTCTTCGAGCGCCTTATCTAGCCGCGCGCCTTCGCTTATCAGTGACGCGGTTTGGTTAATCACGTTGCCGAATAAGATAGGGAACTGGGCTCTACTGCCGTTTTATATACCTTTCTCCCCAAGGTCAGCTTGTGTCACCTTGTAATCAGCAGAGATGTGCGTCTGCTCCTTTCTCGGTCAAATCGTTTTTGGCGGTTTGATGCTCGTGGCTCTGGTTTTGACAGTCATTCCGATCTTCACGTCAGGTGAGCTTAGGAGTTTGTACGTTTGAAATTATACAGACAGATTCAGAGTATGTGAAACCATAAATTGTTCGTTTCAGGATGGCAACAGTACAAATCCGAGCACGGAGGAGAAGAAGTCAACACCGGAATCTTCAAATTCTCCTGCAAAAATGACAAAGGCGACTGGTGCAAAAAGTGGTGGGAGAATATGCCGCCGAAGATGAAGGCGGTTGCCGCCTGCATGTGCTTGGCCCTAATCACTCAGGCGTTCGCAATCCTCTGGACAATCGTCACGCTTTGCGCTTGTTGTTGCAAGGTGGTGCACTCCGAGATAAACCGTTTTATTTTCTCGATTTAAGCAATTCCTCATCCATCTTCTCCCCTTCCTCGCGTTCATCAGCGCACTTTTCCTTGCGATCGCCGTCGGAATCTTCGGCGTGTACCACAAGAGTGACATAAGTAAGTAAGCATTATCCTGTAAACCTACGAATAAACACATTCAGCTGGACTCGACAACATCAAATACGCCCCGACCGGATCACCCACCTACAGTTTTTACCTTGCATGCGGCGCTCTCGCAGCTTCAATGGCTGACGTCGTTGTGGGAATCCTCACAGTGACACTGGCGAACAAGTGCCTGTAGCTCCCGGCAAAATTCAGTCCACCGTCCAGCCGTAAAAAAAAGTTTAGGTATCACTTACTCGAATGAATCTACAAAACAAAAATTACAAAGATATTCCTATAGACAAGTTAAGATAACCGACAAATTGAGCTGAAATCTGTCATCATTACAAGGTTAGCACAATACTTAAGGCTTGGGGCTGCGAGTGGTTCGCTAAACTACCGTAGTCATTCGTCGACTTCTCCCTCGAATTCGGGTACGTCCATGGCCTCGATCAGGTAAGTGCTGTCGTGCTTGGCGAGGATCCTGAGCAGAGGACGGAGCTTCATCCACCACTGCTCGACCGGTAAGCGGTGCTCAAAGTCGGTTTCGCCAGAAAGTTCCTCGACGGGCGTGAAGACCACTCGGCGACCCTGAACAAGAACCAGGATTAATCAAGAAACGCCTTAGATAAGATGTACTCGAAGGCCGAGAAGCGTAGCGGTGTCGTTGCCACTCGCGTTCAGCTGGTTCGACTCTACGTTGATCGTTTCCTTCAGCTGAGTGAGAAGGTACTCGAGCGCACGAGCGGCCAACTTGGTTCCCATGTTGCGATCGAAGGGCGAGGGATTTCCTCCCTGCTGGGCATGACCCAGAACGTTGATGCGAGTGGTGAACTCGCCCTTTCCTTCCTCACTGAAGAGTTGCTGGACGAATTCGGTGGTGTAGTTCTTGTTCGCCTTCTCGCAGCGGACGATGAGATACCGCTGGACTCCGCGCTCCATCTTGGCTGCAATGACTCGGACATCCTCATTGATGTCGTCCACGTTGAACTTCTCCTCGAAAATGTAAGCGTTATCAGCTCCACTGGCCAACGCGGAGAGTGTGGCCAGGTAACCACAGTATCCGCCCATTGTTTCGATGATAAACACGCGGCGTTTGGTTCCAGTGGCGGACTGCTTGATCTTATCGATCATGTGGCAGATCTCGTTTACGGCGGTGTCTGATCCGAGGGAAAGCGAGGTTCCGGGAATGTTGTTGGAGATTGTGCACGGGATAACGCACATCGGGATTCTGAGCGACTCGTACTTGTCCCTAGCTCGGCTCAGTAGAAGACAAGAGTGGTACGCCTCGAAACCACCAACAAGGAGCATCGCATGAATGTTGAATTCCTTCAGTTTCTCTGCGATCTTATCCATACACTTCTCGGGAAGCTGCTTTTGGGTTCCCAGGAAGGATCCTCCGTGCATAACCCAGTTGTTTACGTCACCCCACTCCATTTTCTAAACCATCACAGGTTAACTGCAAATCACACAAAGACGGAATGTACCTTGAGTTGGCCTTGACAGAGACCTTCGAAGGAATCGTGGATACCGTATACCGTACAGTGATGGTAGAGAGCCATACGGACAAACGATCGGACGGCGGCGTTCATGCCACCAGCAGGGGCTCCAACATTAATAACGGCGACGTTGAAACTCTTTCCGCCTGACAAGTTGTCCTTTTCTTTGGGAGTACGCATCTTCGTGAGCAGTCGATATGTTTCCAGGTTGCGCTGGAAGGAGCGTCCGCGAAGCTTCACGGCAGTATCCCAATCGCGCTCGTTCATCGCTTTTTGAACCTAAGGTATAATTCTGAACATGCTCAATTCATCACGTGAACTTACAGCTTGAGTGCGCTGTACGCACTGCATAAGGGGAACGCGGACCATCTGATTTCCGTCGATGGAGATGACACATGGCTCGGATTCTGGGGTCATTTCCATGAGGGCCAACGTAGCTTCGGCTCCCATACGACATCCGAGAAGTCGATCGAACGCGGAGGGACTTCCACCACGCTGCACGTGTCCGAGGACGGTGACTCGGGTATCGTAATGCAAAGTACCCTTGATGACCTCCCGAACGAGATCCGCTGAAATCGGGTTTCCATCGCGGTCGATCGCTCCTTCGGCCACGATAATAATGTTCAACCGCTGACCTTCGCCACGCTGCTGCTGAAGCTTGTTGCACAAGACTTCGCGCCAGTTTCCGGGCTGAGGCCACTCGGGAATAAAGCAGAAGTCGGCTTCAGATGCCAAAGCGCTCACAAGGGCCAAATAACCGCAGTGGCGTCCCATGACTTCGACGACGAAGGACCTTTGATGGCTCTGAGCAGTAGAAACTACGGCGTCGATGGCTTCGATGATCCTCTGGAGGGCGGTGTCGGTTCCGATAGTCATGTCAGTTCCACAGAAATCGTTGTCTATGGATCCGACCAATCCGACGATCTGAAATATAAACATTTAGGCATTTAATACGAAAAATTTTTGTTACAAAACGAACCTGAATGTTCGGACATAACTTGGCCTTATCGACGGAGATCTGACCGTTCTTCACTAATTCGTCGACAAGGCTGGGCCATTCCTGGCGGAACATGTTAGCTCCAGTCAAGGATCCGTCACCGCCGATGCACACGAGGTTGGTGATGTTCCTGGCCATCAGATTGAGGCAAGCCTGAAGCGATATATTAGCTCAGGACACGGAGCCATTCCAACCTTCAATCGTCCTTCGCGTTCACGGAACTCCTTGCACCGAGCGGATCCGATTATAGTTCCTCCGCGCTGGATGATATCGGAAACCGAGTTCCAATCGGCCTCGCGAATGTTCTCCCCGCCGTCGACCATTCCTTGGTATCCCTCGTGGATGAAGTAAACCTTGCAGCCGAGGTAAAGTCCCATGCGCACGACTGATCGAACTGCGCTGTTCATACCTGCGAAATCCCCTTTAGACATAAAAAAGACAAAGTCAGTTAATTTACCTTGGCTGTCGCCTCCGCTGGTGAAGACCGCCATAGAGCGTCCCTTGTAGAGATGGCGCTCGAGGTCGCTCAGAACTCCTTCTTTGCCCACGGTGGGGACAATCGAGTCCGTTCGGATCTTGAAACGTTCCCTGGCAGGGCCGGTCATCGGCAGGTTAGTAATGTCATCGTCGATCACGATTGGGGGTTCCTCAGAAGCCATTTTCACACTGTAACTAAATCGAGAGATTATGAGGTACTGGGCAGCAACACGCAGAGGGTCTTCGACAAAATCAATTTCCATCAAACAGCTGTTAAGCGAGCGCAACAAAATAACCGCTTTGGGCGTTGCGGAGCACCCCAGAAGCAGAGCAGGTTTTTCCGTTTAAGAGGGCAAAACCAAAAATCGATTTTCCTGGCGATTTAAATAAAACTCGGAGAAGTTCTCGGCGGAAATGAAATCCCGAGCGATGAACGCATTGGGAAGACGCAATCTCTTGGGCTAGAGAATCAGCTCTCCGCCGAGCGGCACAAGTCGAACTCTTCTCGCTCTCGTGGCGTTGCCAGCTTTATTCAAGGGCGGCGCTGCGGCTTAGAGAAAACTCAGCGCCGAAGAGTGCCTCCGCTACGTGACAAACGGAAGTCAGATTTAGAACTGGAAACGAGGACAGCCGAGAATGATTAAAGTTCGGCACCAAAAATAGCGTCACCACTGAGCAAAGTATAACCCTTCGAAATTGATCGATTACGTCGCATATTGACCCAGTGTGATAAATAACACCAATGGAGAGCTGCGAAACGGGAGAGACCAGATCCAAAACAAACACGCATATGTACTAACGATTATTACTGGAAAAGACTTTAAATCATTGGTTATTATAAAGCAAGTCGAACAACTTCGACGATTATGACCAGAAAACAAACTCAGACGGGGAGCATATGTACATGTGGAGGAGTCTACATCGCTTTGATGTTTTCGTAGATCGATGGGCCACCTTCTCGGCAATGGTACGCCAAACCATCGGACTCCAGATGCGATGGGACAAACGGAGAAATCATGGCGGCGAACCATCGGTTGCCTAGGCATGCGCGGATGTTTTCAAGCCAGCCAAGCTGATAAGCGTGAACGTCCTAGAATAGATTGTGATTATGTATGTCATATGTATATGCCACGAACTAGCAAATATTCCATTCGAGTTTGTCCTCGATAGATGCAGAAAACCTGAGAGGCCACCTGATACGTGACAAACAGGAAAGTAGTGAAGGAGAACACAAATACGAGGACGCATAAGAATTGGTAAAAGTCGATGACTCCGAAGAAGAGGGCAAGGTGAGGAATCATTAGCTGCCAGGTGTTGATCACTTGGAATCCTCCCAAAGACGTCCACATGAATGACCAGTTCCAGCTAAGAATAATGAGGTTGGCTTTAAGCAGTTGAAGGCGGATCTTACCTGACTACCATAGCAGTGGCCAACCACAGATTCACAATGCCCGCGACGAAATAGCGCTGGTTGTGGTGCCCGACGCAAACCGAGGCGAACGAGCAGTGGTGGTCACGACGGAAGACGCAGACCTCGCAAACTAAATTCAGAAAATCTTTAACTCATAACGTCAACAAAAATCAAACCTGGGCAATGATAAGCACGAGGAGGAGAGTTCAGCTTGCACGAGAAGCAGTACCTGAATCCCGGCTTCATGATTGAGGGGAGGTCGTTGTTTCCTCCGTTGGGTCCCACGGTCACCATTTTGTAGATGTTTAAATACATGTTAAGTCCAAGCGCAAACGTTATGGCGACTCGATAGATCCATTCCTAAGACAATCAAGTAAAATATGAACGATGAATTGGGAAACTTACGGAAGACATGAAATCGAACGAAAAAGGAAGAATAACGAAGATTTCCACGAGATAGCCGATGGGGAGCACTATGAATGCGATGAACATAGCGAGCTAAATCGTTTGCCGGCTTACTTTCATTCAGAATGATTTCCATACCAGATCTTGAGTGTCCGCTTGTCGAACCTTCTTTCCTATCCTGTTAGAGTACGACTGAATGAGGTCATCGCCATCCTCGGTAACTAGTCGTTTGTGAGAAAACATCTGAAATGCAAGGTTCTAAAATAATGATCGCAGGCGAATATGGGAATCGATTAAAAGATGGAAACGTGTGTCGGCGATGAATCACGAGCTTATGAAATTGATGCTCGCGGAGGTTACTGAGCACGCCGCGTACGCCCGAAATAAGGTGTTTCCAACAAACACGCGATGGATGCACAATTGGTGCCTGAAATCGATCGTAATGAGCACACAAATAATTTGCGATTTTGTGCAAAAAACGAATTCGCCCGTGACCCTTTTTGGAATCGGAATCGACCGATTCGCGCACCGCAAAATAAAGTTTTGCAGACAAAGCGCGTGTTCGTACTTTTCTATAGACGTCTGAAGGTTGTCTGACCAGCTTGTCTGAAACGTTTTCTGTTGTTTTTTCTAATCGAAAACGCGAATCTGGATGCCGATAATCCAAAAAAACCAGCAGCGAAACGTCCTGAAATTCCCGGAAACGCGAAAAAATGCGCTGCCGAAAAGCGGCGGACGCGGCCGCGAAAAGCGACGGCGGCGCTGTTCGCGAACGTCTTAGAAAGTGACTCAGAGATGGTAGATCGACTCGGTCCCGAAAAGATTTGGGCAACGTGGCCACGATTATTTATTCGGACGATCTGCGGAGTGCATTTGAGGTTGGATATCTATTTGGGTATGCATTCGACCGCAAGGCAGCAGAAAAACTGCTGGCGACCTCTGCTTGTTTACTCGCGACGACTTCCTTGGGCTGTTTGTCGACGTGATGAGCAAAGATCGCCGCGGCTTAGGGCGAGAGAAACACGCTAATCGGTTTAAATATTACAGGGAGAATCATGCGAAAAGCCTTCGAAGAAACCGAAATTCGCTCCTTGAAGTCGATCCCATTTGAGGGAACAGGGAAAGTGCGTGCGTTCCATGTGATCAAATAATCGAATTTTCCGCTTTCAAAACGTCGATAACGTTTTTTGCTCACCGCGCGTTCCTGATAAGATCGAAAGCCGTGAAGTTCTGAGCACACCGCTATGGGAGTCAGCTCTCACTCGTAGGCCACTCTCGTCTCGCTTGTTTTGTATCTAACACTTTGCGATTTGCAGAACAAACTGAATAAGGATAAATCGAGAAGATGGACAAAGGAAACAGGCGAATCTACCTCGACAACGCCGGAGCAGGTCAGCCGAGTCCGGAGCAGATCGAGCGGATCGCGGAGGACATGCGGAACCGCTTCCTGTCGAATCCCCACAGCCGCCATTCCACGAGTCAAACGACGACAAACATCGTGGAGAGGGCTCGCATTCAGGTTTTGGAGTATTTCAAGGCCCAAAGCGAGTACGAGCTGCTATTTACCGCGGGCACGACGCAGTCGCTCAAACTGGTGGCCGAATGCTTCGACTTTGGAGGGAAGAGAAGTGGACCAACGCAGTTTCTAGAACGATTGGACGATGCTCAGAGTTGGCAACTGAAAATGTAGATTGGATTAACGGAGAAGCTCTTTTTAGATGGAACTCTTTTCGGATACAGTACAGATGCGCATACATCTGTTGTTGGAATGCGCCAGGTGGTCCGATCAGATTACGTCGCCTGCTGTTATCGCCACGAGGACTTCTTGGCTCTGGACGGATCTCACAGGCGGCTAATCGTGCTCACCGCGATGAGCAACTTCTGTGGGAGGAAATACGATTTAAACATTATCAACAAGCTGCAAGAGTTAGGTAGGCTGACGTTTATGTCAACTTTTTCTAACTGGACTGTTAAGGAAACACTTTTGTGTGCCTCGATGCAGCTGCTTTAGTTTCCTGCTCTACTCTGGATCTCAGTTCCACTCGCCCCGATTTCGTAGCGCTTTCGTTTTATAAAATGTTTGGATATCCTACAGGACTCGGAGTTCTTTTAGTACGAAAGGATCGATGTGAATTATTAGAAAAGCGGTTTTACGGCGGGGGTACTGTAGACATTAGTCAGCTTCAGGAAGAACTTCACCGACCGGTATTGGATTTTAGTTCTTTTATCTTCCTTACTTCTTCGTTTAGATTTGAAGATGGAACTATCAACTACTGCGCCATCGCAGCGTTAAGGCACGGATTCGAGGATATAGAGAGATGCGGAGGCATTCGAGAAATCGAAAAACGAACATTCGATTTTGCTTTCCGAGCAGCACAGTTTCTACAGAATTTGAAGCACTCAAACGGAACTCCTGTGGCGGTTGTTTACGGTTCTTGTTGGGATGAAGATCGTCCTGAGTCGGAACACCAAGGCGCCATTGTGAATTTTAACCTGTTGAGGGAGAATGGGAGTTATGTTGGATATGTGGAGGTAGAGGGGTATGAATGCTTTTAGCTTCATTTCTCCGTTTTTAGGTGGAAAAAATGTGCGATCTCTTCCACATCGATTTAAGAACAGGGTGTTTCTGTAATCAAGGTGCTTGCTTGATGTACTTGGGATTGAATGATCAAATTCTGTTTGGAAACTATGAGGTAAGTTTGAGGGCTCTTACGCGTTTTTCTCTAAGATTTCGTTTTAGAACGGAAAAGTGTGTGGCGACAAGGCGGATCTCATCGATGGACGCCCTGTTGGATCAGTTCGCATTTCGTTCAGTCGCCTGTCAACAGAAAATGTTTTTTTTTTCTTTCCTATGAGGACTCTTAACCAATATCTTTTTAGGATCTGGACGTCTTTAAGTCGATGGTCGAATGCTGCTTCTTGCACTCTTTCGATCAAAAGCAGTTCCCAGAAGGTGTCCGAACTCAGTTAGCTCAATTGAGCCAAATTTGTATTTATCCCATAAAGTCATGCGGCGCCTACCGTATCCGAGATTCTTGGAAACTGAACGAACTTGGGCTTGAATTTGACCGGCTCTGGATGGTCGTGGGCGCTGACGGCGTCCCTGTGAATCAGAAACGGTATTCTAACTGAACTTAATAGAATTCATTCAACATATTCCAAACTTCAGGTCTAGGGCCCTTTGTTTTATCCGTCCGTCGATATCCAAAGACAAAATGATAGTTGCGGACGCTGACAACAATTGTGCATCTTTGGAACTTTCGCTTGATGAGGGCAAGGAGAAAACACTTCAAGAGTACATAGTCTGCAGTGACAGGTAGTGCATAAAATTTGAGGCTAAAATTGTGATTTGTAATTCAGTGTGGTGACAGTCGATTGTGGTGAAGATGCTGCCCAGTGGCTCGAATCTTTTCATCCTGATGATTTCTTAGGATGTCGACTACTGCGTCAAGTTAATTCTAGTCAGCACCGAGAGTGTAGAGTTGCAACAGGTATCAAGGAAGCTTGAAAAACTCTATAAGTCATTTCCGTTCAGCAATTTTAAACCTTAGCAATCAAGCGCCGTTTCTGCTGATCAACCGAGCTTCGGCAGCTTATCTGGCGAATATTATAAGTCTCCCAACGGAAGAAATAATCGCTCGGTTTCGGGCAAATTTTGTGATCGATTGCGAAACGGCTTTTGAAGAGGACAACTTTGCCGAAATTCACGTAGGAAGCATTGAGTTTGAGGTAAACAGATTGACTTGAACGAGGTCGACTATCACAGCGCTGGTTCCAGGTTATTTCCAAATGCACTCGTTGTCAAATGATCTGCATCGACCAGGAAACCGGCATCAAAGATCCTAATCTACTTCTTGCGCTAAGGGATCGGAGGATCGGTGAACAGGTTTCTTTCACTTTTGAAGAAACCCAGTCAGAATGTTTGGACTTTGCAGATGACGTTTGGACTTTATCTTAAGCACCGGGAAAGCGACCGAGAGAAGACGATTTCGGTCGGAAGTTACGCAAAAATAATTCGGAAAAATGATTAAAAGTGTCAGATGCACAGATAAATAGGAAAAATATTGTCAAGGAAGAGGACGCGTGTTTCTCCTATAACGTTCGAATCCAAATTCGTAGAAGGTCCAGTCGGAGACGCTTCGGGCACTAGCACTCTTCGAACGAACCGAAGTCGATTAACTTCCCGTACAAGAGATCTGGGAAGCGGCCACTCTACCGACGTCATAGGCAGAGCGGCAACAGGCGCTTCGAATCCATAGATCAACTGAGTTCAGTTTAACTGGAAGCTCATAGTCTACATGAATCTGAAGCTGAACTAATTGCAATGTTGAGAGTAGCCATTTTTTGTGCCTTCTGTGGTCAGGATCAAAGTTAATTTCAAGTTCGATTAATGTTTATTTATGCGTTTTTTGACATACTGTAAGAATTTGAATAGGTTAGATTAAATATTAACACAAAAAGTGAATTTGTTTGCGTGAAGGAAGTTTTCAGCGAGAATTCGCGTAGAGTCTAACGAGATGCGTAGTTCTGGCGGGAATTTGTGTGACTGGACATGAATGTTCCCTTCGCAGATAGTCATAGATGCACTTGTAACAGAAGACGTAGCCCGAAACGGAGAGTGCCGTGTCCACTTCGCGCTGCTTCAGGCAGAGCGGACATTTGTTGGTTTCCAGCATCAAAACCGACGATTCTTGGAGCTTCTAAAGAGGAATATGACTAAAACGTGTTTGCAGTTCTAACAAACGGACTTTGTGAGGTTGTGGAGGTACCGACGATCTTATAGAATTTGCGGAAAACTGCTTCGACAAGTCGCTAGAGTAGAAGTAATCCAGGAATTGGATGAAAAAGAGTCCGTAAGCGAAGAGTCTCGACATAAGGCCGGGGATGGAGAGCAGAATCCGCCAAATGCGGTTGAAGAATCTGAAAGAAGACGTGTTTCATTTCTTTCGATTCCTCTTTACCCTGTTTGCTGGAGGTAGGCAGGAATGCTGCCGAACGCTTCGAGGTCGGCAGGGGTCAGTTTCTCCAGGTAGGCCTTGGCGAACCAGAGCGCCGGAGAATGGATGCGTGAGCGGGAGAGGATGTAGCCGAGCTGAAGGACGATTCCCCACACCCCAAAGAAGCTCTTGATCCAAGGATACACTTTCGCGAAGAGTCGGTAGAGCTTGAACTTGAAGGGTTCGTTGCTGGAGGGCGGAATCGACTCTATCACGCGATTTATTTTCTCGTGGTACTTGTCGATCTTGTCCCGGATATAGGGCAAAACCACAACGATTGCTAGAGTCTTCGCCCGTTCGCGCCATTCGGAGACGGGCTTCTCGGTTTCCGTCGAAATACGCTTCATGCTGTAGAAGTTCTCGGCAAACGTGGCGCCTGAAATCTTGTTATGAATACAATTTACCGAGATGAGAGGGTACCGTATTTAGAAAGGAAGTAGTTCTCCATGAGGAAGGAGAAGGAGGTGTAGAGTTCTTCGAAGTAGGCGTTGCAATGTCGGAAGCGGCCCGGGTACGCAAATGCCAGAAACTTAAGGCAAAATAAGCATATTGAATTTAAAAATTAGGACTCACATTAACCAAATGTTTGAGCGAAGGCTTCAAACTGCCCATCAAACTCTCCTGCGCAAGGAGGTCAAAGATCGAGGGCTGTGTGCCTACTTGATTCTGCTGATTCTGGGAGAGGAACGCGCCGTGAAGCGCCGAGTTGCCCGTCGTCGACGCCATTTCTGAAGTTGCGGAGATTCCCGAGCGACCGGCGCGAAACGATTCCAAACCGACCAGCGGATCCGAGGATCGATGAGCACGCAATGCATATCTTTATCACATTTTGTCATTTTCACGCATAATATGTACACAAATTGTTGACAATCCAGGCAAACCACGGAAACTGAAAGAATCGTCGCGACCCATTCGGATACACCGGAGGTTAAAACATATATGTACACCCTTTTCCCCTGACGTCACTCGTCCTTCGGCCACTGGGCAAAAAAGTGGATCGAGGGAATCTGGCCTTCGTATTTGCCTCCATCGTCGTTTCCGTAAGAATTCCGGAAGCTCTGGAATTTGAAGGTCATCGTCTCCCCGTAGGGGAGATCCACGGAGACCGTTTCGGCGCCCTCCTTCCCAGCATAGGTTTGCACTCCAGAATCAGTCTGTGACACAAAACCGCTATTGGGTCTCCGAATTTCCCGGACTTACAACAAAACGGATCGCGGCCATATAGGTGACGCCGGAGGGAATCGCGACGGGTTTCGAAAAACTTGCCATCAGCGGCTTCGTGTCGCCATAGATGCCGCGCAGCTGAACGGTTTCGCCGACGGAGTCGAACGTGTTCTGCCCGCCGGCGATCTCGCGCGAGTCGGGCGCTGGGTTTAGCTGCAGAATTGGAGCTTATTCAAAAGTATCACACACCGTTGGGCACCTGAATTTCAACTTGCGAGAACCATTCGGTCGACATCTTCTCCTCCATGTAAGCAATATGTGGTTTGTTCATAGGACCCATGCCGTAGACCCCCAGACCGCTGACCAGAATGTCCCGGTCGGTGGTGAAGCTGAATAGTTCCCATTTTAAATAAACCCCAAAATATTTTCTTCATGTTCCCAATGCTAATAAAACTAGGAAAACGAAGGATCAAAAACGATCACAAAAGAATAGAATTGTCAAAATGGAAGCGTCCTTGGAGGTGGAGGACACAGGATACAACAAATGTAGTGCTCCATCTTACTCGCGCTATCGATCGACCGTCGTTCTCATCCCTTTTTCGATCGCATTCTTGCCCCCAAACACCAAAATACACTACAGTTTCTCGCTCGGACCTGTTAGACATCTTTTAGGAGCTGCCACTGTGATTCAATGTGTGTTTGTTCAAACGGATCTAACATGTTTTAAATAGATTGCCTTAGCGTTTACTCAAAAACTGCGAGTCTCGTTTTGTTTACTCGCTCCAGATGCAAGTGTTGTTGCAATTTATCCGGTTTCCGAGCCCCAATTAAGAATATGGAATCTGTTCGATCAGTTATCCACGTTTCTCACCTAAAAGACCCCTCACAACAAGTGCTTACCATATCTTGTTTTCTCGTTTCGTGCAGCGTTTCAACGAGAGCTGATTGAACCTGTGGACGACGTGCCTGGAGCGAGAGTTGCAGCGGAACTGGTTCGAGTAGCTGATCGGCGGCTGAGGGTTTACTGTTAGATACAAGAACACCTGCGCAATCTCCTCGCAGGTCAGTAGGGATGAACTCGCTGCAAAGACAATAAATTTGTCCAGATATCATCGTAAGACTTGCTCGTACCCGCTTGTCCGAATTCGTGAACGTTCATGAGCGGAAACCGAATCAGCGAGAGCGCGGGTCCAAGAGAGGTTCGGAGGTTCGGAGCGTTGGGAAGAAGACCTACATTTTTCTATCAGTTTCTTAAGACTAACCGAATCACCGCCTTTGGCGGCTTATCGGCTAGGTATCCTTCGGCCACAATCTCCCTCGCTCACCTCCCAAAACGCACAAAACCCCTTGCCGCGGATTGCGTCAAAAAAACCAGGAGAAAAAAACCCGCATAAGCAATGCTTACCTTGCTAGTCGCCTAAAAACAAGGCCTCCGGCGCCGATAAGCGCTTTTTTATCATATGGCATTTCCGGAACGGGCATTGCCGGGACAGGCGGCTTTTGTTCAAATATTAAGGTTTACATGATTTAAAATCCCAGCCTAATCGCAAGCCAGTCAGAAGAGCAAGGCCTATCCGCAAAGTCGGTGCCGCCACCTGTCGCGCCTTCGGCGCTACCAAAATGCCATTTAAGGTTTTACTTTTTCGTTCGCATTCCGCCTCTGCCCACATTTTGGCGGCCCGAAATATGACCAATTCGTTCGAAGGGTCCAACTCGCTGCGTTTCAAGATAGCCATCAGAGTGTCCCTATCAATATCTCGAATTCCAGGCGACTGAATAGCTTCGTCCGTGTTTTCGTCGATCACTTGGAAGCACCGTTGCACCTAGAACAAATAACGAAATGCAAACAAAGTCGTTGCGCAAACCAGAAAGTCTTCGTTAAAGAATCGTGCTTGTGAAAGAAGGCAAACGGCATTTGTGGGATCCAAGGACTTCATAAGGTAATCTAAAAAGACCATAAAGTTAGGAAGTTCATAAGGCAGGACGAACCTATACAACAGGAAACTAGGCGAACCACGTTGTACTTCTTGCCGGCGTAGAGAACGAGCATGACGATGTCATCGTCGAGCTTCACAAAATCCGGATTCTGGTCCGAGTAGAGGAACTGAATCATTGTGGAGAAGGCGACCGGGGTCACGTCCGGCACCACGACCCTCATGATCAGCGACCGGAGGCCGTTTCTCATTGCATCGCCGTCTTCGTTGGGGTGATTCTCCGAGATCGACGAGGTGCTGCTGTCGTCATCGGCGATGTCGTCGGATTCGGTGTCCGAGTGGCACGGCGAATTCGGCCCAACGTAATGGGCTGCAAACGCGCCGAAGAACTGCGCCCGGAAGACGCTGGAACCGCAGCCGAGGATGAGTTTGTGGGCACGAATCCTCTGAAAAGAGCTTTGCATATTCTCAAAACCCCTCAAGCCCACCTCTTTCTCGTTTCCTACAATGAATTCCACGTCGCATCCGATGTCTTCGATCCGGAAGAGGCTCAGGCGGTGCATCAACGGCAGATGGTCGTCCTCAATGCCACCGTCGGCGAATTCCTCGACCTGCACCGAAGGCTGCTGCGAAGGTGCCGCCATCGACTCGGATTCGCTGTTCGCGCCCGCCGCTTGGAATTCCATTGTTCACCGTCGAATCGTTCAGTTCTAAACCATAATTCGTTGTGAAGGTTGTTGCTGCTGCTCAGATACAACTTGGGAAACAAAAAACACGATCTACAGTAAGAACGAAGCGGCGGGATGCGTGGGTAGCGGACGTCGACTCCCTTTAATGAGGAATCGTGTTTGCGGGAAGAATTTGAAAGCGCTTAGAACCGTCGTCAAAACAACAAATACGGTCGTCGCCGAGAATCGCGTATTTTTGTTTTTTTGCTGCGGGAAATGGACGCCCGCAGAGGAAATAAACAAACAAAAGCACCGAAGATCCGCTGCAGGCGCACGACCCGGGCAGGTCACCCGAGGAAGTGGTGGGAGTGAAACGAAGAAAGAGGCGAAAACAGCCGGCTCTTTCAAAACCGAAGAAGGGTCGAGGGGTGAATAAGAATGCGAGCGAGGGCAGCTGAATGGACGCCAGAAGGAAGACGCGATGAACAAATAATTTGCTTGTTTAGGTTCCCCGCACAAACAAGGACTCGGGGGTGCGTACAAAAGGAAGCGCGACAGAAGAAATCTGCTGGATTAGCCGCTAAAACCAGCTGTTTAACGACGTTTACTGCGTGTCGGAGCCCAATAACAACGGCGACAAAGCGGTCAAAAGCAAAGGGGAGCGGAGGAACCTTCCGAGAGTGCTTACCTGCGGAGATCCCGACGACCTCGGTTCTTTAATGCCGTCAGTCAGCTGATTTGGGCGCTTTCGAAAAGAAGAAGACGGGTGGCGGGATGAGAAAGCGGCGGCGACGAAGGGGAGAACAGCAGATGACCTCGCCGAGAAGCTCGAGCACCTGCCGAACTCCAACCTGCTCGCTGCCGAGGGCACTTTTCGGGACGTTAGGTTAAAGTGAGCGCGTGACGCAGCACAACTGGCATCACTTCGAAGCGGCGTTTAGTGGCCGCGAAGTCACTGAATTCATTTGTTCAACGACATGTGATTCACATTCGATTGACCGAGTTGGCGATTATTTCGACGGCCGCCGTGGCGTCGACTGTTAAACACGAACTGGGATCGTTGCAGGTGCAACACTCGAAATCTGTGAGCTGCATTTCAAAAGTGTTTATACCCGAGTGGTACGGCATGCACAGACTCCCCAAGAGCAGATGGGCGGTAAAACAGTTTTATTGCACGAATGGTGATCTGGACGGTAGATAGCGGATGCAGCTGAATGTGATTTACAAACCCGTTTGAAAATAGACCCTTCCAAACTTCCGTGAAACTTCTAAATATGATATAATTTAGGAGCTATTGTTGACTCCTTTAAACTATTCATTTCAAATTTACTTCGGTTTGAGCAATCGGATCAATACTAAACCTTAGAGTTAGCGATCGCGTTCACTTAAAGTTCTTAGGTGTCATCAGACTGCGGAAGACGCATGTTGTCAACAAATGAACTTATTTTGGACCTCTTAAACTTAGTCTTTCAGCACTTTTGATTAATCGCTTTGGAAATGAGTTTCGCGTACTTGTTACATATAGGTCAAAAACAGTTGGACCCTTCATTCATTGTTTTATGGAACGTCTGCCGCCCAATCGACGGTGTTTTATCGTAGTTTGTACAGCGGGACAGGTCTAATTCATGGCCATGGTGGGGATGTCTTCCATGGCCATGGCTTCTTGGCCACAGCTTCTGAATGGCCTTGGCCGTTGTGTGGCCATGGCCATGGAAGATCCCCGCCATGACAATAAATTAGACCTGTCCTGTACAGCGTGCAATCCGGCTTTAAACTCTAATCCTGCCGGGGTTGACCGTGAAATTAACTACGTGGTTGATTTTGTAACCGTTTATATTTTGCCCAATGTCTGAAAATGTGCGCTAATGGGCCATAATTCCCACTTTTGACCTACAACAAAGCGATCCATGTTTTCGCGGAAAAGGGCGTCAAAGTTCCTCGCGATGGATTCAAGAAAGCTCAAACGGAAACTCATGGAAATCTTGGATTCGCCCGTTTTCGTGACGCAGTTTCCCGCAGATCCGAAGCCGTTTTAAATGAAACGGGTAGGTAACAAGGTTTGGCGATCCTTCCTGTTCTTGAAATATCGGAAGCTTGATCTCCTTGCGCCGTTCGTCGGCAAATTGGCTGATGGATCTCTTCGAGAAACGACACAAATCTCCTCGAAGAACGGCTTCCTATTGAGGCCGCGGCGAACCTCGACTGGTACCTGGAACTCAGACGATGTGGCCAGCCTCCGAATGGAAGATTCGGGATTGACGTGGAGAGGTTAATCCAAGCCCGCCTGTGCGTTGTTAACATTAACAACACATTTTTATCTGTTTCTCTCTCTCTCGTATTCACCTAAAGCCCTATAATCTCAATCTCCGCTTGGTTTTCAGATCAGCTACACTCAAAGTGGTGAAGTTCAAGACCAGGTAGGCTGCCTTCCCTTACTCTCCTAACCCTGTTCTCTAAATATCTCCTCGTGGAGCTCACCTTCTCCACGGATCGCCGCGGCTCCATCACGGAAAAGGACGTTTTCGTTGCCATCGTGTACCAAGTGACGCTTCGGTACGGCGATCTGATATGCGGCACCGTCAGATCCACGAGACCATTAAGAATTGTGTCGTGGCCACAAACGTTGTCGTCATTCGCGTAGGCGCCGAATCCGTCGATTACGCCACCTCCGCGATTCCCTTCATCGTGTACATCGAACCCGAGGCGGTGGTTCTTATGACACATCTCGTTGGTAAGTTGAGCTCTTCAGCCAGATCCTCTTAAGGTTCTTCGATCACAACCGCGACCAACTCCACGTGAAATTCGCTTCCGCCAAGTAAGCTAGAATCACTCGCATCTGACTCTAAATTCTGAAATTTCACAATAGAAACGCTTCATCCAGAAAGCTATCTGCGTGACGTTCGAACCCAGGAGATCGTTTTCGCGAACTGATCTACTGGAAAATGCGTCACAATAACGGGCGAATCCTAGATTTTATCGAGTTTCAGTTCGTGCGCTTTCTATCGCGAAGGACTTGGATCGCTTCGTCATAGGTCAAACGTCGAAATCGGAACATTTCCACAACTACTCGAATCCTAAATCCTGCAACCACTGCTATAGGGACAAGATTCACTTCATCAATTGGAAGGATTTCGCTCGAAAGTCGATTCGCCACGAAGCGAACACATCGCAGAGCTCGACGGAGTTCAAGAATCGATTTCCCGGGATCAAAGTTCCGACGGTTCTCTTGGTTCTCGAAAAAGAGTGCTGATTTGAACCTAACAAGCTCTTGATACGAGAAACATAACTACAACTTAAGCACTCTGAATCCTAAACACCACCGAATCTACCGAGGCAGCCAACGAGAAACACAGGATTTCTGACAAATTACGTAATTTATTAAACTTAAACATTAGTAATTACTGGCGCATCCAGCGCATTGGCAGGTCCTGACTGTCCCCGAGCGCTCGCAGTCTGCTGTCATCAATTATCTGAAATCTCCGAGTTAAGAGTATTTTAAAAATCGGGTGGAACTTACGCAAGTGGGACACGCAGCGATCGAAGCGAGCACTTCGGTGGAGAAGAGCCGGCTGCTGTGGAGGATCTGCCTCGCTCCCGCGAGCTGCTGGCCGAGCTCCATCGGACAGCTCAGCAGGAAGCACAAGATTCCGCGGAGCTCGCACGGGCGATCACGGACTTCGGCGAACATGGCTTCGAAGACGCGGATCCACTGGACGGCCAAAGACTTCCCGTTGCGGACTGCGGATCCTTCGACCTTCTTGCAGTACTTCAGCAAGTTGTAGAGCGATTTCGGCTTCGCAAGAAGGCGCTGGGCGACCTGAGAGATGAGCGCGGCGTCCTCGATCTGGTAGTCGACCAGAACGGATCCCATGAAGTGGTAGAGCTGTAAGAGCACATGTGAACTAAGGATAAACATAGACTAGTACGTACGTCCATGTTTTGGCGGGCCGCCGTTGGCAAGAGGCCGCGCACAAAGACGGCCTTATCCATCTTGGCGAAGCTGGCCACGCCAAGATCTAGGCGGCAGATGTGGATGAGGCGGTTGTAGAGGAGAAGTGTCGTCCGTTCGCTGACCTTGTCGAGTCCCACGGTGAAGACGCGGACGAACTCGGCATCCGTGGCGAACCACCTATAAAGGCAGCACTTCAGCCGGACTAGCGTTTGGATTCCGTTCGGAATCTGGCTGGGATCCTGCAAGCAAGAACTGATCTGAGAGCTCAGGTAAGAAGCAATATACCATATTAAACGTGCCGCCGATCTGCGAGAGAAGCTGCTCCTTCTTCTCGCCCTCGCACAGCCTCATGAGGCACACGATCCGCGTGACCAAGGTGTCGTTGTACGGGATCGGACCCAATACGTTCTCTGAGTTTGGCTCCATCGTCGGGGCGATGTCTTCCATGGTCTACAAAGCACGAATAAGGTTTCAAAAGGGAAGAGATAGGACGCACCGCATCAGGGTCCATCGAACTGTGGACCTTCTCGTCCTCCGCGATCCACTTCTTGATGATGTCGATGTGGATATCGTGGATGTCCACCTGGTGCACTTCAGCAATGTTCCTTGCGATATCCAGCTTGTTTTCTGCAAGTCAGCCAGCATGAATATCCGAAAAGAGAAAAGAAGAAACTCACGAATATCATCGCAATCGTTCCAGTCGACCATGTGAGCGTAGATGTAGACGATAAGTTCCTTCGGCTTGTTGTTGAGCTCCTGCGTGGTTTGGTCCAACAGCTGCTTCTCTTGGAGGATGTAGGACGTGCTGCAGGTCTTAATGTGCTGCCTCAGCCTGTTGATAAGCTTGTGCAACTCGTCATCCTCGGTTCCTGTCCTCTGCCAGTCGAGTAGGACTTCCAATCCGACCTCCATCACCGTCCGCTTCAGGACCGACAGCTGCAGCTTGCTGTATAGGTTGTACAGCACCTTCCCGATAAGGCCTCGGTTCCTGGACTGGTACAGCAGCTGGTGGATCCTCTTAATGTCGTGTGGCTCCAGCTCCGTCGAGGAGTTCTCAGCTGCCTTGACGCGGTTCTCCACGGCCTTCGCCATCAGCGACGTGCGGCTGAGGCGCACGTGCTCCGTGAGGCGGCTAATGAGCTCGATCCATCCTTGAACCGATGTGATCGTGATCTCCTTATCCACGATAGGCTTCATGATACACATCTTCTCGGCCTCGGTCTTCAGCAGGAACACGTGGAACGGAAGGCGTCGCTCGGAGATGGTCGGAAGCTTCTTGGCGACGATCTCTTGGTTCTCGTAGTAGTCGCTGGTTTCGTTCGATTCGTCCGGATGGACGTCCTTCGTGTCGTAGAGGTCCACGTCCTGTCCTTCCTGTACAGATGTGTATTAAGATCTGTCAAAAGAGAATTGGGAACTTACAAAACTTTCGATGGAAGTGATGATCTTCTGTCTGTCCTGGTACCACTTGACCTCATCTTGCGTGCTCTCGTTCAACCTCTTGTAATTGAAGAGGTAATCCATGATCACCTCGAGCTCGAATAGGATCTTCTTCTGGACGTCATCCACGGCGAAGCGCTTCAGATGGCGCAGAAGAACCTGGATCACCTCGAACTGGTACGGGCATAAGATCAGGAGCGTGTTGTACATCCGCTTGAAGCCGTTGGCGGTCGTCGTCGTCATTTCCAGGAGCGCGGCGTCGGCCAGGTCGATTATCTTCCGCTGCAGCTGTGGCTCTTCGGAACCACACTTCATGCATAGGGTGAAGGCGAACTGGATCAGCGTTTCGTCGAGGTCGATGTCGAAGTCGCGGCAGTAGTCGACGATGACTGCCGGTGGAAGCAGGCAGCTGACGAACTCCCGGACGCAGTGGCCGATGTTCTGGCAGTGCTCGGGGGACGGGATCTTACCGTTGTACTTCGACATCCTCTTCGTCCACGTGGTGACCGCATACAATCTCTGGGAAAAGCATAAGCTAAGACACAGCATGCACTTACCGAATACTGAATCCATAATTTGTTGTCCTCGGTCATGATCGTCTTCCTCTGGAAGACTCGCAGAGCGTTCACCGTTATCCTCGGGTTTTTTTTCTGGACTGCCCATTTGCGAAGCTCCATACTGATCTTGCCCGCTTCTTCGGGTGCCAGCAACTCGATGATGGCCGTGGCCAGCCAGAGGTCGGCGTTCTTCGGAACTGCCAAGATCTTCGTGCAAGCGTTGCAGATGCTTTGGTAGCAGTCCGCGACGTACGCCCAAGAGGCTTCGCTGTTCTGCGTGACGGAAGCGGCCAGGCAACAGCTGGTAATCTCTAGGATCGACTGCTGGTAGCCGGTGAAGAACTCAAAGAGCTGGCGCCAGTTGATCCTCTGGTCTCCTTCGGCCTGCTGCAGTTCGCCATCGAGCATCGCGGTGGCCACGGAGGCGAGGAGTGGAATGCCTTCATCGCGGTCGTAGATCGCTCCATCCCTTCGGAAGCTGTAGACCCCGACGCGCGACTGGATGCCGTAGATCTCCGATTCGTTGACGCTCGCGTCCGGTTGGTCGTCCACTTCCATGCGATCAGCGTTCTCTCCGTAAAACGACTGCTCCAGGAACTGCATGAAGATCTCGATGTATCGCGATACCTGAAATCATTCAACGTTTCATCCCTGCAATCAGATCTCTAAAACATACCCTACTGATCTTCACAAACCAGGGATGAGTCCTGGAGTCCTTATAGAAGATCGCGGAGGCCTCAATCGAGTTGAGCAGCGTGGGAAGGATCTCGTGCAGAAGCTCCACGCAGTCGACGACGCTTCCATTGGCTGCTGTTCCCTGCCTCTGTTCGGCGGCCATCGACGAGAACCTGGACAGCGCGTAGTCGATGCACTTCACCGAGGTTTCCAGGAACGAGTCCGTCACCTCTGTGTGAATGCTGGTGTACTCGCGAACCATCGTGAGCGTCAGGACCGGGCTCACTTGTTGCCGGACCGCGGTGTCCATGGCGAACCTGCAGGCTTCACCTTGATCCAGAAGAAGAGCGGTGGCGACGTTGACAACCTGCGGCCAAGACCACTCCGTCATGCGGCTGAGGGTAGCGGTGAAGAAGGCGTACCGCTCCTCCGATTCGAAAAACGACGGTCCAACGTAGTTGTTGAAGTGCAGCTGGAGGCTTCGGATGGCGCCGAGAACGTCGATAAGCCGCGTCTTGTCTGCGCACTGATAGTACCTCTGCAGGAGGCAGAGGTTCGTGGAGATCAGCGCGAGTCTCCGTTTCTTCTCTCCGGATGACTTCTTCGAGGCCGGGTACGCTTCCAGGCGAATGAAATGCTTCTCGGCTAACTGCGCGGCTACAGCGTGCCTCAGCTCGGCTGGCACGACGTCCATGAACGCGATTAGTTGCGCGTGGTCCATTTCGGCCTTCTTGTCGGCTTCAAGCCAGCGTAGGACTTCTTCGGCGACCACTGCTTCGGCGAAAAACGTGTAAACTGCTTCCGGCTTCACCTCGGTCGCAGTTGGAGCCAGCTTCTTGTGCAACGCGACGAGTTCTAGAGCGTCAGCGACAGCGATTTGCTGCTCGACATCCTCTCTTGGATGGCACACCTTTTTGATGATCGCTGCAAACGATCTAGAGTACTGGATGGAGGAGTCGAGCACCGAGAGGGGGATCTCGTAGCGGAGAAGGATCTGCCCGAACTCGGCTTGTTGGCACTGTCGATGGAGTTCCTTGATCCTGAAACAACGCTTAGAATGGTCAATAGGTCGGAAAGTGCTTACAGTTCCTTGTCCAAAGTCGGGATCTGGAGCATCGAGTTGACCGCGGCGGTGAGGCTTGTAGTCCACGGAGGGCACGATCTTCTGGCGATGTCGATAATCGCTCGGCACCGGACGTGAGTGTTTCCTATGGCCTTGCTGATCTCGAGGCAGCGTTCGTCCCAAGGGTTGCCACTGGACGTCGCCGTGAAGACGTTCTCCCCGGTCACGGTATTGATGTACTCGTAGAGGGTTTCGTCCTTGTTGAGCTTGTACTCGTCCATGTACGGGATGGCGAAGCGGCTGACTTGTTCACGGATCTTCTCGGCCGCCGCCTTGATCCGTTCGAGGATCAAGTAGCAGATGGTCTGCACGTTCTGGTCCCTGTAGGTTTGGTGGGACATCTTCAGGCCGTAGACCGCCTTCAGCTTGGCCATAACAGCCAAACTGTGGGCGTAGGCGTTGAGCCTGCCCATCCTAACGTCTTGCGCATCGCTGCGAATCTTCGACAACGTGTACATCAACCTCGACTAAACAATTCCAAATAATACGCAAGAGAGAACCTTCAATTACCTGATCAAGAGGCGTGACGCTGTTGCTGATAGTGCTGTCGATGGCCCGTTCCATGGCCCGGCTGACCCAGAGCGAGTTGTCCGGGAACTCGTCCGGCAGCACTCTCTCCAGGTGCTCGGCGATCCCGATGATCCACTCGATCATCTGGTCGCACATCTCGTCGTCCTGGTTGAGCAGCGCCAGGGGGATCATCTCTCCTTCGAGGAGCTCCACGGCCGCTTGAACAGCGTTCAGGTCCTTGTCGATGGTGACGCCGAACGCTCCAAGAATCTTGTTGCAGCACTCTAAGTCCTTCATGCACTCGGCGATCTCGCGGTGCCGCTGCCAAAGAAGACGCGCTTCGTGGAGAAGTCCGGCTTCGCAAAGTCCCTGGAAAATGTCGAACCACTCGTTTTCGACGAAGGCCTTCCAGGACGCGACCATGTGCCTATCCTGTGACGGCTTCAACGGGTCGAAGATCTGCCGATACGTAGCCAGATTGTACCGCAGCACAGCGATCTGTTCGAGAGACGCCTCATCTGGAAACCAATCTTTAGAATCCACAATCAAGAGATCTATGTGCTTACCCGTTACTGCTCGCTTCTCTACGTACTTTAGAAAGCCGATCACCCAGTCGAAGCGCTCCAGCACGGACACTGCGTTCGTGCAGAGGTCCGCGATCTCGTTCGAGTCCTCCACGGCGTCGAATGACTTCAGGACATTCTGGTAGAGCTTGTCGTCCGGGTCGTCACTCGAGTAGAGCTTGTCCAGAGCATCGTGCATGACAGCTCGATAGACTTTCTGCAACACAAGGTCTTAGAACTGCGCTAGATATTCAAAGGATTGTACCTGGAGGTCCAGCGAAAACGACTTCGCGAACTGAACGGCCTCCTCGAAGCGTCTTGTCTTCAACAGCTTCTCAAGGCGCAGCTCCGGCAGCGATTCCACTACTGAGTGGACGAAGACGGATGGCTTGTCCAGGGGAAATGGTTCTATGAGGACCAATCCGACGTCGGTGCCGGCTTCGGGGACGATGAAGGCGTTGTTGGAGATCCCCACGGAATACAGAAGCTCGTTGGAGCCTACCTTTGCCACGTCCAACTAAAGCAGAAGAATGACAAGTGTTCCAAAGACTGAGCAAAGCTTACCTTGGACCCATGCTTCCCGCTGATGGTCAAGAAGACCTTGCAGTCTTCGAAGTTCGATAAGTCGTCGGCGAGGTCGGCGAAGAAGAAGTCCACGACGCTGTCTTTGTATCCTAGATCCCAGCGAGCCACTTGCATAAACGTCGCTTCTTCGTACACGACGATCTTGTTCGTCGCCATCAGGGCGAACAGGAACTGCCCGCACCTCTTGACGGTAACGAAGCCGTCGCAGAACGCAGCCTCTTCGAACTCATCGAAGCAGAGCGTCTCTGTATCGCCTGAGCATGTGACGATGCGAGGCGGCTCTTCGTCTTCTGCCGGCAACTACATCACAGACTTAGAAAAAGTTCCCCAGAAAGTCATAGAACTTACACAGAGGCCGAAGTACGACTCCATCGGGACGTGGAAGACGGGCTTTTCGAACAGGTAGTCGCACGGGACGACTATATGGCTGGCAGCCGCGTGGAAGAGGTCGACGAATCGCTCCGGGCTCTGCTTGCTGTCGATGACGTCCGCGTATCCCGGGATGTGCACCACGAACATGAAGCCGGTGCACTCGCTGAGCACGACCAGGCAGACCGATCCGTGCATTGACGTGGTCACCTTGCACTGCTGCAGCTGCCTTTCCTCCAGATCCACGGCGTTCTAAACATCCGAAATCAGCATAGGAAAAGGGTGAGAGGGTGACTTACATATGTTGCTGACATCTCGCTGGATGGGTTGACAAACAGGAACCTGCCATCGCTGAGGACGACGAGGAGAATGTCAACTTTAGGCAGCCATGACATGCCCACCACTGTCTCTTCTGTAATGAATCTCGATTACAACAGTTGAGAAAAAAACAGAAACTCACTTGTATCGACGGTGAAACGGAACGTCGCCTTCATCCCGACGTCGAAAAGAGATAAATCGTGTCTCACGGCCACGGCCAAGGAGTTCTTGCTGGCGCAGGCGGTGACCGAGCATTCGCCCAGGTCGAACCCCTCTTCCAACGTTTCGGCATCGGCTAGAATTGCCACGGGTTACCACGGATCTAAGCGAATGGGAAACAAACCTGAGACTGCCGCTAGTGTGGCGACCTCGTACAACGACTTCTCCGCGTTGTACTCCTTCGCGAAGTTGCGCGTGACGACGTCGTCGTCATCGAAGTCCTTGATATGCGTGAAGCGCATCTGGAATCAAAGAATATGTAAGCTTCTGATAAGCTGGCGCGAAATGACAATAGCGAAATGTGGAAACACGTTTCAAATAGATCGATTTCCCGCCGTGCGCTCGAACGGAAGAGTTGAACATAGGGAGGAAATGCGATTTTTCAAGGATGTGCCGCTGGCAGGGTTTCGACATTGCTGAGGCAATTTCCGCTCCCAGATCTCCATGGATTGCTTTAAATTTGGGATAGGAATTCCAAAATACTCCATCATGACGATCCGAACAGCACATCTGGCACGCACACCGCATTTTAGCGCATGAATTTGGGCCTAAAAATTCGCGCATTGACGAACGAATTTCGCGCATCTGAAGTGATGGATCGTAGAGCCGCACTTCTTGACAATTTAGGCATCAGGTTTGGCATCGGTGGCACAAGGCCCTCAAAACACACACGTCGAAGAGCGGATGCAACAGATATCGGATGACGGAGAGCGAAACGGCCAAATGAAACAAGAAAATGGCGAAAATCGCAAGCGAAATGCGGGAGCATGCCGATTTCAACACCTACCGAATTCCGCGCATTTGGGCAGCAGCAGCACAACGCCCTCATGACACACAACGGATGCAACGGAGATGGGACGCGGAAAAAAGAAGCGATCCAAACGGGCGATGAGAAGCGGCCAAATAAGTGATAAAATCCACAAAATCACTAACGAAATTCGCAAAATTAAGGAGCACGGCGACCCTAAACGCCGATCAGCTCGCGAGGCAATCGCCGGCAACCGTAAACTACAAACTTCGAAAAAATCGTGGCGGGAGTCACGGGTCGATTGTAACATCGTCAACATGTTTGTCTTCGTTCATTTCTAATAGAACTCCCATGTAAATCAATCTGAAAATGATCATTTAGCTCGCCTCCGTTGGATGAGAAGTTGAAGTTGAGAACGGTATGTTACTGATACTAGTGTACATGGATACATTTAGAGCGCGGAAAAATACCTCAAGCTCTGGCCAAGACCAGTGGATTATTGGTGCGCAGTAGGCCAGGCAGGGAAGAATCCTGCGCTAGCAAGAATGGCTCTGAAGTACTAATATCTGCATCCTGATTGAGCGAATTCAGGTTACGGTAGCGGCGCCATTTACGTTTGCGTGCACTTCGCCGTCGCCGCCGCGATTTTCGTGGGTTCGCGCGCAGTGTCGAGCGGCGGTCGAAGAGGGTAAAAGTACATTTCAGTCCCGTATTTTTCAGTCCCGGACGTTTCAGTCCCGCTAAAAGCGCCAAGGTCGCTTTTAGCCGAGAAATCGTTCAAACGAGGCGTGTAGCGCCGAGGCTGTTGCAACATAGGAATCTGTGAGGCGCGAAGCGATCCCGTTAATTAGTAAAAGTTTCGAGTTTCGACAAAAATTTTGGAGTTTGCACAGCCCTGGTCCGTTCGTCCGTCACGAAATTTCCAGACGCGAGTTGCCTGATTGAGAATCCTATTGCCGGGGCTGACCGTGAAACTAACCACGTGGTTGGTTTTGTAATCGTTTGTATTTTGTCAAATGTCTATAGCGTGATACCAAGGCTCATTGTGAATCAATTAAAATGCGGGGCTTTGCAACAAATAAAATCCAATACTTGTGGTAGCAAACAATGAATCATAACGAACTTTGGAAAGTTCTCCGTTTAAAAAAGAAAAGCTAGTTGCAAAGCGGATACGTTTTGCTATATTACCGTCTTTCCCAGGAAAATAGCATTTTACGTGCAGTGCACACAAAGTTTGTGACATATCAACCCTGTTCCCATCAGTTTTTTTTTAATATTGGAGCTTCCGTTTTGCTTGAACGTTTTATATATTTTTGCGGACCTTCCAGTGACTTATGCTTGAGTACATCGATGATCATTTTTGATCGCCGTCTTTTTCTCTTGAAGACGTTAGCCTTTTGGGTATTTTAAGTGAAAAATCATCAAATTCTAAACACTCTAAGCTTAAGATTCGTATAGATCACTCAAATTTACATCGAAGTACACATACTCACGCTGCGAGGGCGTGTTTTCAAGCCATCTCGCTCGGAAGTTGCAAATGCAACCTGAGCAATCAAGCGTTAAAGCTGAAGCGGACCTGTTAGTGCTTTTAAGGGTCTCGCATAGTTGTGGCACTTCTTGATGGATTTGGACGACGACTTTAGAGTTCTGGACGAGCCGACCTTTGGCGTAGGAGAGCTAGGTGGTAGGAAGACATTTGGCACTTTTGTTTGATTGATTTTTTCAATAAAGATGCTATTGACGAATGGGATTTGGACGGTCGGGTGCGTCTCGAATCCGAAGTAGATCGCGTTCGGTGGGCAGATTTGAAGTCCGAAGACTGGAACGGCGTGCCGACCGTCGAAGGAATCGGGGAGACCCTGAACACCGCGGAATCGAGTGAGCAACGGGGATTCGTGACAAATGGATTCGATGCGTCGACCGAAAACGGAGACCTCTGCGACGAGTGCCGCAGGGACGAAATTGAGCTTTGGCAAATGGAGAGCGAGATCGACCGCCTGCGGCAGATAAACGCGGCTCATGCCTCACAGCGGTATCCGTCACGGACACCACCCATCCGAGAAGGATCTGCGCAGGACCAAATGGTGATTTGACCGATTACGGTAGTTATTACATTATTGTGTTTGAGGCATTCCAGAAAAAGCGAGCAACAAGTTTAGAGAGAACGAAGCGGGAGCAGATCTTAGCGGATAAGGAAAGGTACAGGCTGGAGCTATTGGATCAAATCAACGAACATAAGAGTCGGACGATGGCGGAAGAGGAGTGGCGGAGGTTGGATCAGAGCGAAAGTGACTTGGAGGACGCGAACAGGTAGGCGAGAGGAGAGAGCGGATACTGTAGTAGCCTTGTCTGAGGCAGGTTCGCCGCAGAAAAACGATACCAAGACGATCGAAGTCGGCTCGAAAGGGAGCAGTGGGGAGAGACGCTGAAACTGCAGATGAAGGAGAAGCGTCCCGAGGGAACCAAGGCGGACGCCCCTTACTGGTGGGAGATCCGAAGAGCCTTCGACGACAACTCCAAACACCGCCTCGAGCAGACTCGAAGAAACCTTCTGCTCCAGTCAGTGTTTCTACCGTAACTCTTTTGAACCGGGTAATTTAGGCGCTCCATAAACAGCCTCAACGAGTTCAAGGCGAAACAAGCAGAGCAAGACCGACTCGCGCGCCTAAACCAGCAGGCGAAGTACGCAAAAATCCGAGATAAGATAGCCAGAGAAAGCGCGATTGTCCGCGAGGCGGAATTTGGCCCCGCTCGACAGCGGATGCCAAAAGTGGTGGGTGCAGGAGATTCGATAGGAGCCATGTGGGCTCGGGAGCACGACAAGAACCAGCGAAAATATCGAATCCTGCAGGATGGAGGAGCAGGGAGAGTAGCCGTGGCGGACGGAGGGGCGAAAGGCGAAGTCGTGCAACGCTGTAACGTGAAACGGTGCCGGAAATGCTCTCGAATCATTTCCCGTCGTTGATTCTTGTCGGACCACAAAAATGTGATTGCGGTCTTGTCGTATCAAACCATTTCAAAGAATTTTAGTTGCTTTACAGTTGTAAACAACCGAACACTTAAGTAACCCCATCTCTGTTATCTGATCTCACCCATATCAATTGAAAAAGAAATTTTAAAGTTTCATTTGGACTGTTCCCTTGTATCCTAGCATCTTTTAATAAGTCGATTCTGTAAAATAGTTTAATTTGTGATTATTTGCTCGAGTGCAAATCACAAAACGTCGAAAAAGCGATGTTACCGCAAAACTCTCAACACGAAGACCCTGCGCTTTGCCAAGGAAACAGTAAACGAGAGCAACCGATAAGAAGTGACGTTGCTAATATGGATCTCGCTTGGTTGCTAGATAGCTTTGTGCTATAGCCCAGAAACGCTCATTTTGTCAGTTTTACGTATTTAAACGAGTTCCGTTGTTCATTAGAGACCTTGCACCATATCGATTTTCCTTCCCAATTCCATTTTCAGGTGGTCTAAACTCTTGAGAAGCCATGAAGAGCTTCTTCGCCGTACTCACTGTCCTTCTGGTGGGTCAATCGTTGGCTCTTACGTGTTAATCTTAAATTTCAGGCTTTGCTCAATGTAGTATGGGCCGATTACGAGTTGACCACAGAAGAGTGCAAAGAACTTGGCTTCAACCGTGACTCTCTGAAGTGTTCCACGTGTAGTACTTTGGTCAAGTTTGAATTGGAAGGTGGGGAAATGTCTTTTTGCTTAGTGACAGCTGATTTTCCTTCAGAAATGCTAAGCGATTGCCGCGCGTGTTGCAAGTCGGAAGAAAACAGTTCAAGCAACCACGAGGTTTTTTCGGATGAAGTCGTCGAAGGTCATTTTTTATGTTTCAGAAGTATCCGATGGCCCACATCGAAGTGTGCGAGTGCAACCTTGCCAGGTTCCCCCAGGTGCAAGGTATTTTCGTCTTCTCACCAACCACTACTTAAAATCGACCGATTTAGCGTTTGTAAAGTCAAACATGGTCAATCAGTGGGGGAGCAACGTTAAAGTGCGTCACGTCCGCGGCGTCCTCCCGACCATCGTGCTTAAGAACTACGATGGAGAGTCGAAGAAATTCAACATTGAGAAATGGGACACGGACACGATCACTGATTTCCTTAACAATTGGATCGACTACTGAGCAATTCACCGATTTCAAAAACACGAAAAGTTCAAGCTTAGCTAGAGTGCCACCTTTGTTCTTGGGATGAAATGCTCGGGTATTCTTCAAGTTGTAAATTGTGTGCAAGGATTAAATTATTCGTTCCAGAAGTTGTGGCTTGAATTTGCATAAATATGCGTCTCGTGACCTCGTTTGCAGGAAAAGGCCGCCGCTGGCGATCGTCTCGCGGCAGCAAAGGTTGACAAAAGGACTTCTTGTTTGACCTTGCACGGTCGCCTCTCGCGCGCTCCCGCTCGCCGCTGGCGATACCGTCGCCGTCGTTGCCCGCTTTCGTTCGCCTTTTGCACGGAATTCCCGGAATTCTTTTTCGCTGCTTTCATTCGAATTTCGCTGCTTTCCAGCTTGGTTTCCATTGCAAAATATTGGAAATTTGAAATTTGTGGACAGTGAGAGCGCGCTTAGGTTGTGAGAGTCGCGCGGTTGCAAGTCAGACCGGTTCGGCTGCGTTCCAATTGTCAGTTTCGGTCGCCCGTACTCCTATCTCTCAGTTTTCTTCCAAATTATTCACATTCTAATCGGTTGCTTCTAAATTGCAGGAACTTAATTGCGTGGAAGCGACGGAATGGTCGAGAAAACTGAACACAGCCATATTCGTAAGCCATTGACTTGTGAGTGGATTTGCTATTCATGATTCGTTTTTAGGAGTCCTCGTCACCGGAGCTTCAGGATACCTTGGTATCTAGTGATATTTTATGCGTCCTTGTGGAAAGTTTATTTAATCTAGCAACACATTGCGTGCGAGAGCTTTTGGAGAGGGGATACAAGGTCCGTGGAACCGTCAGATCGCTCTCGAACGAAAAGAAGATTGCGCCGCTCCGTGCCATCTGCGAATCGGAGGAAAAGCTGGAATTGATGGAAGCTGATCTCCTCTTGTCGGAGACGTGGAAGCCGTAAGTGTCCCTACTATTTATGTCCTACTACATCCTTATTCCAGTGCGATGAAAGACTGCGACTACGTGCTCCATGTGGCCAGCCCGTTTCCGATTGCTGCCGACGAATCCGTGATAGCCACGGCGGTGGAGGGCACCTTGAACGTGCTCCGAGCCGCCAAAGATACCAATTCGGTCAAGAAGGTCGTCCTGACGAGTTCTTGCGCCTCCGTCAACGAAGGCCATGAGGACATGAACCAAATCTTCGACGAGAAGATTTGGACGAATGTGGACAGTCCCAATGTCTCATATTACTCGAAAAGTTTGTCAAAAGGTTTCCTAAATTGGTTTAGAAACGCAATTGTTGTAGGCAAGACCGAAGCTGAGAAGGCCGCTTGGAAGTTTGTGGAAGATATCCCTGCGGAATCCAACAAGTTCAAGTTGACTTGCATCAATCCGTGAGTGGATTTAAGAATTTTTAGGAAATGTTTATGTTTTAACCTTTGCAGAACACTCATCGTAGGACCATTGCTGATGGACGAGCAAGGAGCGAGCATCTCTGTAGGTCGTTGAGGATGTTATTACGTTTAATGTGCCATTTAGATCATTCGCCGTTTCATGAATCGTGAAATGCCCGCTCTTCCGCGACTCCAGCTTGCCCTCGTCGACGTCCGAGATGTGGCCAAAGCTCATGTTCTTGCAATGACGAACGACGCCATGGACGGCGAACGAATCTTGATCACCGGCCAGCCGAGTTTCTGGTTTAAGGACATCGCAAAGGCTTTGTCCGACGAGTTTGGCCCTCAAGGTAGATCCAGTGGGTCACTTTACTTAATCTTATAAACTTAAGGGTATTCCATTCCGACGTTGGAGGTGCCTTATCCTGTGGTGTGGCTCTACTCGCTCTTCGACAGCGAGACGAGAGCCAACTTGTACCGCATCGGATTCGAAGTAAAGTTCGACAACTCCAAAGCTAAGGAACTCCTTGGAATGCAGTTCACCGATCCTAAAACATCACTTATTGAAATGGCTCATTCAATGATCCAACGTGAGATCGTTCGTCGACTGCCTGGATACCAAACTCCTTAGTTTGGTCTTGTAGAGAAGTTATTGTGTACATTGTTAAGTTCTATTTTTCCTGTGATTAAGCTAATTTTATTATTAAATTACATTGCCTACTACATTTATTGGTGGTCATGTACACGATTGCTTAAGTCCAAGCTAGTGATCACAGCAATTTCCTTTTCCAGGTTCTCCGTCTTTCTTGCTTCCCTCGGGTTTCTTCGGCGGTGGCAGAGTGTGTCCGCGGCAGTGCTCGGTTTCGGCTTCGTCCTGCTCCCAGGTAGAAGGGTCGTCCCATTTTCGAGGCTTCACGTAGATGCAGCAGCAGTTACTTTTCAAGCGACCCATGTGCTCGTTGTCCACCGTATCGGAGGTCCAGGTAACACGAGGACGATTGTCGGCGGCCTTGAGGCGGAGGACGAGTTGCGGCTCTCTTCTCTGCTCTTCCTCGGTGATCGTGACTGTTGCAGAGCCTAAAACAGATTCGTTTAAGCGGCATTCCGAACGACCGAACAAACCGTTTGCTTCTCGAGGAACGGAGTGCATTGTGAGTGGAGGGAGCAACGAAGCGACCGATCGCTCAGCAACGACTAACCAGCGCGAAAGCGGCCTTTTTGCGTTTGAAGGCAAAAACGAGACAATTCCAACTCATCCTTCGGCGTCTGAAAGTGGAGACAAGCGGCGTCTGCGGACTTTGAAACGCGAAGACTCGTTTTGTAGTGGGGTAAAGTACAAGCTAAGAAGTGTGGCGCTTTGTTTCTTTGAGCGATAAATCGTTTTCGAGTTCCATTCTCGCAATAACGTAAGCAATAAAAAAAGATATTTAAAAATTTGGATAAATTTATTTCGTAATCACCTTTGCGCTTCTTTTTGTTCACTTTTCTTGTTCACAGTTCACTTTTCAAATATACAGGCTCTAACACTCTCATGCTTCGGATGGTTGGCATGCACATAGTTTCGATGTTACAAGACATTAACTAAAACAAAGACAAGACTAGTTGTTATCAGCAGAAAACTTTATTGGGATAATTTTCGGGAACACGGCAAAACCCGCCACAAAGACAAAAGAACTGCTTAAAAAGCGGAAGGACGGTTATCCTTACGGCGCTTCAACACCTTCATAATGAACAACCACTATAACGACCAAAACAGATCCAAGTAGAGCCAGAATTTCACGTGTGTGTGGAAATGAATTGTAAAAGTTCATGACAGCACAGACAAAGCTTTCCACTGTCTCGTAAACGCTGCCAATCCAGCTTACCTATCCAGAAGTAGTGGTAGAAGGCTCAATGGCATCGGGCCCGTGAACATTGGGCGGGTTTGTCAAAAAGTGAGAATGTGAGCGTAGGAACAGAAATACTATGCTTTGAAAACCGGTGTAATTTCTGGACTCGAAAGGAAAGAAATAATCGCGGAAGGGGTCTCAAAACGGTTGTGGTGTTAGCAAAAACTGCTTGTCCTGACCAAGCAGAACCATCGAACATTTTCTACATCGAATCCTCCAGTGTCTATATTCACCAAGACTGGGAAGCGCTTCCCACCTGCGTGTGGCCAGACTTCCCACTGGGAAGCGCAATTCATCAAACTGGGAAGTCCTCCCAGTTGCTTCCCAGTTCCTTCCCAGTCCTCCCACCCTCAATCGACTGGGAAACAGCCTTCCCAGTTGGAATTTATCCAATTTTGACCGTTTAAATGACCGGCTATGACCGTTTTTGACCATTTCCGACTGTTTTTGACCAAAATCGCTCTTGTTCTCTTGATTTATGAGTGTTTTCACGTGTTTTCGCGTGTTTCATTTCCATTTTCTAAAAGCAACAAAATCAACACAACTACTGGGTTTTGTTACTTACGTTGACGAGAATCCTAGTACGCGCCTTCTTTTGAAGGTCTCGAAGTCTCTGGTGCACCTGCTGGGAGTTCGAGCTTCAACTCCAAAGGCTGAGGTAATTTGTTGGGCCCAAACCTTGTGAAACTCGGCTTTGCTTCGCTTTCCGGCTTGAGACCCCGTTGATGCACTGGTGAATTTGCCTTCGTATTCATCTAGCTGCGACGCGTACAGATCTGCGAGCATCTTTTTTTCTTCTTGGGAAAAGGGTGTCGCCGTCGGAGCCATTTTTCCCTCTGAAATGCACACAAACACTCAGACCATCATTAGCGCGTATAAATCCACGCGATTTGGCCCAAAATAGGCTTTGGAACACCGAAATACGTCGCCAATAATTCAATTCATCACTGAATCCCGCCGCTCATCTCTACCCCGCGCGTGTTCCGCGCGTGCTCCGAAGACCACACACGCTGCTCCACCCTGCTCCGGCAGCTACCCAGTCGCTTCCCACCCTTCCTAGACTGGGAAGATCCTCAGTTGGAGCATCTTAAGGCTTGGACATGTTTCAATGTGGTTTCCGCGCCGAAGGGGATTTATCTGCTTGTTGCATTTCTTAACTAATCTGAAGGTTTTTGGCAACTGCTAGTGTTTACACCGGTGCTACTGCTACTGCTAGTGTTTACACCTGTCCCTGTCTGAGGTTATCAATTTGATAAGATATCGACCAGAATAATCAAAGCCTATGCCAAAAAAGTAATAAAAGAATAATAGTCGTTAAAAAAATAATTTTAAAAATGGGAAGCTCGAGAGCTATTGCATAAAAACCCAATAGTGAGCTGTCATTTGTGAGTCGGTTTGCTAAACATACCGTTAATTATGTACTACATTCGTGAGAGCAGTATTGGAAGACCCGTTTCCGTTACCCGTCTAAAATATAACATTAGCTCTGCCAGATTTTCCACACAACGTACTCATTTCAGTAGAAGCTACCGGACAAAGATCATCATCGCCGTAAGGTCGCAAGCAGTGCTCTTGGGAGTCAGTTTGCTCTCGTACGAACGAAACGAATAAGTTGCAGAGATCGTTCTGCCTGATGGAGTAGCTAGACACCAAGGCCGGGACGGTCTTATCGGACGGATGAACCAGATCTTCGCAAAAGCGGAAAAGCGCGCTGAGGTCTATGTCAGAAGAGTCCAGTTCGAACTGCATGTAGACGAAGTTTCCGTCAAGAAGTACAGCGTCCGAGAAACGCTCCAAAACGGAATTTTTGACCTGCTGGCGCTCGATGGAGAAAGCGCCTTTCTCCAAACGCAGGCGTACGGTGTAACCGTTACCGTACTTGCTTTTCAAATGCTGGCTGGAGCCCAAACATTTGAGCCGACCGTTGACCATAATGGCAATTCTGTGGCACAGTTCTTCGCACTCCTCCATACTAAAAAAAGGCTTCGTTGAAATGACTTTTAAAAATATGCTGACCTGTGGGAAGTGAATATGATCGATTTTCCAGCAGCACTTAGAGACCGTATGGTCTCCCATAAAAAGCGTCTTGACTTTGGATCCATACCGGTGCTCGGCTCATCTAGCAGCAAAAGTTGAGGATCCGAAACCACTGCGATCGCCGTGGCCAGTTTCCGCTTTGTACCTCCGCTCAAGCTGGAAGCTGTAGCGTTCCGGTACTGGATCAGGTTCAATTTATTCATCAGCCATCGCACCAGCTAAAATAAATTAGTAGATTAAGCAAAATTTAGTAGCTGAATTACCATTTCGATATCGTCGGAGTGATACCCAAAAATGAGAGAGTAGAAGATTAAATGCTGCTTCACAGTGAGTTCGTTGTAAACGGTGTCAAACTGAGGACAGTAACCTATAAAAGAGAACAATAAAGTCGGAGAGATATAGAGATATATACCTATGGAAAGCGCGCCTTGATTATCGTGGACCCTCTGGCCGCCTAGTAAAACGTCCCCGGACGTCGGACAGGTTAGGGATGAAAGCATATTGAATGAAGTAGACTTTCCAGCTCCATTAACGCCAAGAAGGCCAAAGCACTCTCCTTTCTCCAATGCTATGCAAAGGTGGTCAACGGCCACGATATTTCGATTAGAGCCCTTCTGACAAGGCAACAACGTTTTGCTGCTGTACACCTTCGAGATTCCTCGCACAACAAGGACGTCTTCGTTGTCACTGTTTCCCTCCAGAACTCGCTTCTTCTCGGCCATCACGTCAGGGTCGATAGTCTCTTTCTCTTCGTATCGAGGAAGGCTAGGTTCCTTAATCATTTGTCTTCTAAAATCAACTATTAATAGAACAGCTTGTTACGGTAACTTGCCTTATTCGATGTCGAAAAACTTCAATGAGCAAGGTAAGAATAAAAGCGATGGCGCCTTCTGCTGCAAGAACGACGAGATTCGCGTTAATGAAGACGAACTTAAAGACTGGAATGATCTGATTTTTCCCTTGGAGCTCATTGGCTTGGTTTTTGTAATTAGTTAAGACGATTTCCATTATTCCTTGACCTAAGGCAAAGCCGGGGAACGCCAAAAAGGCGTACTGGACGTAGTCCACAGAGTTCCCAAGTTTTCCGTCTACGTTGATCAACTGCAGCAAGTATGAGATGAACACTGTAGAGATGCTGATGGAGAGGTTTCCTACTAGAGTGACCAGGAAAGCGGTCGAAGCGTTATCAAACAGGAAGGACAAGAGGTACGTGAGCGGGGTGCACGCCCAGCCATACAGGAGAATGAGCAGGACGATTCCAAGGAAGTTCACTGGAGCCACGTATAAGGGAATGTTGCAAGCTCTGAAAAAAGAATTGAATATAATCCAGTGGTGGGAGTCAGAAACCTGATGATTCCTATGCACAGAAGAGCAGGAAGACAGTAGTTCAGAAGATGCCAGAAGAGGTTCGAGAACCAGTAAAGTGGTCCCGGCATACCGCTCAAGTATTCCAGATGTCTTGAGAGAGTCGCTTTTTCGTGGACGAGGACGTAGATGAAAGCCGATGGAACGAAGGCCAACGCAATGACAATAAACAGCGTGATCAGAATGTCGTTATTTTCCAGCCTGAAACAAAGCTTTTAGAAACATTTTCGAATTGCCAGTATACAGTTTTTGCATTGAAATTTCCTCTTCAGTGCCTTGGAACGGATAATTTATAACGGTAATTCCGTACAATCCGGGGTTTCCGGTCACGTTCAAGCTCTCACGAACGGCGCTTCGGAGAATATCGTTGTTAAGTGCATTCAAGAAGATCGATTGAGCGTGGTAGGCTATGCTGTCATACCAAACCTGAGTGTGAATTATTAATGTCGTTATCGCGTTCCACAGGTCTTACCTTTGAAACATGTCGAACGGCTAACAAGCGCAAGAACTCATTGTTGTGCACGCCATAACCTTGGGGAACGTCAGACACATTCAATCCTACCGAAAAACCACCGTACCTGAACGAGTGCACATGGTTACATCGCGATTCGACATCATTCACCTTAACGGAAAGAACTGACGAGTGTTCAGAAGGTATTTAGTCGCATCTAGTCCAGTGATGTCGTAAAGATCATCTCCAGTTTCAAGGGGTATGTAATCTCTATGTTTACGCGTCGTCCATTTACACTCACTTCCTTTCACTGAGCACGTGCAATTAGGATAATAAGATTCAGGATCTGCAAGACTATTTTAGGCAGAAACGAGAAATGCCGTGCTACCTGATTTGTTGCCCATGTACCTTGGCAGGTAGAAGTGCTTCAATCGAGGTTGGAAACTTGAGTTGTACGCGATGCGGTACTTGCAAGTCGGATGAAACATATCAGGTTGCACCTGCTTATCCAAATACTTGCTGTTCTGAGGGTAGTTTGCGTCCAGCCATGTAGTTCCAAAAGAGTTGATCAAGCATTCCGCATTCATTCCTGAGGGATTGTAGAAGGACGTCACAAGCAAGTCCGAATCCAAATAACCCTAAATAGATTTTCTTCTTGCAGATCCTTGTACAAGTTGTGACTGAGTAGCACACTCACGTCATCGTTCTTATAGGCTTCTTCTTGAACTCCTAGTCCCAAGTTCTCATAGAACACTGCACTGCGTTGTCGGCTGCTTTCAGAAAGGTTGGAAATTTGAAATGTCGATTGTGTTATCGCGGGATAATCGAGGAGAAACAAAGAAGGAAAGGCGATCGACATACCAACAGCAACAAAGATTGCTGTAAAAAAACGTATTTACGCTAGTTGAGCAAACAAAGACGGGTTACCCGGAAGCGCTAGTTGAACGATGGCTGTTTTCCAATTCCGGCAAAAGCCCCAAAATCGCTTGTAGAGCTGTGCCAAAAACTAAAGAAACGAAAACTTTTGAACTTATCGAATTCAACTACTCACCCTTCGACCTGGCAAAAGCGCCGGATTTCCCATTCGGATAAAAGGAAAATCAAACTTGCTGTCGGGTTCCTCTCCAGAATTTCCTTCCTCAATCGTGTCGCTGTCCTCTTCCACGTGATGGCTCGTTCCGACCTTCATAAAAACTTCCTCCAAACTGCCATCACGTATCCCGTAAGATGTAATCTTCATTTTATCACGCTCTTCTGTAGATTTGAGCACTTCAAACATGGCTATCATCTAAATTCGTAAGTCAATACTGAAACTTCCAGAAATCGACATACCTGTTCAGGCGTCCAATCCTTCAATCGGTAGATAGCCTCGTAACGAGAGACTTTTAGAACCATAGGGTCAGGTCCAAATTGAATCATAAACTCTTCTATGGCGGCGCGAATCGCTTCTGCATCAGAATCTACGCACGAACTTCCTTTCTCGTTCGAACCGGTTTCCGTAGAGTTGTGTTGGAGACCTAAGCGGATGGTATAACCCTCTCCGAACTGTTTCAAGAGAAACAGCGGAGATCCAACAGCTTTCAGTTGGCCGTCCGACATGATCGCGATCCGATCAGCAAGAAGCTCGGCTTCATCCATAAAGTGGGTCGAGATCATAATAGTTCTTCCCTTCTTGTACTTGAGAATTAAGTCCCAAATCGCGCGTCTTGCATGAGGATCGACTCCTTTAAAAAAATTTCTACATAACCAAAATCAGGTTCTACAACCCCACCTGATGTCGGCTCGTCTAAGATCACCGCCTTTGACCCAGCGACGAATGCGATGGCGATTGACAAACGCCGTTTCATTCCCCCGGAAAGCGTTGAAGCAGCCGCGTTTCTTTTGTCTTCAAGCTCCAAATCAGAAATCATTTGGTCGATCTCTTGATCAGTCTCTTCCTAAATTCCCTCAACAGTCATTTTAACAATAAAAAGGCAGACAATTACCGTATACGTGTTTTTGAATTTTAGAAATGAATAGAAGCGCAGATGCTCTAGCACCGTTAACTGATCGAAGAGAACGTTGTGCTGAGGACAGATTCCAAGAGAAAGTTCGGAGATGCTTGCATTCTTTGTCACGTTGACGCCATTCACCTCCACAGATCCAGAAGTGATCTTGGTCAGACCTAAGCAACGCAACGATTACAACTAACTCTAATCAACCTGTATCACGCTGTGCGGATAGTTTCGTTCTTACCTGTAATCATCTGGATCGTTGTGGTTTTCCCGGCGCCGTTATGTCCCAGAAACACGACGATCTCATCGCGATACATCGTCAAGCTCACATCGTAAACCGCATACGTCCGCACTCCTTTTTTGAACCGCTTGAACAGCTTCTTCACTTTAATCCCGGCTTCACTGTCCTTCAGTGATTCTGGCACCTGCTCAAAGTTCTCCGAGCTTGCCGGCTTCTGTGAAGATTCTTCGTCCTCGCCTTCAAGCATTTCCAAACGTGCACTAAACTTGTTCCATACGGCCTCCACCGGGAAATACCATGGCTTGGTCAGTCCTCCATTGCTAGGCATAATCTTAAAATAAAAAATGCGTTTAACTTCCTACAAACAAAAACTAACTGCTTCTATGTAAATGGTGAGGAGAACATAAATGAAAGAATCCACGACAAGCATCACGATTCCGTAGAAGATGCAGAAGCTGTCGTTGGAATTCAGCGGAGAGATGAAAATGTTGGAGAAGTGGCTTCCGGTGCTTTTCATCTCTTCGTACAGCACGTAATGGAAAATGTATCCAAGGGCTGTAGTTGAGCTAAGTGAAGACAGAATCTTGATCCATCCAGCAAGGGGCTGAAAATGTGTCCCCAAATGATCGGTAATCGCTAACAGAGACTTGCCTGTCCAGTACTTTGTACGCGAATCGTCCCGTACAAAAACGGCAAGAAAGTTAAGAAGAATAAGATTCCCGCAGAAGCAGTAGCGATTTTTGTATTGGAGAAGAAAGTTGAGACCAGGAACGACAAGAAGATTGCCGATATGCCAAACAACTCCAGCAGAATGAAGATCAGGAATGGATCCGAATAGATTAACATGTTTCCAAAACGGAGCAGAAGGGTGATCATAGCGAAGCTTATGGTGGAAATCACAAACTGGGTTATGAACCAGGACAACCAGAGCACGGTCGTGTCCATGCCCATCGAATGCATGACCTAAACAAAGCGTCAGTTTTAAAATAACTCAAACGCACGTCTTTCAGATGCCGCTCCTTCTCTGCCACAATGCTTTCGACCAAAAGGGCGAAAGAAAACAAATAGGAAATAACCACCAAAAGCGAGAAGATTTTTTCCACATCCCTGAGAAACCTAGAAAAAAAAACAGGTCAAATGAACATAAACCATCGCGAAAAATTACGAGTCGCTGTAATAGCATGGGAATGGAATAAACTGCATAAAAGTTCCGGGCTCTCGAATACTTCTGTTCGCATGGACATCAATAATCGCCCTCTCGAACAGATCTTGCAGAAACAAGAATCCGCGCCTATAACCAGCTAAATGAATACCCCACATTGCAAACGCACATACATGTAGTACTTATCGTTATATCTCGGTCCCGGATAGTTGAAGATATTACGATATGCTCGAGTGCTCTCCGTCATTGACACGTTGACACGAATGGAGAAAGTCGTATGTTTGGGGAGTTCTTCTTGATCAGTCTCCTTCAAGTCGAAAACGACACCTAAACACGCATATGAAAATTTAGCTTCAAATGCAAATTAGTATACCAGCGAGTACGGTAGTATTATGCTGCCACGCATTGAGGCGAAACTCTTCTAACTCGTTGCCATTAGAGAATCCTTGAAATATATCGAGGTTCACTCCATGGAGCCAGTTGGCAAACATGCACAGAGCTTGGCGGAAACTGTCTTGGCGGAAACTGAAGTCACCGACAACCGGCCTTCTTCTCTTCTCGCCAATGCGATTCTGAACTTTACCGATCCTGACTGCGATGTTTTCGAAAAAGCCTTCATCTAACTCAACAAGAGCCATAGAATAATTTTGAGCCCATTGTCTGGCACGGTCGAGCATAACAAACGTAGCGTTGACCTTAAACCAATTCGCACCTGATCACAGAACTCCCTCATAAATTTACCTTGTCCATCACTTTCCTCATAGACGTAACGTTGGTCGGCGCGTAGAGAACTTTGGAGTTCCGATTCCCGAGGTATTTGAGCACCTGCATACTGTCCTTGGATTTCTCCGAAGCGGATTCTAAAACATGCGAGTTAAAAAATTGATACGAACGCAGCCAACAAACCAGGCTCTGCCTGTTTCGGCTGTTTCTGAGTTGCGCTTCCGGTTCCTTCTGCCACGGTCAAAAAACGCTTCATCCCCTTATCATCGCCGCAAACAACGACTTTCATCATTTCGAAGACAAGTCCACCGTAGTCCGTTGGAATCGCTGATCCGGAATTCGTGGAGTTGGTCCCGTTTCGCGACGAGCACGAGTGAACGTTGGCGGTCAGGATACTCTTGAAGCTGTCCTCCGAAAAGTTGTGAATCGGTCGCCATAACTCGATGAATCTTTTTGCTTTCAGCAAGTAGTCGTGGAATAAATCGTAGTTGCCCTCCTCCATATCTAGAGCTTCATCCACTTGCTTTCCCAAGGAATCAAGTTCCTGCAAGGATAAATCCGAATGGTTGGAAGCCAAGTTATCCATCAGTTTCAAAAACTCATTCATTCTATTGAAAAAATTGAGCATTTTTATCTAACATGGAAATGGAAATGGTCATACCTGTTGTTTGCGTAAAATGGGATTCCATTATCGTTCTTATCAGTAGCCTCAGGACACAAATTCATGGCCATAGCAGAAAGACCCGCAGAAGGAAGAGGAACCGCAAATTGCTTTGCTGAACAAAGCTTTAGAGATCGGGTTGAGAACTGAAACAACTCTTACTTTGCCCATGTGGATCCGTGGGTGCCTTCTTCAAAGTACGAAGGACGACAAGGATAAGGCATAGCACCAACGGCAGAAAAAGTTCAGCAATTGTAAAATACTAAAAAAGATATGAAAATACTAGCACTAACAAAGCGATAAGCTATAGATTTTAAACTCACCCACTTCCTCCGCTTCAAAAGGTAATTCTTCCAGAGAAGAGCGCGCAGTTGTCTCCAGAAAGACATTTTGCCCTTCCGGTCGGCCCGCGGTAAATGCGCTTGTGCAAATCTAAAACAAACAAAGGTACTATTAGTGACGTGGACCTACAAAGGCACGAAGGCACGATCGTATCTCGCAAGCAGGCCAATGACTAATGAATCCAAGAAGACGCTTGCGTACGAAGCGCGTTTACGACGGCAGCCCGCTATTCGGATGCACATACAACGAAATGTCGCCGCCAACTCACGTTCTTTGGACTATGGATTCGGTGGACTATGGCGTTTCAGATCCGCCCACGCAGCGCAATCCTACCTGACACTCGGCTGGAAAGTTCCGCAACACGGACCTCTCGAATCCGGTCCAAACGTTAATTGATCAGCGTCAGCAGCGACTTTCGAGCGACCGAACGAAAACGATCGAATCAAAATGCAGAAAACTTGATGACGCGTCAACTCAGGACCATACTAGACAGTCTACAGAAGTCCTGTATAGACTGGCCCTTATGTCTGACTGGCGGTATCAATGAGATCGAGCCAGTCTGGTCGTCAGCTGGCGTGCGGATGGTCGTGATCGGAGCGGTTCTGCAAACCTGTTCGTTAACATTTTGCGCTTCCTCTGACCTAAACGAGAGCCAAACCACAAAGTTTAAAGACACCTACAGGGTGGGCCAACAAAAAAATCCTTCCGCCAGACACCACGCTGCTCGCCTGATCCAGTGTCTGAAACCGGTCATTTGGGGCGATCCCGCGGCAAACGACCGGTCGGTTTCACGTCATTTGTTAGCGAAACCGGCCGGTCGCTCACGACGAGTGAGCTAAAAATGACTCCGCTCCGTCTGGCCAGTGAGCGGAGAGCCGGTGGTGTCTGACGAAAGGATTTTTTTGGCCCACCCTGTATATCAGTACCTGGATTTAAAAGACAGAATTCAATTTTAGATAACGCCCGTTCCCCGCTAAATGCCATAGTCCACCGAATCCCAGCTTCCGGATGATATAACTGTAAAATCTTCGTGGTGATAAAAGATCATCGTGAGGACTCGCAACGCGCCATAAACCCACATATAAGTCGAAGTGCAAATCGACCAACGAAATGAAAAGCACAAAACAAACACTAAGAACGGCGGAACCAAACCCATTTACGGATGTCAAACAACTTTATACCACTTAAACATCTATTTTAGAGAAACTGTACAAAAACCCTCGTTAAAAACAAGACAGGAAATATTATATACGATTTGAAAACTGTTGAAAGACGAGTCGATCCATGTCGCCCACAAGTGCAACAGAGAAAAGACTAGAATGGAATGCTTTGTAGGGCACGGCTAGCGCACAGCGCTAAGCTTCATTGTCTTGGACGAGCACAACAGTTGCTTTGGGGAATCCTACTTCGGCGAAGGTGGCGATTGGCGACTTGTTGATGTCCACGGATCCGAACTCGCGGTACCACTCGGGGAAGCAGTGGAGCGCCTTGCGAGGGTACGAAGATAGCAGCGAGAAGTCGTCCGGGCAACTTTCGTGGCACAGCGTTGCATTGAAGAGGAGCTCCAGGCTGTCGTCCGCGTTGAATTTGCGTTCCAACTTGTCTCCACAAGGGAAGCGGATGTTGACCCGGTAGCAGTCGGTCCCCGTGGCGGTCGGTTCCTCCGGAAGATTCTCTCGAATGCGCCCTTTCATATCCTCAAGACGCTGAAATGCACAAACGTTGTTAAAGGCAATCGACCCAAACAAAACTCACCTTCTTCTTAGATAACAGCGCGTCTTGCTCCTCCCGTTCGCGGCGCTCCGCCTCCAAACGTTCGCTTTCGAGCCGCTTTCGCTCGACCTCCTTCGCGCGGTCGGCGGCCAAGGCGCGTTCGTACTCCGCTTCTTGTTCACGGCGAAGACGACTGTTGATGTCCTGTTGTAATCTGAAACAACGCGATTAGTGACAGAAGAAGGATTCTGGTATCTCACCTGGACTCACGGAGAGCGTTGAAATGGCCGATGTTGTCATCGACAGCAGTTTGCATGGTGTAGAGCATGGGCTCTAGGTCGTAATCACCTTCGATACGGGCTAACTGAAACATCATGGTTGAGGAGCGAATGGGCCATGCACTTTGAGCATAGATACTTATAGAAATAGCTATATGTAGGAAGGCTATAGAAAGTACTAGAACATGCTCGAGAGATTTCCAGAAAAAAGTTCTTGAACATTCCAGAAGATGACCCAACTTCCAGATTGACCTCAGTTCAAGGCCCCAGGATTTGTTCAATTCTCAAATTCTTACCATGGCCATTCGGTTATCTCGCATTCCAATCAAAGCAAGGAACGGGAACGACGTGTTGCGAAGAGCCATGGAAACTTTGTATCCTTCCGCAGTCTTCACCGAAGCGCCCCATAGAAGCAAATTGTTGCGGTCCACGAAAATACGGAAGGAGTCCGCGAGGAGTTTGCTGCGGACGAACTGGTCAGTGTTCTGATGGAGCTCGCTATGGAGATACACCAGAACAAAGCGCAAGGCCTGTTTAGACTCCTGCAGGACATCGTTGTAGCTCCCTAGGTTCCAATCTATGCGGTTTGCGTTGGATTCATATTTCTCGTTGAACGCGTCAACGAAAGTGCGGACATCGCCACGAGGATCGGAAACGGACAGAGCTGGGCTGCGGAATAGATAAACTGAAAATCGATGTTGTAAAGACTGAAGAACAGCGAGTAAAACATACCGAATGTCGAAAGGAGATCGTACAGAGCGAGAACAGTCAGTTGGGTCAAACGGAAGGGGAGCGTGATAATGCTTCTGAACCATCCAACAACGCTGTGCACCAAGCCACCTGCAATTGCTTCTTCTTCGTCTTCACTAGAACTCGCGCTCGATAAATCGGCGTCAGAAGCTGGAGACAAGCTTGCCGCTCTTCCGATGCTCATGTTCTCTCCAGCGGAGTCACTGTAATTAGTACATCAATTTCAAAGCGAAAAAGGAAGAAACTTACTCTGAGGTGGATGGAGTATCCACAAAACGACGGCGAACGGTCGAGTGGCCATTCTGACGCATAATCCCTTCGTTCTACAATTAGATAATTACATTGTGGCTAGGGAGAAAAGTTTTACCAAATATGAATGAATGGCTTGCTCTAGATTCCATTCGTGGTCTTCCAAGAAATCAGCGGCGATTTCGTCACTCTCAACGGCACAGATTTCCTTGAAGCTGGCTTTCAAATCGTCGCGATGATCGAGCAGTCCAGGCGAATCTCGTCCATTTTCAGCCATGTCCTCAAACAATCAGCTGATAAGGAAGTATTCGGAAAGATAACGCGGGTGTAAATAACATATATAACAGAAAGGAGAACGAACAATTTTGTGCAAAATTACGAAATTCAACACCAAGAAATGATCAACAAAGAAGAGGGAATTGAGGATCGTCCAGCGTGACAGAACATCACATCACGTTCACCCGAAATTGTCAAATTCAACCTAATCGGGGTTCAAAAACGCACAAAGATTCGAAAAAATCAGCTGTACGACGACGCCCGCGAAGCTCGACCGACGGCGAAAACGGATTTGCTGGCGATGAGAACTCGTCCAAGCAATTCGCTTCGGGACCAGTCGGAAACACAAACTCTGATTTCTCGAATTTCACAAATCACGTTTGTACACAGAAGTTTCCGGAGAAGCGCACAGCGAAATCTGTAATGACCCACGGATCGGCGGGTGGCGAGGGGCTCTCGGCTTCCTCGAGCTCTTTTCTCTACAAGTACGACAAGCGCATCCGAGGACGACCGCACGACCAAATCGGCGCCGTCGTCCGCATCGCCGACGCCCTCCGGGAGAATCCGTTTCCTGTGTTCGTCAACGCCGTTTTGATCCGACTGGCGGAAGCCTTCCGCGATGGCTCCAATCAACTTCGCCTGGTCATCGTGCGCGTCATCCGTGAGTGCACCTCGGAGTTCTCGCTTGTCACTTCCAACGACGAGATCGTTCGGAAGGTGATCAAGGTGTCCCACTCAAACGACGATAACGCCCGAGCGTTGATGCTCCAATTCACCTCGGCGATTTCCCAAGCCGTTTCGGAGAACAAGCAGGTTATTATATCCTATCTTTGGCATTCCTTTTAAATGTTAATTTCAGCTTCATCACCTACTACTCGAAAGTCTGGACACCGAATCGCACACCGAGTTGGTAGCGACTATCGATGCTGTGGAACATTTGTGCGTGTATTCTGTGTACGTTAGTTCTTAAATGCTTCCGTTTTAATTGTTGTGGTTTCAGAGACTTCTCACATTTGGTGATTGGGAAGATTAGTGATATGCTCTTGGAATCGAAGCATTCGCCGGTGGTGAAAACTCGCCTGATTCGCGTTTTGTCGAATTTTCACGGCGACTTCAAAACTGTTTCGAAGGCTTTCGACTTGGGACAACGGCTCATTGGAGATACTTCGGACCGGTACAACCTAGCCGCCCTTATCTCAGCCATGACACGTTTAGCCGTGAAATCGAGACTGACCGTAGAAAGACAGGTAAGCCTAGAATCGCGTGGCGTTCTGGTTTAACCACGCGTTTCAGCTTATGTTGCTGTTGACAGAAATGGAGCACTCCAATGGCAATCAACACTATCTCTGTTTGCTTCTTCAAAACGTTAAGATCCTGGCTGGCTTATCTCAGTTTTGGACGATTCGCCACTTAAATGTATGTTGCGAGGAAAAAATTATTTTTTTGAAGTTAAATCATTTAGAAGTTCCTGGAAATGTTTAGCAAGTATCAGCCGTCCAACACAAATCGTGTCAATGCTGAGTGGATAGAGGCTCTTGAAATCTTGAGCTATCATTGTAATATCGCTATCCTGACTCAAATCAAAGGTGGGAACCTAATATCTAGTGATTGTGTTTTTGTAAAGAGGTGCATTTCAGGTTCCTTGCTGAACTGGTCCTATCTTATGTCGGTGGGGAGCTACGAAATTCAGCTCGTCATGATTGGCCTCGTCGAAAGAGTTCTTTTGCGAGCTCCTGACAGAGGTGAACACTTCCTTCCACTCTTGTCGACGTCGTTCCAGTCGTTGTTCTCCTCGGATACATTGAACAAGGCCCAGCATCGCAAGGTAAATTCTATATCTCCTATAACATTTTTATATGTCTTGTTTTCAGCTTTTTGATCTCTTCGATAATTATCTCCGTATTTCCCATGTAAAGACCGAGGACATTGTGAATCTGTCACAGCAGCTTATAGAATCCAGGGTCGCGGCCAAGAAATTTTCCTTTGCCATCGAATGCCTTCGTAAGGCTTCGAACTTCCATCAAGCTCTCGCGCCACACATCGCTCCCTGGATAACTGCGCAGATCCAGAATCCGAGGCTCTCCGCTAAGAGTTTGTGCCAGCTGGCGGAACTTCAGTTCTCCTGCTGCTCTTCTGACGTCGATCCTAACGCATGGCTCAACCGGAATTTCGACGACGATTTCTGGCTCATCTATAAGATTGCCCGTTCGGCCTTGGAAAGTGGCTTGTGGACTCAAATTGCTCTGCCTATGTTGAAGAACGTTAGGAAGGAGGTGAAGTATGATTTACCGGGGTCAAAATAAGTTTTATACTTAGACTCAAAGCTACGAAACTTCACTTTGGATCGAAACGCTGCAGAACATTGCAGAATCTCAAATAACGTCGACGTCGTTGTGCCAGTTCGGAAACAGCTGTGAAAAGCTGATGAACGCAGAACTCAATCTGAAGGTGATCTTTGGAGTTGTTTTGGGTTTAGAGTGTTTTCATGTAGGTTCTTGACTCGATTCCTGCAAGATCGAAGATCTTCAAGTTTCCCCTGCGATTCGTGAACGCTTTGCGTGAACTGGTTGCCTGCTCAAGAGATCTGCTTTCCGTGTTCACCCTCAATGCGGTTGGGAAATCTGCCGGCGAAGTTGACACGTTCTGCGAACGGTTCCGGTTCAAGGTAGTGAGCTTATGCCGTTCTGTAAGCTATATATATCCATATATTTAGGTTGCTGAATGTCTTCCCAGAGTTGTCAACTGCCGCGAAACGTGGGTCAAGATCTACGCCTACATGTTCGATGCGGACAAGGCCACACAAGAATACGTGGACCTATTGTACTTTATGTGTTTGATCTACGAACGCTTCATCAAGATATTCTCCGAGGAAGCCATTCTTGGAGAATTCTCAATGATTACCGAAATTGTAGAACCGTCCGTGCGTAATCAGGAACTGTACGATGTTTTGTTTCGGGCAAGAGAGAATCTAAACAAGTTTGGAACGATCCCACCGAATTCCAGAACGACCTTAGAGGTATGTAGTTGACTATGTTTGGATACTGTATTTAAACTTGTTTTAGAACATAAAAGCGGCGGTATCTATTTTGGGTACCTTAACTACCTCGAAGATCTGCATTCCGAGGTATTTCTTCCAACAGACCTGTTTCACGGACATCAAACTCCACGTGCTGCCTGAACCAAAGGACAACCAGTCGTCCGTAGTCCCGACTTCCAAGCTTTTCCCGGTTACCGTAGAAGGATTCATCATGTCCAACAACAAATCAAAAATTGAAAAGCTCACAATAACTGCTGTTGCGTTATTTGAAAGAGATAAGGTAAGGTTGATTTTTAAGTTTTCTATGTTACCAGCATTGTTTCAGTTTAATTACGAGAAGCAGAACACCGTGACAACGCAAGAAGGGAAGTACTTCAAGACGCAATTTTTGATGGATATTCATTCGGTAAGAGAAGGGCGATCTATTTGAAGCAATATATAAAACTGGATTTCAGAGTGGAAAGATAATATTCCGCGTCGATTTCATGGACAAGAACTCGAAGCACATGTGGGTAAGCGACTGCACTGCGCAGATGAACATATCTTTTGGTTGAATTCTACAGGTTCCATCGTCAATCTTGATTTTTGTTCATTTACATGTTTACTTATTAGAATTTGCAAATGACTTCACTGGCAGTATGGGGAATATCACAGTTTAAGATTACGTTAGAAATTTCCTCTATTTCCTACTCGGAGACTGGGTTCGATCTATGAGCGCTTGCACGATTTGCTTAAATAGTTGATCAAGCTTAGGGTTCGAAGCTGTAGGCTCACCTTCGTCTCCGGAGGTCGGTTGATGAGGCACTCGTATTCGATGCACTTTGAGGCGATGGATCGGACTGCCGGGAGTCGCAGAACGAGTTTCCCGAACCTGGCTGGCCGCAAGCTGTGTCGGCAGTGGTTTTCTAGTGACTCGAGGACCTTTTCGCGTTGCGAATCCACGATCGCTGGGGCCGAGAGTCCAGGCACATCTGGAGAATGTTTAAGTTTAAATAAACTCAATCTGAGTACCTGAATCGAACAGGATTAGCGCCTTTAGAGCGCCCAATTCGGCGTAGTCCAGGTCATTCATCCGCTTCTGCACTTCAACCGAGATGCGCTTCAGAAGCCATTCGACTCTTGCGTCGTCGCAGTCGTCGAACGATTCCTCTTTCACGCACGTGGGAAACGAGTACTTTCTGGCGGCGTCACAAATGATCAACTCGCTCCACGCCTGGTGGATCAACAATGCCTGGTCTTGGATCGAGAGGTCAGCGAAGGTAGGAATCATGATTGCCCATTCAATGATGTGGTCCATGAGGTAGCGAACCTCCTCGTTGCTGCGTGTGTGGTTTTTGAGGTACTGAAGCAGCGTCGGGGGTTTCTTGTCGTTCGAGGGTCTCAGATTCACTCCGCGGTCGAACAATGATTCGCTCCTCTCTTCCGCCAGCATCAGGGTTTCTATCGAAATCTGCATGGTACCCGTTGTGCTCTCAGGTTCCAACAAAAGCTCGGAGTCGGCCACTTGAAAGTACCGCATCTCGTTTCGGACCGTTTGCCTCTCTTCTTGAACCGCCTCTCGCTTCATGCCCATCACCTGGCACTTCCGGTACCGACAATACTGACAGCGGTTCCTCTGTCGCTTGTCGATGACGCAATTTCGGTTCTCGCGACATTTGTAGTGCAGATCTTTTCTGACAGTACGCTTGAAGAACCCCTTGCATCCCTCGCAACTGTACACTCCATAATGCTTTCCTACAAAACACATCTTAAGATTTTATTCTTCCACCGCCTCACCTGAAGCTTTGTCCCCGCAGATGGCACATATGTGTTTCGCTGAACTCGTAGTTATGGTCGAACCGTTTGATAGCAGCAGGGATGTCGTTGAGGTACTGTAACAGATGCAATTTTATTTCTAAACACAAATCAATACCTAGAAACGGCGGCGTTTTCTTCGGATTCCTCGTAGTCGTCGAGCGAGTTGGTTTGAATGATGCAGATGGGCGCCTTCGACGTTCCATAGCTCATCATCGGCAGATCGATCTGAAGAGAGGAATTTGAAAGTTGTTAGAACCGAGAAAGTCCGCGGCGAATTTCTCTCCGACGGAGAAGGTCAAATCAGCGCTAATCAACGCTTACGCGCAGCGTCTAACAGGAAATCAGGCGAAAAAAGCCAAACTCGACAAACTTCAGAATGGTACCAGCCTCTGGTTGGTAATTTTAGCAACTTTGATCCTATTTACAAATGCAAAAAAATCTATTTAATATTTAAAAAACAGAAACAGTCAACCCAACAGTTATATACGGTATTTGCGAGCATTAAGGTCCAGCTGAAAACCATTTTCTTTTTTATTTTGTAGCCAAAAACGCCGAGAAAACGTTCGCTGATCGCCGCTGATTGCGCGAGGCGTTTAGGGGGAAGGTGAAACGGCGCCCGGCGGCCGCGTTCTGACCTTAACGATTGCGGCGCACGATAAAGGTCAACATGGCGCCGCTAGCGACGACGTTGCAAAAGAGAATTTAATTGAATAAATAGAGTGCCGCGGAGGGACGCCGTACGGAGGACGTCTTCTTAACCTTTAACATCCACTTTGCGAATTTGTCCTCTTTTGTCGAGTCACATAGCATTAGAATGAGTAACGCGGAGGGGCAGCGGAGCGTTCAAGTGTGAAGATCAGCGCCTAAGACGATTCGAAGTTGCAAAGAATTTCCCTCGCGATCGGAAGAAAGAAATTCAGACGAAGAACATGTTTACAGGACAATCGAGTTAGCGCACATTACGGGATCGGAACGGGAAGAATGATTCGCGCATTCATCGAGGGGAGATTTGTGTCCATCCGCCAAATCCCCCGCCGTCGCTGCTGAGCGTTCCTTTCGGCGTTAGCCCCATTCCCATTCACATGACGCGAACACGCATAAAAAACCGTGTGCGCGCCGTTAGTTGACAAAGTCTATCAGGAGAGCGAAATGATCTTAATGGTGTACGGTGGCCTGGTTTGATGTATGAGCTGATATAAAGGCTCAAACGGATAAAAAAGAAGCGCTGTAAAAGCAAAAAGTCTTAATTTGGAGTGGAGATAGGAGAAAATGAAAAACAAATAAGAAAGTGATCATGGCGGGGTGCGAATCCAATGAACACCTTAATCATGGGCGGAGCTTCGGTCCCCTTCACGGTCAGCCCGACGGGGGTTTTGTCGCCGACAAGGACAAGGTCAAAACGTGTGGAGCTCTCACGACAGTGCGGAGAGCACTGGAATGAAGTGGAAGGAAAGTACCGACCGTTGCCAATTAGAAATTTCGATGAAAAATGCAAGGTTTAGAGTTTTTAAAAATGTCAGGGATTCTATTGCTTATGATGGAATTCTGGGAAAGAGATCGATTTATCAGCGCGTTTTCAAGGTTCTTCGTATCCTTCCGATAACACCACACATATATTCCATTTTTGCCCACCAGATGAGCGGAGAACCGCTCCTCAATCACAAGCGATAAAACCAGATTGCAGAGTATTCTCCGCTGCAAAAAACAATGAAAATTTAAGAACATTAATCACATGTATGTACAAAAAGTGGGTGCGGTCGTTAATCAAAGGGACAAGAATCGTCGTAGGTGACCACTTGGCGCGCTGGAATGCTTTCTTTTTCTTTGGGGGAGGGGCGATCTGAGGAAGCCGGGCTGGCGACAGGTGGGTCGGAGGCAGGGACAAACTTTTGGAATTGGGCCCGAGGAGTAGTGGGAGCAGGATTCGGAGTCACGGGCGTTGTCGGAGCGCTTGTTTCGATACTTGCGGTCGGTGCCCAGCGCCGCAGAGGAATGGGACCTTCGGGAAGCCGCTTATCCAATCCCAATCCAGGCTGCTGTTTAGTGGAATCCGGAATCGTCCTTTGGGAGTTGAAGCTTCCTCGCTGATTGCGACTCTTAAAAGTCGATTGATTCTGGCGTCGAGCGAAAGACACTCGGATCGTTCTCCCGTCGATCTCCTGGTCGTCCATCTAAAATAATATTCAGTTTTCTTGTCAGGTGTGTCATTGATAACCTTATTCATTGCCTCCTCGGCCTGTTCTGTACTTGTGAACGTTATGAAAGCGGATCTAAAAACATTTGTAAGTAAGATTCCCAAACACGCCGCATACTTTCTTCGATCCTCCACATAGCATCTCATTATCGAACCAAACCCACCAAACGCTTCTTCGAGTACTTCTTTAGCCAAATCAATACCTCTGACGTACAACGTAGGACCTCTTGTTGGCACCTGGGCACTTTGTTGGTTTCGTGGAAACCGGGGCTCTTGACTCGAGTAAGAAGGGAAGAACATGCCCGATTCCGAACCGCTAAGACTTGAACCGGCTTCGCTGATCGAAGGCGTCTTTTCCTGCAAATCCGTAATCGCTAGGATCAGCGTTCAGTCTCTGCTTCTTACCAAACTTGGCCGTCTTTCGGGCAGTTTCGCACGCTTAAACGTGCTCTTTTCGCTTGCTTTGGAGAGAGTGATCGCTCCTGAGATAATCTTCTTTTTCACTTCCTCAGCCGCCACGGCCGCTACCTCGACATCTAAACAATTCCGTTAAGCGTTGTGGAATCTTTCGGCCAATTCTCACTGCTCCTTTTGTTCACGCGATCGGCACTTTTGGGCGCCTCTTTGGAAATCTGAGCCGGATTCTTCGTCGTGCTTATCGCTTTTTTCTAAAAATCCTAGTAACGACATTCAACAGCCAATGTACTTACGATCGCTTTGAGCTGCTCGAACTTCTCCTTCAAATACTTTTCCTCGGTCGTTAGGGGAGCTTGAATCATTCTGCTGCTGCATAAAAATGGTAATATTTCAACCGAAACAAACATAAAAAATAAGTGGGTTACGGTGGGACACCGACGAGCTGCAACCATAATGTTATGCAACCTTTTATATCTCTAATTATTATTAGTAACAATAAATTTGGCATCTAATAACGTAAAATATATGACTACACGTTGAGCTCACAACAATGTTCAAGAAACCATCATGTACAACAAGAAGGAAAGAACACAGGAAAGACGATTTCACGAAGTGGCAAAGTCACCGGACGACGACGGCAAATGTATTGGGCCCGTAGAATCATTCGTTTACATAAAACTATATCTGCAAGATAGAATGCGTTTTCTTCTTCAGGACATCGAAACGCCGAGATACGTGCGGACCTTCTCATAGCACAAATATCTAGAAATGAAATATGATTAACGCAAACAAATCGGACAACATAGATGAAAAACATTAATTTGAGATTGAACAATACTCACTCCCCCCCAAAAAAAAATAGCGATAGCAAAAAAATAACATCAGTTTCTAACTAGGCTAACAAATTTATCCTCCTGGAACGTTGAAAATTCAAGGGTTTAAGGCAATGGTATAGTTCAACGCGCGCGTTTTCAAACTAACACCATACAAATTTGGGGAATTTTTGAAGCGCGCCGACCACGGACACCCACGACGACGCGCAGGGGGTGGTATAGTGGCAAAAGGTTGGTATAGTTGCATCAGGCACGCGCGTGAAGAATTTGAGATCGGCGCTTCATTTGCCACACACGACGAATGACGCGCGCTTCACAAAATGCTGAAGCCCCCCTTGACCGGCTTCATCACCTGGGGAAGGCGCCTTTTTTCCGGATAAAGGGGTTTTCGCGGGTTTGAGGCCTGAATTCTGCGCGTGGTGCATTTTCATTGGCTGCCGCTGTATTTTGACAAAAATGGGGAAATTTCATGCAAATTTCTGCACGAAATTTGCGTTTTGCTCTCTTTTTCGCTGTACTCAGTATCAGTTTCGCATTCTGAATGTCCTGAAAGCCAGAATCTCAGCACTTTCTTGCGAAACGGCCGATTTTCGAAGGTCTGAAATTACGCCGGGCATAGCCATCTATTTCTTAATTATCCTGGATCAGGACAGCATAGATTCGCCTATTTTGGGGTTTATTCGAAGCACAGAGAGCAGATCTTCAAATCATGCAAAGGAATTTTCGAGATTTTCACTTTCGGCCGAGATATATCGATCAAAATAGGCCAAAAACAGGGTCAAAAAAGGGTCAATTTTACAGATTCACATGAATCTGGTATCAGTCGAAAGCTCTCGCCTTCAAACGGTTGAATCCGCTCGAATTTTCAAAATCCATGCGCTTCACGCCCAAAATCTTGATTTGCTGCTGCGATTTTCGAAGTTGAAGCTCGCGCGACGTTCAGTTGGCGAAAGTTGGCGCGTGCGCTCTCCAGACATGAGGCGCGCTTCAAAACACCAAAAAACGCGTGAAGCGCGTTGAACTATACCATTGCCTTTAGTTTCACGGTATTGACGGTTGAGGAGAGAAACTAGTCAGTGGTTTACGGATAATACCAAAAGTGAAGTTGTAAGATTAGCGAGAACGTACGATATGCTGACGGCTGGGATGACCTTCATGAAGTTCGGCGTGATTCCTCGGTAGAGTCCAGTCACTCCCTCGCTCTTAATAATATGCCTGAAAAAAAGCGTAATTAAGCTATCCGAGAACAAGTTTCACCACCGAAATTGTCCAGACATCGTATCTGGCTGACTCTTGTCCTTGGCTATGGCTGAAAAGGCAAGGTTATAGCGAAACAAGGAACCAGGGTCGTACTTTTGGCCTGCAAGCGAGTCCTGATCAGTGCGAGTGGATAAGAAGCCAGCTGCCCGCACGTAGAACTGCAAGCGCCGCAAGCAACCAACGCAAGAACTCCGGGTTCCGTGACGTCCGTGTTGTGCCTCACGTACAAGGTCTTCAGTGTTTCGTACACCGCCAAGTCGATACCGGCATAAGGTATGATTCCTAGCAAGTTGGGCACGTATCCCTTGTAAAAGCACTTAAAGCCTTCGTTCTGGTACATCCTTTGCGCAAAGTTCAGCAGTCCGTGATCGAGTTGACCGGTTCGGCGGAGCGCTAGGCGAGTCTTCAGCACTTCCATCGGGTAGATGAGGGTCTGGGAGATCGCACCAGCCGTCGAACCCGCGAGGAATCTTTCGTAGATAGTCAAATCCGTGTTGCCCTTCAAGCGCTGAATAACCCGCTTCGCCTGAACAACATAACGGTATGAGATTTATCACAAAACCACCATTACCTGTTCGTAAGCCATGAACTTTATGGCAGATTCAGGAGCAATCTTGATGACATTAATTCCGTTGCCTGAAAAATCCCACTCGAATTTCAATTACATCCGAGTTTTCTTACCGCGCCAAAAGCCCCTGATTCCTCCTTCGGCATACAGCATTCGCATCGCTGAGGACAGACCCATCCGATTGGTTTTTTTCGCGTACACCTAATCGTACTAGAAGGTTGTTGAAAGATTTCTTACCTGCATGAAAACTTTGAGACGATCCAGGGGAGCTGTACACGTCCGGCTGAAGCATCCCGCCACGCCTCCAGCCACCAAATGCCTCCACCACACTCCTGATTGGATTTCCTGTTGAGTGAAATCCTCTGGAATTTGACTGTCTTCACCTATGTCGATGACCTGAAAAGAAATGTGTTATCATTCCCAATTACCTCAATTCATTCATTCGAAAGGATAAAGCGATAAAGAATGTTTGCAGCGTAAATATCGAAAGGGCATTCACAATAGTCCCCTCGCAGCGCTCGACAGATCGATCTTCCGCAAGGGATTTTCCTCAAGCGCCGGTAGTGCATCGCAGGAGGCGGCGGAGGAGCCGTCGCGGAAACCGACTGACTCGAACGATTTGAGACACGGAAATGAAATACTGACCAGATTGTGTCTCCAGAAGTCTGCAATGTCCTTCGGATCGCTGCTGGGGTAGAGGAGCATGAACTGCTGAAATTCGGAGAGATCGATGGCAGCCGAACCCGTTTGATCCATCCTGAAATAAGAAGTTATGTTCCGATCATGAATGAATAAGCAGATAAGCTTGTTTTGTGAGGTGCAAAACCACACTTGCTTGTTAGAAAAGGGAGAAACCTTCACAACACCACATCGAAACATGAAAATGTGACGATACCTCAACCGTTGCATGGCGAACGGGTGGTTCTCGGTTGCGCATAAGATTCTTAAAAGTTGAATCAACAGAAACTATTTCAGATCATGCATAACAAATAGCCATCAGCTAGCCGTGCACGTTCACAAAAGAAACACCAAACAACTCACTTTTCTACAATGTTCTGAGCACGAGCATCCGAGATCGGGATGCCAAGTTCGTGGCAGTAGTCGGTAATCTCGCGAACGTCGATGTAACCTAAACACATTGATTCACGGTTGTCCACAACAATTTGCAACTTTACCGTCCTGATTTCTGTCCAGATCTTGAAAGATCAATTCTAACCGCTTTTCGTGTTCCAGGACGTAGTTGACAAAGTCGCTGAAGTTTACGGTGTCGTCTTCGACGTTTTTCCGTATCCTCGCGAAGAGTTCCTAAATATTTCATGATGCTAAGAACTTACACACCAAAGTTCTCACCGGGGCAAGTTTATGCGGGATGTGAGGCATTTCATGCTTGAGAGCGGCCGTCAAATCCCGGATGTCGATCGTGCCGTCGTTATCCATATCTAGCCGCTCGTAGAGCTCTTTGAGCGTCTGCTCCTTCTCCGCGGAAAGTCCATGAGGATGAAGGATTTGGGCGTGAGTGGCGATGGCTCTTTCCTTGCTGATGGAACCTTGGATCAACGGCGAGGTCTTCGGTGAAGATTTCAGCAACGGCGCAACGTGGTGTTTCGGTACGTTCCGTTCGCCTAAAAAAGCAATCAACAAAATGCCCACAGAAAGCAAGCAGGAATTAATTTCAAGCGAAAAAAGGCTCGAGAAACAGATATAACGCATATAACGTCCTAATGAAGACGGCACAAAACTGGTTTTCAAGCTTAATGATTGATTACAAATGACTGGAAACAGCAGAATTGCACAATTCAAAAACGAACCTTTCGGAAACACTTCTCCAGAGGTTTGCGCCGCCAAGTTTTGAGTAGGAAGAGCCATCGAGGAGGAAGAGCATCCAAGGAGGCGAGCGAGGCTGAAAGTGGAACCCAGTTGACTGAAGTGCGGAGGAGGCTCGAGACGCGGGCGCCTTTCAGACACGGCGCAGACACGCAGAAGCCAATAAACGGCGCTTTCCTTATCACGCGAAGAGCAGATTGGTGCGCTGCAGGGAACAAAGCAAAGGTTGCCCCGAGCTGCAAGGATGGAGTTTCACTTCTGGCAAGTGCAAGCCCCTAGGAAATTAGATGAAATTAGATCATCAAGACGATCGGAGGCTCCGAGAGGAGGGATTCCGGAAATCTACAGGCGAAAGCCGCCGCTGATACGCGATCCCATTTATGAGATGCGTACGGTGGCGAACGTGAAACTTCGGGGGAAGCGTGGCCCGTGGTGGAAACGGTGAACTTCGCCGCATCTGCGCAATTTGTTTCCGAACGTCGCGAGTTTGGATCCGCTTGCACCGAATCGATTCGGTTTTTGTTTATGAGTGCTGAGAAGGAAATTGTTTTGCGAATTTTCAATTCAAATTTGGCTGAAAAAGCTAAATCGATTGGTGCGGAAATTGTTCGAAGCGCGCTCGGTAGAAGCGACTCCGACCGATCGGCGTTTTGAGCTTGAGTCGAGATGGATTTGGGGAATTTCCAAAAGCTTTCCTGGTGTCTGGAAACTCATCTGAAATCGCGCAAATGGTATTCGCAGACGTCTCGAGTCGGTGCCAAAATTTCTTCCAGACTTTAAGTGCAGAATCTGATTTCAATTACTGGATTTGGCGTGGAACTATTGCAGCTTGGAAACCTCTACAACTAAACGTGAATTCATCTGTTTCAGTATAAAAATGGCCGACAAATCGAAGAAAGCGACCACAGGCCGAGCCATGGCGACCAAGGCCCTCACAATCCAGGAATACAAGCGCCGGCTCCGCGACAACATTCGCTCGCTGAACGAAAACTTCGTGCGGATTCTGGAGTCGGCGAAGGTCACCAGCGACGAATCGGCTCTGAAGAACACTTCCGGCCGTATGACCGAATATTACACCGTGAAGAACGAAATGGTCACGCGAGCGGCGTTGATGGTCCGTGCGGCGGACGAGTTGACAAAATTGAACAGCGATCTGAAGGACCTTTTGATCCTGTGCGATTTCAATTTCCTCGGGTACGCAATCGAAAAGTAAGTCGATCCTGTCATGTTCTGAGTCAATTTTTTCGTTTCAGTGCGGAGGACAAGTGTCAGCTGAAGATCCAAGAAGGCACTCAGAAGTGGAACAACGTGCGGGTGGAAGTCAACAAAATGATAAACGACATCGAATTCCTTATGTCGAATTGTTGATCTCATTGTCTTTGAACACATTGTAAATAGCTTATCCGACGTTTGCTTTCTTTTAGTCGCATCGCACTCGATAACGAATATTTCAAACTCAAACTCCATTCTTCAGGTTAACTCGGATTTGCGTGTTTAGAATGGGCGAATACCGAGATTCCTGGGTCGAATTCCATTCAATTTTAGCTTCTACCAAGAAGAAGCTTTTGAAAAAGCCGAAATATGAAGAAGCGATAGGTGAATTCTGCCAGCTCGCTCAGCGCATGATGTTTGTGGATTTCTTTGGATGCGGAATTTTATTTTCTGGTTTCAGGGATGAAGAAACTCCTGAGAACGCTGCGCTTTGCCATCTCGAGATCGCTCACATCTACGAGAAAATGGCGAATTGGAGTCTTCAACGGAAAAATCTTCTGAAGGCCGGGCGGCTTTTCTTGGAATCCCAGAAACGACGCTCCTTGATGCAGTACACGGGTACCCACGGAAGTCCAACGAGCGTTCTAAAATGAACTTTTCAGTGTATTCGGACATGAAGAACATGTTCACGGACTGCTATCTCAGAGCCATCGACATCACGATGAGGGAAGGATTTCTTATTTCGGCTGGTGTGTACTCCGTCGAGCTGGGGGTCGCTGTGATGGATTTGGGCGATTTCACGAATGCTTACGAGCACCTGACTAGAGGTATGCTCTTGATCTGTTCGGATTGAAACGTATCTTTGTGGTTTGCAGCACACCGGCTACTCCAAAACGACTATTACTGTCATTTGAATGCTTCATCGAAACTGGTATACTGTACCTACAATCTCGGGAAATACGAGGAGGCATTGATGCTTCTGGACGATCTCTGGGCTGATTCTATGAAGCGCCAACCACTGTAAGGGTCATGGACGATAGAATTATGCTTATCGTGTTTGTTAAGTTCTACTCTGGGAAAACAGGTAATCGTACAAACTGAAATCAATACCGTTCTAGTTTTGATGAAGAGCCAGGTGCGGTTTAGTTCGTTGGGGCCGGTTTGACAAGAAGATATAATTCTAGCGATCCGCCGATGGAAGACATAAACTACTTTTGCAATCTTTCGAAAAGGATTTCGGCGATAACGCTGATTCGATTCTTTCCGAGTACGAATTCACAATTATCAAGAACTTTTTGATTGCGATACGCGAAAATAACATCTCCATGGCTCGTCAAATCTTCGCTTATACGCTGAAAAAGATGATGGATGGAACGGGTCAAAGAGTCGCTGTGGATATCTTGGACTCTCTACCGTATGTTGCCACGGACACGACGAGGTTGTTTTTGGATCTTTGAAGCCCATCTCACTTGATCCCATTTAGTACTGTCGAATCTCTATCGATCAAAGATTTGAAGACTCGTCGCCAGAAGATTGTAGCCGGGATACGCGAGCGCGTGGCGCAATCTGCATAACGAGGTTTGTTGTGTGGTTGGCGGCGAACACGCTGATCAATTATTACTCTGGTTGCTAAGGCAGCGCAGCGTGACGCATGTTCAACGTACAAAGAAAACCTATTATTGACGGCGATGCGGAGTGGTGTAAATATAAAGCTTTTGACTTTGATTTCGTTTGCTCGATTTTTAATTGGTTTGACGTACCAAATTTCTTTCGTTTTCTTTTTTTTGTTCTTGCAAGTTAAGCTGAAGTAATACATTTTCAGATTGGCCCAATGAGCGCGAATGTCAACACAAGCATCGGAGAAAAGCATTATGCGAAGATTTATGGATCTGAGGTCGATTTCGAAATCGAGAAGAAGATTGGTAAAGGCCAATTCGCCGAAGTTTTCCGCGCCCGCTGTCGCTCCGATAACTCCATAGTGGCGCTTAAGAAAGTTCGGGTGTGGATAGAATTGGCTTCGGAGATTCTGACTGTTGCCTTTTTAAGCTGGAAGAACTCACCGATGCGAAGACGCGCAGTGATTGCCTAAAGGAAACGGAGCTGCTGACGCGGCTGAACCACGTGAACATCATTCGCTGCTACGCCTCGTTCGTCGATTCCACGAACCTTCTCAATATCGTTCTGGAGTTGGCGAGCCACGGAGATCTGAGCAAGCTGATCCGAGTAAGTTTAAGAATCTTCATCTTATCCACACAACAGACGAACCGACTTTTGCCGGAACGGACGATCTGGAAGTATTTCGTTCAACTAGCCCGAGCCTTGAATCACATGCACGAACAGAGGGTTATGCATCGAGGTATAAACCTGTCCATCGAACTCTTAATTATCCTAATTTTTCAGATATTAAACCCGCTAACGTGTTTGTGACGAACGAAGGAGTTGTAAAGCTCGGAGATTTAGGACTCGGACGCTTCTTTAGCGCGAAGACAGTGGCTGCCCACTCTCTTGTGGGGACGCCATACTACATGTCCCCTGAACGAATCCAAGAATTTGGATACAATTTCAAATCCGACATTTGGAGCATGGGATGCCTACTTTACGAAATGGCCGCGTTGCAGTCGCCCTTCTATGGCGACAAAATGAACCTCTACTCGCTGTGCAAAAAAATTGAAAACTGCGAAATCCGCCGATTCCCGCTGATATCTACTCCTTGCAGGTGTGTTTGTAGCCCGTAAAGAGTACTACAAAAAACAGTTTTTGTATACCACCATCCCAAGGGGTCCGTTCAACAACATATAAAAAAATTGGAAAATAGACTAATTTTAATTTTGAGTTTTTTTTCTATTTTAAAAAACTTTTTTAAAGTTTTTCTTAACGGTTCATTCTTAATGCTTTTAAAGCTGCATCAGATGCTGTAAAGAAAATACCGTCTCTCGCGTCTAGGGTGCCTAAGTCAGTGGTTGTGAAAAATAGTCAGTAGAGGTTTTGAAATTTCAAAATTTCAAAATTTCGGTTTTTGTTGTTTTTGTTATTGTGAGATGAAAATATGTTTTATTCAAGTATGTATATGAGCTGATGAACAGCACGCTGTTTAGCTAGTTTAGCTTAGACGTTTAAAAAACATCTTCAAGGACTGATGGGTGTCGGGTCGATCGAGAGGGCCTATGACTGATGATATGTTGTACCCATTCGTGATTTTGAATTTTTAGAGGTTTTTAATGGGAGACCACCCTCTCGCCGCCAAAATAGAGTTTTGTTATCCACTTTCAAAACAAAATATGGAACTTACTGAGTTATGGAACGCTGAGATTATATTGGAGACGGAAACGTGTTTATAGATAAGACACATCGTTTCGAGCTGCATCTGCGCTGACCCGGAGCAACGTCCGGCCATCGACCAAATTCTTGCAGTGGCCGAGAAAATGAATTCGCATTATCACGGCTCTTCCACCACAAAACTCATTTAGCCACGTTAAGAATTCAAAGCATTCACACAACCCATCTTGCCATAATCTTGTCATCAAGTTACGTTCCCCAAGTTTTTCTCTGTGATTTATAGCCTCGTTGATTGTGATATCTAAATTAGTCTCTTTATAAACTTTTTCCAAGGATCTTTGAATGCCTGGGTAAAGTGTTGTTCTAATTTAATACCGTCACTCAGCTTTTTCTTAACTAACCTCGTTTTCAGATTATTTGGCGTCGTTGTTTGTCTTGCATTATGTAGCCTTGGTCTGATTGCGGCAATAGAAAAAACAGGGAAACAAGCGTTCAAACCCATTTTATCTGTCCAAAAAGCGCGAATCATGCAGCACTGCATGAAAAAAACAATTTTTGCAGGAACACTGCGTTTACCGCCAGAAAGTGGTGGAACGCAAAACCGAAGCGTTTGCGACCTTTTTATTCGTGATGTCGTGTTGAGTTTCGTGAATATCCTCCTTTATTGAACCGTTGGCAACAGATCATTCTACGAATTCCTCTTTTTTCAGATGTTGCCACTCATCATAGTTTCGCTCTTTCTAACGGCGTCCTGTCAACAATGCGACTGGGTCAAAAACATGGGCGACGTCAGTACGAAAATGGATGTAGGTTCTTAACTCGTGCCGCCTTCCTTGAATGGTCTCATTTTAGCTGCTAAAAGCTGGATTTCACCGAGATTTGGAGGTGAGATCGACGATTTCGAGCAAAAGTCGGTTCATGCAATGTCAACTTCTCTATCGTTTCATCATTCCTGCAGGGGCGTATATTGACATGGATAGGTTTGTTGTTGTGGTCTTCCTTGAGAGAATCTCTCCAATTCCAGCGTTAATAAGTCCATGGACCACCACGTGGTTTATCCTTCGGTCAACTTCGACGTCGAAGCTCCTCGCGATGCTTCCAAAAGTGAATCGGTCCTCATCTACGGCAAGAAGGTCTATCGAAAGGTGTTTCTGATAGAAGATAAGTTCTCTCTACCCGTCCATCTACGATACCACAAGGCAGTCGAGGGTGGAAGTGGTAGGTATCTTTTCTTGTTGCATTAATTGGCTTAATCGAACATTTCAGATGTGAACATTTCCTTTGGATCTCCGGATATTTTTGTCAGATGCCCGACGAGCGACGAATCCTACACAAAATGTACCAAGGCTTTCGAGGTTTGATTGGTGCAGTCTTAAAGTGTCATCTAGGATATTATTTCAGTTCCCATGTGACGTCCTCGGCCGGAAGTTGTGCAAGTGGATCTTAGTTTCCGAGAAGGCCGTAAAAACCAAGGTTGAAGGAACCATGCCCAGAGGCGATTTGAACCACTTGCCTCTCGTTACCGGAGTCACGTTTCTATGCATTTTTGCCGCAGTTGTCGTCGCGGTCTTTGTTCCGAGTAAAAAAAAGGAAATCGGAGAAAAGAAATGGAATTGATTCTTGTGTTAAACTGAATCTTGCTCAAGCGGGCCAACAAAATTAACTTTATTCCGACCTATCGCATATTTACAAACAGGTTTATCTGGTGATGGCCAAGGTTGTCAGCGGATCGAGCGGTTCAGTGCTCAGCGAACTCTCATGGACCTCGTTGATCCATCTGGCGAGGTCATACGAGTTATGGACCCGAAAGATAAAGCTTTGATGAGGCTTGGATTCGATCTTGAAGACGTGGGTTGACTTTGTGGGGCTCTCGGAGAAGACTTCATTGAGCGCTGGAACGCTGACGGAACACCCAATGAGGGGAATAAAAGCCACGGGCTTCAGATCTTCGTGAGAAGTGAAGAGAATCAGGCTGTGGCTGGAGACGACGCCCCAGAAATTCTGCCACTCGTCCACTACAAAGCGGTGCCGTGCCAGGTACCCTGCCTGACCCCTCAGCGCCACGTTCCTTCGCACCGTCGCGGCGTCGATGGTTTGTTGATGATTCCAACAGGAAACGAACGGTGTCTTGGACTTGGAACAGCGCAGTTTGCTAGGCGAAGTGACCACTTCGTGCTCGCGATTCGGAGATTTCGTGGATCCATTGCGTTGTGAGGAGACGACAGAATCCGAGAAGGACACAAAACGTCGTTCGAGAGGCGTAAGGACGGCTGGGAGGGACTTTACAGGGGTTTCCTTGGCACTCCGGACGGCATTGTCGAGGTCCCTGATCCAAAGATCCTTGATAGCTTCGGAGGTGAAACTAAGCACGAAGGTCTGGCCGCAGTAGAGAATTGAAATGCAGAGTGGCGAAGAGGAGGCATCCACTCGAGCTATGGAGTTTCCGTCTTCGTACTGGAAACATTCAAGAAATATTTCACGAATTTAAATCAATGGGTTACTGTAATGTCCCGCAAGGGGATGTGGTTGTTGATAAAAAATTCCAGTGCTTTCGTGCCTGGCTTTTCGGATGCGGAAGCTACGAGAAGCGAATCGCGGAAGAGAACGATCATCGAGGGCACCAAACCTTGAGCTGTGCACACCTGGGCAAAACCTTCTCTGAGAAATTTCTGAAAAGTAAAAATAAGCAAAATCAGTTGCAGCGATTGTCTACCCGATTAGGTTGAACAAGCTGCCGCGGAGCATTCAAAATTCTCTCAAGTTCGATGATTTTTACGTAGTCGAGCACGCTCTCCCGCGTCCTTTTAGTCTCCTTGTTGAACGTCGAAACCTTATCCAAAGACAAGCGACACTGACTCAAAGCGACGTGCTGATTCTGTAGAAAGCTTTCGACGAGCCGAGCGAAAATCTAAAAAGGGACACATCATTGAAATAAAATAATGTCGCTCACATTCTGCCAAACCAAAGTTTTGTGGGCGAGGCGGACGAGCATCCAAAGGATGTCCACAAAGAAAAGACCTTCGTCGTTCAGCGTTCGAATGCCTTCAGCCAGCTGACCGTGCATTGTGGTCAGCTGGTGCATGGCAGCGACGAAAACCGGCATCTGAGTGATCAGAGAGCGGAACTGGGGGATCGCGTTGTGGACAATGCACAAGATCGTATTCCCGATTGTCACTGAGGCGTCTTTCCTAAACATAAATCTTATTTTAGTTCTTCCAAAATTTCTCCCTCACCAGTTCTTGATTGACTGCTCCAGTTCAATAATATGTTCGGCATTAGTCTCTTCAATATTGGCCAACTTCGCCACAAAATCGTCCACCACGTGGCATTTTTCGCTCGCGTTCCGCTTCAGTTCGCCGAAATAATGCTGAAAAAATACTCAAGCAACCGTATCAATGTAAAATTTTACCTCGTTTATCAGCTTCAGGTCGTTTCGCGTCGTCCACTCGCCACAGAGCATCTCTTTCATGATCAGATACTCTTCGTCGCTCTGAAACTAAAACCGAAGGCTCAGATCTTATCAGTTCCACCATTCTTACCTCTTTGCATTCGTCCCACGGCGAGCACGCGCGCAGCTCGGCCGACAAGTCGGAGAGACCCAGCGAGGTCAGGGAGAGCGCACTCCGTTCTAAACCGTTACCGTAACCTTCCGCACTTGAATCTACCGTACTCTTAGAGCTCACGGGCGTGGGACCTCGGCTCACGTCGAACTCGTCGCTGTCGCTGGAGAAGTTCGTCGTTTTGCTGAGATTAACAGGCGTCAGATCTACCCGGAAATAATACCGTATACCTGATGGTACTGTAATTTAACACCGAGCGCGTCATGGAAACATCGAATGCCGTGGTTCCCGAGTAACTCTTGCGGAGGGCGAATTCTAAAAGACGAATGACGACTGGAAGGCGAACGAGGCCGAGGTTTCCGAAAACCGCATGCTGCACGTGCTCAATAGTGTTACTTGAAGTGTAAGTGGACACACCAAAGGATCATGTAGAGGATTTATTGAGATGAGTAATAAATAGATAGAAATGTCATTAACACACGTCACTCACATCCACGTCACACGAGAATCTCAAAGACTACGAATAGAATTGGGCACTTGGAGGGTGGGTTCATGGCACAAGGAGGCAGTGTCGGGCAACGGGCGAAGATAGGAGCGGGGCTAGGAAGAGGGGTTGAGCGAATGTGCGTTCAGAAATCTGTCCACAAGAGACCACTGGACGTACGGAGCGACTTCGGTCCGCTGTCCAAGCTTTTGACCGTCGTGGTCACCGTGGGTTCTTCTTCCTTCGATGACGAGTCGTCGATGTAAGGCGGCGTGTTTGAGGACGAAGCGGAGCCCGGCTGAGGCGCCGGAGGGGGCGAAGGCAGAGGCTCGTTGTTGAGATCTTCGGGAGGCGACTTCGGCATTGGCGGAGGGGGCGGCGGCAGGTCGTGGCGTTCGCATAGTTCCTGGCTCCTGCTCAGGGTCTCCAGTTTTTCCATCGGGGTCGTGTTATCCATGCGGATCGGCTGCGTTTGCCTCCGGGCCTCGTTCCGCTGGTGGCGTCGCTGCTGCGCGCGGTCGTTGCTGAGGGAGCGACGGCGAAGCATGTATTCCAGCACGTTGCCCGAGTCCGGAGTCGTCGGCGAAACCGAGTGGTCCTGGGAGGAGAAGCTGCCCGGCGAAGGAAGGTGCTTCTTGGGCACATAGTCAAAGGATTTGCGCCGCTGGAACGACGACGGCGCTGGACTCTGTCGAGCCACGGATTCTTGACTTTTTGTGGAGGCCGCCGCCGAATCCATCGTCCTCATTGTGAGCACGTAGGGAATCTCGCTGTTGAAGAGATGACACTTCTTAACCTCCGGCTGGTCAACGCTTTCCACGGAAATTAACGTTGGTGGCCTCTTGATCAGATTCTCGGATTTGCTCTTCTGTAGCGGAGTTGTTTTCGGTGCCTCTGGAATGAAAGTTTTTATAGAAGGTCCCTTTTTCGCAAGGGGAACTTCTGAAACGGGCTTCGAGTTCTCTGGAGTTTCCTTACTTGCGATGGACACTGGAACATTCACGGGAGACGAAGCAAGCTCGGGTACCGTATCCCGCCCAACATCATTCATATTCACAATAGGCCGAGAGAGGTTTTTGGGTTTCGGTGGCACTGCGGGCTTCACTCTCTTCTCCTTGATTCCGTCCGGCGTAATTACGATGTTATCCCGGGCGAGAACCTTTCCTGGAATGGGTCCGACGGCCCCGTAGGTTACTGTAGGCGGTACCGCATGGATTTCCGGTCTCTTCTCGGTGAAGACTTTGTATGAAGGCGTTTTGTCGACACCTCCGTTCTTCGGTGATTCCTTTCCTATTTCGATCAGCTTCGGTCGAACCAAGATGGCCCCAGTGGAGGTGTAGGTGAGAGCGTCCGACGTGGCCGGAGGAGGAGCGGCGCGGCGCCAGGAGTTTCACGTTGGGCCCATCGATCTCGATCGGTACCGTTGTGCGCGTTAGAGAAGTCGCTTGGGGATGGAACGAGGAGTACTTAGAGGAGGGGCGCATCGGCTTGCGATGGATCGGCGCCGACTCCGACGCGGTGGATTCTTCGTCGTCCGTCGTGTTGGGTGTGCTCTTCCCCATAACCCTTTTCACGATCACGTTTCCGACTCTCTTCGTCGTGAACGTTGTGTTGAGAACGTTCGGCTGTGAGGATTCATGGTCGGCAAGGCGGTACGAGTCTTCGGACACGTTGTCGTCGTGGTTCAAACGTTCCAGGAAGTTGTCCCCGCTGGCTGACTTCGGCGGACATTCGCACTTCAACTCGAATTCGCGGCAAATGAAGCGCACGTCGTCGCTGAGAACGTTGGGGAGCGACATCGAGTTCTGCTGGTTCTGTTGCTCGATTGGCTCCACGATCGGGTGCTGGAGCCTTCGCGGAGGCTTCTCGATGGCCACTGTGGTCGAGGTGTCGATATCTGAGGTGCACATTCGCTCATCCCCACTGAGGTCGTCGGAGAGGTGACTGCTGTGGTTACGATAATAGTACTGACTAGAGGGCCTAATTCTATGAGAGTGCGCTATGGTAGTGGAGACGGAAGTGAAAGTGGCCCCCGAAGAGGAGGAGCAGACTCCGACTGGGATACCTTGGCTCGTGGTCGAGTGGTTCGACTGCTGCGCGATGTGGGGCATCGAAGAAGCGGCGTTCGGCTTCTGCTTCCGCTCGATCGTCGCATAGCCGGAGGGTCCGATCCCGCCGTAGTGATACAGAATCATCCGATCCCTTTCCGAACTCAGGCCGGCGTTGATAGGCCTGCAAGAAGCGTTTAGTTCAGCTCCCAAACCTCTCCTCCACCTTGTAAAGGGCTCACGTCGTTTGTGGTGCTCCCTGACGTAGTCGATAAGCTGTTTCTGCGTCCTCCCGTGGTATCTGAACGAGGAGCCTCGTGAGAAGAGGCGCGACTCCTTCGCCTTTTTCGCGTCGCCCCCGTCGACGCAACGGAAGAACGCGTGGTGCTCGACGCACTTCTTCCAGAAGTTCTTGCACTCGTTCCGCGTTTCGAACCCGAATTCGATTGTTTCCTTGTAAAATTGCTGAAAAGAAGGTATTTCTTGCGATTAGGTGATTGACTTACATAGCTTTCTGGATGCAGCTTTATGAGCAGCTTTTTCCTCTTGAAACTGAGCTTTCGAATTTTGGCCCACGAAAACGTGGACACAAAGTGGAGGTTCTGAAACACTTTGATGCCGCCGTGGACAACGCTAAGATTGACGGCGCTGCCTTCGACGTCCTTCGCGGGGTGGAATTTGACGCCGTAGAAGTCGCAGCGTCTTGCGGTCTCCAGAAGGGCGAAATCGCTCTCTGCCGGACTCATTCCTCTGAAAAACAGCCTTAGAATCAGTTCACAGGATCGTAAATTACATCAGCTGTTTGTGATTCTGCATTACTTTGATCTGAAACGGAATCGTCTGATTTGGGACGAAATTGCGCGAAGAAAGATAGCTGTGATCTGAAAGTAATTTAGGCAATTATAAACTGCGATTTTTGCAAAATCCACCAGGATAATCGTCGGGGGAAAAATCTCCACATTCTGACTGAACCAAGTAAGAAACCATCAAAGCGGCAGTGTTCTCGATGCAGATGAACTCGCCCATCGCCAAATCGCGCTTGATTTGCAGGCTCAGTAAGTACCTGAAAAATGGAAACGGTAAAGTCAAAAATTATTCAAAGGCAACCTCGTATATTCTTCTTCGAGTTCCGAAGGATTCGGCGTGTAGAACTTGACCACAAAGTAAAACTTTGCATCGCTGTGCGTCTGCGTGATCTGCCTCAAAATCGTCTTTTCCTTGTCCAGCCAGCACTAAAATTGAATGAATGGTTATATAACCTGACTATAGAGAAAAGCGCGGAAATCACTCACTCGATTGCCGTAACAATCCAAGAACTCGAGTCCGAAATAGTCACGTTCGAGGAGGTTCAAGTAGCGGCAGACTTCGTCGAAGAGTGCTTCTCCCAACGCTTTGTGCTGAAACGACGAAATTGAAAGAAGCGACGGACGACGACGTTTGCACAGAAACGAATGTTTGATAAATACCACAAAAGGGCTATTGGTCCCGCTATGATCCCATTGTAGAGCGAAATTAAGACATCCTTTTTCGATCCAAAATGGCGATTTATTGTTCTTCCCTCAAACGCATATCTAAATGTTCCCCTGTTCCTAGAATAAACTCCGACTGGTCGACTTTCGAACGCGGTCGTAAACTTCAAGAAAATCCTGGGAAATAGTTTCTTGGGAATATTCGGCCGACTCATTCCAGCTTCAAACCCCTTCCTTATGACCTCCCATCACCGCCATAATCCTCTAGGTTACGACCTTCCAATTTCCTGGCCGCTTCTAATCACAACATGTGATTGATGCTTTGTTTTGACTCCCGCGCTTGTCGAAAACTAGCTCGGACAAGGTAGGAAATATTCCGAAAAGCGGATTGTGTTCTCTTAGAGTGGCAATTTCTCCGTTCTCGCCAGGCGAATCTCGCCTGGTCCCGGGATGCCGCGCGTGATTATCTTCTCCAAAAGCAATTTGTCTCCTCCTCGTCGCTCTCGACATCTTCCGAATAATTTAATTCTAATTCCAAAGACGTTCCTCGCTAGAGCCCCTGGCCCGTGGAGACTCTCAAAATGGCCCACTTAATGCCTCCAGCTAATGGCATTCCCGAGTCGCGGCGGTGGCACTTCATCATCAATGCAAATAAACTCTCGCCGACCTTCCATTCTCGTTTAATTAACTTTGTGTAAAAATGCTAACCAATATAGAGCATTTACTATATTGCTAAAAAGACCTAAACTCACGCCCAGATGGAAGACGCCGACAGTATCGTCAAGCATCCGGACCTTGATGCACATCAGTTTGCCACGTTTCGGGTCCATGCCCGGGGGCGGGGGCGCCCCGACCCCTTGAGGGATCATCTGCGGGATCGCGCCCTGTTCGCGCATCGCAGCGCGCTTTCCGAAGGGCGACTCTTCCGGATCTGGATCGATCGACCTGAAATCAGCGAGGATTTGGCCGCGGACAGGCGAGAAAAGCAGCGGTCGGCCGGTGGCCAAAAGACATCTGCCGCGCGCGAGAGGAAGATAAATAAAGGTCGAATCGAACTGTGGGAGGAGAAGGCGAAGAGGGTGGACGGATCCTTCGCAGCCGGATATCTGTGCTAATTACGCGTTGCAGCAGAGGGACTGGAGGGGCCGCCGAGTGCCGCGCACCTTATTGGATTACACGAAGGATTAGAAAGAGATAAATAATAAGAGGCCGCGGAAGGAATATGCAGATCCGGAGGATGGTGTCGCAGTTCGGGAATTTGATCCTTGCGAGAAAGAGTGCAAAGCATCTTGTAGGAGTCAAGACGTTCTTAGACAAAAGAGTGAAACGACATGCATAAAGAAGTGGCAGAAGAATGTCATCATGTTTAAACAAGTTGAAAAAATGAAATAAAAAGTAGGTTGGAAACATTAGAAGGTCCAGTCCTGTCCTTGAAAAGATGAACAAGATATGTTCAGGTTTCCGACTAGAAACTAGAAAAAAGCGAATGATCCAATTTCCGCAAAATTAGTTAAAACGAAATTCAAGTGAGAAATAAGACCGCTTAAAGAAAAGTAAAATAAACAAAGAAATGGCAAAACGGGGAAATCGAAAGTGGCCGGCGGGGAATCGGCGATCCGATCGGTTGTAAGACAAGTGGATTACGTGTTGTGTAATCCCTGCCGGGAGCCAAGGGAAGAACAAGCGAGTGAAAGGGCCGCCTGGCGTATTGCCAGTTGAGGGGGGGCTGCAATCCCAAGGAGGAACCCGGACGGCGGCGCAGAATTTATGCAAATACCTCAATCAAAAATTGTCACTCCGCAGTCGAAGGCTTTCGGACTGCAATCGCGCCTCGGGAGTCGACGTTACGCCGCAGTTAGTCAACGCAGTTAGGTAAATCGATTGGCGAAGTGGCCCGAGGCGACAAAGATGGAGATGGCGGAAATATGGCTAAATATTGCATCGATTTTTAATTAGTTGCCTCTTCAAGGAGAGTAACAGTTGGACTAAAAAAAAGGCGTCGTCCGAATCGCGGAGCGAGATCCCCTCGGGTGGCCACTAAATCGTGTCCAAATTGCGCTGCGGAAGACAAAGAGAAGAAGAGGACGGGCGCGAGGGTTCCGTCGCAACGACAGGTCGCCGACGCTTGACTTTAGCGTCATTTGTCATAAGCGTGTGTGGGCCATGTGCCCAAAGCGCCGGGAAAGCGAAAGGGCCAAGTGAAAGAAGTCCTGGCTATCGATTGGAACGAGAGAAGCGGGAGAACAACCCACCGCCTCAGGGCACATCAAAGTCCCATTATTTTGCGTATTCCTCGACTCCGTCCCGACTCGATAAAGTTCGTTATCTCTCTGTATGCGAGTGAGTGAATGGGATGACAGAAGTGCCGAAATACGGAATCTGCGGCCCGTGGGAGTACGATAGGACTGCACTCAAGAATGCGCTTCCAAAAAACAAAAACAGCGAGATGGAGCGGCGATAAAAGCTGCACCGATGTTGGACACACAAAACGATGATTTATCGCTCATTAGACACTTTGGAATGGCTGCAGAAAAACTTATGTTTGCATCAGAATCGCCAAATGTGATATAATTATTCCTGACAAAAAAACTTGCGTTCGTAGCGATGAAAATATTCTTGTTGATTTGTTGCAAGACCTTCATTGGCCTTGCGAATTGCATAAATCTCCATTTCTTCCAATCGGAAAACCATAAATAATTGTTTTCTGTGAACACTCCCGATGGATCACCGTGATTCATAAGAACTTATTGAGGAACACTTTGAAAAAAGTTTTCGTTCTGGAAACAAATATTATTGTCGCACGGGTTCGGATAAAAGCCGAGCAGAGAAGCAACGTCCCATAGATTATTCCTCGCTCTGGTTGGAGTGACGTTTTGACAGAAACTGACATCTGACAAAAACGGAGAAGGGTGTTGCAAGAGTCCACGGAGAAGTCGAATGGAGCTGGCATTACTGAGCCAAAAATATGTAAAACACCCCAAAAAAGTTATTTGTGAAAAAGGGTTGACGTTGGGTTCATAGCATGTTATAATAGTCACAGCACAACGTGTTGTAGAACGATTGGAATAATAAATTTAAACATTTTCAGTTTTTTAAAGTCTTTTAAAACGCAGGAATTCAAACGTCGGGCCGATTACAAAAATATTAATTCAGATGTTTCCTAAAAGGGGTAGGAAAAACGGAATGGTGGGTATACGACAATTTGAACCCGCTAAACTTTATCATTTTTATTGTAACAAAAATGTAAAATGTAAACTATTGTAACGCATTTAAATAAAAATTGACTTCTCTCGTTAAAACAAACCTAAATTTATTATATAGAAGCTTTGAAGGCAACACTTATAATCATAAACCCCACAGTTTCATTGCACAGTTGGTATCATTGATAACTCAAGTTCCCTTTCAGACCTTGATGTACAGTTAGATATTTGTGTGTTTCCCGGTTGGTGGGACATCGTAGCCGTGAGTTCCTCGAATACCCGGAGGTCGCCTGCGTGTCGACAACCTTGGCACTCAAAAAAAACAAATTCATCTGATTTTTCTGCGGTTGTCGTCGTCGTTTCCACCAGCGTCGTCTTTACAAAGCCGTTAGAAATAATCTCCAAATTAGGTCAAATTCGCCTTTTTCTCCCGCTTACCCCGTCGCGCCACCCCAACGGATTCAAGGCCGAATCAGCGTCGAGAAAGGTTACAAAGCGCTCGAGTCGCCGGCGATTTTTGGGCATCTTCGGTTCCTCCGATCACGACCCTTGGGCGCCGGCAGCCGGCTGACCTCCGAGACCGACCGACGACGTCGTTTCTCTTCGATGAGGTCATGTCGGGAAGCATTTCGGCGTTCCTGTGCCTCTTACTTTTCCCCCAGAATGGCATTGAGGTCCCAGATAAGATCGCCGCTTTCGACGCCTTTGGACGTAAATTTTTCCCTTTCGTGTTTCACTTTTCGAACTTCTCTTCGGCCTCTTGTGATTCGCATCTTCTAATGTTTGCTGTCTTGCACCCAGACCTGTCATTAGTGAACCAGTGAGCTATGAACTTTACGAGGTGACTGAACTAATAATAAAGTAGTCGGTGTCATGGAAGCTTTCTGTGCTTTTTTAGTTCTGCGGTTATATTCCTGGTTAGATTCCTTCAGATTCCTTTTTTCGCAACAACCTTTCTTCTGCAAAGTGCAAGGTCTCTATATTTTTGCAAGTTGGAATCGTCAAAATACCGTCAGAAAATCCAATTTTCTCCGAACTCCGTATTTTATTTTAATTTATGTGATTGGCGGTTCCAAGGCCGTCGGTCCTCGCGTCGATAGAATTTGTCAAACGGTAATTTGAATCGGGCTCGCTCGATACCTGGGAGCGTCTTAGTCCCGTTGATTCCTCTCCTCCGCGGGTTCTCTCACCCAATCCGATCCTTTCGGTGTTTCATAACATGATTGATTATTTGACTCAAAATTCGTCGCGCTTTTCGGTCAAGGCTAATCTGGTAATTCGCAGATCTAACACGTTAAAACATTTCAGGTCGTGCGCGCGCGAGATGCGACTGCCGTCGATGCTCTCGAACGCGTTTTTTGCGTTTCTCCTCTTGTACTTCTGCGTCACCATGGACGCTTCTGTCCTCAAAAAAACGGTCCACGAAGACGGAACCAAAGGTGACCACTTTACATCTCGACGATTTCACTGAACCGTTTTCTTTAGATTTTACGATCGTCAAGGTTATCAAGAAGAACCAATGCACCTGCTCGTGCCATTGCGTCCCTCAGGAGAAAGTTGACTTTTTCACTACGGTAGCTCGTGTTGCTGAGGCTCAGAGTATGCTAAAAGGAACAGAGCGAAGTTAATGCTGTTCTCTTCAGAATCTACGATTACGTTGGACGATCTTGTGAAAGCTACGACGGTGAACGCGGTTTTGGGTTCGTTTGCATTGTTGTTTGACTTGTTAGGAATACAGTTCCTTTCGGCGGGAAATCGCTAACCTTGAAGTTGACCTTCCGCCTCGATTATATTTTTGCGTTTTTATAATTTCAATTTTGGTTTCCAAAATTTGGACGATTGAGTTTAGTTTTTTGAATTTTCAGAAACAACTGCAAAGCCGGGTTCTGCCAGTCACGCGAGCGATGAGAAGCCAAAAATCGACCGCAGCGAAGATTCGAAGGAAGAAAACCGCGAAGTTCCAAAGACGCTGGTGACCGCATCTACGGTAGAAAACGATCCCTCCACCACCACTGAAGGTAAGAAATCTTGCTGAATTCCAGTTTTAAATTTGTTTTTGCAGTTCCGACCGCGACGGAAAAAGAAGATATTGCAGAGGCCGAGGTGGATCACAAAACCATCACCTTCTCAACGACTTCCCCTTCCACGATAAAGGAAGTGACTCAAGCATCGTCGACGGAACCATCGACGACCGAAGGAGGAATCTCCTCAACAGAAAAACCCGTGAAAACGGAGACGTCGACCCAGGCACCTACAACTGAGGAGCTTGAGACCACGGAGGCTTCTGGTGCTGAAGTAACCTCGGGAGGAGACGATGATGGTGCGTTAAAAAATTTAGTAGGATTTATTAAAACTTGTTATTTAGACCTTCTAGCCACCACCCCGACCGCCGCTACGACTGAAGCTCCTGAGAGCACGACATTTAAGGAGGACAAAGATACGACGCAAGTATTGCTGAATTCAGAGGACATCGCTAAGAAGGAGGCAAAAACGACTGTCACCTCAACGAGGATTAGAGAATCGACCCAAGTTGCTTCGACGACTTTTGAGCCCTCTACCTCAGCTGAAAGCACTACGGTGGAATCGACGGCAGATGAAGGTTAGTATTCGACTTTGCACAATTTATGGAATAGTTGTGGGTATTATAGCAGAAACTAAGGCAACAGAAACGTCGGGAAAAGAATCCTCTTCGACTTCCGATTCGACTGAATCAACGATTCCATTGAAAGTAACCGAAACGTCCGCAGAAACCGAATCGCCCAAAGCGGATGCTAAAAGAACCACGATAGCCGGGAGCTTCACGACCGAGACCTCTGCTTCAACTCGTAAGTTTTAAACACAGGAATTAGGTTTCATTTTTGTTTTTATCATAGAAGAGACTACCACGGAGACTAAATTAAGCGTTACCGGACGGGCGGAGATTTCAGAAATTACTGCGGAACCCGAATCCGAAGAAGGAAGAACTGAGATACCGATCACGAAAGCTCAGAAAGGCGAATCAGAACCCGAAATGACCACTTTTACTGTCTCGAAAGCTTCTTCTGATGATTCAGCAGAATCTGAAAAAGAAACTGAAAAAATGATTGCAAAGGCCAAAAAACTAGGAGCTAAATCCACGACGGAGAAGCCGTCGAAGGAAACTCGCAAGAAGGAATCGAAGGAAAACGAAGAAGACGACCTTGGTGTTTCTTCGGAAGAGGATGAAGAGCGGAAGATGCTGAATTCGCTTAATGCTTCAAACAATTCAACGCTTCCGGGACGATGGAAGAAGTTGCTTGGTCGATTGAAGACTCAACTGGAAGAGTTGAGAGCCGAGAAAGCGAAGAAAGGCGAAGATGAGATGGTGGAAAAGAAGGAGGAGCACTTAGAGCAGAACAAAGACGAAGAGGAACACGTCTACAGGATTCAGATAGTGGCTGATAAGATGAGGTCGGAAGAAAAGGAAGATAGAAATAACGTAAAGGACAATGGAAAGAACAACAAGGAAGACGACGTTGGATCGAGTGACGTTAAGGAAGAGCCGAAGGCCGAGGAAGAGAAGAAAGAAGAAGAAGCCACTACGGCACGAGGAATCCACTCCAGAACCCACTACCATAATCTCTCCGGTTACAGAAAAGACGACAACTCTGGCTGCCGAAGAGTCCACCACCACTGCTGTAGCCAGAACTACCGAGACTCGGACGACCGAAACATCGCCAGAAACAACCATTGTTACGGAGACTACGGTAGGTACAACCACGAAAACGCTCGAGACGACAGAGAAGGTCGAAAGAGTATTTGCCATCGAGAACGAGATAATGTCGGAAACCAAGAAAAGCGAAAAAAAAGTGGAGACCACAACAAAGGCAGAAGAACCTATGCCGACCACTGAAGCTGCGACCACGACTTCTGTACAGAAGACGCCCGAAGAGGTCGCTGAAATCACGCTGACAACTACTGAAAAAGCTACGACCGTTCGAGAATACAAAATTATGGCTGCCACTGAGGGTCCTACGATCGTGAATACGATCCTTGCGGAAACAACTCCTGAATCCACGACACCCGTAGAAAAGACGACCGCATCGTCCACTGCTGAACCAGTTTCAAGCACCACGGAAAGCAAAACAACCGAAGAACATCCGGTCTCATCCACTGAAAATACAACCATGGCTACCGTAACCGAGATCAAGTTTGAGACCTCTGACTCTACTGCACCTACCGCTACAGAAATCCCGCAAGCAACAGCACAAGTCGCAACATCTGATTCTGTGGAATCTTTAGGGGGAAACCCGTTGGAATCTGTTGGCACCACACTCAACACCACGACAAACGACGAGTGGAAGGTTAGCGAAAAAGGGGAGACAACGCCGAAGCCTCGTATGGACAACGTGAGCGAGATCCTTGAAGCGAGTGACGCTCACGTGGAAACGAATGTTACTATTGAAGCAGCGGTTAATGCCGGAAACAGTACTGTAGAAGAAGTCGCATCCACAAGCGGAAAACCTGCAGAACCAAAAGAATCCTCAACTGCGACATCTTTGAGTTCCGAAGCAACTACAGTAAAATCGGGCGAATCATTTGTGACGGAAAGCGAAAACGAGGCCGAATCTAAAGCGAGTGAGATTACGACTACTACAACTGAGGCTACAACCGTTGCGTCCACGACAACTACGACTTTGGCTAACGTAACGGAGATAAAGTTTGACCCCACCACGTCGACTGAAGCTACTAAAGCCACGAAACCCACGGTAGCGCCAACTTTGGTTACTGTAAAAGTCATCTCAGAAGAAAATGTAACCGTGGTCACTTTCGAGCCGACAAAGCCCAGCTCTGCCGCTCCCGAAATGGCGTTTTCCATCGATGAATCGCCGGACGACGAGGCGTTGAAGCCAGGAATGTCGTTTTCGATTGACATGAACCCAAACGTAGTGAAATCGGATAGATCTGCGTAAGTTCATAACTAACATATGCTAGTAAACTTAAAATCTCAGATTTCTCACCGAGAAGAACCTTTCCGCTTTGGAACTCTTCAAGGAGCGCCAGTTGACGGAGATGGCAATCATCGAAAGACAACGTCAGCTAGAGATAGAGCGCCGCGAACGAGAGGAGCACGAACGGCGGCTGCGTGAGGAACGACAGCGTTTGGAGCAGGCGAGGCGGCTTCGGGAGGAGCAGGAACGCCTGGAGCGAATGGATCAGTTGCGGAGAGCAAACGAGATGAAGGTGGAGCAAGAGAGGCGGAAGGAGCGAATCAACCAGCAACTGGCGGAGCTGGCGAAGGCCGAACGGAGGCAGCGGGAACTCATTGAACGCCGCGAGCAAATGCTCCGCGAGCGGGAGCAGCGACTCCGGGCGCTCTCCACTTCGACTCCCGCGCACCCCGACTACCCCAACTTCGACGACATTGATGATCGCCGGCCTCCACAGGTCCGCTTCCACCATTCCTTTGTGGAACCCAAGCTGCCCGAAACCGGCAAAGTTGAGGCGACTACCGTAGCCGAGAGCACCACCACGAAAGCCCCACAAAGCGCGGAGACGTTTCAGGTTCCCGACGAGCAGTGCCGCTCAATCCGGAGGTTCTTGCGCATCTACAAGATCACTGACCCCGGCAAGTGGATCTTGGAGAACTGCATTTTCGCGAAGCAGTACTTTCCCCAAGCGAGTTGCTTCCAAATCCAACAGTTCTTCGAGTCGTGTTTCTGAAATCTGATCTCAAAGCGACCCGCGCCCGGCTACTACAACATTTTCTCCTAATAAGACTTTCCGGTACAATTTGCTCACTATTGTTCTTCCTGTAAATAAAATTTATCGGCTTTGAGTGGTTAACGTGGGAAGTATTTACACAGAAGAGCTTCAAATCATATTAACAACCTGCTGCTTTACGAATCGCAATCAGCGATTCGCATTGTGGACAGAGGTGTTCCACATCTTTTCCGATATTCACGAAGAAAGGGACCCAACAAAGGGGAAAGAAGACGAAAAGGAGGACGAAGAAGAGGACCCAGGTGAAGGTGCCCGTCACGTAGCGGCGGTTCGTGTGGACAAGAGTCTTAACGAAGTAATGATGATACGGTAATGAAAAAGACGCCTACGTGACATCTCGGACAATAAACGTCATAAGGCTTCTTGGTCGGCGCTTTCTTCACTTCGACGACCGTTTCGACCTGCGATTGCGGGACTCCAGTCGCCGCTTTGATTCCTTCGCCACCACTCGGAGCCACGAAAATTGCGGGGTCTCCGAAAGCGGCTACGATGATCGTGGAATGCTTCTCTTGGAGCGGTGGCGCTTCGGCGAAAAAGTTGGGCGTTTGAGGGTCCACTGGGGAGTAGGGCGGCGGCGCGTCGGTCATCCTGAATTTGCTGCTAGATGTAACTCCCTTCAACTGCAAAACTCGCTTCCCAAGTCGCTTCTGTTTACAGAGCACATCTGCGCGCTGTGCAAACATCGCCAAATTTTCGTTTCAAACTTAGAATATGAAGCAACGAGAACCTACGAAAGCCCATCTCCGTGAAACGCTCAAATTTTTTAACGTTATCAAAATAAACTACAGAAATTGGCGTCTCCGGCGCCATAATATTAGGATCTTGACCACAAGTTATCGTAATCTTAGATAAATGCAAAAAAACTAACAAAGGATTTTCCTCTACCAAGCTGTAAGATCACATTAGTTCCAAAAATTTTCGGATCATTTTAGCTAGTCAGTATCGCTACATAAAGAGAATACCTTAACATTTCAGCGTTTCGGCCGGTCTCAGCAAAGTGAGATAACGAGAGGGGAGGAAGGAACTCACGGTGAACACAAACGAAGCGCGAGTCTTGAATGAGGTCGGATTGCCGTCACTGTTTGATTTCTTTGAAATGGCACGAATCGAACATTGTTTGTTTGGGATCTGCGCCGCTCGCCTGTTCACTTCTTTTCAGGATTGATCGAACGGTCTTTGGTGCGATCGAAATTCTTTGGCAAAACAGATTCGTTTCCAAAATAAAAAAACGCATTAGCCATTTTAACAGGTTATCTTTGTGATCATGAAATGTACTCGCATCGCAAACCTCAATTTCGCATCCGTAAATACCAGCTGTTCCCAGGTGTTCTCCAAGCCACACTAAAACCAAATTTAATCGTCAACGAAATACAAACAGAACAAATATCACAGGGCACCGCTTTCTTCGCTTCTGTTGAGGGTGCCGTAAATGCCTTCTGGAAGGTTCCTTTTCTCGATTTCTTAAATGAAATTAGTCGGTTCATGCTTGGCACAGCCTCAATCCTCACCTGCCCCATCGTCCTTTTCCATATCCTCGTCCTCGTTACCTTCATCGTCATCTCCGATGTCAATTTCTTCGGGATTCTCAGTAGTGGCTTCCGCTGTGGTCTTCTGCTTGTTTCCTTTGACGAAAGCGATCTTGTTCCCGGTCGAAGTCGACTCCTGCTGGCGAATGAGTTTTGCCTTCGCCTCCAGCTGCGCCATGCTATCGGCCGCAACAGATTCTCCAGGAATAGCGCCGCTTCCTCCTATGCTGGCTGCGAGCATCTGGGCGCTCATGTAGTTGACGTTCGTGTTGTACGTGGCCTGGACGGTACGTCGGATGCGGAGCATCTCACGAAGCGTATCCTCGTTTCCGTGCTTCGTTTCGAAGTCCTGCCACGTCATCCACACGTTTTCGTGCACGCGTGGATCGGATATTTCTGCGCAGTGAGCGTAGATCGCCCTGGTACGGTCGATTTCGCCCAAGTTGCGCTCCATTTCCGCGTAGCGCATGCTCATCTTTCTACAACGGAGGTTACATATTCCTGCTCCACGCGTGAAAACATACCGACTATCGTCCTCTGGGAGGCTTTCTATAGCCTTCTCGTAGATCGACCTTGTGTTGGTGACGCCGAACATCTGCATCGCCTTTTTGATGTAAATGTTGAACATCTAAATCAGAAAGCTCATAAGAGAGTAATGTTGCTTTCAAACTCATGGGCGACAGCGACAGCGACGAGTTTTAACACTCCTCAGCGACAAGTTGGGCGACTGATTCTTCCCGCAACCCCTTCTAGGCTCATATCTTCCACTTTTGGCAAAATTTCGCCCATTTTTTGGCAATTTTTTGTCCGCTTTTGCTCCGATTCCACACATTTTAGAGGCGAAATTGGTTACGGAGAAAATCAGGAACAAAAACGATGAATTTCGCTCGATTTTCCTTCGATTTCTGCTCAAATCCGGACAGAATTCCGACCGGTTCGCTTGCAGCGCGCGAATTCTGAATGAGTCGCTCCAGACACACCGGCACCCGCTCATTCCAGACCTTCCTAACAAGAATTGGGGTGGTGTCGCTCACGGCGTCGCCAAGGGGTGTTCAAACTCAAATTTGGCCTTGTCGCTGTCGTTGTCGCTGTCGTTGTCGCCGGCTGAGTTTGAACAGAAGTGTTCAAACTCGTGTCGCCATCGCTGTCGCCCGCGAGTTTGAAAGAGGCATAAGAGAGATTCGGGCACTCACGGAATACATTTCGTTCTTCTCGACAGCAGAGCATCCTCGTTGGTAAATATCCATTGCATGGCGTGCAAGTCCGAATTCTTCTTCTAGCTTAGCATATAGCAAATAGAATTCTAAACTCAAAAAAATGAAAATCTGCACTTAGGGATCATTCTCACTCTTTGCGAACTTGGGAGGACATGACTCAATGCATTGTTCGAAAATGTCACGGGCTCGTTCCAGCTTCTTGCCTCCATAGCGGCTCATGAACTTGACGAGGTAAATGTTCCAGATGTCGAAAACTTCTGGCCAGCGGAACAAGGCCACTCCCTTTTCGTACGCCTAGAACGAGCAACATAATTAGATCCGCAATAAGAGCGTATGCATACCCTAAACGTAGCCTCAAAGTGGTTATGCTCTTCTAAAAACGTGGCGTAGTTAATGATAATCTGGGGAGTGGCGATCCTCAAATCAATCATCTTCTCATAGAGGGCTTGGCACGACTGGAAGTCACCGAAGCTCTCCTCAATATCGGCGTATTGCGACCACACTTTGAGCGATCTGTAGATGCGGCTCTGAACGCGCTCCTTCTGGTCGAAGTAGTTCGCGCGTTTATCTGGAACCGCGGTCGCACGCCGGAGGATCTGGCGGGCTTTCTCGACGTTTTTGTGACTCAACTCCAATTCGACAAACGCACAAACTACGGTGGCCAATTCTCCGACCGTGGCGTAATTTGGCTTCAGAGCGTTTTCGAAGATCTGCCGCGCGTCGTCCACTTGTCCTTCTTTTTCGTAGAACTGCGCGAACGCGATCCAAATCGCCGATAGCCGGCCATCCGTTTGCTGGTTTGGCTGAACGGTTTTGACCGCATCGTGATATGTTTCCACTTGCTAAAAATGGTCGAGTGAGTACGTTCTACAGATCAGGAAAGCACAATGGATTCTTCTTAAACTGAATGCATACCTTTCTTCGGTTTCCTTCAAATAGTTCGACTCTTTTGAGCCACTGATGGACATTGTGAGGGTTCTGCCGCAGCCACACGGAATTCAGAAGGAGAGGGCGGCGCTCCATGAGGTTCTCGTACCGCGCCATGAGCATGTCCAGCTCTAGGCCAAGATCCTCGGCGCGTTCATCTGGAGCGCTGGCCAGTTCTTCGAGTTTCTGATTCGTGGCGCTCTCGGTGAACTTCGCATATGCATCGAAGATAAGCGTAAAGTCCCGTACTGTGGAAACCGACCTGATGGCCTCTTCGTAGATGTCTCGAGCCTAGAACAATAGTATGACAACCTGCTTATGTTTTATAAGCCCTACCTTATCAAAGTTCGGAGTACGAATGTAGTATTCGGCAAGCAGCAGCCACAAGGAGCCGACTTGGTCAGAGTAACGGCTGATGCCTTGGCGGATGATGCGAGTGCACCTTTTTCGGGTTTTTCGCGATCAGTTCGGCGAATCCAGTCCACAACTAAGTTCGTAATGATAAAATATATGTATGTAACCCTAATCTTGCCTGGTAGCCCTTACTCACGAGTTTTTCTTCATGGACCATGGTGGCTAACTGTTGCGCAGCTTCATCAAGCTGGTCGATATCCTTGAGATACTCAACAAAGCCTTCACGAGCCGAAGGGTTTATCTAAAACAATTTTAATCGAAAAGAGCAAGTGAACAAAGGGAAACCCACCTTTAGGTACCTCCTGTAAACTCTGATGGCTGTTTCAGGAATATTATGGGAGGTCACGAAGTCGATGTAGAGCGGCCAGATTCGGTCGTGCTGGGTGACCGGTAAGGCACGCAGGGCTCGGTCGAAGACGACTCTGGTCTCCGTGATAAGACCGCGTTTGACCATCAGCTGGCAATAGTCGATCCAGATTCTGGGCATCTTGTGCAAGAACACAAGGCACCTCTCGAAGGCGTCACAGAGGTATCCATAAGACGCATCAGTAGGCTTCTTTTCGCTCAACAGGCGCCGTCGGAATCGAAGATACTGGTACCAGAGCTTGTAACTTCGGTTGAAGTGTTGAATTGCCCGCTCGTAGAGTTGCCGGATCTGGCGAGCCGGAGCGTTCGCCTTCTTCTTGTGTTCTATGTAGCGTTCCCAGCTCCGAAGCGAATATGGGTTGCGAAGAATGTCCTCTTCGAATGCCACATCTTCGTCGGTCTGCAAGATAGAAGTTAAAAATTAAAACAGAAAACGATGAACTTACGAAAAGGATCGGAGCATTTGCAGTAGCCGTCGGAGCTTCGGACTTCTCGTCACCCGTCATAACTACTGAAAGAAAACGGAAAATCAGTTTGAATAAGACGAAATAACAAAAAAAACAAGAAGGAAAACGATGGTAAAATGAACAAATGAGCCCAACAAAGTTAGTGTGACTGAGGATAAGGCAAAAACGCGCGAAACCTTCGGAGGCCACGCCGTCGGACAGCTTCGCGGGTGATCATGGATTGCGGAATGGATCCAAAAGGAAAGGAATCGTCAAAACACTGACACACGAGATTTCCAAAATCCACCGCAGCTCAAAAACGCGCTCTAAAAAGCGAAATTCGAAAATGGGCGATGAATACGCCGAAATGCTGGGTCACACCGCGTGTTGCCTGAATGCTCCGTCGCGTACGGTCATTCAGAGCTTGCAAGATTTGTAACTGAAGCAGCTGGGACGGCGGATGCGAGCGCGAAATGTCGAATCCGTACCGCTATTCCCGGCTTTCCGATGACCCCAACGCCGATGATTTCGTGTTTTCCACAATTCAGAAGCAGCAGGTTAGAGAGGTCTAGAAAATTCGTGTCATTTTCGTGACTTTTGCAGCAAATAATGGAGGAACAGGACGACGATTTGCATTTGGTGGGCGAATCTGTGACGACGCTGAAGCACATGAGTTACCGAATAGGGGACGAACTGGAGGAACAGTCGCAGTATGTGAGAAGAAGGGTAGAATCTTACGTGCGTTTTAGAATGCTGAGCGATCTGGGCAACGACATGGATCGGACGGAGACGAAACTCGACGGAGTTATGAAGAAGATGGCCAAACTGACGCACATGGACGACGGTACGGTGCTTTAAATAAGGTTCAGAACATATTTATGGAAATGAGTGTGACTTCGACATGATTTGAAAAAAGGCCAGGCCAACGTGCATTTTATCTAATGAGATGGGCATCTCATGACCTTCCACGTTTCAGATTCTCGTCAATGGAAGGCGATCTTCATCCTCATCGGCCTGATCATCTTTCTGTTCATGCTGCTAATAGTTCTTTAGAAACGTTCGATCTCGCTGCCGTCCGATGTGATCCTAACGACTGGGTTTTGTATCAAAAATTTATGTAAGTTATAACGCTGTATAAATCATTCAGAGCTTCCTTAATAAATTTACGTTCAGTTGTACGGCCTATAGGTGAATGAAAGAATAGTTGTAATTGAGATTTGTCAAGTGCGTGTATTTTCCATTGGCGGAGATAATAGATTTATACAAGTTAAATTATAGAATCTAATCAGCCATGGTTTCGGAATGATTGCATTTGGAAATCACTAACGGTGCATCCGCGAGGGTAAACCTATCTACAATACTGCACAACACATATACATTTTATTATTACTTGGGTAAAGCTTTTGGGTGCGTTCACATTTCCTTTGGTTTGTTGAGTTCCCGGAGGTTGTTCAGGAACTTCTCGGGAGTGATGATCTGGTCGGATCCAATGATGACCTCCCACGGTTTCTTGTCGCTGGTGACTTCGTAGGCGGCGCGCATCTCGGAGTACGTGACTCCTCCGACGATGAAGATGATCAGCCGAGGTCCCGAGCGGTACTGGGTGGGTTGTCCGCGCTCCTTGTGCCACTGGCCATATCGGGCACTTGTGGGGGCGCTAGAATCGAACAAGTGAGGTAAGCGAGGCATTTCAAAAGCTTACCGATATCCCGATTGATTCTGTCGCCCAGAGAGATAGGGGAAGTGCTTCTGATCCAGGCGGTCGTCGACGGCGTCCTCGATGATATCCTTGATCAGAGGAACCCACCTCGAAGACTGGTAGAATTGCTCGTTCGGTCTATCCTTCCTCGTCGGCGTCCATACGCGTTGTCTGCCCTGCTGAAAACAATTTGCCGGTAAAAAAGAAAGGATAATACAAGAGCGATACGTCAATTGTAATATTTAGCCCTAGATAGGTCGCGTTCGTGAGAGTGTCCTTCTCGGCCATAGAAATGTTCGCGTGCTGGAGAAGTTTGTTCAGGTTTTCGTCGGTGATGCCATTTTTCGATAAAATGTAGAGCAGGATCAGCCGGAGACGGTCTTCGGTCTTCACATTGCCGTCGATCAACAGCGGAACCATGAGCTTCATTGGGTCCTTGACGCGCTCGCCATCGGCATCAGTGCCCATCGCCAAATCCTTAAAAGCAGCACAGGTTAACGCAAAGACCCCAATTCCAGCCCTACCTGCTCCACCTTGCACAAACTATGTACTCCGCTCTGGTATCGCTTCATGCACTCTTCGGCCAGATGGAAGTGAGTGCTGAACTTGCTCAGCTCCTTCTGGTACTGAGGCATTTTCTTGATCATCATCGAAAGGTCCTTAATCGATTTCGCGTCCGTGGACATTCCTTGCTTGTTGTCGGAGAACTTCTTCAGATTTTTAGTCACCTCCTGCGAAACGACGGCAATGTGCTTGTGGCGATTTCCAACCCAAAGGTCGTCGTTTTCGTCCAAGAGAACCTCCTTTTCCATCGATTCGCCGCCTCCGGTTTCGTATCTATAGACGTCATTCTCGATCCCCAGGAGGTCGTAGGTCATCGCTTGCAGGGTCAGTTCGTGGAGAAGAGGCGTGATCGCGTCAAATCCTCGGTCAATGATGAGCAGCTGCGAACGACCTTTCTCGGCGCCTTCGCCCATCGATGGATTGTCGGCCTTGTACGCATCGAGCTTCTGCTCCACCAGATGGCTCAGCTCGACGTTCCGCTCGAAATCCCCTCGGTAGCGGAGAGCTGGGTACTCCCCCAGCGTCGCACAAACCGTGGCGATCTGCTCAGCGATGCGCTCCAAGTTCGTCGTGAGGCCTCCTTGCTTCTGAGGATTGTAGTACAGGAAGAACGTGTCCGGAGAATCCAAGGTGTACACCTGAAGGAACGGTTCTCCAATGCCCACTTCTGAAGGAAATCTTACCTGCGATTCATAAGGCGTAAACGCGACGTTGATTTCCTTGCATGTCTTCACGTACTTGTTCATGGCGCTTCGGCTCAGCGTTTGAAACAGCTGATCCGGACACGCTTCGGTGAAGAAGATATGTGCGCACTTGTATTGGTTCCGCGAAGAGGAGAAGTCTTGCATCAGCTTATCTACAGAGTCCTTTGTGGGGGCGATCAAGTAGATCGCTTCCAAAGTGTGAAGAGGCTCCCGGCGCTTGGAGATGTCTTCGACGATTGTAATGCCTTCGTCCATAATATCGTGCATCTTGCAGCAGGCGCTCAGCATTCTCATCGCCAGGCGGTCGACGACCAGGACGTTCCAGCCTGCGCCACGGCCAGACTTCCGAAGAGGTCGGATGACTTCGTCGAAGAGCTCTGAAACTGCGCAATTAGTCTCGAGTCTCAAAACGCATTTAGTATCCAGCCTCCACCCCCGATCGGCCGGTCCCCGCACTCGCTCCCAAAATGGCTGACCAGCAAAAGAAGAATGAACTGGAGGAATTGAAGCTCGAAATGAAGAAGTTGGACTCGAAGAATCCCCAGTTGATTCACCGAAGGCAAATGCTCCAGGTAGTACTGTCCATTATTTACTGGTATTATTTAATATTTCGTAGAAGCGATACAAAATGGCTGACCAGCAAAAGAAGAATGAATTGGAGGAATTGAAACGCGAAATTAAGAATTCGGACTGGAAGAATCCCCAGTTGATTCACCGAAAGGAAGCGCTCCGGGTAGTACAGTCCATTCTTTACACTTACTCTTTACATTTACGATTTAGCGTCAAGCCTCTGCATCCGACTGGTCGGTCAGTTCCCCACCCACTCCCAAAATGGCTGACCAACAGGAGATTTTGCATGGCAACTGTAGAAAATTGGCAACAGTGCTGACCAAGAGAGAAAAGGTTGTTAACAACTACGAGGTTTGCTGTTTTGCTATTTCGAAAATTTCTGATCCTCCATTTCAGGAGCGCGTGAACACATGCTACAAGGAGCTGCAAGGACAAGATCAAGAACTGGAAGATATAAAGAAGAGGGCCGAAGATGATCTCATCGAGTTTGAGAACCAGATGATTTCGATGTGGGCAAACCACGAATACGAAATGAAAGAGATTCAACGGAAGGTTCGTTCACGCATCGTTTATGCAGAGTGGGCCAAAAAAAATGTCTGGCCAAACACCTTCTTCGATCGACCGAACCGCTGACCAGACAGAAGAGCCTCATTCCGGGCTTGCGCGGGACAGACGACCGGTCAGTTTCACAATATCTGCTAGCGAAACCGACCGGTCGTTCGCGCCGAGTGAGCTTGAAATGACTCCGCTTTGTCTGACCAGTGAGCGGCGGACCGGAGGTGTCTGGCCAGACATTTTTTTTCGGTTAATTAATCATTGCAGGTACGCAAATGCGAGAAAGAATGTCTCGACACTTATACGCGGCAGATACGAGAGAAGGAGATCATGACTTCTACAGTCAAAGACCTCCGGCCGAAGCTGAAGAACCTTCTTGTCACCGCCGCTGCAACCGTTATTTCGCTCCTGTGTCACGGCCTATTTTTAACCGCGAAATTGCGAGATGCGTTCGTTGGGAAGTAAACCCTTTACAAATACAATAACTTACTTTGGTTAACGATGGTCTTCAGTGACATCGCCGAGATCGTTTCTGAAACAGAAAAAATCCAATTAGAATGAGAATACGTATAGAAAACGCATATGAAAAGGATGCACGCCGCGGCCCAGAGAAAAAGCCTTGCGGAGTGGATTTCGAAACGCACATTTTATGTCACACGGCGTGATATTGATTATTCGATGATGCAGCGGCACCAACTCTGCACGCAAAAAGAAGAAAAGGAAAGCTTAGCTCAGCCCGAGAGCTCCCTTCATTTATCGCGGCTACTAGAGTCGCTCGCCAGCGGTCTTGAGCCCGAAGAGCGTCGACTCCTAAGGTCCACATAAAGGAAATCGATAGAATATTAAAGGCTCGCCCAACAAAGCAATCGTAGCAACCGCCCGCTACATCGTGAATGCATCGAGAGGAGCGCCAAACAGCAACACATCATCTACCACGAGCCTTCGTTGGAACGCGGCCAGCCCATTCGCGGGGCTCGACGGAAAACAAATCTAAGGACAACTACGCAACGAAATTAACCACATTTGCGCATGGACCGGCCGCTACACTTAATTTTGTACGTTCGGGTTCTAGCCTTTTGCAACGAGTCATATATATTACGTGGAATCTCAATAAGAATTGCATGGTTGACGGGGCACCCGTCTTGAACATGGAATCCAATTTCGTTCAACGTCAGCAGCGGCACTTTTTAAAATGCAGAAGATCTAAGAAGAATCAGCTGCTCTCAATGGTGCTCTCACAAATGGCATCGAACGCAGGGCGGCTGGCCACGTGTGGCGGTTGCAAACGGGCGCGCAAAACAGCGTCGCCACAGCGACAACAAAACCGACGAAAACTTCGCTTCGTCGGACGACGGAAATGGCGTTCAAAATCGCGACTTCGCGAAACCGCCATCTGCTTCGTCAAATTCGATCAATTCTCGTCGCTCCTCTCTCGCCGCTGCCGTGGCGAGAGCCCGGGCCTTCAGGATTTGCCCTTTTGTTCGAGGGGTTTGCAGCAGCGGCACGCGAAACGCCGGCGAATGTTTCAGAAATCGGGATGAATCACGCACAATCGTGATTTGTTTCTTGTTGATTTGTAGCCAAATCAGCGTTGCAGATGGAAGCACGATTAACTTGAAAACATTTCAAAATTATAGACGAAGCTTGAAGGTCGTTCTTATGTTTCGGAAAGGGGCAACAATTGTTTGGAAATAACGAAGATGATGGAGACATTTGGAGCATATGTAAGCCGAAAGTCGGTCGGTTCTCCCGGAAATTCCTTCGAGAACCGACCGATCGACATGAATCGCTTGGCGGAAATGTCTGTCCAGACTGTTGAGTGGTTTTTGTAATCGCAGTCAGACAAAGTTTTTTTTTGTCTGCATCGGGAAATGCGTCACCTTCTCTGGAGGGACGATATATCACGCGTTTGCACAAAAACTTCGCTTCCCATTTTAAGGGGCGCGGACGCGGGGAACTCTTGGAGCCAGTTTGGTATTTACAAGTTGCGAATGCTTTACATTAGGCGCTCTTATCTACTTTCGTAATTGCCCTATTTGCGAGAAAATTTAATTCCAACTTTCGCGATATTCAGCGCCGAAATTATTTCTGATTCGATTTCTTTTTTAGATGACCCACTGCGGCCCCCGCTTAGCGTTGGAATACGTCAAGGACGCAGACGGCACGGATTACGTTTATAGCGGTAATATTATTCGTTCTGAACGAATTTGGGATAATATGGCCATTCTAGGAAATGGGTCAACAGTGGACATCCTCGTGAGGACGCGAGGAGGAGGATGGACGATCGAACGGACCATCAATGTTTTTGCTGACCACAGTTCCACGGTCAGCGGCATCTCAGTTATCGAAGACAGAGAGGTCGACGGCCGCAAACTCATGTGTTGCTTCGGAGAACGCAACCTCGCGCTTTTCAGTCGCGACGATCCAGGAACCACGGATTTGCCGCAGTTTCACGTCAAGTCGCTGAAAGACTGGATTATGGCTGTGAGGCCAATTGGAATCAAGTCGAATAAGGTAAGAGTTGAGCGGAATTTTTCATTTTGAAAGGAACGATTTAGCTGGCTATCCTGATGAGGACCAATGTGGTCGTCACGTACAAGTTCCTGATGCAAGAACCGATCTTTACGCTGTATGAGTTGGAAGTCATTCGATGTGAACAACAAGTCGCTTTGTATATTACTCTTATTTCAATTCACATGTATACATATACCCGGTTCAGATTCTCTGCGATAATGACCGGAAACACGTTCAATACCCTGAAGATTATTGCCGGGAATGTGAGGGGTGAAATTATGGTTTGGACGCCGAAGAAAGACGATGAAGAAACGGCAGTTGGTAGGTTGGAGCGTGTGTTCACTGGACACGACGGCGCCATCTTCGGAATCACCGAGCACGAGAATAAAATCTACACGATTAGCGATGATCGATCCCTGCAGAGGTGGTCGCTGGAAAACGACATCAACGATGACCAGCGACGCAATTGTTACGGTCACTCCACTCGACCGTACGCGATCGCGAAGAGCGACGTCCACGGCTTGATCACGGGTGGATCCGACGGAACAGTGTGCTTCTGGAAATTTGAGATGGGTGAAGGTTTCGGATTGAGGAAGAAAATAGAGACCAAGAAGTCCACGATTCGCTCCCTCTGCATGGTCGACGAGACTTTGGTAACTTTTCATGTGATAAGTTTTTGTTATTTAGCTGCCCAATTTAGTTTGTGGGAAGTGGCAACGGCGATCTGTACACCATCAACATCAGAGAAGAATCGTACCAGGCGGACACGGAAACAATGTGTAGTCCGAAGGAAGAGGTTAGGAACTTTGCAGAAATTGAGGATGGACGTACGTTCCTGTTGAACAAGAAATGGTGAGTCCACCATTTTGCTTGGAATTTCCATTTTCGCTGTTTTAGCGAGTTTATCGAAGAACGCAATGGCGCTCTTTCGAAGATAGCAACATTGAAAAACACGCGTTTCAACACCCTCAAGCGATCTCCATCAAGCGGGTGGATTGCTCTGAATATGGAACTTGAAGTCTTTCTGTACGATATTGGAAGGAGAGAATGCAGCTATATGAAGGTTCGCGGACTAACGGCCTTGTTTTGGCTCGACGATGATCGGCTGCTTGTTTCGTCGGCCGATGGATCTCTGGTGGGTATATCACAGTTACCATTGCATTGATATGTCGGAGGTTTAGCGCTTGATCACTCCAAAAGACAAGAAAGTGGCCATGACGTTTGGCATGAAGGACGCGAAGGACATCCCGACGTGCGTTTGCGTGCATGAAAACAAGCTATTTGTTGGATCGAAAACAGGAAGCATAAGCGTTTTTAAAATGAATCGATCTGATGTATGACCTGTCTTATTTCAAGTCAATTTTCTAAAAATTGTTTCAGACTATCCTTAGAAAAGTGCGCGCGCACAAGAGGAAGAAGGAAGGACAAGTAGTGTCGGACATCAAGTTCATCGGGGAACGTATGATTTCGGTCGGCAAGGACGGCAGGATCTGCGAGTGGAGGTATAAGGAAACCACGAAACCCAACGAGGAAAGGGAATATTCGCTGGATCTCATTCAAGAACGACCCGTCGGATCTTTGGAACTTATGGAGTGGCCCTGTAGAATCATGCAGATAAACGACCGCATCATGGTTGCAGGATTCCACAGCAACAACTTTGTGATCCTGGACTACGAGGAGGAGCACATTCTGTGCAGTTACGCTTGTGGCGGAGGCAATCGAGAGTGGCAGTGCTCCAAACATTCGCTCTACCCTGCGCCACTTGAGTTCAAGTTTCGCTACATTCTGCGCGGTGGAGTCAAGACGGTGATTTTGAACGCCTTCGAGAAGAGAACTCTCAGGTCTGGAATCCACAATGGACTCATCAACTGCATCGAAGCTTTGGAACTGCCGAAAAGCGAAATTCCCACCTTTGTTCTCTTTACCGGTGCTCTTGATACCGAAGTTGGAGTGTCATTGCTCAACGTCAAGGGTACGTTGTCCCAAGTGACTTATATTTCCAAGTCAGTTTTTCCAGGAATTCTAACATTCCAGAATCGCTACAAGACTTTGTCACCTGTCTTCGACATTTCTATCAACTACATGTATCTAATGTCGTTGGGTGCTCGCGGACAGTTGATCTTGTGGAGGATCAATGGCAAAACTGGTTAGTTCCTTTGGACCGTTTGAGAGCACTTGACTCCGAGTTCTTCAGGTTCATTGGAGAGAATCGTTTCGCGTACTGGTGAAGAATGTCGATATTTGTCCGGAAAACTGTTGCGCTGCACAGTGGACGGCAAGGACATGTTCTACGCTGTCGTCGCCGGGTCCGACAACACGATCCGCCTGTTTGCTTTCAATCCTAAAGGAGCTCCTGACGATATGCTAACTCTAATCGGGAAGTACGACGGCGACAAAAACGACAAAGCGATGTTGGCCGCACATATTGTCCGCGAGGAAGAAATCATCCGAATTTACGCCATCTCAACAAATGGAAAGCTGTACCGGCTTGTGGCGTTTTTGAAGCCCCAGTACGAAGAGGTTGAAGCTAAGGAAGAAGAGGTCAACGATGAGAACGATGAGCCGAAGAACGACGCCGAGAAGCCAAAGAAGACGAACGTCAAGCGAGAGATCAACTTGAACGTTATCAAGAACGCACTGCCTCCTCAGCGGGTCCACGGCGCCTCGAGTCCCATTTGTGGATTATCCGCTCTCGCCGTCGAGTTCGGATCCAGCAAGGACGACGCAAATTTTGTTGCGATCGGAGATAGTGCCGGATTTATCTATGTGATTGTTGATCCTTTTGCTAAGACAATTGAAACCGCCGGCTCCTTTCAAATTCTCTCTGCGACTGTCTCGCGTAAAAATCTGATTTTAAGATTGATTTGTAATTCTTTTATTTCAGATATCACCATTCCGAGAGTTTTAGCTGAAGGCTATCTTCTTGCCGTTACGGGTGCCGATTCTCGTTTCAGCGTTGTATACTACGACAGGGTGAAAAACGAGGTAGGGAGTGGCTCTGGATAAGTATCTATAAGTCAGTTTAGCCCGTTTTATCGTCAGTGAAGATTCTGAACGTATCCGACCCTCTCTGCTTCAAGCAGCTGAAGGGAAAGACGACAAGGTCCGAGGGGTAGGTCTCTTCGGTCTTTGTGGTTTTTGGTTTATCAGTTTTTTCAGAAGTCGTTTCGTCGCCGTCGGAGCCGGTCTTCAACTTATCAATTGCCAAAAGGCGAGAGAGGAAACCGAGGAGGACGAAGATTAAGCCGTTCCTGTACGGGGCTTAGCAGGACGGGTGTGTGTGTATTGTTAACCTCATGTTTTTTTTCAAATATTAAACGTTAATTACGTTAATTAAGATCTGACAGAAAGATCTGTCTGTTAATTAATGAAATTTATTTAGCTTTATACATAATAAATTATCGGACCATCCGTACAGCTCACCATTAAACCATTAAAGTCTTAGAAGTTGATATGAAGGCAAAGTTAATTATCACAGCTGGAGTTCAAGGAAACATGACGATGAGATCAGGAGAACCCAGTCCAGCGATGCAGTCCTGACAAGAGGGAGTAGCTACTGCTACTCTCGACCTCGCTCTCTTCATCTAAACGCAGCGTCGTAACAAGGTTATTATCGACGCCAGCTTACTTCTTGAACATCTTTGCAAAGCTTCAACCTCTTTTTCGCTGAGCTTCAGCATCGTCGTAAGCACTGGTATCAATTGTGGCCGACAATCGTCGCCTTCCTTTGGCTCTGGAGCGAGGAACTTCATGACGACGTTTTTCAGGTATTCGGTATTAGCAAGGTGCGAAGCCCGATCAGCGTTTCGCTCGAGCCGACGAACTTCCTCCTTGAGGACTTTGATCTGGAAACGAACGGGTGAATACAGTCAACCGTCACAGGATCTTACCTGCTCTACTAGCAACGCATTGTTTTCTTCGGTTTCCTTCAAGAGTTCGCCGCTGTGTTGAAGCTGTTGGTGGAGTTGCTCACTACCAGGGAGATGCGAGAACGAGAAATTCTCAGATGACGCGAACTGGGCGTAGGGAGAGTGTGGCTCCTCTTCGTTCCCGAATATCACGTCCTCCAGAGGTCGATCTTCAACCTCGCCTTCGAAGTTTTGGTCTTCGTCCCAGATTCCATCGAGATGTGACGACACAGGCTTCTCAAGAAGCTCGCGATTGACCCGCTTTATAAGGTCAGAATCCTGTGGTCCCCTTGGGTACTTCACGGAGATCTTCGGCTTCACAGCGTTCGAATTCTGCTTAGCAGTCTGGATCTCACCTTCCAGCGCGACTGCTCGGCGCCGTTCCACTTCGATTTCACCCAAAAGTCGCTTGGTTTCTTGTTGGGCCAGAGCGGTTTCTTGGTGCAGATCTTGGATCTGACGGTCCTTCTCGCGCAAAGCCAGCACTCTGTCATTGACTTCCATTTTTAAATGGTGGTTCTGGTTCATCAGTGAGGAAATACGCGATTCAGCGCTTGTCAGCTGCTCCTTCTGTTTCGACTTTTCATGAGCCACTTTCTCTCTCGCCTCCTTCTTGAGCGTTTCGATGTTTTCGTTCAACGAAAAGATCTTTTCACGGGCAATGCTCACTTCTACGTCCAGCAAATGGCAACGTTCACTAAAACGGAACGTCAAATTCATAAGTGTGAAAAAGAAAACCAACCTCAAGGAATTGTTGGCGTCGACCTGGGACTCAAGTTGAGCTTTCAGTTTCTTGCAGTAATCGCTTTCCGCAGGTGACTCCGTAGGCGCTGCAGTTTTCTGTTGCTCCAGCACGTAGCGAGCTTTGGTCTAAACATAAACTTGCCCAGAGTTCGAGAAAAAACACTCAGTTACTTTAAATACATCGAACTCCATTACGACGTCGTCATGCTGACGCTGCAGGGCTTCTCTTTGACCTCGAAGGATCGAGATTTGCGACTGCAAACTCGAAATCAACTGGTCCGTTTGACGAATCTTCTCCTCCTGTTCTCCCAGAATCTTGCTCATCCTGACTCGCTCCTGCTCCCACTCGATGCGCATTTGCTCATGACGATGTCCTTCGGCCGCGCAACTCTTCTCATATTTTTCCGCCGATTCCTTACGTTCTAAAATCGATAAAGAAGAAATTTCCAACGCATGTTGTGCCACCGTGTACCTTCACTCTGCTTCTTAATCTTAACAATCGCCGCCTTCAGTTTTGTGTTCGTCGAGTTCAGCTTCTCTCGCTCTTGCTCCGAAGCGTCGAACTTCTCGTGAAGCTCCTTCATCCTTTTCTCCTGATCTTCATTATGCCTGTTTGCCTCTTTGAGATCCCTTTTCAAGGATTCAATGCCTTTCTCATAGTCGGCCATTTCTAAGGAAAGCACGTTGACCGCGCTGTGCGTTTCCTTGATGGCGTTGAGCTTCTCCTTCGCATCTTCATACACTGATTGCAGGTCGTCCAGCTCGGTCTTCAGCCACTTGTTTTCTTGTTCCTTCTGCAAGAAAATGAAAATAAATGAGCAAAAGCAACAAAAGCACCTTCAACAAGTCCTCCGTTTGAGTGTGAAACATGTTTTTAACCTGCTGCAGCTCCGACACTAAATCTTCGGACATCTGAGAAGAATCCGCTTGCAGCGTTCTGTGTCTCGTCTGCTCTTGGCGCAATTCGCCCTTCAAGGCCTCGAACTCTTCGAGGATTTCCTTCAACCCCGCCGATTCAGATGCTTCTTTCCCGGAAACTTCATTTTCGTCATTTTTATCTTTCTTCGGTTCGCTTTGGAGTTGCGCGCATTTCCTTCGAAGAGTCTCCAGCTCCTCGGATATCGACTCGTTCTCCTTCCGATGCTCCTTCCTCACCGAATCAATTTTCTCCTGAAAAGGACCGGTAATAGGATGGTAAATCGAACGGCACAACTGCTTCTTGAGATTCCTTCTGCTTCAATTCATATTCCAACTTTTCCCTCGCATCCTTCAGCATCGAAATTTCCTTGCGTGCTTTTCCCAAATTTTCAAGTTGCTTCTTGACGAATCGAACAAGGTCTTCTCGACTTAAAGAGTCCAGCTGTAACCAAGAAATACTAATCAGTCCGAATTTTGGAGATAAATTACTTTTGACTTCGGAGTGCACGCGCCGCTGCTAACAGCAGAAGGCAGCATCTTCTGGACGGCATCGGCACTCATCTAGTCGATGCGCCTGAAAGAGGAGAATCGGTTGTTGGTATATATAAAAGTGGTGATATAGAAGCAGGAGTCGAGAACTCAGGGATGCTAATACGAAAGAAACGTTTAAATAGAAATTTAATAATAGTATGCTCACAGCAAATTGATTATGATCATAGTGAGAGTATTTACAGTTACAGGACAACAAAACGAGAGACAGAAAAAAGACTTTAATATACATAAGAAGAAGAAATAAGGGTCGGATTTACACAAACGGATTGGTTAAGTCGAATTTGAAGAATGAAGTTATTATGATGGTTTGACAGATCAGAAACGTCACAAATCGCTACAAAGACGTTGAAAAATAACATCCGAAAATCGAAACTATTTGTGTACAAAACAAAGACAATAACAAAGCGAAAAACGAATTTGGACTTTGGGCGCAATATGCAAAAGTTGGGGGCAAACCGAATTAAGCTGACTGACTCGACTAGAGTGAGGATCGTTGGGTAACTGGGACAAATCTGGATTGAGCGACGAGAGGAGAGGTTCTAGACAGACAGGTTGGTGAACCGCTGGGCGAGACCAGTGAGCCACGTAAGCTCGCTAGTGTCTAGACCGAGCCCAGTTAGACACGGCCACTGCTTCTTGTGGATTGCGACAACCTTCTGAATCGTCTCCTGGCAACTCTGCTGCGGGATAGCGCTCAGCGCTTCGTCGCTCAACTGCACCACTGGCTCTGTTGGTTCCTGGCACAATGCCTAAACAAACGTCGATCAAAACGGTCTGATCGCTAAATGGAGACTCACCTTAACGCATTCTTCAGCCGAATCACAAATCGACGGCAAATCGTAGCCGCCTTCTAGCGCCAGCACGACTTTTCCTTCGCCAAAGTTCATCAGTTGACGCGTGAAGTATCCGAAAAGCTGTGGAGATATGTTGTATCTAGATAAGAACACGATTAACATCACAGGTGACTTGCGTGTCTTACCCTCCCAGCGCCGAAGGATGTCCACGTGCTGCGTCGAAACCAGCGGACACGAGGATGACCTGCGGCTTGTAGAGCTCGAGAACAGGGCTGATGATCACGCGCCACGCAGCCAGATAGTCGGCGTCATTCATCGGCTCTCCACTAAACGAAATTTCATTAAACGTTTGGAGCACAGAATCAGCGTATATGTTAATACAAAATTAGAATGACTTACCTAAACGGAATGTTGACCGTGTAGCCCTTGCCGTGCCCTGATCCGACTTCGGTGACCGCGCCAGTGCCCGGGAAGAAGTTGCCGTTGTCGTGGCGATGCAGCGAGATGTAGAGCACGTTGGGGTCTTCCTCGAAGCAGAGCTGGGTGCCGTTTCCGTGGTGGACGTCCCAGTCGACAATGGCAATCCTGGAGCATTGCTGTGGATAGCGAGACTGGAGGAAGCGCGCGGTGATGGCGACGTTGTTGAAGAAACAGAAGCCCATCGACTGGTCCCGTTCGGCGTGGTGGCCGGGCGGCCGGATACACGCGAAGCCGTTCCGCAGTTTCCCCTCGACGACCTGAAACGACGGTCAGAAAATGCAAACCGAAAATCGCGGGTCGAACGTGCGACATTCACGGGATGTCTAGAGACGAGACGAAAAGCAGACAAACGCACCTGGCTGGCGAGCTCAATGAGACATCCGACCGCAAGGCGCGTGGCTCCCTGGGTGCTCGCATCGTTGTAGTACGTGTCTGAGTCTACTCCGATACCTCCACAAGGCAACTGAAATGTCCGATTCTGTAAAACGTTTCAGATCGAGACGGCGCACCTGGACGAAGCTCTTCAAAGGGAGCTGCGAAGGGTCAACCTTCAAGCAAACGGTCGGCGATACGGCGAAGAACGTCACGTAGGTCTGCGAGTGGCACGTCCGAAGTACATCCAAAGAAGCCTTCTTCACCGGCACTCGATCGCACCTTTCGACGAGCCCTCGCTCCTGCAACCTCGACCAGATGGACTGGACGCGGCCGCCGTGCTCAACGTGGTTTTTCTGGTTTTCTCCGCATATGCATTGATGTTTGACCATTCCAGTGTCGTAAGCCAAACCTGCAATGGACGCGTGTGAATTCCAGGAAGCTGAAGAAGCATTCACCTGTCTTGGGAGCAGAGCGAGAGATTGCGGAGTGCAAATCGATGCTTCCGTTGGGGGTGGCATCCGTCTCCATATTCAGTTCATCCTCGGGCTCTTCTCGGACCAGCGACTTCCTCCGGAGAACCAAATCGCGCAGCTGCTGCTTCAGAAGGCTGGGATGACCTCCGAGGGGCAGAGGTGAGCTGAGTGTTCGAGTGTCAAACTTCACAGCCTGACGCCCGGAAGTGCCCTCGCGCGGATTCGCTGAGTCGAGCAGCGAATCCACGATAGAATTCTTGAACAATGACGGCATCGATAGGAAAGGAGCCAGGGACGCCTGACCGGCCAAGATCGCCGACATGGACATGTCCATTGGGAAAGGACCGCAGCCGCCTACGTTCGTAAGATTCGGTAAACTCGGCGACGGTAGCATCATGTGGAGAGGAACAGCGGCTGAATCGATGTGATTTCCGGCGGCTGTCCCTGATTGTGGGGAGCCCAAGAAGGCTTCAATAGAAGCCGAGTCGCTGTCACACCTAAAAAAGCCAGGTAAAAAAGCCATAAAACTGAAAATTGAAGCAGGCAGACCTTTGCAAGACTGGGTGTGGATAGGTGAATGCAGAGTTAGGAGTGGCACTGGCCGACGAAGGTTGTGGGGGAAACGGTCCTTGATGGTGTTGAACAGGGCTGGAACCCTTGCTGAGCAGCTTCGCCCGTATGCGCATCTTTAGCATGTTCGGCTCGCTGTTCACCTTCCGCAGCTGGTACTGCGGCGAGTGTGGAGTGACCGGGTGGATGCCGCTGACGGCGGAAGGAATCGTATACGGCTCGAAGTGCGTGGAAGCTGTGGAGGAGGGCGTCACATTGGCGACCGTAGGGGAAGAGATTCCAGAGCCGGAGGAATGCTGACCCCAGGCGACGTTTTTCGCGTTGTTCATCGGCGGCGACCAGAGGTTTCCTGTGGACATCGAGGAAACAGGCGGCGAGTTGCCTCCGATGAGGCTTCCGGTGGATTCCGTTCGCTTCTTCTTCGTTTCGATCATTGACTTGAGGCGGTCCCGAGTGAGCTGAGAAATCGTTTGGCCCGAACCCGAGTAGGTACGCCTGTTGCGCGAACTCAAGTCCTTAGACGAAGACGACGAGGTCGGCGAATTCTGTAGCATGTCCACATCGTCGGTGTCGAACGAAGACGCAACTGTTGTGGGCGCCGAGGAGCCGACCGTCACGGGAGAACCTTTGCCGGCTTGGGCAAACTGCCGGACACGGGCTGCTTGAGCGTGAGCTTGGGCTTCAGCGTGAGCTTGAGCTTGTTGGGCTTGTTGTATTGCCTGGTAGTAGCTAAGATGTTGAAGAGCCAAGTTCTGCTGGGCTTTCTGAAACACAATTCTGTGAACACGGAATAATCACAACAATAATCCGGTGCTCAATGAAACGTATAAAATGTTTTGGGTTTGTTAGTGTTAAAAATAAAACATAGTCGCGATAAAATTTTTGAGTAATTGATCAACTGCCGAGCACTGCCTCGTAGTTGCAGGAAGTACCAACAGCGAAACTGGATAGTTCTAACACGCAAAAGCGAAAAGTGAGGAAACAAAAGCAATCCTTTTTTCTGAATAACAAACTGAAAACGAAGATGTGCGATTACCTGAAAATGTGCTAGCAGCTCGGCGTGTTTCTGCAAATAAGCCTGAAAACAGAAATTTAGATAATCGTCGTAATTATCATCAATAGGACCTGCTGAATGACGCTGATCCTATCCTGCACATTGATGTTATCCATCTGCATCATCTCCGGGAGCTCCTGCATGCCGGTCGGAGGCGTGTCTTCGCTGGGATTCGGATTCGCTGCCGGTGACGGATGATCTTCGTTTCCGCTCATACTGGCGATGGCCCAGGACAGAAACGGGGAGGCGAAGGTTGTCTTCCGCACGGAGAAGTAGGGCTCGGGCGCTTCTCTTCTCGGACGAGGCGGAGGATCCTTTGGCTACATGCGCGACTGCAATAGATTGCGACTGCTTATTTGTGTGCTGTGGGGGGTCGCCTCGAGGTATCGTTGCGACACGCAACGCGGGGCGCAACGCGGAGACGCGCTAGCGACTGCCGATAGCTGACTTTCCAAGCCAATTATACTTTTAAAGAGGTCGTACCTAGCAACAATCAGCTGCGGGAGAGCGGAGAATCCTTCCGGCGGAGGCACGGGGACCAGGACGCGCGAGATCGCTTTGGAGCGGGCCGGGCAATTCGCGAGATCAGATGAGAATTCACGCGTCGTCAAATGATGACGTAGCGGGATAAAAATAGAGCAAAAGAGAAAGGGAAGGTGTCACGGCTGCTGGGCGTCGTCGCAAGCAAGCGGGAAGACAAAGAAAGTCCCGTCGAGATGCCACCGAGAGCTTCTCGAAAGTCGAGGGCGAGGAAGTGTTGCCGTTGCCAGAGTCGTCGATATCCCGAGCAGTGACTCCTCGGATTAATTGCGAGCCTTATAAACACCTTCAGAATGCGCACGATTGCAGCGAGCCGCCTCGGGCGATCCGATGTTTTCCTCGTCGGCTTCAACTCCCGGCCACTCGCCCGCCGCTGCTTGTACACAAGTGGATTTAGCAAAACACGAATTAGTTGTGCAGGTGCTTCGGTTGCCGAATTCTTGAGTAAACACACGCCTGAAGCCACGGGCGCGCCTAAAACGGTATAAAGACAAAACTACAAACAGCGACACAGCAGGAAAACTTATCTTTGAAGGTGGCAGATCGCAACACTGTGGACGACGTTCCACGTTCTCCGTTATCAGCTGCTGAAAGCACATACGAAAGAAGAGCAAAGAGTACCCTACGAAGCTTGCATGGGTGCAAAAGAAACGCCAAAGTACCCATGAAATCGGTGTTTAAAACGGAATACGGAAAAGGGAGGACGTACTCCCGGATAATTAATGGATTATTGATGAAGAGCAACGAGTGCAGCTCTAAGATTGCATGTTGCGGCATCTATTTGGAGCATTGCAGGGGACACATGAAATTAGGAAAAACAAGTAGTATGTGTGCAAAACTACTGAATTCAGTATGTCATCTGTGTCCAAAACTTGATTTTTATCAAAAGTTGTAAGCTGACTTTTTTCAACTCTAACAGATCTAACAGTCAGAAAGTTGCAAATAACAAGGGACTGACTGGTAAAAGACTGATCAAGCTGAAAATTTTCATACTGGTTGAGTTCAAGATCCAGATCAATGAGAAACCCATAGCCGTAAATAAAAAAAAACTAAACAAAATATAAAAAAGGAAAATTTTGAAAGTGTAAGGGACTTTCACAAAAAATGTTTAGCTCGTTTTTGCAAATAGGCTAACTCGCTTCACGAGAAAAGTTTTTTGACACAATTGAAATTGTACAAGAAACTATTTTACAACATCTCCTGCACACACTGAAAACTATTTTTCATCGGTCGGTGGAAAATGTCACTGTTTACGTTTGATCTTTTCTGGGCTTTTCCGTTCCGTTTTCAAAAGCTTGTTTGCAAAGTCACATTTAAAATTTGCAGTTTTTCGCTAGGAAAAGAATGCAAACACGGTTTCTCATAAATGTTGTACTTTTGAATGGTTGAAGACGTTTGCTGACCGACGTCTTTGTGGAAACTGATGTCGTGATTAAAGTAAAAAAACTTTAGAGTACTTTCATTTACACATGTGCATTTGAATAAAGGAGAACAATCCAGACATGCCCGTCCGTCACTAAATAATGTCGCTCCCTGGTTTGTGAGGGACGGTGTACGGTAGTTTTCCGATTATTGTTTGTCGCACTTTTGCGCGCGACGAGCGATGACACGGTGTTTTTGAGCGCCAGTGTATGAGCAACGCGGAGAATTTTGAGGCAGCAAACACGATTTCACGGAAGCGCTTGAGCTAAAAAGGCTCTGCAACCAAAAAATTGCGTCAGCGAGGCGCGTAGCGCCGAGGTTGTCGCAAAATAAATATTGTGAGGCGCGAAGCGCCGAACTGTTTTGAATTAAGGAATGAATTCTTGCGCAATAGCGCGCAAGGCCCCGTTAATGGAAAATAAAGGTAAATAAGGTTTTGTAAGATTTGTAATACATCTTAGATTCTAAGTAAATTTCTTTGTATCTTTTGTTTCCCAAGTTTGATCTAAAGTTTTATCAGAAAAACCAAGAATTTATAGATTTTACAGAATAAAGAACGCCAGCGTAGGATGAAAAAATGAGGCTTTTTTCAGATTGATGCACCCTGTCTTTCGCCCGTTGCATGGAATCGAACACGAACACTTATTTAGTTATCTATCTAATACTGTATAACCTGTCTTCCGCTTTTTGTTTCTTGTTTGTCAACAAACTGATTCTTGGCTTGAGGCATTTATGCTGGCTATACCGTTCGACCGCTTACGAACTTTCATGTCCTGCGTGTTGTTATATTCGTTCTGTTACTCTAAAATCGATTCCTCATTAGCGTGTGAACCTTTTTGATCGCGATTTTTGATGTGGTTCGATTGCCACGTTTTATGACGTTGATGACGGATGACAGCCAAAAACGGCAACTCGCCTCAGCGAAATCGGGCAGCGGCAATTCCCCTCGTTTCACTTTAGTTCACAGTCCCGTTTCGCCCACCGCAATTATACATGCCTGTAACTCCACGCGCCAGGCCATCACCGAGCTGATTGGGGATGAGTACGGTAATCTCCCTCAGAGTCCGGTCGGTCTCTATTGATTTCAAATCCGCTGGTAATCCGCGCGCCCACTGCAGCAGCGCTCATGGCGGTTTTGTCGTCCCCTGTGCGTTTGGTTCTTTTTCTTGTTCGCCGTCACTGTGCAAACAGCACCTCGGATTCGCCTTCTTTTCTTGTCGCAAAAGAAGGTGCCGAGTCCGGGTGGCCGCCCTTCGCTCCTTTGAACCGCACAAAAAACATCATCTTTGCCTTCCTCGATTTATTCGCCCGATTCAGTGTTTGTTCTTCTCGCCTTCTCGGCCTTCTTTCTCTTCCACTTCGCCTCCGAGGCTCCGCGCTCCAACCGAATGCGAGCAGATTACGCGTTGCACACTCACTCGGTAGCACAGTCGCTTGCCGTCGTCGCCGCCCTTTTTGGGACGAGTTCTGCGCAGGCTGCCCCACTCACTATATCTTCTCCCTCGTCCACTGTCCGGTTGTTCCCTCCGCAGTTACGCCGACCCACTCCCTCCGACCGACCGCCGAACCTCCCCACTTCCCTACAACCTGTCTTCCTTCCGATTCGGTTCCTTTCCTATGGCACTAGATGAATTCACGGCAGTTACGTGGTTCCCGAGAGTTCGCTGGTGGCATGGAAAAGGCCTGAGCAATTGAAGGAAGTTTCATCGTGTCCCTGAAAGCCATGAGAACTTATTTCCAAGGTCCGTTCACTTTCTGTGATAACCCTTACAGTAATCCAGAGTACCCCGATCCCGTCATCCGGCGTCCATTCGTTTTCCGGCAGCATTGTTAATCCTCAAAGATTAGCTGCAGCCAGCGAGGATGTGAGTGGAGTGTTTTCGAGGGAACTGTGACAGTCGACAACAGGGATGAATAGGTAAATAATTATCGATTCGCGTAGCGTTTGAGGTAGAAGAGGAGCGGACGGTTGACCCTGCGTGAGTCTTTGTTCCACGATGGCCTTCAGAACACTCATAAAGCGGACGGGCGGCATCGACGGTCGGAAGCGGGCGGAGGGAGTTCATCGGAGTGCGGAAAATATTCTGAGAAATGAAACAGCGACACCGGGGACTTGACGAGGACCGGTTCTCGGACGAGGGAAGTCGATGCTGGAAAGAAGACGATCCCACATCGTTATGTAATTATGGAGATGAGTGCTGCGCCCTCGAAGAGCGCGATAATGCACGAAAGGAGAAGAACAAAGAGGTCGTGGGGTGACGGCATCCGCCCTCGCAGAAGAGCATGGTATAATGGAAGAATAAATAATTGAGGGGCTTCGCATGTTTACGTGGACAGGATGTGGCGGAGAACTGTTCGGGAGTACAAAGAGGACTGCATTAGTGACTGCCGACGTTCGAATAGCTGGAAGTGGCGAGGGAACGAGGAACGAATGCAACGAGGGCAGGTTCGGGCAAGTGGAGCAGCACGGACCTTTTCAAAAGAATTAGCAACTATGAAGCCTGGACATTAGCTAACTTTGAGTCGCGTATTATCATGATAGATGTGCATGCGCAAATGAGCAAGTTGTAAAAAAGTTTTTAAAGTAATAATATTAGAATGTGTCTTACATTTAATTTTGCGTACAAGCAGTCACTTATCGAAAGTTGCTTTGTTACAAATGCCAAATTTGAAGAGAGATAAAGAGATTTGTGGTTGGAGTGAGTTTCATTCAGGACCAACTCACTTGCTATAAAAGCTTTTCGCTTTTTTAAAAGCAAATTAGTTCTATCGTCAATATGACCAGCATTTCAGGTGAGCTGAAAATCGGTAGGAAATACGTCAAACTTTAAATTCGTGTTGTTAAATCGTTTGTGAAATCGGTCTCACAATAGTCTTTCTGTCCGTAGGTTGTGTCAAAAAGTCTTTCGAAATGCAACAGTTTCGTTACCCGCTCAGGGAAATACTCGGCATCTTTCCGCACGCGGCTGCGTTCGTTCTCTGTTTTCGGGCGTTTTTCCGAACCCGAAAGAATCCTGCTACAGTATCCTCTCGCGCTCGCCGTGCCGCTTCTCCTCGCGATTCCGTCGATCTTCAATCGATCGCCGCGGCTTCACGGCGTGTGTGGTCGCGGGCACGTGCTCCTTCTTCCTTCCTCCGTCCGTTCCATCGTGGGACTTTCCACCGCGCCGCCGCTTCCTTTCCTTTCTCAGCCGATCTTCGCTCTTCCCCGCCAATCCTCGGCTTTCCTTACTCGAGTCAAGGCTCATTTTCCCAACAACTTTGTTGAAGTTCTCTCTTTTGCAGCTGTTTTCCTGGCACGTCACGTGATCTGTTGTTCGTTGTATCATTAGAACGCGTTCTCTTATCACAGCTCTCTTAGGTCACCAGATTTTATTGTTTCAGGTTTATTGCCAAATATGGCCGAGTGTTTCCGGAAGGCCAAAAAGCGGCCTATGCTGGACGAAGATTACCCGGCAGTCCAAATGCCGCCGGCTTCCGGGGACCTTTCCCGCCCGAGCAGTAGCAGTAAGCACTACAATTGGTGAGTTGAAGTTGGTTCGTGTTTGAATTCGACAATCTAACAAATTTTCAGCCCCATCTGCCAGAAAATCTTCATGCAACCCTATTCTACTGTTTGCGGACACACGTTCTGGTAAGAAGTGAAGCTACCGCGTTTTAATGCAATTAAGAATTGTTCAGTAGTCCTTGCATCATGAATCTCCTCCACACCGGTGAATGTCCAAAATGCCCGATTTGTGGAACGCAACTCGACAAGTTCAACGCGAGGATTTTCCCGAACCATATGGTGGCCTCAATGGCCGACGAAGAGCTTCAAAGAACGATAGCCAAGAGGAACCGACGGATTCAGGTAAGGCTAGTCCAGTTTTCTTGTTTGAGCTCGTCATTTTCTTCAAATATACTAGCAAATATTTTGAAGACCTGAAGTCGACAAATTTCGATTGTTCTTGTGTGTGCATGTAAGATGTAATCGTTTCAGGATCCTGCAAACGACTTTCAGAAAATCCACGAGCTCTGTGACGATATCACGCAGATCTCGGAACTTTCGTCGATCCAAAAGGTTTGCGATATGGTTCTAAACCGAAGAATGGAGCTGCAAATGAAAAGCGAGCACCGGAAACATTTGCTTATGGACGATTTCCTGGATCAGATGATCCACAACCGACAGATGAACATGGAAACTATAAAAGAAGAACTAGAACTCCTAAAGGCAGACAAACTCAGAATTAAGGTTTCGTGTGAATACGGACCGAAAATCATAAGAATTCAATTTTAGAGCGTAATGGAAACAGATCAACAGTCGAGAGCTGTTCCGGACGCAACCGCGTCGACCTCGGAAGTCAGCATGGAGGTCGCCGGCGAGGGAGCGATGGCATCATTTCCCGCCAAGGTGCCTAACATCGACAGCGAATTTGAGAAGTTCCGAGGCCGGATGACGCGCCACTTCGACGGCCTCTCGGCCGCTTACTTCGAGAGCAGAAAGAAGCCGTCGCCTACCTGTAAGAACGAAAAACCCGCTCTCAAATTCTTGTTCTGGCGTTTTCAGCGATCGAGGAAAACGCGGTCTCCCAAAACCGTCTCGTCGGAAGCTGCGCCGCCGACATCGACGAGTTCTCCGAGGTCCTTCGAGGAATGTCCCAGTACGGGGAGATCAGGAAACTCGCACAGCTGAATTACAACTGCGAGGCGACGCCCGTTCTGTCCATCGTGTCAAGGCATTTTGAATTCTCATCCTTCTGCTAAATCCTCAACGTCAGTTTCAGCATCGAGTTCGACAAAGATGGAGAGTACTTCGTGGTCGCCGGAGTCACAAAGAAGATTAAGGTTTATGACTACGAGGCCGTGGTGGGAAACAAGACCGGAATCCACCACTCCAAGGCAGAACTCTCGTGCAGCTCGAAGATCAGCAACGTTTCGTGGAACCCCTATACAAAGAGTCTTCTGGCCAGCAGTGACTACGATGGAACCGTTCAGCTGTGGGACACGAACACAACGCAGAAACTCCGCAGCTTCAAGGAGCACGAGAAGAGGTGCTGGACGGTCCAGTTCAACAACGTCGACCCTCATTTAATGGCCTCAGGATCCGACGACTCAAAGGTATGGAGGCTTGCATTATATTTTCATGATTTCGAAACTTTATTTTCAGGTCAAATTGTGGTCAGTGTCAACGGATAAATCCGTGGGAACCATCGACGCCCGAGTGAATGTGTGTTGTGTGTACTTCAGTCCCACAAGCAGGAACCATCTAGTTTTTGGATGTGCCGGTAAGACTCTACTTCCGATAAGGTCTCTTAATATTTCAGGTCCAGATCACTGCGTGCATCTCTACGATATCAGATATCCTTTGCGAGCGGTAAACGTCTTCCGTGGCCACCGGAAGGCAGTATCGTACGTCAAGTATTGCAGCGAGAACGAAGTCGTTTCTGCGTAATGGTTCTGTTGGGCAGCACTATTTATACGAGATTTCTCTTTAGTTCCACCGATAGCAACCTCCGCGTGTGGGATGTGAACACGGGACAGTGCCTTCGAACCATGAAGGGCCACACGAACGAGAAAAACTTCGTCGGTCTCGCCACTGATGGAAACCACATCGTGTGTGGGAGCGAAAACAACAACCTGTATCTCTACTACAAGGGTCTTTCGAACCCTTTGATGAACTACGACTTTGCCACCAGCTCCGAGGGTTCCTCCGAAATCAGCGAGTTTGCGATGACCGCGCCTAACAACGAAATCACCGGCGGATCCGATTTCGTATCTGCGGTCTGCTGGAAAAAGGTGACGACAAGGTTGACGGTTAGAGGAGTTTACGGTACCAATTTTAGAACAGCAACGTGGTCGTGGCAGCGAACAGCCAGGGAACCACGCAAATCCTTCAGCTGGTGTGACCCCGGCCCTCCAAGAAAATTTTTTAAAGAATAGTAATGAACATATTGTCGCCAGAAAAGAGTTGTTTTGTAAGTACTGAAAAGAAGAATGGTTTGAGTTGTCGGAAGCCTTCTAGCTATGGAGTGTTGTTAATAATGGCGAGATAGAAGCGTGGACTAATATAGTTATTCTGCACAATTTTCAATAAAGTATCAGACCTTAATGGGCTTAGTTCGAATAAGCGAGACTCGAAACGCAAGTGAGCATACGTTTTCTATTCGAATTCTTCTCTTTTTACACAATAAATACAGTCGATCGTCCTTCAAACGACTTCTGAAAAGACTCGGGCGGGGAAGATTTGAGCATCACGTGTGGGTCATCCTCGGTCAGAAGAAGAGAATCGGGTCGCTGGCGGAGATTTTATGGCTGGTCTTCGACAGCGACATCGCATCTGCATCAAAGTATTGTGCGTAGGCATCTTCAATCCACCGGAAGATGTGCACGTTGTAGGGCACGAACGGCTGCCTCAAGAGCTGTTCTTGAACCTCCAAGAACCTCTTAAGGTCTTCAAGCGTGATTCGCTGCTTGTTCGGCCTGTAAAAAAGATTCACAACCTCCGTCCAAGTTTCTCGGTCCCACCTGGTCTTCTTCAATGCGGCAATGATCCTCATAGCCTCACGGATGTCGTCGCTCATATTTGCGAATCCTCGCCTCGCTCCCCGGATTTTGCGGCCGAAGTAGTGGAGCTTTGTGAACGTCCTCTTCAGGGTTGAACTGCAAAGGTCTAAGCTGGCAGTGATCACAGCCAAACCGATGATCACGTAAGTCACAATGAGCTGAAAAGAGGAGAGAGGTTAGAGTTGAGAGATGCAAACAGATACCGCAAGATAGAGGTGACTTCTCACGTAAATATTTCCTAATCCAATAGTGGTTATCGTGTTGAAGGAGAAGAAGAGCCCGTGGATGAACGACCAGATGGTCCCCGTCTCGAAGGTGTTGAAGAGGAGACTTCCTATGGCGCAGTACCCCACGATAAGAGCAAAGTATCTGCAAAGGACCTTTCACGAGCTGCAGAAAAAGAGGGCTTACGAGGCGATCGGAAGCTGAAGCCGCTCCTCGTCGTCCTCCTCTTCGTCCATCTCTACTACGCGTTCCCTTCGCAGCTTCCGCGAGTTTATCGAGTCGTCGTCCGCGTCGTTCAAGTAGTCCTTGATGGCGTCCAGGATCGATCCAATCCATGCGAAGAGTTCCAGAAGTTTGCCATAGGACCTAATCACGATTTCCGAAAGGAATTTTCCGATATCCGCCGCAGTGATAAACATGAGTGGGATGCCGACAAGGCCGAAGAAGACCGTAAAGATCCTGCCGGGATCGGTGCTGGGTGTGACGTGGTCGTAGCCTGAAGGAACAAAAAAACAGAATTAGAAAAACCGCGAAAACAAATACCTGTGGAGGTGATAACGGTAAGAGCGTAGAGAACTGCTGCAGCAAACGACCACCTAAAAGCGCAATTGAAAATTCATGCACAAAAATAATTATGTGCCATTATGCACAAATAGCAGTCAATATAACAACTGACATTTTTCAAGAAAACACCTACTTCGTAGTCATCTCTTCCTCGGAATCCGACCAAATTTGACCCCATCGGGGAAACCTATCATCGTACTCGTGAGTCCGAGATAAAACCGACAGAAGTTTTCTCATTCTACGTTCAATCTGAATTAAATGTTTCAGAAAGCCCATATTACCGTGACCCACCACAGTAGAGTTCACAGGAGGATCGGAGCTGCAAATCGACGTGGTTTCGTTTATGATGAGGCCGTACACGTTGTGGATCATCCTCAGCTTGTGTTTCCTGGTTTCCAACTCATGTTCACTTTCAAGCCACATGAAGACGAAGGCGCCAAAGGCAATGTAGGAGAGGAGCAGCACGTTGAGTCCGACGTGGGGCAGAAGGATTTTGAGCAACTAAAACACCTTTAGCTGAGAGAAAGTGGGTTAACAAGCTAACTGACCTTCACAAATTTCTTGCAGAAGGGTTCGGGAGGTGACACCTCTTCTTCGAACTGATCGGAGAGCGTGTCTTTCTTCAGCGGATACTCGTCCCATTTCACTCGACCGATGTTTTCTGAAAACACAAATATGATTGAAAAAAGCTAGAAAGGAAGAACATCACACCCAGCTGTGAAAAGGTGCTCCAGTCAGAGAAGGCCAGAAACGCCTGCTTTTTAACGAGTTGGAAGGTTCGCCCCACGCCGGCGCTTCCCATGGCGGAAGGATATCAAATGCCCTCCTCAGAGTTTCCTCTCCATTATGGTGCACTTTCACTCTTTAACACTCCAAAGAGCAAACAATGTGCGGAGGGATCGCCTATCCGAGGCATCCAAACGTCCCATCAGAGGAACACACCCGCATTTGTTCCCATGGCCATTCCGTTCTCTTCTGATCGCCAGCTTCAGACACTCAGGTTGGTGAAACCCTAGTTTTCGAAACTCGCGAGCTTATTTTTAACATCATCAAACGCGGCTCTCACTTTTCACCTTAAAAACAAACAATTTTCTGCCATCAGTTATTATGATAAGGTTATGGCAGCGTAGGTTGTCCCTCAACGCCGCTGTCGAACGGCCGCCAATCAACGGCCGACGGAAAACGCGAGAAGATAATTAATTAAGCGGTGCTGCACAACAAAACTGTTGGCGGTCGGCCGAAACGGCGATTGTGGAATTCGCGGGAGAATTAATCAGCTGCCGACAAATTGCATTCAGCGCGGTTTCGACGCCGTCGGCGACCGAGATTCCTTGATTTATGCGCCACGAATCAAGTCGACCCTGTTCACTACTAGCTATTATCTCATAATTTAGGGTCGCCGAAAATTACCGTAATTACAGCGCGTGGGATGCTCGTTTCGAATGTCGCTTGCACCTGACGACATTTCGGGTTTGTTCGAAACCTTTATCTTACCTGGAGCGACGGAATACTGGCTGGAGCGGGAAGGAAAGCGGCTAACGGGAGTGGGGGGAACCGAGGGAATCGGAGGGGGCAAGTGAGACGCCGGGCGAAAGGAGATGCTTGCTTGTGTGAACCGACGAATCGAGTAAGCGGCGTTTGTGGTCCCCATCGGGCTCGTACAGGTTCACCGGGGTTTTCGCCAAGGCCGGAGCTTGTCTCCTCGGATCGGTCACAAAAACAACTAATATCGCCGAAGGCAAACACGCTGCCGATGCCGCACACGCACTGCACACCTGTGTGACCGCCGGACGGCAAGAAGATTATTAAACTAACGGCTTAGGCGCGTCTTCCGGCAGTCGCCACTCTCGACCACGCTCTTCCGAACGGAGGAGCGATCTCTCAGTCGTCTTCGCCCTTCTGATGGTGGCCGATAGCCATTCAAAATAGCGCCAAAACAGCGCCTGGAAATGTCAAAAACAACATATATCGGTTATGTTATGATCAGCAGGACGTTGATCCACATCCCACTTTACAACCCTCGCCGGCATTTGTTCCACCCTCATTTCACTCAACAAATAAAAAATAAATAAAACTCGCATTTTAGTTTTCGATTACCTTCAAACTTAGGAACTGTTCAAAAAGTTCTGGTTGAGATTACAGTAATTTCACCCCAGTAATCTGTTAAATGGAATTCGTCCTTTACCTGGATGGACTCACCTGGATCGGTTAGCTGTGAAGTGAGTTTCTGGTGCTCGACGATGGCGCTGGGGTGGATCGAAACGGCCCTCGCATGGAGCGCGTGGAACGTGGCACCCGCGGCGGAGGAACCCATCGACGGCGGCAGAGATCGAGGCGGATATGTGAAGCGTCGTGGAGTTCGCGAAGTGCTCCGGGGGCAGCGAAGGCTGAACGGGGATTACTTCGGGAGCCGTAGAAGACGTCGGAAGGCAATTAGGGAACTGCTGGCGACGAAAGACGGCGCGCAAGATGAGATTATGAGCGATGAAAGAACGAATATTCATTCAATTAAACTGCCCACAGATGGATTCAGGGAGCTTTGTTCTGGCTTGGCGAGACAGGAGACGAAGACCGACGAGACTGGTGCGTGGAGATTACGGTAGAAGCACGACGGGAGTCTTTGGGACACCGATTCCGGGCCGCGAGGGCATTTCTTGCCGAAACGCGATCTGCAAAAAGTTAAACGACGTCATTGGAACCAATTTGCGGACAGTAAAGCACAAGGAAACATTTGTGAAACGCGATTGACATATGGCGCAAATTTAAAAGCCTGCTTGAGGAAGACCGAAGCGAGGTTTGCAGGGAGACCGAAATGTGGCCAGCGGAATTCTGGCAAAAATGTTTTCGATTCAAGACAAAAGAGGATTTGAACCCACGCACCTCTTCAGGGAGCCCTTTAAATTGCCTGATGCAAATTCAAAAAATTAACGAGGACTAATAAACACGTCCAGAGAGTTTCTTCCGCTAAGTTAATTTCGGTGACCTTCAAAAAACTTTAAAATCGCAAAACAAAAGGGCAAAAATTAGGCAAGGCGTCCGAAGTAGTCGTCTCCTATAAGCGACGAAAACACTAAAAATGCGTTTAAATAAATTTGGAGACAAAAAAGAGAAAACAAAAAGATAATCAGGTTTGCGCGGCGTCACTCGCGGGTCGCTGAGGGAATTTTGCAAATCTGGTTTGTTTTCGACGCTTCTAAAGAGACCAAAGCAAATCTGGGTGGAAATTATAAAGACCCACAAGATAACCGAATCGGACAGGAATCAAAACAAAACGCAAAGCGTCACCACTTAAAACTCAATGGCCAAAGTGAGTTGGCGCTCGTTATGGCGTGTGGTGATGAATCGGCGCTCGATGGCCAGAAAAGGGGACCAGTTGGGGATTATGAGGGGCACGGAGCGAAAAACAGCGACGAAAGGACAAACACCACCGATGCAACAACGAAGCAGATTCCGGATCCAAGAGCTAACGTCGGTCAGGTTCGAAGGTAAATTGGAGAATTTTATAGGGCAGAGACGATTTCCGAGGACGCTTGGATGGACAATTATAGGTGTTATGAATCGGCGACCACGGACACTTTTAATTATGGAAAGAATAGAGAGTGCGAGTTGACGATAGAAAACAACATGAGAATCGGAGTGGGCGATACAGAAGAAGACTACGGTAGATTACGGGGAGAACGATGGATTCATGCTTGATCTAACCTCGCTGCTTAGTCGCCGCCGGAGCGGAAAGGAGGAAAAACCGCTGAAAAGGGAAGACGATTTTCAGAAAAACAAAAGTAGGAGAATAAGAATTGAAATGCAGGGAATTGGAAGGACGGCCTGAGACACAAATGTTGAGTAAGAGAAAACGTAACTTTACAGAGTAGTACAAAGAAACTTAATTCAAAACACCCAAAAGTGTAAAAAACGTTCTTATTGTAAAAGGGTTTTGCAGAAAAAAACTAAATCTTTCAAAGTAGCATTCACAAAAATAAATTTCAGTTTTAAGGCACTTGTTTTAATAAATAAGTCTTTAAATCTACTTCTGAAATTTGTTTTTGCGGACACCTCGGCGCTCAGGCGCTCCGCGTTTGTTCGAGTTTTGTTTTTGGTCGAACCTAATCCTCATCGGAAGCTAATTAAATTCGTTCCTCGGGACATTCAGCAGGTTCCCCGGCATTCCCACCGAAAATAATTCCAGAGAAAGCCCAGTCAGCGGACGTGCCTCGTGTGAATCCGGGGCGGCGGGAGGAGATCAAAGGGTCGTGACCGCGGAGCGTGACTGGCGACAATCGGGACGACGTCTGCAGGCTGGGCAAGAAGATATGATGCGCTTTGAGGACGACACAATGGGCTATGAGAAATCCCTGCTCGGAAATTTGCATCAGTGTATGGCCAATTGATTTGCGCCCTTCTTCGACACTGAGAGTCTCTTGACAAAGCGACATTGTCAAAGTCCCCTCAGGACTTTCAAAACAAAGCGACTGAGGGCCGCGAAGGACTGCCGCCGTTTGGTTCCGTTAGGCCTTGAGGAGCCGCGACCATCCCGAGCTGACCCGCCCGCTCTCGCGAGGGCGCTCTTCCCATTAAGGTGCGGAAGGGGCGCTGAACGCACAACTCGCTCCGATGACAAGCAAAGATGCACTAAAGAAGCGTCGAAAGAACTCCGAAATGCGGATTTGTTTCCGAATGTAAACAAATTAGAGTGTAAACAGGGCCACTATACAAATTGCGGTGTCGCGGACACCCATCAGTGCGTGAGGAGGACCGTCCTGACTTGCAGGACGGAGTCCCCCGAGGGCGCTTCCAGCAGAGGATTACATTTGATATCGTTTATGTTCTTGTCATCATTGAGTGTCACTCGCCCGCCGACCTCAAACGATGCCGTTTGATTCGAATGAGCGATCTAGCGGTTGTAAGAGGCCGTTGGAAGCCTATAAAACGTCGTTGTTCTTCTTATCATTGCCTTCAGATTTGACGTAAATGGATGATTTCTTTTGAATTCGTTGTTAAATTCCTTTCTTTGAAAGAAATAAAGAAAACACGATCAAAGCTGTGTGCCTTTTAAAAGAAACTAGAAACAAAACCAAAAATAAATGTAGCGTCCCCGGAATTGAAACTCAAATCCGCGCGGCAGCAGGCCGCGCGCAATTGCTTTGACGAGACAAAACCGTCTTTCACATGGTCAATCAATCGGATGTAACAAAGAGAAAAGAGAACAAGTGAGATAGAAATGAGAGTGCCAAAAATGTTGGGAACTTTCCATTTCAATAAGATTTCGAATGCATTTTGCAATCAACTTCCTGAAATCCGAAAATTCTTTGCAGTGTCGATCGTCAGTCGAGGTCATTTGTATAGCGGATAGCAGCGCCCTTTTGTTTGTTGGCTGAGTGGCGAAAATGTAACGCTCCTCACTCCCGCGCGATCAATGTCGGTTCGAATCCGGGTCCAGCCACCGAAAGTCAGCTGTGACGAAATTTGGACACGATTCTGAACCTCATTAACCGTGTTGTCGAAAACCATACCGAGCTACCTTTTTACACGCCAGCGGCAACAAAGGCTGCAATACAACTTGATAATAAAGCACCGAACAAAAGCACGGCAAAACGGCTTCGCAAAATTGCTTTTGATTGCCAAATTACCCACAAAGCCCGTAGCCAACGACCATATATCACAAATCGCGGACCCAACAATGCGCTTTTATTTACAGAAAACGACAGATTAAAAAATGCACGAAACCTTTAAGGTTTAAAATCAGATCAATTAAGCGAAGATAACGCGTCTTTGCTGGTCCACAAGGAACACTCCGTTGTCTTGGTAAGTTTGCAAGCAGGAGTTGACGGCGTCTTCGGGGATTGCCTTCGCGGCGCAGCGCACCATGATGCTGGCGACCGGCAGAGGTTCTTCGCCACCCGAAACGTAGAGATCACGAATGATAGCGAAAGCTTGGTCCATGGGAGTTTGAATCCTGAATTAACATGAATAGATAGGAGTTGCCGGGAATATTTACCTGTGGGTGGGTGCATTGCGCTCAGGACGAAGCGATATCTTGGCGGCTTCCATCAGGCGGAGAGCCTCCTCAATGTCGTTGAGGTTGACATTGTCGGAAAGGCGTAGGCGGGCAAGACCCGTGGCCAAACGGATTGCTCCAAGGAGGATACGAGGAGAGGTGAAGATGCTGTCGGAGTTGTTTCGGGCCTCCTTGCGCAGTTCCACGTACATCTCGACCAGCTTCTGGCTCAGCTTGTGGTCCACGACTGGGTTCTTGCGCTTGCAAACGGCGATGTACTTACTGCAATCAGATGTCGTCAAATTGCTGCTTATCTTTCGGAACGTACCGGAAGAGAGTCATGTTGATGGGCTCGAAGCCCTCCTTCTCGGGCTCGTGTCCTTCCCTGTGGACGTAGGTGATATGTTCGGCAAGCTTCTTATCGGCCTCGCGATCGGGCTTGTCCTGGATCAGGAACAGAAGATCGAAACGCGAGAGAAGAGCGGCGGGAAGATGCACGTTCTCTTCGATGGAGCGTTTGGGGTTGTAGCGTCCGAAGGCGGGGTTAGCAGCAGCGATAATGGCAACTCGCGCATTTAGAGTCGTCATGATTCCAGCCTTGGCAACTGAAATCGTTTGCTGTTCCATGACCTACAGATGAATGTTTAAATTGCACAATTTATAAATATCAAGAACCTCGTGGATGGCTGTTCGGTCGGAGTCCATCATTTTGTCAAACTCGTCGATGCAGCAAATTCCACGATCAGCAAGAACCAGGGCACCTCCTTCGAGGGTCATTTCTCCGGTCACGGGATCCTTAAGGACAGCCGCTGTCAAACCGACTCCACTGGATCCTCGTCCGGTGGTGTACTGGGAGCGGACAGCCAAGCGGTCAACGTACGTCAGAAGCTGCGACTTGGCAACTCCAGGATCTCCCATGAGAAGAACGTTGATGGAGCCACGGATCTTCATTCCATCGGCATTTTTGTCGACTCCGCCAACGAGGGCGAGGAGGAGCGCCTTCTTAATGTTGGTGTGGCCGTAGATTTCAGGAGCGATGCTGTTGGCCAGCTTCTCGTACAGATCGTCCTGGGATATGATCTTGATTTCATCTTCCGTGAATTCTTCCTCAAGATCGACGGCGCTCTCGCCTCCGTTGTTCACATTCTCAATATGCTAAAGCGATTCACTGTTTAATGTCAGATGCTAAGAAGCCTAGCTTACATGAGCCTCCAAGTATACGTCAGTGACCAATCCACCGGCCATCTGACGGAAGCCGCTGCGGAGCAGAGGTACGAAAACTCCGCTGATCCTGACCTGGTCTCCGGGTGCGCAGTGCCGCGTATTCTCGCCGAAGACATTGACGGTCATGGTACGGGGGATGCTTCCCACAGGTACTTGCTCGCTCTAGAATTCGCCATAAGAACTAAACTTCAACACTTCAAACACACCAATTCCTGGATCTTGAGTTCTTGGTACTTCACAAACTTAGAGCCGCGGACTTGCATCTGAAGACGTCCGTTGGCCTTCGACTCGACGCAATCGCGGCTAGGACAGTTCACGGCGGGCATGAATGAGGGCCCACTCACCTAAAACGGACGGATATGATGGAACTTTACGAACAAAATCGCTAACTGGTTGATAGGTCTCGCAACCGCAAGTGTCACATGTGTAGGTGATGACTGATCCCATAGGCTTGACCTCCGTGGCGCGGATGACGATTCCCCCCAGAGTCACAAGTTTGCCGACCTGAGGAGCGGTAATTTCACGAACGGAGAGAACTTTATCCGAAGCACGGGTCTTGAAATAAACCTCACTGAAATGGCAATTTGCTTATTTACACGTTTAGGAATAGTCGCAACTCACTGTCTGCGGAGGAGTTGGGGAGGGTACTTCTTGCGGACGTCGTTGTTCTCGACCACCTGACCGTCAGCATTTTGAGTTCGCTGGGTCTTCTCCATGTACACGCGTTGGAAAATGAACGCATCGTGAGCATCCAGAACGGGAGGCTAAACATGTTAGGAATGATTTGGCCACATATCTGCAGGAACTTACAGCGCGGTCTCCAAGAGCGCTCTCGATCAGCTGGTCGGTGGCTTCGGAGAACAGTTGAAGATAGCGGCGGCTGTTCTGCTGGACGTTCTCGGCGAGCTCGGCGTCGAATTCGTGGACGTCCTCGAGGTCGACGTAGAGAGCGACTTGTTCGCGGTCAGCTAGACGACTGATTTGCTGCGAATACGGGAAAACCTTTCCGGCCTCTTCGTCTTCGTTGTGATGGGTGAGCAAGAAGTCCTTGATTTTCTGAGATTCAGCGGCCATATCGGCAATGCCGTCTCCAGTTTTGGCGGACATGACGAAATACTCTGGAAAAGAGGAACATCTTTAAATTCAAACACTTAAAAGCCAATAGGAAACGACGAATATCCCGAAACTCATATATAGTAACTCACGAAAACGACAAACCAAAGTGGAAGCGATAAAGATAACAGGAGCGCGAGAAGAGGACATGTGGCCGGCGAGCGAATATCTGAAAGACTGCGGTGCGGTGAGTGCAACGATTTGGCGCGCGGTAGACCCGAGGTCAAACCAATCTTTTTCGCGCGAAGTTCCTTCACGCGAGCGACAATTCATCGTTGCGGGACCGCGTTAAATTCAACTCCGTCGCAGGACAGCGGCGGTGAAGATTTCGCGAGTGGAGGCGTTTGGCCGATGAGATGCAGATTTCGACTCTGCAGTGATCCCTTTTCGATGTTCACACCTCATGCATTGTGCACTATAATGTGTTTATGCTATGAAACGTTTCAGAAGTCTGTCCACACTTCCCGATTTTGTATGAAGCATCTGAAACATTTCTCGAAGGACTGAAACGATTTAAGATGTTAAAGAAGATTTGTGATGTTGCCCCGAAATGCATTTCGAAAGTGTCCCCCGTTTCATCGGATGGCGCCAGCACTTCCTATCTGCACCTCTCCCTATTATCGAGGGAACACAACATATGGTAATCTCAACGAGCAGATAACATAGAAACCAATTTAATTCGCGAAAGATGTGAATATACAAAGGAAACAAAAATTGAGATCAATTTGTGACTTCGGAATCGAGAATAGCTGATTATACCCGCGATGGGCAACCAAACCAGTCGACGGCCGTGTTTCTTGGGTAACCGGGAGAAACCTTGAAGTGGCGCCAATTTTGCAAACGATAGTATTTGTCGCCTACGAAGAGAAAAGAACTTCCGTCGGAGGCCCGCAACGCCGCATCGATCCGCCGTGGCGCGCGATCGGGAGAGAAAAGTCCCCGGAACAGCGAGGTCACCTTGCGCGGCCATCCTCTAGTCATTCCATAGCGGGAGTATTTCCAAAACTGATCATCTAAAGCCACATTTCAGTGATGGTATCAGCATCAAAGACTCACTTTTAAAGAAATAAGGTTTGTCGTCGTGCGGCCAAACGAAAGCAGCATCGATATCCGAAGGGGTGTCGGTGAGCCCAATCGAGATTTTCTTCGGATAACCCGTATATACCCTCCCAGTTCTGTCGAACAGCCAATATCTATCGCCCTGAAATAACCAAGAAACTAATTTACTGGTCACACATTCATTCGGTAGCGCACCTTGAAGACGTACGAATCGCCGTCGTTGTCGGTTACAACAGCGTCAATGAAGCCCTCAAGTCCCGGCCAATCATCGATAATCCTATGCGGAATCGGGGTTGATTTGCTTCCCAGAGGGTTCATCCGCCAGTAAAAATCACCTGAAATATTTTTGCAATTAAGCGAACACCGCTGCGACCATGTTTGGTTTTCGATTTTGGCATCTTCAGCTTTTTTCTTAATTTATTTGCGTCAAAGAAATACGGATAAAAAATTTCAAAAAGAAATCTTTGGGTAAACAACTCACCTTTGAACGCATAAGTCGTTCCGTTTCCAAGTACCGTAATCGCGTCGAGGCTCGCGTCCATGCAGATGTTCGGGCCGAGTGGACGCGGTGAAGCTTTCGGCGGGATCGGCGAACTGCCGTAGAGCACCATGAGTGCTTTGATGTCATCGTTGTTGAGATGTAGAGCGTCCCCGGTGTAAGTTTGGTAGAATGGAGCCATGATGGCGTGCTCGTTCTGGGAGTGCTTCAAGCCCAGCGAATGTCCGATTTCGTGCGTGGCCACGGCGAAAAGATCGACGCCTCCCAAATCGGACTTCGAGGGGCTCCAGTACTCGTCGTCATCAAAGTGGACGTCGCCTCCGAAACGCGGGAAGAACGCGTGAGCAAGGATTTGACCTAGGCATATATTTATGAAGCATCGGTCACAAAACTAAGTTCAAACCTTTCCCGTCAAACGGCTCACCATCTCCATGACGTCCTCTTGCGAACACCACTTCTATGTGAACTTGGCCTCTTGGTTTGTAGGTAAACCTGAGGGGCGAGCTCGCCTCCCAAACATCAAACGCTCTTTTTAAGACTCTTCTCACGAGGAAGTCAGGAAGAGCGCTACTTTTCTTGGTTATACGGTAAGTAAGGTTCTTAACACTCCAATAGGAACCCTCGAGAGCGTAGCGCTTCGTTCTTACGCGCATCACTGGTGCCAAATCTCCATTTCCGCAACGTTTCTGGTGCATTTTTCGAATGGTCGCCTTGTCCACTCTACCTGAACACCGAAACAATTGGAAACAAAACGCAATGTACGAGTCCGGCACCTGTAACATGTAAATGAGAAAACTCTTGAAATTGTCGTAACGCAGTTTCCAAGCTTTCTGCATCCTTATCCGCTTCCATATACCCGAATTTTTTTAGGTAGTGCTAAAACGTAAACGCAGTTAACATTTGTCGTGCCAAACACTTCGACTTTAAGAAATAGAAGGCTGAATCAACTCGAAAACTGACCGACAAGATCGGTTCTCTTCCGAGCAAGCACTCAACACACTTTTTTGTGACTTCGCAATTCTGGTACCAGCAGCCATCCATCTCAGCTGTTCAACGACTTTTTAATCTAATTTTCGGCGACGTCTTTCAGGCTCGTCCCAATCACTCATTACAGCGGCATGTGGCCCTCAGAGCGTTTTGATTGTCGTTCTCCGCGTCGAAACAAAAAATTGCTTAAGCGGTGCGAACAACATGCGCATCTGGTTGTAAAAACGACAAAAGTGTCGACGGGGATGCCTCCGCTTCCGACTTGCGCGGGCTCGAAATGCCCTTCGAGCGAGGCGGGGACGCGTTCTGACGCCCACTTAGGGACGCCCAGGCGGCGTTCCCACGAGTGACTAATGTACGCGGAATCATGGACTCCTGCAGACGGCCTTTCGCAAGCGTGTCAAAAAAGGGTGGAAAATTGACCTATTTGGTTTCGACTTCCAAATCAGAGTTAATCGCAGGGTGGCATTTCGGGCTGTCGGCGTTCTTCAAATATGGAAACATTCGCTTTTGATGATGCGTGTAATTTTCAGGATTTTGGATTTTGACTTTGATAATGATAATTATGTTCCGAAACAAGTGTTGAGAGATTGCTTGCCTGGGACTGTTCAGAAATCTTTACGATCATTCAGCTTTTGATACTTGAAAACAAAACAAGCGATGATCGTTCAGTGATTAATGGCTCCAATACTCTCTCTCACAAAACCCCTTCTTTAAAATAAAAAGAAAACGAGAAATGAATGTTTCAAGTCACTCTCTTTCAACTGACCACGGCGTCGACAACTTTGGAAGGACGATGGTGCTGAGCATGGCGAGCTTGCGCAGAACAGAAAAATAAAAGAGCGGAAATGGCGAGAATCCGGAGAGCCGGGAGGATGCAGATTCTCATGGCGACGAGGCCGAAACGCTGGTCTTCTGAGGTTCTGACGAGGTGCCGGGAGAAGAAACGCCGGAGAGGGCGGGATCGGGATCTTCAGGGCGTGGCCGAGGCGCCCGCGCAAATCGAAGTTCCGAGCTCCGCTTCTGAGGTCGATTATTAAATATGCAAATTGTTGACAGTTGACCGAACTGGCTAATTGCTATACGAAGTGGACAGTCGGGGTGCGGCGCGGGTCAGTGGGGTCAGTTCCAGCGACGGCCGCCGGCGACTCTGGACGGATCATCGGCCGCTATCAGCTCTCAGTTCTTCCTTATCGACCCAATCGCGGCAAACGTGGAACCCAAAACAAAGATCGTCTTGGCCCGAATAGTGTGAGAAGGGGGCATGCGGCCGGCGTCCAATCAGTTCCCAGGGTGTTATTTTGATTTACGTCCTGGATGCGTTGAACACACTTCTTACGTCCTCCTAGCCACGAAGTCTTCGGTGATCAAAAAGGAGACGACGAAAGTGCGAAGGAGTCTTTGTATTGGAAACATCTGCAGCCACGCGCTGTTTATAGAACATCGCGAAAGCTAGCCAGATGACGATCGAAATCAAATGAAACGCGAAAAAGGGATTGAATGCAGGAGTTGTGCCGCTCGCCGACCAAGAGCCAAAAGCTTTGTGGCTGCAGAAGACGTGAATCATTTGTTTTTATTCAAAAGCGATGTGAAACAGAAGAAACGAAGAAACCCGTTGGAGGAGAGTTCTGACGAGGCAGGAAGATGTCCTCGAAGGGACGCTAGCAGCCGAATAAGTGTTTCCACGTAGATCGCGGATAACCCGGGATGACCTGCAATGAGTTTATAATGATCTGGACTGAGAAAGGGCAAAGAGAATGTTCGAATGGGTATTGTAAACTGTAATGTTGGAAGAATGTCAGAAGCACTTTTGAAATATTGATCTGAGTCAAAGGAACATTATCCATTTTAAAGTTTACACTGAACACAAAAAAGCGTTTAAAAAACAAAAGAGTTGTGACAAAGAAACAATTTTTTGTTATAAAAATAAAGTTTTTTGTTGCAAAAAGTGGGGTGATTAAAATGAGCGCTTCTGAATATTTTAGTACCTATTACAGAAGTGGTCGCCCTTACCTTTAATTCCGTTCTTTCCACTTTTACTTTCCAAAATTGAGATTCTGAGAATATGAAGGAGCCGTCGGTGGAAAGCCACACGGCGCCGCTTATTCTTTCGGGAGCTTCGTTGGCACCCAGAAACATTTCAGCGATTTTATGTTCTGTGTTGTCATCAGAAAAGCCGTCATAGTTGTCATCAACCCAATAGGTCGTACCTGTAAATTCCAAAAGAAATCACTACGGCGGCTCCACGTGGATCATTTGAACAGGACAACATTCTGTTGGCGTCCACCATTCAATTAAACTGTTCCACGAACTGTGATTACCGACAAAGCCGATTTACTCACCTAAGAAAAAGACCGACGGCTGAGTGTTCTGCTGCCCGTTGACGGCAAGAACAGCGTTTACGGCGCTGTGGACATAGTTGGAAAACGGCGAAGCGTCGCGCAAATTTGTTTTCGGCCCAACGACAGTCTCGTCCCCGGATGCATCCACTTTCCAAACTTGGTTCCCCTGAAAGTTGGAAACACCGAGTCAGTTTTCAGAGATTGAATCAAACCTTTATAACCCAGGTCCAGTCAAAACGATCGGTGAAAACTGAGTCTACGGGTCCTTCAATGGAAGGAAACAGCTGAGAAAGGCGCTGTGGATACCCAGGAAAACGCGTGCCGTTCACCGATATCCTCCAGTAAAGAGCCCCGTTGGCCACGTAGAGGTTTCCGTTAGGAAGCGTGAATATGGTGTCGAAACTTTGGAGCGAGCAAAGGTCGTGGGGATCCCTTTCGGGGACGTCTTGCAATAACGCAACGCTGTTTTCAATCACCGAGTTCTCCACGGGAGCAGCTGCAAAAAAAACTATGAAATAAGACAGAAATTTCTTGACTTACCGTATTTCATCTGGATACGCTTGTAGTCGTACGGGAAGAGACGTGGCATCGAACTTTCGTAGCCACGATAGTGAGGTGTCATGATGGATTCGACGCCGAGTGGAGAATGGTCCAAACCCAGCGAGTGGCCCAATTCGTGAGCCAGAACCCAGAAAAGGTTGCGACCGCGTGTGGGACCCCTGAATAAACGGGTCAAAACTAAATCCTTTATTAAATAAAGGAGAACGATCCAGACGTGTCCGTCCGTCCGTGTGTCACGAAATTTCTAGACACGAGTTGCCTGATTGAGCGAGCGCGGGTTACGGTAGTGGCGCAATTTGCGTTTGCACGCGTTTCGCCATCGCCGCGGACCGGTCGGTTGCAACCGCGTCGGAGCCTAAATTGATGCCGCAAACGCCAAATTGGCCACAGTTGCGGGTGTTTTTGGCCCAATCGAATATGCGCAAAATTCAGAACCGAATAATATATAACTTGCAGTATTTTGAAAAATTTATGAAACTGCGAAATCGGTGTGCTTTGTCTTTTTGGAGGCGCAAAGCGCCGACTTGAAACATATTTTGAAACAGAAACCTCGCGCAATAGCGCGCACATTGATGAAAAAATAATGACGCAAAAGTATTTTTGTCCCTGCGATTACATAAGGTTGACTTGTACGAAAAAATCGTGGTAGTCAAGCCACGAACACTTGAGCGAATCGCGAACAGCTTCGACTCGAGGTACGAGTGCCTCCTTGAGAACGCTTGTAACAAAACGTGAACTTCGACGCTCTCGCGCATTCCTTCAGGAACCGGAGCTCAAGGTCGAAGGAACTCTTGCAATCCTCTACATAAATGCACACCAAGGTTCGTTGTCGTCAATGTGGATTTGTCCTCTACGCGTTCGGTGAGTCGGGAAGAATGCGTGGGCGACTTCGTTTCCGATGCCGTCGAAAGGAAATTGGTCACCGTGGTAGAAGGTGGCAAACTGGACGTCGATGTCCGCCCTCTCGGATCTCGTGCAAAGACGAAATTTGACGTTGATAGCCTGTTGCCAGATCTGAAGCTGCCGTAGAAAAAAACGAAACGTACCGGACAATGCTAACCTTCACGGCGTGGGTCAAGGCGTTATCCGCATATTTGCGAAGAACCGCTGGAGGTAAGCGCCGGTGAAGTTCAGGACGAGGGTACCGAGAGATACGGTAACACAAGGAATTGCCAGGAAGGGAGCCAAGAGGATCAGAATCTGCAATAGTTGCAAATAGTTTGAAATGGTACAGCCAGTTTGATCACAGAAACGCTTGCGGGAGCGTTTGGCGGCGACAATTGTTGTCACCGCGCACAACGAAAATTTTGGGAATCCAATTGCAATCGATCAATTTCCTTGCAAAACGACGACATGACCGATTTGTAAACGCCAAAAACAAAAGGAAAACATAGAGAAGTGCTCAGTTTGAAATTTTCCAACGGACCATTAAACTCACCTCTCAGTGCGAGCGCTTTTGAAGCAGAGGCGAGAAAACCGGCTGTTCCCAGAAGAGCCAGCAAAACCCTAGGAGGACAAAGGTTGTAACTTTTCTGGGGGGTTGTCGCCTTCATTCTCGACGAGAATAATTGATGAGCGACAGTTGATTCCAGTGGACGGACTGGCGCCATGTGGCAGACGGTTGTGATTACGTCACGGGACGCCCCTTTAATAGCCCCGCCCCTTTAGAACCACCGGAAGGAAAGACAAGATTGTTTCTTGAAGGAAAGGAAATATCGGCGGAAGAGAGAAGAAAACAGCGGAAAACGTCAGCTTCGCCACTCCGTGGCTGCAGCACAAAGACAATTGACTGGAGGGAAACCGAAAACAGTCTCCGTTAACAGCTTATGAGATTAATTGCTAAGACACAGTTTTTGCTTGTTAACCCTAAGAGTACACGCAAAGGACATAAAACCGGAATAGAAGCATTTTATGAGAGGAACTGCGCTCAGTCCTTCAAGTCCACTTGGTGACGTCCAAGTTGTGTCCTTTGCGTACTTTTATCGGAATTAGGACAGTGGGTTGTAATTACAGACTTAAAATCAATGAGAAAGCGTAAAATGTTGACAGATAGCCAGCCCGGTGACAGGAATCTGGGGAATTCAGATTGGACGAATCACTTCCGTCGCCCAAAACCGCGATGTTGTGGATAGCGATCAATTACATTCAAGTAACTTACGAAAATCCGCTGTACAAACCGGTTCACACGCTTATGTGTTCAGGAAGAACGCGAAAGCTCGTGGATTATTCTAAACTCTATGTGCGTGTCGCTCCCTCAACAGAAACCACTTTAGATCAATTTCCGATAAGTTTGCCTGCAGCGGGTAACCCGTTTGTACCTTGAAGATTCACAACAACTTTGGGTGTTTGTTTACGAGCAGAGAACCTTGGACAGGTGTAAACAGTAGCAGTAGCAGTAGCACCGGTGTATGTAAACACTAGCAGTTGCAAAAAAGCTACAGATTAGTTAAGAAATGTGAAGTGTGCGCTTTGTTTCTTTTTGTTTCAGTTAGTTTTTGTTTCAAAATAACGCAATGGCCACGTTTAGTGCAATGAGCAGTGATCGGTACTCAAATGAGACCTAGCAAAACCATGGTACCTGGACAAGTGACTGTCCAGGTACTCATACGTCGGCTGCGACCAGACCGGCCACCGTTTAGGACATTTGAGGCGGCCACTGACGCTGGCCACACACAAAGACATTGGACACGACCACCGTTTATATATTAAAACCCCAACTGCACCGCTAGGAAGAACAAAAAGGTTGTATTACTGAATATAACCTTAGTCCATAATAGAGGATCTTACGACAGGACCCTTATGACTTTTGAGGTGGAACTGCGTGAAGTCTTTACGCGTCATTACGCCTTTGAATTCTTTGACCTAAAGTAAAAATTAACAAAAATATTATTATATAGTTTTCTAGGTTGTCTTCCATGCTTTAATTAAATTATCTGCAGCCAATTAATTTATGTGAAAATTTAAAACAGAATAAGTTAAAAGAAAAGCAAAAAGATGCTTAACGCAAATGAACTGTTGTGAGCTGAATTAGGATTCGTGATTGAAACATGGGAAACAAAAATGAAAAGAACAAGAAGATGACCACAAAAACAGCATTAAAACACATAGGGTGATGAAGTTATTCCGGACGTCCTCACACTTTACTGGGCGACAGTGGAGGCAGCTCCACGTGCGGGACGAGGTCGGTTGCGACCGCGCCCGGAACCGCGTGGATGCGGTTGTTCCGAACGCCCGTTTTCGGCGGTAGAAGCCGGCGGGGCCGCGGTTTCTTTGTTGCTGTCAGAATCGCTTTCTAAAAGGGCCATCTACATAACTTCTGGTTTCAGAGAGTAAACTAACCCTCCTCGCGTCGACCTCCACGAGCCTTTCCTCCCCGGTTCAGCTTTCCTCTGGTGCTCTTCTTGCCTTCGGGTGCACCTCCTCGGCGCTCTTCACTGCGACCCACCGAAAATTGTCTTCGGTCGCCGTTACTGTAGTTCGAGTGGAAACCTGCGCCGTTGGGACCAGGCGAGATGCGCGAGGAGTAGAGGCGGCGGCTAATATCGTCCACTTGGAACTTCATGTCGTCCATTTCCTTGAGATGCTTCACGTGGAAGTTGATCATGAACACTGCATTCGAAATGGCTTCCGTGGTGCCCGTGAACACAAAGTTGACGACCCTGTCCGCCTCGTCAACGCTAGTATCGCTCTCTTCGATCTGGACGCGTACAACTCCGGATTTGTCGACAACTTCCTGGATCGTCTTTCCTGCTTTTCCTATCATTTTTGGGACATACATCTGAGGAACAGCGACACTTTCAATGGCATATTCCAGCATGGCTCGAGCCTTTTCTGCAGCTTGGTGGTTTTTAGCAAAAACCTGAATAGTACCAATAGAACCGTTTGTTTGCTTTCATGATGTTGCTTACTTTGAACACGGAAGGCGAGTTTTCAGATTCATCGATTTGTATGTCCACAACATCTTCGATTTTGCGTGCTTCATTGATGTTTGCGCCTTGGGTTCCTAAACGCAATTAATGTACATACATTTAATGGTTCAATCCAACTAACCAATGGCCAATCCCATGAGCTTGCTGTCCACCGTAAACTGCACCACGATGGAGTCGGAAGTGCCGCTGGACTCCAGCTGCCGCGCGGCATCCTCGCGACGTTGAATCAATTGCATCTTCTGCAATTCGAATTTTCAGCATGATTTTTAAATATTTTTTAAATGGATTTGGATTTTAATTTTTAGACTTTTAAGATGATAAATTCTGGAAATACTCACGCTACGAGAGTCGGCGAAGTACATATCTTTCAGGATTTGAGCTCGCTTGATGTGCTGCTGGGAGAACGAGGTGATCACGAGCTCCGCGGCTTGGGCATCGTAGTCCACTCCGATATTCGTGATGCTCTCAGCGTAGTCGTTGTACGAGTTGGGCCGGGTGAAGTATTTCTTCAGATCGTCGGGGACGAGCACCCTCACCTGCTTCACCATCTCCTTGTGGATCTGGTTCGAGTGCGTGGTCACAGGACGGCATTTCTCGCAGGCGACAATGTCGCTTTCCTTGCTGTCGAACTCAACAACCGCGAAGTCGCCCTAAAATATTCGATTTGACGGGTTACGAGCCCAGAATTCTTTTCCTGTTGCTACTTTTCCGCTCATTAGAATGTACGCTCTGCGCTTTTTTACTACGGTCTGCACGCTCACTAATTTATTCAGTAAGGTCGCGTTGATTTTAACGGGTCCCATTCACATTCACGTTGAGTCAGCTTCTTGCCACTCTCGATCTTACCTTGATCTCGCGGACGGTAGCCTTCCGCCATCCATAAACCTCTTCATCCTTGAGCTTGGCGAACGTTTCGACGCAGTCGCTGGGTGCAAGCGGTTTCAGCACTAAAATTTCCAGTTATTCATTTAAATATTAACGAACAGTCAATCATTGTTCCTTCACTGCTTCATTTAGAATCAGATAAGCTTCCAAGTTTGAAACTTAGATTCTTACATTTCTGGGTCGGTGGCACGCGACAATCGGAGAGCGGAACTTGAGTCGATTTCGAACAGTTTTGTCCATTTTCGTACTCGACGCTCACAACGTCGTTTGCAATGCTCTGAAACATGGGGCTCGGCACAGATAGCTAAAGTATTAGAGCTTACCTTGAAGAACGCCTTCAGGTACGCGTTTCCGTGCTTCACTTCGATTTCCATAGTTCGGGGAGGCCTAGTTCGGCGGTCCAAATCCAAATGGCTAAATAACCTGAAAACGGCGCACATATAACTATATAACAAGTGACGTGTGAACACACGTGCGCGCGCAACACGATCTTGCATTGTTTTCGGTTCGCAGCAAAGCTTCCCACCGCGGCGGAAGCATCCAGAGAATTCGAAACGCAACTCGCTTGAGCAATCGTCGTTTCGAGAATCAGCGCCGCGTTCTCTCGCTAGGTTTAACCTGAAGTTCCAAGCGGGTGCCAAAGTCGCCGCCACCTTTCTTCAAACATTTAAATTTCGCGATGCAATCGAGATTTCGAGTGTTTCATTCGGCGATTTTGTTTCAGATGCCCAAGAAATTGACGTCGCTGAAGAAAGCAGCCGAAGTGAATCCGTCGCCGAAGGCCGATCCTGCAACTGACGCGCTTCGAGTAAGTTCTGCGTTTATAACTCCTTCCGAAATCGCTCGTTTCAGGCGCGCGCGAAAATGCGGCGTGTTCTGGGATTCGAGAAATTCGAAGGCGAACTCGAGAATCTGACGGAGAACTCCGAGCCATGGGGCGATCAATCGTTTGTGTTGTCGCATTTGAAGCTTTTGTTCATCTTAAAATGTTTAGGGAGGACGTTTACGCTCGTTTGTCGCGGTCGAACTCGCCGAATCGTTCTGGATATGAGGTTGGTCGAGTCGGTAGGTATCAATTTATGTTGTCAATTGCAGAGTCCGCATAGCGAGATGGAAACATCGTACAGCGAGGCATCTATGAGCTTTTTGACTCTGGACGAGGATGAGAACCAAGAGGAGGAAACGTCGATGTATTACTGTTTCCAGAATATTCGAGACGCGCTTCTTAATGCGTCCGGTTTTGTAAAGGGTACGTTTGATTGTCCTCAATGTCCATATGCATTTCCTTTGATAATTTCAGGGCTGATCGTTGCTTTCCTTGTCTTCTACGTTTTTTCGGTTATTTGCAAGGAACCGTTTCACCAAATAAATCAAGTTTCGAATGAGGAAATTAAGACTTTCCTTAGTCGCCACAATGTGACTGATTCGCTCAGTCGGAAGGCCTTGTTGCTGATGTTCAAAAAGCTTCGGAAGCGTCCGGTAATCAAATCTCGGTGAATAACTACTAAGCTCTAATTAAATGGTTTCAGTTTGACGCTCCGCAGGTGCTTCTGTTCGCTATGACACAGCACAACGAAGATTTCCTGATGGATTTCACAAAGTTGGCAGCAAGGATCGACGATTCACAATTTGGAGCGCTGGATGCTATGAAGTTTTCCTCGAGGATAATTCTTGACTCATCTGTCCACAACGCGTTAGCCAGTGGCAGGAGCGTCGTTCTTAGGAACATCGAGACGTTGTCGGATGATTCTCCGCTTGTTCTGCATACAGTATGCGACCCGGATTCCGCGAAATTTCCGGACTCGCTTGTTGTCCTCACGGTCAACCTTCTGCACAATCCCTCAAGCGTGAAACCTTTAAAGTTCCACGAACAATGCGAAAATGAGGTGGCCAGGTAAATTTTTGAATTCGCTTCCGATCGAATCGGCCTACATTTCAGATTGCTGGTGAATTCGTGGACGACTTCTATGGATTTGAGCAAGGTCCGTGCGATCGTGGCCCGCGTCACTCCGCTTGTCGTTTGCAAGTAACGATTTGAAGCAAGTGGTTGCTACGTTATTACGAGGTTCGGTTCAATTCACTTGTGCCATCAATACGTGTTTGTATATCCAAAAGTTCACTGCGAATTAGTATTAGTTAGACTTCTACGATTAGAATAACAAACTTTATTATTTTCGTGTTCTATCTTTGGTATTTACAGCACCATTCCTGTTATCCAACTAATAGCAGGAAGCAACGAGGACGTCGATCTCAGCGCAAGTCGCTTTTGGAAGGTACATCTTGGCAAACGCGCAGTTCTTGTGCACCCAAGTTTTCACGTCCTGTACTCCGTACATGTTCGCGTAGTATTTGATCTAGGAACCACAATTTGAAGGTGTACTCAAGCAAGTTTCTTACCTGCTGGCAGTGCTCGGGCGACAGAATAAGGGGTTGGTGGTTCTTGTCCGTGGGGACGTTGGGGTGCATCGTGGTCACCACTGGAGGCTGCGGAAGTTTTTGGAACGTTTCGACCGGGGCCATGGCCTTGGCCTTCGGCATCGCTCGAGCTTTAGGATACTCGATAGGAGAAGGTACGGGTTCGGGTGCCCTGAACTGATTGTGCTCTGGAACGGGAACGTTATGTTGTTTCAAGATCGTCTTCTGGCTCAGCGAGTGTTTGGGAAGAGAGTTGGAAGCGGCGGGCCAAAGTTGGTTGTGGTTGGTTTTCTAAAATCAGCTGTTCAGAATAATAATTTCGCTTAGGCATTCTCACCTCGACCGGAGTACCGTAATCAAAGTCAAGAGCTTCGCTAGATACTGGTTTGGGCGCTTCCTGGGAGATCGATTCTTCCTCGTCTTCCTCTACGAGCACACACTTGTACTTTTTCACCTTTTGTGGGTTCGACTTGAAGGATTTTGAGAGAGAGGAAGTAGGAACCGAGAGGGCCGACGTTTCGCGCTCGTTGATGGCCTCCCGCATCGCCTTGATGCGCTCATGATAGCCTCTGAGGGCACGGGAAGTCGAGCAAAGGAGCACAAGGGAAACCAGAAGCAGCAAGGAGAGACTCCGCATAGTTGAGGGGTTTGGGAAGAATGGTGTAAAGGGGAGGTGATGACTGGGATTTCTAATCGAATCACCTAGAGAAAGGGAGATAATCGAAGAAACCGCGAAGGTAAGGTTTAGAGAAGAAACGTCTCCCGAGAACAACTCTCGACAACGTTTCACCGCCGACTACCGGTGACTCTGGGAGACCTTTCTTCGATTTTCTGACCCAAATTTGCCAAAACAATCCTTTTGTTATCTGCCTATCTATCGACGCTCGGGAGAAAGTTGATTGCGACTTTCTCTCTTGCGTCGTTGTCGTTAATTACGGACGCCGCGCACTAAAGCCGTTCCCGAAGTTTCACTTCCTATGACCGTGACTGCGTTCGGCTCCCCATTGTTGCAAAGATCGCGAGCCAGATAAGTGGCGCCGACCATAAACAAACTTTTCTTCCTCAAGCCAAACCGAACCTGACCTAGACGATAAAGGGTTTCGATTGATGAGCGCCCGGATTGAAGATGGTTGCCGTGAATGGCTATTGAAGGACGCAGCGGTTGCTTTATGGAAGTGTTTATTACGAGTTTGCGTTCGCTAATTCAAACGCAGCTTCGGTTTAATTCTCGACCCACCTTTGTAAAAATAGGTTTAACAGGATTCCCCACAATGGAATGCTTAACTGTGCAGTCTATAATCCTGACTCAGGATGCGAAACCCGAAGCCTTCAACGGTCATCTTTCGTCGAAGAACCGCGATCGATCCGAGTTTCTTCAGCTGTCAGCATCTTCTTCATTCTCTTTTTCGATGACCTCAATCGCGCGCTTCGATGCCATCAAAAACAAGTCTTTGTTTCATTGCGATTATGGGATAATCCCTTAAATGTGCAGCCGCGAACGAGCAGCGAAGAGTTTCACTTTCCGCGACCTACGAACTAGATCGCCGAATGTTGCAATTTAGGTTTCACGCGATCCTATCAACTCTCGGTGGCACCCCTTCCGCGTTCTGGACAGTGACTTTGCACATCCCTGATACGAATTATAAGCATTTTATGATTAATAAATAAATATAGCATACACACATTGCCCTTAAAAGAGACTTTCCCATAACTTAAGTGGAAACACCTCACCGGAAGCCCGTGTATTATGACGTCACTTGATGTGTTCGATTCGCTTCGTTTCAGCTGGACTCAACTTCAAAACCGTAGCCATTGCTTTGAGGATATTTCGCCTCCCCGAAGAGCTCGAACACTGCAGGTACTGTATGAATATGTTCCGAAGGTATTCGATACTCGGTTCTGCGTCAGTCTTGTACAACTGCAGTTTACCTAAAACAATTTTTTTATGATTCGAGTGAGTTCATAACTGCAATGTGTACCTTCCAAACTGCGCAATTCTTCCTTAAGCTTTTCAATTATCTCGTAGTGTTGAAGGTCTTTGGTTAGGACGTTCTGCTCAATATCCCGAATTTTGGAGTCGTCCATACGAATTTTCATCCTAGAAGTAAGTTAATGAAAATATTTTGGAGAAAAATAGGTGATACCTTAACTCCATAATCTCACGATCCTTTTCGGAGATAATCTCTTCGTAATAAACGTTTTTAGACTCGTCTCCCAGCGTGTTGCTTCTGGTAAATGACGCGGAGAGATGACCGCTATTGAACGAATCTCCGAACTCCGTGACCGAGGAGGGGGACTCGGGAATTGGAGCTGCGTCGAAGCTTCCGCTGCTCCGGGTGCGCCGCGCTCTGGTCGACTTCGACCGCTCAAGCAGCTTCACGCTCACGGGAGTTGTTGGGTCCACCGGCACGTTGCTAGAGTTGATCTGCTGACTGCGGAAAGATACCAAGATCGCTTTGGTCGCCTCAAGCTCCCTATCCTTATCCGCGACAACTTCCATCGTTCTGTGCCGATGCTTCTGCATTTCCGATTCAACTTCGTTCACTGCAAAATGCGGTTCAAACCAATTTCAAGGTACACAAATTAATACCTTTGTCCCTCATTTTGGTTTCCACATTCCTTAACGCGGTTGAATGGTTGTGCTCCATCGCCGAAATACGGTCATAAAGCTCCGATTCCACTTTGGTAGCATTCGTTTTCGACTCCTCCAGTTGACTTTGAGCGTGTTGCAACTTGTTGCGCAGTTCTCCTACAGTAGCCTTCAGTTGTAGAAAGTCCGAACGAGTAGAATCACAAGAAGAACACATCCGCGAGTCGAAATCGTTGTAGCTGGATGATGATGATGATCGAAAACCCAAGAACTCTGAATTATATGATCAGGTACAAACAAATGCCAACTTCTCCCCACCTGTAAGATCGACATCTCCCGAGAGCTTCAGTTCGTCGGCCAACGCCTTAAATCGGTTCAGCTTGTGTTCCGCAGTTTCTTTTTCTTCTCGGGTTACTGCGACCGTATCATCCTTGCGAGGAAAACTCTCCTTCAACACCTCATTTTCTCGTTCTGCTGCTTCCAGTTGCGTTCTAAGGGTTTCCAATGACGAATTGAGCCGCACTTTGTCGAATTCCTGCTGAGCAATCTGTGTGGTCATCTCCTCCAGTTTCCCTTCAAGGGTATGCAGTCGCGACTCCTTCAAGCGAATGTTCTCTGAGTGGTTCGTGTGCTTAGAACGCACTTCTGATATCTCAACATGGTGTGCATCCTCAAATCAGGTAGATATACCAAATCTGTCTTCTTAAACATACTTTAAGGTTCGCAATTTCGTCTTTCAGCATCTGCGCGGTAGGAGTGAGCTCGACTTTCTTCTTCAGATCGCCAAGTGCATGATCCTTGGCTTTGATCTGCTCTAGAAGCTCTTTGATCCTTTTGTCGCTAAACGGAATCTTGCTTTCGTTGTCGTGAAGCTTCTTATATAGCTCAGCAATCTAAATCAAAGCACATCACAAATCGCACACAGTTTAAAACAAACTTGACGCTCCAGCTGTTCGCATTTCGTCCGCTCCTTTCCGTATTTCTGCTGGATTTCTCCCAATATCGCACCGTGGTCTTCGAGCTCCCTCTCGCGCATCAAATGGAACTGTCGAAGCTCCTGAATTGGCGTTACAAATTAGAGAATTCGCAGGTACATTAACCAACCTCCGTTTTCGCATCCAATTTCTTCAAAGCTTTTTGAGCGTCAGCTGAATTTTTCTTCAGTTTCTCATTTTCCGCTAGGAGCGACCGCTTGTCAGCCAGAAATGCCGCCTCCTTCTTGGACTGCTCACTGGTCAACGTCACTAACGCCTTCTTCAGTAAATCGATACGACCTTCCTAAACAATCTATGACAGCGTAGTCAGGCCCTTACTCACCTCGCCGGCGTCAGAGCTGGATGGTTCTCCTGATTCCCCGGCAATAGAAGCTGAGGCAGATAACGAAGATACCGTAGCTTGCAAAGCTTGCTTCTCTGCATCTAAGCTTTTGTATGCCTTCACAACATCTTTCAGCTTCTTTTCGTAATTGAGGATTTGCTGGTGCTGTTCTTCAACCCGCCGCACCAGCTCCGCCTTGCTCATCTGCAACAGTCGCCCGAATCAACTATAGCCGCAATCTAAACTAACCACCCACTTTCGGTAAACTCGATAGCCGGCTAAACCACCGCATAAACTCAATTCCTACCTGTACGGCATTTAATCGGTTTATTAATAACTGTAAATTGGCACAACAATATAAGCGATTCAATATACATGAACCATTCCGTAAAGGAACACCCAGAACAACACATAAGTGAAGAGGCCGCCGACGAATGAATAAGTGACCGGCAGGGAGATATCGGTGAAGTACTTTTTCCACTGGAAGCCGGCCTTGACATGCCAGAAGAATGCCTGAATCAAGCCGACCAAATCAAGCAAAGAAACGGAATAATCAAGCTTACCTGAATGATTACGATGATAAGGTAGAACAGGAAACCCGGAATGCTGGTCAGTCCCAAAATCCCGCTGGCCATGCCTCCGGCGGCGGCCTGACATGTCCGAGAATATTCCAGCACGGCGAAGTTGTGCCTGACGGCGGCTTCGCTGATGACGACTGAATCCTCGGTGTTTCGTTTGGACGACGCCATTGATGTTACTGAAATCAGCGAGACTTATCATGGCCGTTCTAACTTAGCATTACAATGTGACTCAATGGGAAATCTACACATGCGCAATCTGATGCCACGCCATATGCACATTTCACAAATGTTCAGGGCAACAACAGCCATGGCTTTCAACGTTCTCGCTCTGAATCTCCATCCGCCCTGAACTCCCACAATTCGACTACTTCCATAGGCACTCGATCGCCGAAATGAGCCGTCTGCAAGCGAACCCAGACATCTCCCTAGACGCAGGCGACGAAAGTGCGGCCGAAACAAAGCCGTGATCAGTGATTCGCGTCTGCATAATGCAAATTACAGTAAGATACTGCGCACCAAGGGACATCGGGGTGAGACAGCACTAGATTTTGATGATTCCGGTTTCGCAACCTTTCTCTCGATCCGCTTTCTGCTCAACAGCTGATTCCGCTTGGCGTTTAGGAGTGCTCAGTGACGGAATCTAAAGAGCAGAAGCAGTAACTGTTCAGCGCGGCTTCTTCGTCACCCGTTTGTTGATCTTCGTATCGCGAGCCGTACGTGCCGATGCGCTGTTATCATATCATCGGTGATTTGATTTCCGATGTTTGCAGTCCTAATGTTTCGCGTGCTCGCAGTGACCACTAAACTCCGTTTTTCCTGAGTTATTTTGCTCATTTTCTGTTTGTTTTAGTTTGTTTTCCGCCAGACGACCACTTCGCGATCGCCGAATCCCAGCGAAGCGAATGGTCGACGAAGAACGGCGATTTGCTGTCAAAGGATGGCTGCCGACCCTCGTGAGGAGCCTCGTTCAAGTGGCCTGCTCCGAACCCTCGGAATCTGATCGTCCGTCCCTCAGCTACCTCCTCCGGTTGATCGCCCAGAACGAAATTTCGAATGGTGGGTCGCTCACAAGAATGCAAGAGTTCGGATTAACGGTACGGTTTTAGATATCAAGTCGAATTTCGGCGAAGACGTACTGGACTCTCTTACTTCTTATATCAACAACCTGAAAGACCGTTACGCAGACCTAAGCCCGGAAGGTGACGGTCGGGTGAACGAGCTTCTTTATTGTGATGCAAGCGAGAAGCTGAAACCTCCCAAGAAGCGTCGAAGGAGGTTTTTCTACAAGAAGAGAAGTTCCAGGGGGAGAAAATGGATTGAATCCGACGACGACACCGTTTCCGAAGACAGCGATGGTCGTGTTCCCCCGATCTGGGGAACTGACTCTCGGAGAGCGGTTAGTTTATTCAGTATCATTCGTGATTTTAATTGTGACCTTTTAGGTTCCACAAGCACGAAACCTGCTGTTTTCTGACTCAGACGGTCTTTCTGCGGTCTACGCCGAAATTCACTCGCTGACGTACGCGGACATGACCTTTTCCGGCGCCCACACAATTTCCAAGCTGAAGCGGATGTTCCCGGGATTCAACGACGAAGCGCTCTTCAGCTCGGACGCTGCCCAGTTCCGTCTTTCAATCGTTGTCATGGCCCGTTTCTTGACCGATTCTACGAGAAGACATTTTCTTGGTCTTCTGGAAACCTACTTTGGCTCCCTGGAAACGTTCCTTCCACAAACTTTGACCTTCGCTATCGACGTCCTGAACTGGCTCCTCGTAACTACAGTGACCGACCACTTTGAAGACGCTCACTTCGTGGAGTTTGTGCTGAAATTGATCGTTTCCATTCTGCAAAAGGTGAGTGAAGAGGACGAACTACGTTAGCGAAAGTTCATGATTTAGTGTTACGAGATCAGTCCTAGTGACGAGAAGTCAGCTGATGGAGTGGAACATTTGTACAGGTAAGTTAATTATCGGGTCAGTTGGTGCTGAAATGTGGGCTTCTTTAGAGCAGTTGACACTTCGTTGCAAGCATTCTTTTATTCGTCATATCGAGGATTCGCTTTGAACGGCGAACTTCTTACATCGGGTTTCGAATATCTGGTAAACTTCCAAACGAACAAGGTGATCCAAACGGTGGCCAATCTTATCCCCTTGGTCCACCACAATTCACTTAACGAGAAATGCTGCTGCAAACACTTCTTTACGCTGGTCAAGAGATCTTCGGCACTTGCCGATAACGATAACGAGTGCAAAAGGTGCTCGCTGTGATTTATGATATTCCCCAATTTTGCGTTGTTTCAGCCGGCTGACTTCACTTCTCTTACACAACGTGCACATGAACATTTTGTGTTCGTGTATTGAAACGCTAGAAATTATAGAGTTTTTGTGTGCTCTGATTGAGCCATCAAAAATTTCTGAGGGACTTGGACAGCTGTGCACCCACTTCCTAAGAAGTCGGAGAGGTTCCGAATTGAACGAATTGAAGGAACACGGGTTATCTATATTCGACCAACTTATTTCCCGATTTGAATCCGACTACAACCTTACCGATATCACATTCCTGAACGACATTTTGTCCGGTAAGATATCACTTAAAAACTTAGACTAATCATTTCTGTCTTTTAGCGTTGTCGTCTCTAGACGACGTATCCTATCTGGTAGAAACCTGCGTTCTACAGAATTTAATCAGGATAAGTGGCCAAGGTTCCGAGCAAACACTTGCGGGAGGCCATGAAAGGTTCGTGGAACTCATAAAGGTGTTGGTTTCGTTTATGGACACTTCCATCTGCTGTTTGGCTGTCAACGATGTTATCCTGGCTAATGTGCCGACCTTCCTCGCTCTGACCGTAGAAAGTGATGTGTTTCCTAAGACAGTATCCATGTTGATCAAGAAAGCAACTGCCGATAGGGTAGGTTTTCTAGTTAAATACATGTTTGATGCATACATGCAATGTTTAGAGCGAAGAACTTCTTCAGGCGATGTGCAAACAGCTCGATGAATCCATGCGAGTCGCTTCTAGCGACATTTGGGTGCTGGTTTCCGCTTCAGCCATGTCGTTTTTCAAGAAACTCGTGGCTCTGCTCGAACTTTTCAACCTGGTCCAAGAAGGTTGGCGGCAAAAACGATCTCTTTTAACAGAACGTTCTTTATAGAATTGCCTCCTGACGTTGCGTCCAAACTGGTGTCAGATTCCCAGCGTTTGGTAAACTTGTGTTGCGAATATTTTGCACACCCGCTGAAGGATTTCCGCTCCAATTACCGCCTCACGCAACTCCTCGCACTAACATTGCGCTTTTCTTCTGATCCTGAAGTTCTCAGCGGAATCACCGAAGCGATCCGAGAAAGCTCTGAATGCGCGTTCAGCTTCGTCGCTTCGACGTTGCCGAGTGCGCTATTGGATTCCGCCCTTGGAATTGGAGCGAATTCTGTGATCCAATCAACTCCTTCGGAAGTGGTAGAGAGGGAGAGTGAATACGACGAATCTGTCGCTGCTTCTAGCCCAGGAACGGAATTCACGTTTGCTGTGAAGAGCGACGATACCTATTTTTTGTTGGTTTCCATCGACTGCATCCATGCGATGACGGAGAAGTATGAGAAGTTCAACGAGCACTTGGAGTTCGCATTGAAGACCTTTGCTGAGCGAATGCGTCCTTTACGGTTTGAAGATCTTAGGCGTTTGTCAAAGGTATGGAGCAGTTATTGTTAATTTTCGCAAAGACATTTAGTGTATCGACAAGTTGCTGGATCTCTGCGACCTCTGCGTTGCGAAGAACGCGTCCTCGAGCACGTTTGATTCTCTGGTCGCATGCGTAATGTACCTCATCTCCCAAGAACCCTCTACGGAGCATATTTACCGGGTTTTCAGAAGTTTCGATTCTTATCATCCTTTTCAGGTTTGCCAGATTCCTTAATGTTGAATTTATCTAACGGTGTATTCAGACTTCCGTGGTAAAAGCGTTGAACCGTATTTTCGACTCTCAACCGTTCCAAGACTGCACGATGCTTCGATTCCCGGTGCAAAACTCGCCAAGCTTTGAATCGCAATCTATTCAGGAGCACGTCGCAAAAGAAAGTGACCCTATTTCTTCGAAGAAAGTAACGACCATTCAGCGATCTCTTACTGTGATAGGAGCGTTGGAGCGGTTTTTCACGGGAAGCAACTCCACAAAAAGAGCATCCGAATCGGATTTGAAATCTTTGGCCACAAATTCCGCAGGTGTGTTCTCTGAAGAAAACTTTTTCGTCCCGTCCGCGGCGGCTCTGCTATCCTTCGACACCGCCAATCTCACTGCGCTGTCCGAAGGATTGTCAGCAGCGTTCTGGATTCGTTTACGTGAAACCGAACTCGAAGACCTTTTCCACGTTCTTTCTGTTGGAGACTCAGCAGTTCACGCTTCACTGCTGGTTTCCCCCTGTGAAAAGCGAATCGTGATTACGTAAGTTTTTTCTACATTGACGAGAACCCCGTAAGTTTATTTCAGGATTTCGAATGGAGGAGTCGTTGTCGCAAGGAAATCGGTGAAACGTCAAGTGTCCACATCTCGGTGGACGCATACGGTTCTCACCTTCAGAGTGGTCGATAATCACGCTTCCGCATCGGTAGATCTACTTTCTTGAGGACTGTATCCCACAATGCATTCATTTAGTTGTTAATTGGTGATTCGCTTCACGAAATCTGCTATGACATCGTTCCAGAGTGCACTGAAGATGGGCATGGTTCGGCACTCATATATGGAAGCGTGACATTTGGAGCGATCTCTCAGGTTATCTGCTCTTGGCAGTACGAAATCTCGAGCATCTTTGGCTTCAAAGGTAGTGTTCATATTTGTTCATTTAAACGCAAAAATGCGAACTTCAGGTGTGCTTTCTCCAACTGCGGCTCTAGTTTTGAGAGCCTTTGGATTTCAAACCAATTCCATAACGAGGTGCTTGTCCGATTCACAGCAGATTCCAAGGTTGTCTTCTGTTTTCACAAAAGCCGTTCTCAGCTCGAAGCGATTCCACCTCGGAGCGTTGTTAAACGACTGCGATAAATTCGTTCAGTTATTGCAGGTATTCCAAAAATTCCTACAACACTTAAGCAATGATTGCCAATCGTTGTAGCGAGGTCTCCTCTTTGTGTTCCGCTGCGACACTCCGGAAGTATACGGTCTTAGCGGTCTTCAACCGGGCGTCAATTCTCATCTTTTTGGCGACGTCCGGAAGGACGGAGATTCGTCTTTGTTCAGTTTGATTGCCTTCCGCGAGTTTCCAATTTCCTGGAGAACTTCACAATACAGCCTCGCCGTCGACCGAAGCCTTGACGACATCGTTTACACATTTGGATCGATCAAGCTGTTTCTGTTTTGCTACGCCCAGGTTTGCTCAATTTTGCTCTCAGATTGATCAACTTTATTCTAGTCGGTCGACCTCATAATGGATGACGAAGCACAGCTTGCTGTTCTAAGAGTGGTTTTCAAGTCCTTGCAACGCGACCCGCGAGACTACACAAGGTTCAAACAAATGAAAGGCGAAAACATCCTGATCGCCATTCTCTCAAACTCGTTTGCAGCTCTTAACTGGGATATCTTCTATGTAAGTCGGGTTGATGCTTATGGTTTCAAATGTGTTATTTAGGAGATTGTCCGATCTTTGGTTTCCGATCTGAGTCTTTCCGGAGATGGCACAATCACAGTGGCATGGACGTCGACCATTCTTGATCCTGAATTTCTCATAAAATTCGCCTTCTATTCCAAGATCTGGTAAAGTGGCGAGTAACAAATCATTATCATTTCAGCATTCATTTTCTTTAGGAAGAAGAACCGAATCGTGTATTGGGTTGAACTCCTCAGGATCATTGCTGCTTGTGCTCGCGAAGACGTCAAATTCCACGAGTTCAACATCCTACAGCTAAAACGAGTCAACTTCCTACAAAGCATGCTTCATGTAAGCTTTATTAAGGAACCATCTCTCATTTGTTGTTTAGGCTGTAGTTGAAATGCTTCAGTCGTCTTCCGATTTCTGCGTTTGGAATAACATTGAGCAGTTGATCGATTCGCTCAAAGTTCTGATTCGAACTTTTGTTGATTCTCCGGGAACAGCGGACACTGTGATAGCGCTGTGGAACTTTATTCTGCTCTCACATACAGCAGCAAACACATACGTTCTCTCCAACATTGAGGGCTACAACAATTGGCTGCAAATTGGTTAGTCACGTTTCATAGAACGAAAATACGAGAAGTTGCTTGTTTAGGTTCTATGCGATGTCCCGAATCCGAACCAGTGATACCTGGCGAGACTCCTTTGTCCTCTCTATTGTCCAACATTTACGAAACGCTAGGAAAAAACCGCGTTTCCGAAATTTGGAAGAAAACGGCGTCGGTTACAGCGATTCGAAAAGTTTTCCGAGAGTGCCTCCAAGTGCAAAATGGAATCGACAGGGGATGGACGGATTCTAGTGTGTCTCTGGAATCAACTCTCGCGAGCACCCACAATATTTCCAAGGAAACAATTACCGGCGACGACGGAAATCTCGAAGCTGGAGAAGAATCTGAGGAAACGAACGAAGGCTCAAGCCAAACTTTCTTGGATGAACTGCAGCTGATGACTTCCGGAACCGGGTGGATCGCCGACCTCCGGGCCGCGATTTTCGAGATTCTTTGCTCTCTGCTAGTCACAGCTTCGGACGACCTCATGAAGGTCCTCTTTAGTAATGCAGCTTTCCACTGGGACTCAGCGCTCGTCCTGCTCACCTCTCAAACCGATGCCCGGATTAGGGATTGTGTGTTTATGTTTCTCCATAAGTTCTTCGTAAGATTCTTTATGAAACTTAAACGAAATTAGGTTAGCTTTTATAGCTTCGGTGCTCGCCTTCGATCCGCCTATCCTTTATTGCCAGCGATGGATTTGTGCTTCTCGGCAACCAGATGAGGAATCACCAAGTAACCGAAATCATCACTGACGCTCTCTTCGGAATCCTCTGCAATTCGGCTGTGAAGCTGAGTGACGGGTAAACGGTAGCTCAAGACTTACATGCCCATATTTTGTGTTTTAGTTTGGACGAAACTCATCTCGCGTCGCTCTCCATCGATCGGTTCACTTGTGCTTCACTTCACGCTCTTTTTGTCCTATTCGAGGAATCCGTTTCGGACAGCGCTCTTTTCTGGAACGTGGGTGGTGCTCTGCAAAAGGTTTGTTGTTTTAACTGCGCTCTTTGATCATGAATCTGTTTAGATTTTCGAGAGCAATTCCATCCTAATGCAGGCAATGATGGACGCTGGTTTGATTGAGATCATGAGTTCTGCTTTGTACCGTATTACCAAACTTCCTGAGGAGTAGGATTATCCCTTCCTTGACCCTTATCCATTTCTCGTTTTTAGGACCTGCGACTTATTTGGTGTGCACTACCTATCTAATAGGGGTGAAATGTGGCATTCGTTTGCTTGTCGAATTGTCTCCAGATGTGTGCCATTCGAGTAAGTTGGAATCGAAAACGAATTTATTGGTGATACTCCGATTTAGCGAACTGAGCATGTACAACAAGTGTGAAGAGTTTCTGTGGCTCTGTCTTATGGCGGACTGGCAATCCTCCTTGGACGGGAGAAACTCCGATTTTGTGAGAGAACAGCTGAGTGGCCTTGTTCTTCACTGGATCAACACCATCAGCTCCTCGGTCCAGAAAGAAGGTCGGTCAGCGAGTACCGTACCCAGTCTTGAAGATGTCCATACAGGTTTGGGGATCACTTTGTAATTTGATGAATCAAAATCTCTGTTCTAGGCATCTCATCTAACGATACGGACAGTTTTGTGGACGACTACGAGATTCTCAGTATGGAATCCATTTCCGCCGGAAATCAGTTCAGCGATCTCTCCAACGCCAACGACCCCTCGCCTGCTTTTCCGTTTTCGCAGTCTTTCAACGACTTAAAAGATCGTTTCTTAGGAACACAAAGTAAATGTGTTCCACTGCGGTATTATACTAAACGCGTTCTCCTTAGACGTGAGTCGACTCCTCAAGGTGAAATACAAATGGCAGAACAAGTCAGTTCTCGCTAACCCGACGGATCTATCCCATCGAGTTTCGTTCGCCCTAGAAATGGCCAGCCATCTTCTGGTCTCCTTGGCGCTGCCCCAGAACGCCAGTGAAGTCGAAATGGAGTTGTTCCAGTTGGTGCTCACAATTTTCTGCTCATCCTGGACAGAATCCTGCACTCAGAAGCGCGTAAGTGCTTAGTCTCTACTTTCAAGAATTATTCTCGAATTGCAGTCCTCAAGAAGAGTCGGCTCCGATTGTCCTACAATAACTTGGTCCGGATTGCTGAGCGTTTCCAGAGATCGAGTACACGTTCTTTTCGCCCAGTTGATCGCATTTGCTCTTTACCCAGCGCAGCTAAAATGCCGGGTTCTAAACGGGCAGATGTGCTCCGATTCCGAATCACAGTACGTGGCGCATCGGCAGTTTGGAATTGTAGCGAGTTTGTGCTACGAAGTGAACTGCAAGCAAATGCTTCGGACTTTGCTGGACATCAACTTGGTCAGTCCTGACTTGTGAACCCTGTCCTAATTGAATCGTTACAGGATGGCCAGTATGCGATGAATGTTGCGCTCCACGAAATGGCTCTCTTTCCGAGTGAATCCGACGACCGAAGAGATCGGTGTATTGACCAACTAGTCACTTTCCTTCGAAACGTGCAGATTGAGTCCCCTTTCGCCAACCTCTCTTTCGGTGAGATCTTTTGAAAAATTAAAAAATTATTAACAGATGGAATAAATTCGCTGATCCAAGACGAAATCATCTCCCTACACAGCTACTCCTCGCACCGCAAGACCTTCTTCGATCGAATGCGTTCTAAAGCGACTGAAATTGTAGACAGAGAAAGCAAAGCCACGGACCGCATAAGCATGGTGGGAGCATGACGACTCTTTTCGGTGAATGGAGGGTGCTTTAGGATGCTATGGGAGTGACCTGCAAGGTCACTGAAAGTCAGAACGTTTTCCGAAAGGCGTTTATGCGCCAACTTAGGTCGATGGAAACTACCCACTACGAAGCTGAGAAGATGCTGATGGCACTGACCGCCGAGCTTTCTCATCTGGAAGGTTGTGGTTTGCGCAAGAAAGCGTGGTTCGAAAGTTGGTCGCTGGATTCAAGTGAAGGTCCACACAGAGAGCGACGAAAACTTGTACCCACACATGCGATGTACTCAGAGCGTTTTGTTCTGGAGGAGTTCCGTGATAGGTTGCAGGCTCGTTTAGAGAAGCCCCCTCTATCAAGCCTTTTCGTAAGTTCTGTTTCGAAATGAACTTTTTTTATTGATATTGATCGTTCGGGGATAGGACATTTCAGTCCCGGCGTTTCAGTCCCGACATTTCAGTCCCGGTCATTACAGTCCCGGCATCTCAGTCCCGTATTTTACAGTCCCGGACATTACGTCCCGACATTTCAGTCCCATTTTTTAGTCCCGAATTTTTCAGTCCCGTCATTTCATTTTACTAATAATGTCTCCAACAGGAGTGCGCGTTTCGTTTACAGCGGAACCCAACTTTAGAACACGCAAGGTAGCAGGCTCGAGGCTACCTCTTTCAAACAGCGGGGATAGTAGGCTGGGGTTGGCCTCCTGGAGCATCTTAGGCTCAGGCTTGGACATTTTCATTATGGTCTCCAAATTTTTCTATTTTTTTCATCTTTTATATTATTTTCATTTTCATCTCCTATTTTCATCTCCAAACTCACTCACCGCCCTGGCTTTACACCCCTTATAAAAGTTCGCGCAGCGCCACAATTGATCCCCGCTAGCATTCCGCTTGTGCTGAACAAAAGAAAAGCCATCCAATACCACCAAAGGCTTGCCACGACAAGTAGAGTCGACATAATTAAGCCAAAATCAATCCCGAAGGAGCAAACAAGTTTTTTTTCGAAAGCCGGAGCCGGAGGCGATGTTCTACCGTGATTTTAGGCTGACATTGATCAGAGAGTTAGCGTCAAGACCTACTTCAAATTCATTTGCTCTTTGCTACGGGGCCACACGCGCGGAACACAATGTCACTTTGAGGCTGATGCACCTTGAAAGAGATTTTAGTCCGGACTGAAACGCCGGGACTGAAATGTTCGGGACTGAAAAATACGGTACTGAAATGTCCTTTTACCGATCGTTCAGCATGGAGAAGCGGCCGATCTTGCCTCAAGACTACACCGAGTGGAAATAAGCGAGGGAATACGGTATTCCGTGGGAGCGACTGTGGTTCGCTCTACTTTCGAGTGCTTCGGCGAAGTTTTGGTCGGTGATGCGAAACTCTATTTCTTCGGAGAAACAGCGAAATCCACCCAGAAGGGTACCCAATGTTCTACCATCACGTTCTCGTGGAACTACACCGACGTGACCGAGGTGTTCAAGAGGGATTATCTCCTAGAAGACACCGCTCTGGAAATCTTTCTGTCCTCCGGCGACGCCTACTTGATCGTGTTTTCTTCACTTGAGGTAGATTTTTGTGTGCGTATCCCTGTAGTTTCCAGTTTAGGTGAGGGAAACTTTCTTGGGTCACATTTCCCAGATGCCCTTGCCTCGGTTGATAAGCGCTGTTTCCTCGGACACCGCGGAGGCGACCCTCCTGAACTTGACCCAAAGGTGGAGGTGCGGCATTCTGACCAACTTTGAATACCTTATGCACTTGAACACATTTGCTGGGCGTTCCTACAACGATCTGATGCAGTATCCGATCATGCCCTTCATCATTTCTGACTTTAAGTCGGTGGTATTGGACCTCGAGTCGCCTTCAGTGTATAGGAACCTCGCGAAGCCTATGGCAATCCAAGACAAAACAATGGAAGATGTGTGCAAAAACTTTAATAACAATCTTATTCATACTTATTCAGCACTATCTCCGGAACTTCCACTGCTTGGAGAGTGAGTCTAGGAAGCACAGCCCCGAGGGCACGAGCATTGTCAACTTCGGTCCGTACCACAGCCACTACTCAAACAGTGGAATCGTCGTCCACTACCTTGTACGCCTATCGCCTTTCACTAATATTGCCTTGGAATATCAAGGTGAGCATCTTTGTTTGTAGAGCCTAGCCATATCCGAATATCAGATAACAACTTCGACATTGCCGATCGACTCTTCAACTCGATCGAAACGACGTGGCGCCTGGCGAGTTCCGAGTCGACGACGGACTTCAAAGAGGCGATTCCCGAATTCTTCTATCTTCCTGAGTTCCTCCAAAATCTGAATAAGCTCGATTTGGGGGTCAAACAGAACGGTGATCGTGTGGACAACGTGATCCTTCCACAGTGGTGTCCCCAGAGAGATAACGCGCTCGGATATCGCCTATTCTGTTTCATCCATCGACAAGCTCTCGAATCCAGCCTTGTTACTTCAAGTCTCCACAATTGGATCGATCTGATTTTCGGGTACAAACAGACCGGAGAAGCATCCGTAAAAGCGATTAATGTCTTTCATCCTGCGGTAAATTGGTAAAACCACCAATTCCTTCTGAAATCTTCCTTTAGACCTATCGGGACAAGAAACTGGAACTCAACGGTTCTATCGAGCACGACGAACTCTCAGTTTCGGCGCTTCGGACGATGGTTCGGACTTACGGACAAATGGCGATTCAGTTATTCTCCTCTCCTCACCTTCCCCACCTCAATCCCAGATCATCTTCCGCCAACATTCTGGCCGAAAAGCAGCGTGTTCCGCCGAACCTTTTCAGCACGATTTCTGGTCTTCGATGGGGAGAGTTTGTGGGAAGTCCTGATGGGGCCTCTGGCCGAATTTCGCTTGTGATGACCATCCAGATTCACGAAAAGTAATCCATATTCTACTCACATTTAGTTTAAGAGGTTTTCAGGATTGAGCGCCTTTTTCCTTTTACGGACAACATAGCCAGATGCGGAGGATTACCACCCAAAACTATTATTTGGCACAAGTATAGCCGAGAAAGGAATTACGGTATACTCTAGGCGCGTAAATATATCTTAGGAGTGATTGCAGATGAATATCCGACTTGGGAATCTCGAGGTGTCATTTCGTGGAATTTCTTCGACAACGTGCTTAGGTTCAAATTGGTGAAAACGGACGATTCTGTGTGGATCAATCTAGTCGACTTTGGTTCTCTACAGGTATCTTGACTGCATGCTACTATCAATCACGTAATTTTAGGTGTCTTACGTAGCCGTTTCCTATACTAAGTCGTTCGTCTTCGTTGGTTTCACCTCAGGAGTAGTCCACGCCTACCACCTCAAAGTTACTTCTTCGGTTTGTTGCTACTTCAGTTCTCGTTAGCTATGGTTCTACTTTTAGGGCTTTGCAATGGCTTCACTGAAGCGCGAATTCTTCGCACATCAAACGAAAATCTCCTCCATTTCCGTTTGTGACGAGTTTGGGCTCATTGTCACCACCGACTGCTTGGGTAAAGTATGCTACTGGGACCTCAATAAGTAAGATTCACATCCTATGAAAGGTTAAGGACTGGAGAGTTTCAGGCTCGAGTTCATCCGCTCGTACAAGTGTTCGAATGAAGTTCAGCTGTCCTGGATAAGCCCCACCACAGGCGACGTGGCCCTCATTCTTGAGGAACCTGACGGCAACACTGACGGAAGGAATACTGTAGTGTTACTAACTATCAACGGAGTTCAAGTCGGATCCGTAAGCACTTCCGAAAGCATTGGATCGATCACGATGACCAACCTGCCGGAGGGCCGAGCCATCAATTGTTTGCTCGCCGGACTCACAGATGGCCGCATAGTAGTAATCGAAATGTGGACAATGACCATTATTAACGAGATTTCTCACGAATCTGTCACGGACGAAATCATAGGGTACAGGTTCCTAGAAGTTTCATATAGCTTCCTCTTTTGCAGAATGCAGTTCTCGTCGCACTGCAAGAAGCTTTATACGCTGCTGAAGTCCGGCTGGGTCCACTGCTGGCAATGCGCATCGGGCAACCGCGGCAAACCACCGTCTTTCCAATTCATTAACCCGTTTTGAAGAAATCGCCGGCTTTGGAAGTGCAGCAGAATTGTGATCTTGGTTACAGGTACTGGGACTGCGCTAAATGGGGCAGTCTTATGTCAAATAAGTATATTTATATTCATGTGATAAATGAGTTATTCTATCCTAAATATCTTCACTTCCTTGGCTGATCAAGTAGAAAACAGCAAGAAAAAAAAAGAAATTCTTCGCTTTCTCGAAAATCGCCGCCGCGCGCACTTCGCTTCGGGATTTACTGTCGAGTTGCCGCATGTCTATAGACAAAAAGAGAGGCTCCAGCTGACCGACGCTTACGTGTCCAGTCTGCTTTGCACGCTTCTGTTTTGTAAACTCATTCCGTAATCAAGCGGCCTCCAATCGCATCAGGTCGCCGATTTCCGATTTTCGTGTTTTGCGCCTCGTTTCCTCGTTCGCGTTTTCAGTTTTCTGTGGAATCACGCTCCTCTTTCTTTAATCAACAGCGCAGTTGTTTCAGATGTGTAATGAGCGACTTTGATGAACTGTCGCTCGTCACGCTGCTGGCCAAGCGGGAACTCGTTCGGATTCTGGCTTCCATCGACGGGGAGAAGGATCTCGTCGTCGAACCATCGCTCACGCGGCCTTTGGACAAAATCGCCTCCATGTCCTTACTGCAACAGCACCACTGCAGGTTAGCACCATGGAGATTTGGGGAGCTCGCCCGTTGCCCGTTGATACCATCTTTCACTTATCTCTGAGCCTAATAATTATATTAGTGAGAGGGCCGTTGTTCTGATCCTGAGCATTTCAGCCGCGTCCAACAACTGCTTGCCGGAGGAAACCTCGTGTGGGGCGAGAATGTCGGCCACCGACTCTACCTGATCCGGCCTTCCGTCGGAATTGCGAAGCTTATCTCCGAACATATCCGGGCCGAACCGTCGAAGAAATATTCTGTGGCTTTTGTCGATCGCAAGTCGAACATCTGCGAACGCGAATTCGAAAAAAACGGCGTCTTCAGTTCAATCGACCTATACGAACTCCAGCTCTCCTTTCTTTCTATCGAAAGTGATCTATTTTCACTTGAAATACCCCAGAGCAATCTTAGGAACGGATCTTCCAAAACGACACATTCCCTGGCCAAAGCGTTATGGCAGCTCCAATCCCTATATGGCATCTTACCGACTGTTTACGGAGTCGGAAAGTTAAGTCAGCAAACTAATGCAATGATGAAGCAGTTTTACATGGAATTCGGAGGTAGATATTTAACGATATACGCACAATTTGAGCCTAGTTTGAATTTTAGAACCAAGACCTTCTCCCGATCGGCCGATATCACATTGCTTCCTGTTTGACCGAAACGTGGATCCCGTGACACCCTTGATGACGGCTTACACCTACGAATCGATGATCCATGATACGTTTGGAATATTCTGCGGGAAGACCGTCTTTGGAAACGAAGTTACCGACCGGCTGCGGCACAAAGAAGGCGGAAAGCAGAAGGTGACCTCGTTGGACAACAACGACGAAGTCTTCTCGGCCGTCCGAAACAAGCACATTGGCGCCGTTTCACAGTTCCTGAGCTCGAAGACGAAATCTGTACAAGAAGGCTTCGACAAAGCGAATAATCTCAAGAAAGTGGAGGAATTTAAGAACTTCGTTTCGTCGGAACTGCGTCCTCTCAAGCAACAACAGAAGCTTCTCGAACTGCATATTTGCGCCTGTGAAGTGATCTTCGAGAAGAACCGGGGAATCTCCGAACGGCTAACACTGGAACACGCGATGGTCAACGGAACGGCGGACTCCAACGAAATCTTCGCTTATCTCGAACTGGCGATCTGCAGACAGCAGGACATGTGGAGCGTCCTTCAGCTGGCCTCCCTGTGGTCCATCACTCAGAATGGAATTCCTGTCAAGCAATATGTCCAGTTTCGGTCCCAGTTCCTGCACGCCTACGGATACGACTTCTTACCCGTCTTCCATAGCCTTATGGTGAACAACTTTCTCGTGGAACGAGCGGCCACCGTCAACCTGCAAACGATGATCCGGAGTCCAGCTGTTCCGAGCATCGTCTTTCCCAACGAATGTCCCACTTTTGGCTTCATCGCCAAGCGTTTGAACCTGACTCCCAGCGCCAAATCCAACAACGCAAACGACGCAAATGCGAAGGCTCCCTCCAAGATGAACTACGTCTTCTCCGGGGCGTACACTCCCATGTGCTGCCAGCTAGTCGCGGATACTGTAGCGAACGGATGGAACACCGCCAACTTGAAGAAAACGTTTGGCGACGCCGTCTTCTGCGAAGAAAACGTTTTATCTTCTGTGAACCGCCGTCCTGATTGCCGAGCCCAGAAGGCGATCCTGGTCTGCTTCATCGGAGGTGTGACCTACGCGGAAGTGGCCGGAATGCGGGCATTTGCTCAAAACAACAACTTCAGGATCATTCTGACCGCCACTCATATCATCCATCGAGAATCCTACATGAAAGCGATGGCAAATGCTGTACATTGAATATTGTTATTGTAGTATATTAGGTGCTATTTAATAAACCAAAGATGTGCTAATGGTGATTTGTTGTTCCTTATGTGTCGTGGGCTGGTTCGTTTCTCGGGTGGTTTCGAAACGAAGAAACTCGGAAACATGAGTCATTCAACGTTTCGGCAACAGAGCGCAGAGAAAGGGAGAGCGCAGAGCTCGTCAGAGACGAAGAATCATCCTCGGATGTTTGGACACAACATCCCCGCCCCGGGTTTATTCAATGTAAATGAGATCGGCAACTCTTTCGCCTTTGGTCCTCCTGTCGCTTTGTAAGTTGTTATGCGTGACTGTATTATGGGGAACAAAGATTTGCACATTGGTGGCGTTATCGGTGACGGCTCGACCGTGAGCTGGCATCGATAATGCGAAATATTTGGGTCAGCAGTCGCACATATTCAATGTACAGCACACCAGTTGGGAGCAGTGCTCACAATGGAATGCTCGAAAACAGTCCGCGGCGATGGTAAACAGCCGCACGAGAATCGGGAGTGCGCTGATAATCAACAAAACCATTTCAGCATGTTTTCTGCGGACAAAAGCGATCGCAAAGGACGGCGGCACTTCGATCTCGGGCGCTTCGGTCGTCTGCTATGACACTTTACATGTAAGGGAGTGCTTTCATACAGCAGAGTACTCTCGGATCCTGTTTAAGGGATGCACTGATGCTTGTGTTTTCACGTGTTACGCTGTGGACCACTGCAACGGCTCACAAGACGATTCCGTAGCCTGCGCTCCCGATATAACCACGTGAGGTTTTATTCCAATTAAACCTCATTTAATCGAAATAGTTGACCGTAACAATCTAACTGAAAATATCCTTCTCAGCTCTCGAATTCAGGATCGTCGTTATCACATTCGCCTCGATAATCGGAGTGTCTACCATCTGCTGTATCGCCTGTTTCTGCGCCCCCTGCTGTGTGTGCGCTGCATACATTCGTCGGCGGAGGAGCAACCGTCGAAATGCGGCCGAAGTAAGCTATGATCGACGACCTCCGACCAAATCAATTTCTCGTTGCAGGATTCCAAGACCAACGGTGCCCTTATTTGAACTTTACTGACAATAAAACAATTGAAAAGATCAGCGATCACTGAATCGATGAGAGAAATGCTGCCAGAGAGGTTTTCGGCGTTCCCAAGACTGTGCTTTTCTCGAGAGTGACGATCCTTTCAAGCTTCCGCACGCCACTTCGCTTCTTAATCGACGATCCTATCCTAAAAATACAAACTATACTCATCTGAACACAATAGAACCTACTTCTTAACAGGCGGTGTCAACATATTGACGGGAGTTGAATTCTTCAAGAGCGGCGCCCCCTTCTGCTCTCGAACAATGGATTCGTCTAAGAATTCTTCCTCCGCTGCCACGGATCGTTGTGGAAGAACTCCACAGCGCAAGACATTCTTGCACCCGATGCATTGTGCCCAAGGCTCGATCCTTCTAAAATCAAAAATAAACTTGGGATATGACCACTTATATAACAAACTTTTTCTTGTCCATCGTCTTCGGTTTCTTCCGTTTAAGAAGCACGCGCAGAGTTCCGTTATCCCCGGACAGCGCTATGTGACATCGATGACATCGCACTTCGGATGACTTAGATTCCTTAATGTAATTCTAAAAGTGAATCTAGAATACAAATTGAATTCAGTGCTCTTACATGAGCGGCTCTTAAATCGTGAGCCTCATAGGAAAGCCGAGATCGTAAAGAAGTCGGAAACACTTTCATGGACGAGAGTTGTTCCTTGAACCGGGCCGTAAGCAGGTCTGGGTCTGCAGCCGCCGCCATCCTAAAGGTGGAATCTTCATAAAGGTTTACTAAATCAACCTCTCCACGACACATAAAGGTAGCAAAGCCTCATCGGCCCAAGAGAAACACTCGATTAATAATTCAACTTTATTGGAACAAGCTTGAGGTAACATTCAATCCCGGCCAAATCTGTGACACATACGCGATTGTTAGGATGAAGGATAAACAAATCGAAGTGATTGGCAAGATAACAAGGAACCAGGGAAAAGTGCTACAATGCCAGCCAATCGAACAAAGCCACAGCGACATCGATCGTGGGGGTGGTACTATCATTAAAGGTTTATTCTCAACAAAACGAAACAACTTTTGGGGTTACCAAGAAACGATGTCGCCAAGGCGCATTAATAACAAGTACGTAATAAGCAACAATTCAGCCAGGACGATGTTGCACGCTTAGGCCTTGGTGTTATGCTGAGCAGCACGTTCGCGCTGACGCTCAGCGAGGAGATCTTCGGCGTGCTTCAGGACGTTGGCGGCTTCCTGAACCTTGGCTTGCAGAAGCTCTTCGTTTTCGAGCATCATGAGAAGCTCAGAGTTGTCCATCTCGAGCATCATTCCGGTGATCTTGCCGACATCGACTTCGCGGCAGTAATTCTGGATGAGCGGATAGATGCGCTCTCCAAGAAGCTGCTTCTGGTCCTGAAAAATACGCAGTTAGAATCGTCGTGACTTTGTGTCAATGTACCTGAGGAGTGGCCTGAGCCAGCATCTGGGTGGTCAACGGCTCCAGAGTCATGGCGGGAGGCGCGTTCTGGACGCGGTTGGGAGCGTTGCCTCCGACGAACTGGTTAGGGTACATTCCCGGCTGCTGGGGTCCCTTTCCACCCATCTAGATAGCCAAAATTATTCTTCTGTTCAAGTAAGAGTCTACTTACCTGTCCTCCCATTGGGCGAACTCCAGGCTGTCCCTGCTGCATGGCGTTGCCCTGCATGCGCTGGGGTCCGGGACGAGCGTTGCCTCCCTGGTTGTTGTACTGGTTGCGCATGCCTCCGTTGCCGGGTCCGCCGGGCCCGCGGCGTCCGACTTGTCCCCCGTACCCACCTCCCTGGACCATGTAAGGAGACTGGACGGCTCCGAATCCGGCGGCGGCGTTCATGGCGTTCCAGCGAGGAGCACCAGGCCTCATCGGCGCGTTCTGGATGGCAGCGGTCTGCATGAAGGTGGCACGCTGGTTCTGCATTCCGGACGAGACGAAGTATCCCGCGTTGGGGGTGTACATGGTGCCAGGCATACCGTTATGCATGCGGATGGAGGCAAGACGCTGCATGTACTGCGAAGCAAGCTGAGCCTTGCGGTCTTCCTTGCGCTGGGCCAAGGCAACGTAGAGAGGCTTGTTTCCGAGCATACGATTGTTCATCTCGGTGACGGCCTTGGTGGCGTCGTCGGGCTTCTCGAAGCAGACGAATCCAAAGCCCTTGGAGCGGGCATTCTCGTCGCACATGACCTATAATGTAGAGTTTAGGATCGGTTTACGAACGGATAAGGTTACCTTGGCGCTGGTGATGGTTCCGTAAGCTTCGAAGTGCTGGCGAAGAGAATCATCGTCGACGGAGTCGTCGAGGTTCTTAACGTAGAGGTTGACGCCCTGGTATCTCTGCATGCGCTCGACTTTCTGCATTTCGTAGCGGCGCTTGAGCTCGGCGAGGCGTTCGCTCTTCTTTTGGGCACGGCAAACAACGAGCTTGCGTTCAGTTCCGACCTCGTATTCGTTCATCTCGTTGACGGCCTTCTCAGCATCTTCGGGGTTCTCAAAAGCGACAAAGCCGAATCCCTTCGACTTTCCTTCACCGTCGTTCATGACAGCGCAGCTGGTAACGCTGCCGTACTTTCCAAACATTTCTTCCAACTTCTCCTTGGTCAATTCCTCGCCGAAGTTCTTGACGAACACATTGGTGAAGCGACGAGTGGTCTCTCCCATCTCGCGCAGGCGGGCAGCACGGGGCTGGAACTTTCCAACGAAGCTAAAAACATTGATGAGTCAGTCACCCGAACAGAAAACACATGTGGCGTACACTTTCTTCCCTTCGAGGAGCATTCCGTTGACCTTGTCGATAGCCTTCTGGGCAGCTTCTTCGGTTTCGAAGTGGATGAAACCGTAGCCCTTGCTGTTTCCGTCCTCGTCTTGGGCGACCTTGCAGCTGAGGATCGCACCGAACATGGAGAAGGTGTCGTAGATCGACTTGGTGTCAATACCCTTGTCGAGGTTCTTGATGAAAATGTTTCCTGCTCCCGAACGGCGCATGGCCGGATCACGCTGCGACCACATAATGCGGATGGGCTTTGAGTTCATGACGTCAAAGTTCATGGTGTCGAGAGCACGCTCAGCTGAAAGAACCAAGTTAAGGACTGCGTGAATCACAAATGGAACTTACCATCGGCTGGCTGCTGGAAGTTAACGTAGGCGTATCCCAAAGAGCGACGGGTGATGGCGTCACGGCACACACGGATGGAGAGGACTGGTCCCGCGCTGCTGAACTTCTCGAAGAGCTGGGCCTCGGAGACGTCGGGGTGGAGGTCGCCGACGTAGAGGGAAGCCATCGGGTACGACGGAGTCATGTTAGCGGCGACGGGAGCGGCGACGACTTGAGGAGCAGGATTCGTCATGATTCTGGAACAGTCCTATTACTTGAATGACCACTGACCGATTTAATTTAAATGGAGAAGCGCAACCAAAATGCAATACAAACAATTCTAAAAATAAATGCGAGCGCGAAAGCGATGCTAGAATGTTCGCGCTTTCAGAGTTCCGCAGCTGAGAGCTGTTCGCAGAAAACAACCCGGAAGTGAAAAACTGGCGTGGAAGGCCACACACAACGCAAGAGCGACGACCAAACGGCCGTTACGCCAACTTCAGCAACCAACGAACGCCAAAATTCGAAGACAACGCGATTTCGCAATTTTTCGGTTTCTGATGCAAGAGCGAGCAGAAATCACAAATCAAGTAAGAACCTACCAGGTGGATCCGAAGAAGACGATGCTTTTTTTGGAGTTTTTAAAAAGTTTTGAAATTTTTTTTTATTTTTTGGCGTTTTTAAGAAAGCAGTGACAGCGATTGCAGTCCCGCTTCACTTGCTACACGCGGCGAGTGATACACCCGACCAAGAGCGAAAACAAATGGAATCGGGGAGGCGGGCGGCGATGCGAGTGCGATTACCGTACGTTCGCACCGCACTTCGCGGCGGGACCACCGGTTTCAAACTTCGCGTCGGTTTCGGAAACTTCTTCTGTTCGGCCACGGCTGCTGCTTGGCGCGAGAATCGTGACAGTCGCCGCGAAAACGCAGACGCCGACGGAGTTCGGGAGCTGATCTCGAGATTGAGCGCGTTTTGGGACTGTTTACAAGGGTTTCTATCAGCTTGAAGTGGATTCGCTTTTGACCTTCCTCGAAAAAGTGGCTTCATTGTGGTTGTTCCGTGAAATACGATTACTTTCGCCTTTCAACGTCACTCTCTCAGCTCTGCTCATTTCAGCGGGTCAACGATGGTGAAGGGGTCGCCGCCTAATATCCGCCACTCGCCAACGTTCGGCGGCGTTCCGATGAACGACTGCTCGGATCCGGAAATTCCAAACAGATCTGCGTTTGAATCGTTGGTAATCTTTATTCTTTTGTCATACATCTCTGAAACAAGTTGTTTTAGGTCGAGCGCATTAACGTAGAAACCAAGAATCTACACGCTGAGGAAGGTTTTGGAATTACCCAACATCTATCTAACTGTCAGTTTTAGATTGACAAATGGCACACGGAAGAAAATATCGAGTTTTTGAAGATGCTGCGGAACAAGAAGTCGTCGCTTTACGAAGAGTATAAACCGTTCTTAAGCAAGGAGAAAGAGCTGCGAGCTGTGGTAGAGGAGCTCACAAACCAGATGAGGGCACTGGATAAGGAAATTTCGCAGGTTGAAAAGGACATGATGTACAAGAAGGAGGAGGTCGCTCTGGAGAAGCTGAAAAAGTTGGAGGACCAGTACAGGAAGAACAACAAAGTCCGCGACGAACAAGCGCTTGTGAACCAGATCGACAAGATGAAACGGAACATCAGAAAGTTCCAGTACGTGGAAAACTGGCTTGACCACTTTACTTACAAAGATTATTACAGAAAGTATAATCCACTGGTGGAACAGCTGACGGGTGTGAAGGAGGAACTGAACAGCCAGTACAAGAAACTTCGGGTATGTAGGAGTTATTTCGATGTCTGAGTGATGAAACTATCACAGGAGGTTCGAGCGACACTGCGAAGCATTCAAGCCAAGATTTCTGAGTGCAAGCAGCAGCTCGCGAGTTTCCTTAGGACATACAATGAGAATCGCAACATGCTTCGGCAGCTGTATGAGCATAAAAGAGCGGCCATCGAGAAGTATCAAAACTCGCGGACGACTTATCTTGATTGGCGCAACGCGAAGGTTTGTATAATGAGTTTGTGTAGGGAGTCAACATTTGTTTTCAGCGATCGTATGATCAACTCATGGGTTACTCAACCTCAAGCTGCCCTGTGAAATCTTGTAGGACTCCTTGCTTGTGGAAAACTTTGACACGAGGCTTTCAGTTGATAACGTGGACGAATTTGAGCCATTTTACGAACAGAAACAAACCTGCGTGCGTCTTATCAACTACTTCCAATCTCTGCTCAATCGGATGGACGGAGCGGAACACAAGGAAGCCAGCAACGAAGGCTCGGATTCGGCCGACGAATTGCCCGAATCCTTTGAGAAGCTTAAAATTGGCAATAGGAAGTCGATGGAAGGTGTTGCTGCCGTACCCAAACCGAAGACCTTGCGTTTCCGTAAACGCGGAGCTCAGAACGTAGTAAGTCCTCCCTGAGATCAATTCAATTGTAAATACGTTTTTCAGCCCCTCTCGCACAGCATGGATGTAATTCGTATGCTGAGCGTTACCGACACCCAAGTGCCAATCACGATCGCAGAAGTTCCCACAGCGCTTGCTCAAGTTGAGAAACTCCTCGAACACTACAGTAGCCAAACAAACGTTATCGACTGGTCAGCGATGGATTTCGAACAGAGCCACACGCCCTCGGTGTCCATGTCCCTCGCTTCGGTCACTGGCAGCGATATAGATTCTCCTTTTCTCAGTGGCTCGAATCTCCCAAGGTAAAAAAATTTGAACGGCCATATATGGTACTCTTTTCAGCCCTCGTGCGACTGTTACGGATTTAACCGCTCAAGAAACAATTCATAATGTGAATTAAGAATGAGGACGGGTCGTGACTATTTGTACATATGATACGTGTAAATTTATTGTTAAAGTTCATCAAATTTTTGTATATCTGTTTATTGAAAGACATTTTCGTTTTCGGTGCTCCGGAATCTCATGTACACAGGCATTATTATGGTCATTGAGAGTTAAGGCAGTTGCAAAAGGACTTTGGGTTCAATTGATCCTTGGTCTCATTAGAAGAACCGCGACTATGATACCCAGGAGGAAGGCGAAGAAGATCTTTTGTGACACCGAAGGATGCAGAATTGGGGGAATGATCGAATCAGTCGCGGCCGGCTCGTGGTGCGTTGGGAACATCAGAAGCGTGGAGCACGCGAGCGCCAGAAACACGAGGACCAGGAAGTTCCCGTTGGATATCTGAAACCGTTCTCAGCTTGTGGATTCGATCGATCTCTGGAAGGACTCACGTTGTCATCTGGCGCAAACTGCCTCTGTGGCATCGTTTCTTGTGAGAAACGCGAGTTTACTCTAGTGCGCGGAATGTTGTGGAACGACGTCCGCTCCAGCGACTCTTTGTTGTTCTCGGGATACTCGAGCAGATGCACTTGGATCACCTTGCTTCCTTTATTCTAAACTCTTCGTTATTTCGTCGCCAAACACACGCACCTACAGAGGGATCGCGTTCTCGGTGGATTTCAACTTTGAAGTAGTCCACGAGCCCAATGAGGCTCCTGTCCGTACCAGCTGTCAGGTGCCTTATCGATCTAAATCACGTGACTCAACGGTGATGCCGTCGGTTTCGAGTTTCTTACATGTCGACCGCTCGTTTGGCGTGGATAACTCCGGACGGTTCCAGAACCGTATATTTCCGTGAAGCCGTGGATAAAACTGTAAAAATAGGAAGCTTAAAATGCAACTGGATTGAAAATACCTTTGTACACAATGGGGAACTCATAAGGATTGTAGAGGGTGAGGATCTTCCGCTCTTGAGGAACCGAATGAGCAAACTGGATGAGGTTGGGGAATAGGAAAACCGGCAATGAGGAAGATGATGTGTCCGAGAGCCCGCCGTACAAGTGTTCCATCTGTGCGTCTCCTGGATTGTTTTCTTGCAACCACACGATTTGCCACTTTTAAGTACGTCACGTGGAAGGAACGAACCCGTGTTTGTTCAGAGTACATGATTAGGTGTCATTTTTAAAGTTGTATTATTTAACGTTAAGAACACACAGAAACATTACAATAATAACAATTCACGAAATAGATTAATAATAATACGTCATTGTGGTGCACAGCACGGAGACTTGTTCAGGATACACTCAAAATCATCACCATTATCTTAGGAAGGGTTTGCGAGGGAGGGAAATACAGAAACTGGAGGGGAGGAAGAACAGGGCTAGAGGACGACCTCTGGTGATTCCCGCAGATCGACGATGACTAAAACAGGGGAAAGGGGCTCACTTCATCAAGAAAGCCAACAACGAACCAGCACAGGATATATAACAATCTTATATACAAGTATGGCCCGCTGAGAGTGAGAAGAAACGTGACGACAACGATGAAGAAAGCGCGACTAAAATAAATATCTGAACAAACGAGGGACGTCGTCTGCCCGACAATCAGATCAATCAAGGGGATCGAAGACCCGTGGACACCAATAAGTTCGAATTGATTAACACATACAGGGATGACTGAGAAGACGAGGAGGAGAGGGAATAACGAACCATTGCGTGAAAGACAACAATAACAATTTCGTACCCTAAACAATGGATGACTGTAACCACAATGTAAAGAAAGACCAATTAACACAGAATTATATCGAAGAAGTGGAAACAAGAAAAGAGGACAATCACGGACAGAACGTTTAGTCAAAGAAAAACGATTAATCAAAGATGAAGATACAAATAAACGTCTTAGCGCGAGTTATCTGACATAAATAACATCTTCAGTCCCACCAGTCCTGAAATGGAAATCAATTAGGAAACGACTGAGAAAACATTGACGTACGTTAGCGTTGGCGCGTCCACCGCCGCCGGAACGCTGTTGCTGGTTGCCTCCGTAGAAGTTGTTCGAAGGGCCGCCAGATCCGTAAGAGCTGTTTCGCTGGCCGGCGTTCGAAGACATCGCGTTCGACGAGGACCCGCCACTATACTGCACACGATGATCGCGTCCACCAAATTTGTTTCCTCCCGACTTGAAGCGGTTTCCTCCGCCACCGCCGCGGCCGTAGCGCTGCGAGTCAGCGGCCTGTTTCTCAAGCCAGTCGGGAAGCTCTTGGTTCGCCTCAACGATCAGTTCGGCGAGATCGCGAGCGATGTTGCGGTTCTTGTCGTTGAAGAAAGAAGTCGCGATACCTGAAACGGTCCATGGCAAGACAATGCAGCGAGGTCAAAATGAAACATACCGACATTTCCTACGCGACCAGTACGACCGATACGGTGAACGTATTCATCCGAGTCACTGGGCAGATCGTAGTTGATGACGTGTTTGACATTAGGAATATCAAGACCACGAGCAGCGACAGCCGTGGCGACCAGAATGGGAGTCTGTCCACTGCGGAAGGAGTCCAAGTGTCGTTCGCGCTCAATCTGCTTAAGATCGCCGTGAATGGCGACCACATTGTATCCTTGACGGTTGAGCAAGTACGCGAGCTCGCTGGCACCGCGCTTTGTTTCAACGAAGACTAACGTTAGCGCCTCAGGCTCATTCGCATCGAGAAGATCCATGAGGACCGATCGCTTATCGCTTTCTTCAACCCAGATGACCTGAAAGAAGTAACACGTGAACCCGACCAGCACATAACAACAGAATATACCTTCTGCTGGATGTTTTCGGAAGTCGATCCAACACGTCCGACGGCAAGAAAGACGTAGTTGGGCATGAGGAAATCTTGAGCCAAGTGCTGAATTTCCTTTGGGAACGTAGCGGAGAACATAGCCGTCACGCGTTCGCCCTTCGGGGGCATAGTTCCGAGTTCGACAATCTGGCGAATCTGGGGTTCGAAACCCATATCCAACATGCGATCAGCTTCGTCCAAAACTAGGAAGCGGCAGGCGTCCATGCCGATGAAACCTTGCTGGATCACATCAATAAGACGTCCAGGAGTAGCGATGAGAATATGAACTCCAAGCTAAAGCGGGTTGTTTAACAAAGTCATGAAGATTACTCGCTCACTCTAAGCTTGTTGATCTGATCCTTGTAATTTTCGCGACCTCCGTAAAGGAGCGCCGAAATGATGGGCGTGCGGTAAGCGAACTTCCGCGACTCGTTGTAGATTTGAAGGGAGAGTTCGCGAGTTGGGGAGATGACGAGCGCGGCCGGAAACTGGCAACGCTTTCCGTCAGGTCGGACTGCCGACTTCATCAAAGCCGAAGGGCCATCCTGCAGGACTCGGTTGATGAGCGGCACCAAGAAGGCCGCGGTCTTTCCGGAACCGGTTTGAGCGCAAGACATCAAATCACGACGCGTATTAAGCGTGGGGATGGAGTACTTCTGCACTGGGGTGGGGCGATCATAACCGCTCTTCTTGATGTTATCTTCGATCCACGGGTGCAGACTGAGATCAGCAAACTAAAACGTCAAAAATAAACAAACGAAAAGACAGAAGAGCACGAACCAAATTGATCGGAGGTGGGATATCTTCACCAGTAGCTTCGACCGGGATTTCTTCGTACTTATCGAAGTTGATGCCGGAGTTCATTCCAGAGAAAAGCTCTGACTCCAGAGTGGCATCAGGTGGTCCTTGTTCAGTCCATGCTTGGGCTCTGTGGTGTTCAGGAGCAGGAGCAGCATCGTTCAGCCGATCCCATCGGCCACCTCGCGAGGGAGCCCCCTGCTGCCCTTGGTTTTGTTGTCCCCACTGGGATTCGTCGTGCATTGAACGCTTATCATAGCTAAAACGCAATCATACGGTTTCAAGCGAATGCTCATCAAATATTACCTGAATCTTCCTTGGTACTGGTGACGGCCGCCGCGGTTAGATCCGTAGTCGCCGCTAAAAATATACGTTTAATCGATGATTCTTCTTGTGAATGTCTACCGAGGAGCAGGTCCTCCACGCTGGTAGGTGTTGGTGCGGTAGCCGCCGTCGTTGAATCCAGCACGTCCGCGCATGGGCTGCTGTCCCATGGGTGGCTGCTGTCCATAGCCGTTTCCACCCCATCCGCCGTTGCTGTAGTCTTGCGGGACGGCGGCGAAACTCTGACTCTTGCGCATGGCACCTCCGCGGTCATAGCCGCCTTGGCCGTAACCGCCTTGACCATACTGCTGATGACTGCCGTAATCCGGGGCAGGCGCTCCTTCGGGAATCGATTCCTGGGCCTTTCCGCGCAAGTATGGAGGAACGTAACGCCCTCCGCCACCTAAAACTTAACCACCAATTAATTTTATTCCAACATTCGACACATACGTCCACCAGGGTTGTTAACCGGAGCTCCTTGGTGATTGTCGTTCACATAGCCTTGCTTGTATACTTGGCCACCTTGAGCATAGTCCTTACTCATAACGCGTTAACAAAGTTCACCTGAAAAAATCACAAAGGTTAATGGCGAAGGTACGAAAACAACACGAACAGCAATTATAAAACTGGCGAATTTGCTCCGAGAGATTTGCTCCGAGAATCTCGATCGCAGACTAAACGAACTCAACACGATTTGGTCAATTCTGAGGAAAGGTGAATCATTCACTGGAGCTCGTCACGTCATATGAAGAGCGAACTCAAGTTCAACATCGCATATCTCTCGGATACAGAGGGAGCCGTTCTAGAAGGAAATACACTCGAAAACGACCCAACCGATGCGTTTTGCAAGGAGAACTGTCGCATCGTGATGTGTGAACTCGAACGCGCTACAAACTCAATGGTGGTTGCGAAATCTGGATCGAAGACAGTCGACCGGCGCAAGAAATCTTCTTTCCTGGGAAAGCGCCGCGTCGCCGGAGTAGGGTCGCAGAGACCTCCCTAAAATCGACTCGGATATCGATCGAAACGCAGGAGACGCACGCGCTGAACGACGCTGTGGCCGCTGTCGCTCGATACGGTTGCAGACTGCAATCCGGTCGTGTCGAGACCCGGACGGTGAGCAAAATTAGCGAATGTCTAGACGACCTGAGGAGCGACATCGCGTCTTGTGTCTCATCTACTCGCATAAGCGGCGGTTTTGGAGTTTTGCAGAAGCCCCGCGCGGCGTGGAAATCTCGTTCGACACCCGAAAGCAGTGTTCGAATCGGTTCGTCGAGCGCTGGCATTCGAACGAAAGCGTGACCAGTTACCGTACTTACGTTTGTGCAGTCGTCGCTATGAGAATTTCGGCGTCGAATGTTATGCGACCAGCTGTGAGTTATTTATGCGTCGGTTTGTAAGACGTCGATCCGTTTGTTCGAGGGAGGGCGATGCCCGATGCGGTCAAAGGGGCCGAAGAGATGCGAGCGGAGTCCATTTCGCCTGAGACGTTGTAGACACGCTCGCGCTACTCCCTCTAGACGGTCTAGATCGCCGCGCATTCGGGTTTCAAGACGGCGATTTCATCATTCAGACTGCGCGGGGATTCGCGATAGATTTGCGCAGGATTTGCGAAAGTACAAATCAGCAGCGGCAGCCAAACGAAGGTCGACGGTCGGGGCATCCATCGACGTCCCCAAGCGCCCGCCGCCCGTCCAATCGATTTCACCACCCCGCCCCAATCACAAGCATCTGTGTATGGGCATCTCGTTGCACGGCGCGCCGAACACAGGCAGTTCTGCCGATTAGCAAAATAAAGAAATTAGAGGAGCTTCTGTGAAACATGACTATTAGGTGGTTTTTGATGGTTTTTGACTTCATATTATCGATTAATTTCGAATGCCTTTGGGAGCGCGTGTGTTTGCCCGTTCCTCTTCAATATTTACTTGTTTTCCCGATCAGCAGTTGAGAATTCCTGATTACAGCTCGAAGCCCATGTCGAGTTCTGATTCGACGAAGCCATCGTCGTCATCCGTCAACCTAGAGGGACTGCAGCAGCAGCCGAGAAAGCGAAACTCCCCGGCCTCCAGCGGCCGCAAGGAAGGCGAAACCTCTTCTGCTGCCACCGCTTCGAGTTCAGGCCCTGGGTTGCCGAAACTGCGGAAGCTCTCCCACGGAAAGGGAATTGAAGCCCAAGCAACCGATGATCCAAACGCACCGTCCTCCAGCCGAGCTTCATCTGCGTCCACCGAACTACAGTCGTCTCCAGGAGTGATAAGTTACGGTGCTAGTCCGGATCCCGACCTTTCGCGAAGAGGTCAAAACAGTCGTCAATTGAAGCATCTTACTGATTTTTTCCCGAACCAGCAGGATTCTGGCGGACGTCTGACTCGCTCTCGTGCTCGTCAAATGGGTTCGCAGGTAAGATGCAAACTCAAATGAGAGCCTGTTGTACAATGTTGTAGTATTTCAGCCCTCTTCTTCCCATAGTCAAGGCTCACCCGATTCCGTTCAAGGTCCTAGTTCCGCTCAAACTGGTCGACAGCGATCTTCCCTTCAGTCCGTTTAAAATTTGTAATTCGTTAAGTTTTTTTTGTATTTTTCAGCATTTCTCGACGGACTGGATCTATCCAGCACGCGTCCACTTCCCGTGCTGCTCGTGCTAGCCAACCTTCCGGAAGTGATTCTCCACAAGGAAGCTATAACGCTGGTCAACAAGAAGCGGAAGTTGCGAGAGCTTTTGCTGAGTAAGTTTTACAACCTTGAAAGATTCTTAAGACACTGCATAACGGTTTTCATGCTATTGGTAGTTCTGAAAACTTCAACGAGGATGTTTTAGAGGGGGTAACGCGCAAGATGACACTTCCATTACTTCGTCTGACCACCAATTAGCGTACTATCGGCCAGGAATGGGGATGTTTGACGTCCCTTATTTTTCCGATGCCGGCGTATCCATCAGTTATCCCAACTCGGTGGGGCAGCAGCTAACGCGACTTATATTTACAGTCTTTTGCAGAGCATGGATTTCCATTTTCAGCAAACATCCGTGCATTACGGTGGTGGCCAACCTACCAGTGGCTCCGCTGCACATCATTCTTCTCCGATGATGATTATAAACACCCACAACGCAAACGCATATTCAGATGCGTTGACGGATTCGCCAGCATCGACGATCTCTGTTTTAGACAGCTCTCACATGTCGGTTCAGCCCGCTTATGCGGGCCACTCCACAGTTGGTATTGCATCGGGTGTGGATGGCTCACAGGCTCACTCATCTCCCAGTGCAAGGTTAGCCACCGTCCGTAGTTTATCTTAGTCGTTTGCATAGTCAGGGAATTAGAAAGCCATTGAGGGGAAGGATACGGCGCATATGTGCTAAACACAAGACGCGACATGCGTAGGACTGCTTAAATTTTTATTTTAAGGCTGTTATTGTAACAAGTGCTAATAGTAACATATTTTCAGGAGTCAAGCGGTCCACGCAGCCTCGGCCTTTCTAGGAACTCTAGTTCCTCGCATGCAGCAATTCCTTGGTGGGGGCAGCAGCTCCAGTTCCAGCGCGGCCATGTCAATGTCGCACCATCTTGGAGCTACAAGTAAGTGGTCCTTGTTTTTCCGTATCCTTCATGCTGTGAGTAATGCGCTGAATCGCACTTTTACAAATTGACGCCGCTTTTGTCCCGGCATCGCTTTTGGTACAACATCACCAAAAAAGGGTGTGTATCTCGGTTTCCAGCTCTTTGTTGTCTCCTGATGAGTAATCGTAATTAGAACATGTATGCGTGGTTGCCCAACAAATAGATAGAAGTTTCGTTTGTAATCGCTGTCATTTAAAACACAGTTTTTAATGGATTCTATATTTCCTATTTCTTGCAGACAGTCGCATCATGGCTATGTTGGATGGTCTCAGAAGCAGCAATGAGCTTCGCCAAGCCGAAGCTGCCGGAGAACTGGCCGAAATGCTTCTTCTTGGAAATGAAGAGAGTCTTCCCAACCTTCCCGTCAGAGACATTCTTCAGTGCCTCATCTCTCTGCTCCAGAAAGAGCACAACTTTGAGTTGGTAGGTATACAAACAAATTTTCTGTTTCACACAGTGCCTTTAGATGCTGACCAGCGCTCGCTGCATCACAAACATGCTGGAAGCCTTGCCCAGGTCGCTTCCGGTGATCGTCGAAGCGGTTCCTCTTCTGCTGCAGAAGCTTAAACGCATTGAATGTATCGATGTGGCAGAGCAGTCCTTGATTGCACTGGAAGTCATGTCAAAGAGAAATGGAAAGAATATCATGACGCAGGTAGATTTTCCACGAAAAAAAGCAACCTTAAACATTCCATTCAGGGTGGAATTGCAGCGACTATCTCTCACGTGGACTTCTTCTCACTGCCAAGTCAACGCCTCGCGTTCCAGATTGCCGCTAATTGTGCTTTATATGTGACTGCCAATGATTTTGGACATGTCCGCGACTCGCTGAATGACTTGACACAGCGCTTCAGTATGGACGTATGAGCTGTAAAACTACATCAGAAGACTAATTTATAAGCTTTCAGGACAAACGATCTCTTGAATCCGTTTGTTTGCTCTTCTCCCGTCTTGTCGACAATTTGAAGATTCACCCTGACAAGCTTCGCGAAATCGCTGGAGAAGACTTCGTTTTCCTAAAAAATGTCCAACAGCTGGTATGGATTCTTTCTACCGCACATTCACTCAAAATTTACGTTTTAGCTTGTCGTTCAGCCGATGAGTATTGGATCCACGACTTTCCTGTCACTGATCCGTACTGTGCGTCTCATGGCTAGCAGATGCAGTGACATCGCGGTCGCGTTGGTAAAGATGGACTTTGCCGTTTCCCTGCGCACTTTGCTTGCGGGACCGGACGACGGTAGCGGAGAGATCGAGTTGGTCAGTCGTCCATCCGCCCAGCTTCATGAATTGGTTGCTCTTATTGGGTATATCCCCCAGTAGTGCCATATTTATCTAAAACTTCGATTACAGTGAGCTTCTCCCTCGTCTCGCGGTCGACGGAATCTTCGAAATCGATCGCGTTTTGGTCGCGTCTTCTGGAAATTTCAGCGGCCAGTCGGTTCTTACTTGGGTGTGGCAGGACGATGACGGACAGTGGAGGCCGTATTCGCCGAACGACAACCGAGCCATCGAAGTGGCTCGTGAAAACGGAGAAAATGATGTTGTACTGGAAATCGGAAGCCAGATGTATACAGTAAATCTGGCAGCCTCTATGCAGATCAATCAAGCCACTGGGATGCAGCGAACCATCGCGCGTCGAATCTCTCACCAGTCGGGCGTTTCCTCCTTCACTATGGTTGGGCTGAGTGGTAGCGAGTACTCCACTGATAGTAATGAAGAGGATAGCCGAGCAGCATTGCCTTCTGAGGACCGAAACGCTTTGATGAATGTCATCGAGGAGCTTTTGCCTATTCTTGTTCATATTGATTCAACTTCGGTAAGACAAATGATTTTGGTGCGTTTTAGTGATTTTTAAAAATATTTTAGAGCGCAACTGTCTTGAGGTTCGAAACTTTACGGGTCATTATGCGTATGATCTACGCTATCGGTGAAGATATGGAACGTTTGCTTTCAAAGCTGCCTCTTTCGGGTCACATTGCTGGAGCACTTGGCAGCACTCAACCTAAGGAAATCAGCTTGGTCGTCTCCGGACTACAACTTGTCCATATTCTCCTGGAGAAACTACCTCACGTGTATGGACCAGTTTTCAAGAAAGAGGGCATTGCGCATTCCGTAGAGAAGTTGGTCTCTCTGTTTGTTCCAAGTGCTCCCGAATCATGTGTAAGTTTAAGGTAGTTTCCGCAAATATGAAACGGTATTTTAGCAACCGTCATCGTCAGGAACTGGGACGCGCCTCAGGACTCGCCCGGCTTCGAGTTCGGGTAGCCACGATGACCCCAGCCAAGGTGCAAGTAGCGACGCTGCCCCGCCCAAGAAGGGAAGAAAGACTTCGGAAAGTCCGAGCAAGAAGGAAAAGGACTCAAAAAGGCGCAGTGTGGCGGCTTCCGCCAACTCTTTCCTGAACGCCTTGCGTCTTCCCTCTTTTTCGAGGTCAACTTCTCAAACTGGTAGTGCTGCCAGTAGCTCCGGAAAGTCCCACCGGGCACCGTCGGTTTCGGATAGCGAATTGAAGGATCTAATCCGCGAATGGATTTATATTGAAGGTTAACTTCCTTCGGTGTCATTTTCATCACGTGATTATTTCAGCCTCATATTTGCTTGAAAAATACCTCCACAAGGGCAAGGAAGACAAGAAGGACAATTTTGTTGTGAACGAAATGAAGAAGATTGCCAGTTTGCTCGAAATAAACGGCAAATCGGACCACGGATGTGAAGCTTTGGACAGCCTTCGAAATATCGTTCTCTCCAACGATATTACTCCCTTCGAGTTGAGTCACAGTGGAGTCATTGGTGCGCTCACGAACTATTTGACCAACACCGCTCAAGACGCGCACATACCGAGAAGATTGCGCCTGAAGAGATTCGCCGCTGTCTTCATGAATCTCCAGCCTGACAATCTGCGTCCAATGGATGAATCCGCATGGGAACCGCTGAGCTGCTTTGTCGCAAAACTCATTCAAACTACTGCTCACCTAGAACAGTTTCAAGTCAAGGTCACTGACTTGAGTGGAATGATTTCTTCGGCAGCCACTATTAGCAGCTTACGTGGGGCTCAAGCCCTCCGCTTTTTCCAAACGCACCAGATTCGCTGCAATCTGAGGAAGCATCCGTCGGACCGTCAGCTTAAGGAGTGGCGTAATGGTCAAGGATCGATCAAGGTATTTGCTTTTTTATCTTGGTTGTTTAAATGTACGCCCATGTTAAGGTTGATCCGTTTACCTCGATTTCGGCAATCGAACGATACTTGGTCGATCGTGGAATCTTCTCGAACTCCCAGGATGACGACTCTTCTGGAGACGACGACATGAGCGATGATCAACAAGAGAATTCACGGATGTCCGTCGACCAAAGCCAATCCAGCAGTAGTCGGGCTGTTGAGATTTACATGGGCGATACCCGAATTCCCAGCACGATGTCAGTGCTTCAGGCCATTCGCCAGTATTCTGCATCCAGTGGAGCTGACGGAGAACGAACCATGAACGCAGAGTTCATCTGGGGAACCGCCCACACGCTCTACTTCCGTGCAGCCACTGAAGGAACCGAGTCCTTGCAACAAATCGCTTCTGCTGAATCGTCTTCATCGTCTTCGTCATGGAGAAAGGCCGGTGATAAGAAGACGGACAGGAGGCGAAAGAGGAACACCGATAACAAGCTTTGGACGGGTGAGCGTTTAGAGAATCTGAATCAATACGCATTTTGTTTTTTAGAAGGATACATTCCGACTCAACAACAGCCTCTTGACGAATTCTTGTCGACGGAACTGTCGGACGAGCTCCGCTCCGACCCTTGCCATGATTCCTTGGTTCTTCTAAAAACTCTTTACGGGTTGAGCAGATTTTGGTGGTGTTTGTTTGCGGACGAAGAAATCCCGCCTACCTCCCACACTGCTCTAATCAGTTCATCGCACTTCTTGTCCACCAAGCTAAATGCTAAGGTTGCTCGGCAAATATCGGACTTCTTGTCAATTGCTACGCAGCAAGTTCCTCAATGGACAAAACAGCTGGTCAAAGAAATGTAACATTAATTGCCCCTTTTCAAATCTTCAATTTTTGCTTTCTTTCAGGCCTTTCCTATTCCCCTTCTCTACACGTCGGTCTCTATTGTACTGTACCTCTTTCGGCCGCGATCGCGCGTTGACTTTCATCATGAATGACATGGATGGAAGCGAGAACGAGGGTGATGCTGCCCGTCCTACGCCTCCTCGCATTGAACGAAGGAAGATTACAGTGGACAGGAACGACCTTTTGAACAACGCCCAAACGGTTATGTCCAACATGCAAACGACAAAGTAAGGTGTTTGGCTACTTTCCTATTTACTTAATTGCGTTTTAGAGCGATGGTCGAAGTTTCCTTTGATGGCGAAGCCGGAACTGGATTTGGACCTACTCTTGAGTTTTACTCTTTGCTAAGTCGTGAGCTGCAAAAGCACAGTCTTGACTTGTGGAGTGGATCAGCCGTGGAATTCGGCGAAGGAGATCAGCGCGCCGAATACACGTCCTCAGATGCAGGTCTGTTCCCAAAGATTGTGAACGGCTTGCCGATCAAGGAGATGGACGCTCGAACAAAGCGTTTTGAATTCATTGGACGTCTTATGGCGCAATCGCTGCTCGACATTCGAATGGTAAAATCGTCATTTTCGCTCTCATTGTTGAAACCCTGCTTTTAGCTTGACATGCAAATGAGTCCCGTTTTCTATAAGTGGTTGCTCGGCAAAGAAAACAGCATTTCAATGGCCGATCTCGAAGGATTCGATTCTTCGTTCTTCCGCAGTCTGCGAGAACTGGCGCTCACGGAAGACAAGGACTTCGAATACTTGGAGCAGTACTTCACTCTGCCCGGTGACGAATCCTTTGAGCTTTTGAAGGGAGGCAAAAATAAGGCTGTCAACAAAGCAAACGTCAACAAGTTCATCCAGGTAAGAATCAGAGTAGTTGAGGACAAAGGTTAACCTAACTTTAGCTCGTTGTGCACTGGAAACTTTCGGAAGGTGTGCGTCACGAAATGGAATCCGTTCGCCGCGGCTTCAATATGATTGTCGATCCAAGTCTTCTTCGGATTTTCGACGAAACAGAGATGGATGAGCTGTTCTGTGGATGCTCTGAAGCGTCCAGTGAAAAAACGTGGAATAAGGCCGCCCTTCAACAGAGTAAGCTCTGTTTCCACAACTTTACCTAAACATTTGTCTCAGATATCAAGCCTGACCACGGATACTCTCATGACTCTCCACAGGTCCAATGGTTGATTAAGATGCTTCTTAACTACACCACTGAGCAGGTACTGTGGACACCTAAGATGCTGCGATTCTGATTTTAATGTTTTAGCGTCGCAACTTCCTTCTGTTCGCTACGGGTTCCACGCGATTGCCCTTCGGTGGTTTCCGCTCGCTGAACCCACCTTTGAAGGTCGTGAAGAAGGCGGTCACCTACGCTAACTGCGACCACGAGTTACCGTCAGCTATGACTTGCTACAACTATCTCAAGGTACCTGCGTATTCAAGCTACGAAATCTTTGTGGAAAGGTACTTTTTGTTTTTTGTTCTACAATTAATTCTTTCCCTTTCAATTCCAGGTTTTCCATTGCGCTACAATTCAGTCACAGCTTCCACCTCACATAAAGAAGTCAACAAGTTCTCCGATTTAATCGGTTGTGTAAATCTAGTTTTCGTTCATATTAAAGAGAAATCATACTCCTACCGCATGTACATATATTAGCTTTGTTATGGGTGTCATTCTTTTATTTTTGCAGTCCTGTTATGCTCTGTTCTGACCATCTATGCAAATGTTTAATAAATGACATATTGACACAAATTTTTTAGTAAACATTGAATTCAAGTGGAAGATCTCTTGCGCTCTGTGGAGGTCGGACCAAGCAGTCCCTGATCGCTATTGTGAAGGGTTTCGAGAGCTAACATCCTTTCGCTACTCGAAGAGGACGCCCGGATAAGATCGTTCCTCCCTAACGCTCGAATACATTTTCTCGAGACGAGAAGTCACAAATCCAAACCGAAAATGAATTTAACACCACCGTCAACAAGCAACTACATTTTCCCCCAAATGCACAGGGTATTTATTTAGCCGAACATTTCCATTAAAATAATAAATTATCACCAAACAATGACCCTTTCGCGCAGGCGTACCTTCGATCAGTCGCGTTCGGCGATGGCATTCAAATGGGAGTCGATGTCATCCGAGGACAACTTTCTGAAATGTTCCAAGTTATCATCGAGTTGGTTCAAATCTGGCTTGCCTGAAGCTCTTATCATTCTTGGAAACAACGACGACTTCAACGTCGGCGGCCTTCAGGTCGATTCCCACGGCGCTCTGGAGTCCCTCGAGAGCAAGCTGGATCGTTTCGTTGTGATCATAGTCGAGTTTCTTCTTAAGTCGCTTCTCCAAAAAGCTGTTCGCCGGCTGTTGCTTGACTCCGACGCTGACGCCGCGCATGCCCCTAGAACGGAAACGATAAGTTCCGCGTCGAACCAAACAAATCAAACCTGAAGTATCCAGCGGGGTCAACGCGGAAGACCTGCGGTCCGTCTTCATCGTCATAGGAGATCATGATCATAGCTGCAACATCACAGCGTTGATTATTTGGCTCAACCGTCAAGACTTACCCGCTCCCAAAGAACGCATTTCGGCATTCTGAGTGTAGAACTGGTTCAGGTCAGCCATGCGTCGCGCCAGTTGCTCGATGGGCATATTGTATCCATGCTCGTACTTCCAGTTCGCGGCCTCGATCTGCGCGCGGCGAACCTGGAATTTGCTATCGGGTATCATGCCGATCATGGCGCATCCGACGCTCGGCGAAAGCTGATACACGCTGGTGACGGAATCGGAGACGATGAGTTTGTCCTAAACAGGGAAGCGTTATGTGCATCGAATACAGCTAATTGACGTACGGGAACGCGCTTCTGAACTGCGATCACGGCAGTATCGGCTCCTCCTTTGCGCCGTTAGATTGGTCGAGTTGATCGCTTTGAAAGCATATTCTGCAACGGAAATCGTGAAAACGTGAAATGTAAATCACAAAACTTACCAACTTGGTAAACTCGCCCTTCCGGAGAGAAGATGGTGATGTGACGGTCGAATCCGGCGCTGCTTCCACGCGACATTTTTCTGAAAAAGAAAAGTACATAAAATAAGAATTCTGGGAAGCACAGTGGCAAGCAAACAAAGCGCGAACGAAAAAATTCTACTCTTAAAAGGCAGAACGAACGGGTTTGTCTGTACGCGTGCGTGCGTTGTGGTATCTCAGAATGCCGCTCATCTCCTTTTGCTGCTCTACCGTAATCTTCCCGGCATTCAGGGTGTTCGTGAGGACGACCACAAATCAGGACCACCACAAATAATGCTGTTTGATCGGAGGCATCTGATTTTGCTGCTCTCGGACGATTTTCTCGTGGAAGACATCATCTCTTTGCGGCGTTCCACGGGTCATGTCATGATCAGTGATCAAGGAACTGAATTCAACAATCAGATTGGTCGAGAGTGTCAGCGGTTGAACACCGTCTCTCCACCCCTTATCATCCTCAGACCAACGGATTGGTTGAACGAATGAATCGAACTGTGAAAGAATTGCATCACGGATGTGGATTTGCCGCTGATTTGCAGCATCACGGATGTGGATTTGCCGCTGATTCTTATGAGCATAAGATCTTATATTACTCGTGCCACCGGATTCAGCGCATTTGAATTGCTAATCTGGTTGAAGATGCGCTGGCCTGAAGACGTGGCTACGGAAGATAAGGTTTACGACTGTTTAAACGACGAAGAAGTGTCATGATATTGGACGAAGAATCTATGACATCAATATGTCGACATTAATTTGATTGTGTGCTCGGAGCGGCAAACTGAGATTCTCGGAGCGGCGAACTGAGATGCTCGGAGCGGCACTCCCACCGCGATCACTCTGCGTGCGTGTGCAAAGGGGTGGTCCTGGCACGATGTGCCTGAGTGGGGAAAGGGGAGTACGGTACGGCGGCGTCCGGTGAAATTCGAATTTTCACGTTTGCGCGAGCGACGGGGCGACGCGGCGAGGGGTTTCGAGTGTTTTGCGGGTGCGTTGGAGGTGATTTTGTGGATTTGGAGGGGTTTGCGGGTGAAGCGGCCGCGCTTGATATCTCAGAATGTGAAAGGATCGTTTGGAGGCCTGCGTCCGGCTGTTCCGGACATTTTTGCATGCGCGATCGGTGAATTGCGACGCGGCGAGGGGTTTCGAACGTTTTGCGGGCGCTTTGGGGGTAATTTTTGTGGATTTGGTGCTGTTTCCATGTGAAATGGCTATGTTTGATGTGTGAGGGATGTGAAGGGATCGTTTGGAGGCTGCGTCAGGCCGTTTCAGACAATTTTACGTGTGCGCAAGCAACGAAAGCGACAGAGGTAGCTCTGCATTCGTTTTCGGGTGATTCGTAGGATTGTCATTCTGTTTGAAGCTATTCTCCTTTCTCATCTTTAGCGCGACTCGCTGCTTCAGAATCATCGCTACTATAATGGAAAACACTACGAAGGCTGACGAGAAGAACATCGCCGGAGCTGCGAAGAAGGCCGCCGCCGAAGCTGCCGGGAGGAGCGCCGACGAAGCTGCCGAGAGAAACGCCATTGAAGCCGCGAAGAAGGTCGCCGCCGAGAGGACCGCTGCCGAAGCTGCCCGCGAGCAGATGCAGAAAAGCGCGGAGGACAAGGATGTGTGCCTCAGCAGAGGGGAGGCGAAGGCCCTTTTCAACCTCAGCGAGGGGGAGTAGAAAATCCTGTTTCGGCAGGTGGTAATTTTGGTGGTGGTCATGCTTCGGCAGGCTTCAGTAAGATGCAAGAACCGAGAGTGCCACTGTTACTGTTGGTTCTGGTGTGTTAACAGTGAAAAGTCCTGCTTCGGCAGGCATGCGCGAAACTTTTGCTATGGCAAGCATTAGTGAAAGCCCGCGTTCTTCAAGGAGTGCTCAGCTTTGCTGGAAGCGTCAAAGCGAGACTCCAGAAAAAGCAACAGAGCGTAAGCGAAGACGCATCTGCTGATGACGTAGAATAGAGGCAGCGTTTAGATGCGATTAGGCAAAGAATGCAAGAAGAGCCTGAGGAACGAAATGAGCGTTTGCAATATGCCCGCGAAAATGCTCGCGTTCGTCGAGATCCAAATGTTTTATACGAGCGCGTGGAAAACTTGCAAAGAATGCAAATTGCTCAAAGGAGAACGCGGCAAAGTCGTCAATCTTGACGACCAAATTCTGAGAATTTCCCGAGTATTTGAGACAGTTGTTCATGCGAGAGTATCCAGACAAAAGGGAAAAAAGGGTGTTCCATGAGAGCATCAGGTAGTATAATGGCAAACTGGGTTTTGTGTCGGTCAATGTGAAAAATGAACATTTTTCTAGCAGTGGACCGTATGTGTGCAAGATACAAGGACAGATTCACCACGTTGTGAATTTGGCCGCAATAAGATATGGTGGTGTTAACTCGCATCTTTCTTACGGTCAGTGTTCATTTTGGATACCAATGAAGCTTCTGAAGCTCGAATTACTGCAGATCGAGCAACTGATCGCAATCTAATGTTTGATCTGGAAACGCGTAAAAACGGAAAATAGAATACGAGTAACATGCAGGGGAGCGTGAACGAGTGGTCGGGTGGTTGCAGATGGTTTGGGGCAGTGTGCCGTGGATACGTATGCGCGAAATGCAAAGTACGGTGTGAATTGGAGGTGCAGAAAGCAAATTGCATTGTGCAAATGCATCTAGCCGAAGTAATTCGGCTAGTCGACAAGAATTGGAAAACGCCTCCATCCGCGGCCGCGTATTCTGAACGCCTTCCTCACTGCAAATATTTGAAATCATCATCGTCACTTTCGTGGCGAAACCAACCGGGAACGTCAGACTTGCTCGCGATGGTGGCTTGCAGACGGATGTTGCAAATTTTGCAAGATCCGTCGAAGGCGAAGCCGGGAGAACGATCGCGCTGGACCGCGGAAGCGAGAAAACTGATGGAAAAACTCTGCGAGGACAATCACCCCACCCGACGACAGCTGAAGAAACATGTTGTTCAATGTGTGTAAATTGGGCAGAACTTGACCTGTTGACCACTCTAACCATCCAGAATGTTGCAAACAATGAAGAGAATCTGCATAATTTGGCCTAGAGATATATGTGGCAAATTCATACATTGAAGCTGGATCGCTTGATTTTCAAAACTAAATAATTAAATAAAAATTCTACAATTAGATTCTGATCTTTAGTCACGAAACGGATGAAACTATTTTAGAGACCTTTGGGCGTTTTTCAAGGTTGGCTGCGTGCCGTCGCTGTAATTGTCCCGATCTCAGTCCGAGTGACCCAGCACTTTCAAAGTGAGCATGATCTATTCATGTTTGGAGGTGCTAAATGAATACTAATGGTCGAAGTTCATTTTTGACCACCCTTGTGAGTCAAGACCGAAACAACTGTTGCGCCCGCCCTAAAATTTATCTTTCGACTGTTTGTCATTTAAGTACCGCAACTGATCTCCGTTGGAACCACGCGATGCACTCGCTTCCATCCGCACCACCACTTCGCGCTCATCGTGCAAAGTTCGCGTAGTTTGGACTTTGATAACCTACAGCAATTCACGAAATGGTTCGATTTCGAGAAGGCGATGGTGTCACTCCACGGATCCACAAGGGTTTATACGCTATTTCCAAACCTTCGCAAGCTTCGACCTCAGGTTGTTCATCTCTTCTCTGGCCTTAGTTAGTCGTCAAGATTGCTGCTATTAGTCGGGGGGTTTTCGATCGACCCGAGAGCGCACCAGAGACGTCAGTCGACTGATCACGTGATTTCTCGGGTGTCCTTGGCGCTGCAATTTCTTCTAGTTTAAAGCTTTTTTGGCGCATTTCTAGATAGTTGTCTTTGCCCATGGTGGACTGTTGTTTAGTGCACAGCTGATTCTGACGCGTTTGCAGGGTTTCCGCGAACCAAAGGCTGAATGGATTTGATGCGGTATGTTGCGAGTCACCGTATTTCAATTACAAAATTCCTTGTTTTCTATTTGTTTGCTCATGGGTTTAGTGATCGCGCGATCGCCAAGTTTTAATTGCTCGTTTTATACGTTTTCTTCTGCAAATACTTCGCGTGTTCTTTACCTTTTGATGATATGAAACCATGCCGACTTTGATAAGATGACAATCAGAGCCTCCTTATCTGCTGTCTTCGGTCGCCGGCGGCGCGTTGCTAGTGGTGCTCCTTACTTTCGTGCACAATAATTTCACACTTACATTGTGGTTATTCACTTTTCTTTCGTTTCAGGCAATGTGGACCACGATTCTCGAGACGGTTTTTGTAGCCGCTGTGGTCCTCGTCCCGCTGCTATGCCTTCTTTCCAAATCTTTCCGATTCTCGGCTATGATGGTCGGGTACGGTATTTGCATGGTCTGCAGTTGCATCTTCAGCTCTGTCTTGTCGATACCCTTCGGAAGGACCACTAACAACCACTACCGCATATTTTACTGCTTCCAGCAGTCGCTGTGGTGGCTCGGACTCGATGTCACTCTTCGGCATCCTGAAAAAATCGAATCTGAGGAATCGTTCATTGTGGTGGCAAATCATCAAAGTGCCCTCGATGTATTGAGTGAGTTTTTTGTATTGCGTTTCTGATTCTGTAATGGGAATGTTCAGCGATGACCTACTGTTGGCCCAAAAACTGCGTTTCGCTGCTCAAAAGTAGTCTCAAGTACGTGCCCGGCTTCAATCTGTGCACCTACCTCTGTCACGCCATCTTCATCGATCGTTTCAACAGGAAAGAAGCGAAGAACTCACTGGCTCATGTGTTGGACGCTATTTCTACTCAAAAGGTGAGTCGGACGCTTCCGAACGTATTGTGATTTTTGTTTCAGCGCAAAGTATTCATTTACCCTGAGGGTTCGCGGCACGCATCGCCCGACGAGGAGTTCCTTCCCTTCAAGATGGGTGCCTTCGTTCTGGCCAAGAGGGCCAACATTCCAATCGTGCCAGTTGTTTTCTCCTCTTACCAACCATTCTTTGATTATGTAAGCTGTTGATCATATGCCATACGCTCATTCCCCAAGCAACATTCAGTCCTTGAGCAAGTTTGACCGAAACGGCACCATAATCATCGAACCACTGGATGCGATCGATTCCACGAAATTCGAAACCGTCGACGAATTGGCCGAAGAATGCAGAAAACGAATGCAGGAAGCTTACAAGAAGCTCAACGTTGAGGTGCGGAAGCTGCACTCGGCCAAGGAGCACTGAAATATCTGGTCGTGATGTACATTTGTTTATTAATCTCCCTCGTAAAATCCTGCTATAATGCAAGATGCGGATGCCGTTGTAAGGGAGCCGACATGGAAATTGAGATCGATCGAATTAACTATAACATTTGATTCTGCTCGAAGAATTCGCTGAGAGTCTTCGATGTCCCGGAATCGTCGCTTTGCATTTCAGGGCTACACTGAAACGCAAGATCAAGAGCACGTTAACACTTCTCGGGCTTACGGAGCTCTGAAAGTAAGAGGTGTCAATGCCATTTGATGGACTCCGTTCAGAGGTCGAATGAACGACCGAGGGAGAAACGCTCGAGGTCTCCCGGGTTCCGGCAACGCCGCCGATCGTGACGCTCCCGCTCGACGTTTGGCCGTGACTCCGTCGGTATTTTGCGCGTGCGTTTTGAAACCAAACCTAGGAAAGTTTTGTTTATTTGAGGCAGGAAATGTCAGATGTACCTGTAGAACCCTTTTTGTCAACCCTGTTTTCTGCGCCAAACTGTGCAGATCCTTCGCATCTGGATTGTGGTTCAGGTGGAAGTAGTTTTTCATTGTCCTCAGCTGGTGGTGCTTGAAACTAGTCCTCATGCGCTTGGAGCGGCTTCCGCCCGACGCCGACTCTTCGTCGATCATGTCCGTATCCGCTTAAATAAGCATTTTTAATGCCATCTTTGTTTTTGCCAAGACGAAGTATTTTCATCCTCGGCAAACAAAGCCGGCGGCTCACGCGTTGTAATTGGCACCCTTGTCGGCTGCCGCCGCTCGTTCGCCCATATGCCCAACAACAACCTCGCTGCGGTGTCCAATTAGCGGAGGGGTACGGCCGGCGACACGTGCGGATTAACGCTCGAGGAGCAGCTCGTCCGCACATTTACAACTCTAGGACAAAGTGTTGATATGCTCACCATCCGAAAGAATGTCCTCCTTCTTCACCCGGCGCGACGATTTGCACTTTGCGGACGCGTTCAGTGAAGCCATCAGGTCGGAAGTTTCGTAGATCGGTGCCTCCAAAGGTGTCCGAAACGCTAGCAGTGGTTCATAGTGATCTGTTATTCTTTATTAAGCGCATGAAACGACTTTGGTTAGACTCACTTTGACAGAGGAGCGATCCCTCCTCGCTCAGTGCGAACATCTGGCCCGGCTCGAGCGGAATCTGGCAGATTGAGCAGACGAAGCAGTGGACGTGGTAGATGCGACCACGTGCCTTCATGACCATGTCATTGAGGTCCAGATACACGGAACATCGGTTGCACTGTTTCGCAAATCTTCTGAAATGAAATTTAATGAGCGACAGTTTAGTGTAAACGTTAGCACTGAGTATCAGGTCGAAAGCTTCGATAGCTAAAGCGTTAGAAAAATTTGAAACACGCAGAACCACTTACTCACTGTAATCCTGACGGCAGTAGACCACTCCGTCGCGAAGGTAGCACGAGCCGAATTCCTCCAAATTGGTTTTGCAAATGGCGCAGTTGAGGCACCCTTGATGCCAGCTGTGGGAGTCGATCATTAAGAAGTGACGGTCGAAAATCGGAAGTCCACACCCGATGCAAATGCCTGAAACAAATCCCAATTCTTGCATTACCACTTATGAAATGCACCTTCGCTGATCGCACACCTGAAGAAGTAGTGATGGCGCAAGGATCCGGGAGAACAGTGGCTACGGTGGAGGATGGGCGAACGATAAGAGAGTCGGAGTCGTCGAGTGAAGTTTGGAGATGCGGTTCTTCTTCGCCGAGTGCGAGAAAAAGCATCTGAAAGCAACGAAACGGGGCAGATCAGCGACTGTGCGGGTATTGAATCCGCGTTGTTGTTTAGGGGCACGTAACGCGGTAGGAAAGCGGATTACCTCTCAGTTGGGATAAACGAAACGTGTTTTGGGGCCGAAAGGTCGTCGAGCGATGGAGAGGCCGAGGACTCCGACCCTAATTAATGCGCAAACAGATCGTGAGCAAATCCGGGCATGAACACCAGGTGGATTTTGAAAGACGATACGCAGGATTAGGGGCAGCCGATCTCGGGCCGCGAGATTCAAACACGCGTACCTACCGTAAGCTTTGAGGACCCAGGGCTTTTCTCCTGACTGACCCCGACAATGACAGGAAGCTAGTCAGCAGAAGGTCGCTGCTCGAGAAGTAGGAAAGACCTCCCGGAGTGCTGTAGAGGTCCTCCGGAAGTGGCCGAAAACCCTCTGCCGCGCCGAAAGTCGAGATGCTTTGGACGTTCCGAACTACCGTGGCAACATTTCGGTTCAGCGTGAAGTGCAAAACGACGCTCCTGGCGGCATCCGCGAGCGAAGTTGGCCAGAGCGACCGCTCGTCGACGCTACCGTAAACCAGGCGAGTCCCGCGTAAGCCGATTGGTTGTTGCGCAATCGCCGCTGGGATTTGGCAGATGAGCTCTCGGGTGGAAGGAGATTTGTGTCGCCTTCTTTCGCACTTGCAAATGTTATGTCTTTTAACGTTTCAGATACTAGACAAATGTTAACGTTATCCAGAAGTATTTTGTTTGTAAAAGGAAAATGGATTTATTGTTCCACAGACATTAGACAATCAAGAAGGGAAGTAGACGCACAAATAGATCAACGCATCAAACACATTCTTACGCTTTTTTCTTTAGTAAATGTTGCACAAAAATTCTGAAATTAAAAACAACTCCGACGTTTAACATTAAAATAAATTACAAGCTGCGCAAACATTTTACTGCCAAAGTAATTAAAATTAAATCCTAACCAAAGAAAACCTAATATGAAAAATGTATGAGCGCTACCAGAATTGAAACTCAAATCCGCGCGGCCGAAGACCGCGCGCAATAAGCAACATTTTTAAACGATTAATTTTGGTGTTAATTGTCAGTCGTAATTCAGATTTTAAGTGTAAAAATGGTTTTGTCTGTTTTATGGTTTTCTAAGTTTGAAATTTAAAACAAAAAGTGGTTGAGCATGCGCTGGTTGCGCTGAATATGCTGAAAACACTTCTGGGATCTGTAAATTTCAAATATCAAAATTAATTTAAATACGATTTAGTCATGTACAAATATAAAGGGACTTTATTGTATCACAATTATATTCACACTACATATTTTTTTCGATCAAAGCAAGCATATATATAACAAGTATAAATTCTGTTTTCTTGCTTTGTCCTTACAAATATAAGCTGAAAATGCTCGACAGCAACATGGAGTCTTCACAATCCATGAGTGTTTAAATTGTATTATCATTTATCTAATTTGAAAGCTGTGTTGTAGCTTCGTACTTTCCAGTGCACTAAAATGTTGTTTTTTGATAACGATTTACATGATCGCAAAACTGACTCACATTTCATATTTTGAAAGTCTCTGATGTGTGCTTTAACACAAACATCAACATTTCCCTAAACACAAAGTTAGTTATGTGTTGGCTAATAATTGTCGAAACAAATGCTTTCTAATAAGAATAAGTAGTGGAATGAAAATATTAAAATGAGGAACCTGCTACGCGATGCTCCTATCAGACTTCCGTCCAGTTGATTCCCAGCACTCACCGGACGAAAAGCTGATAAGAGTTCGCACAAGGTCCAGTCGGGACTACGTTTGCGCCGATTGCAAAGCATCGCCTTGTGCACAGAGCTCCCCACTTTGTGGCCCTCGTCGCCATTCATTAGAGAATCCGTCGTTCTTCGGAGGCGTCAAATGGCTGATGAAATGTGAGGTGCAATTGCGGAGTCAAATCCCTTTAGCCCACCACTCTCGGCGTCCATTTAGAGCTTGCGAAAACAAATCCTACTAGGAAGAAGGTCTCTGTAATGTTTTGAGAGGAGATAATCTGCTATGCGACACATTCGTATGCAAAGCTGGACCATAGCAGATGTGTCCTGAAGAACATTAAAACCTGCTTACAAATATGAACGACTTGTTAGCATCTAACCATCTTCAACAATAAGTACAAAAGTTCCCGAACCGAGAATGAAATGTAGTCATGGGGGTAAGAGAAACATGCCTAATAAGGAAAGGGCACGATCGGCAAAAATATGATTTGGTACTTGGTTTCAGCGTTTGAAGCTCGAGTTGAATTTGTGGAGAAAGACGTCGCTCATCCCAAGACAGCGGATCTCGAATCCTCCGTTGACAGGCGCCGTTTCGAAACTTCTCCGCGGTTGTGATGAGTTCTCGTCCGGCACCTGGGCAGATTCAACGTCCAAAAGAGACTCGCGATCGAACGATTCAGGTTGGGTATTCACTTCGCGGTAAGGAAACACCTAAAGTTAACAATAAGACTTCAAAACAGTTCCAAACCGACCAGCAGAGAGGCGTTGTTTCGGTTTAAGGATAGTCGAAGTTGCTGATTCCGCCAAGTGCTGTCACCAGTAGACTCCCACTGTAATTAAAACTACAAGTCACTGGATTTCAATCCTCTTTTACCTGTTCGTCGGGTCCCGAATTCCTTGACACTGCAATCGATGTATCGGCGTGGTCTCCGTGGTCCGAATCACAATCCAAAACACTTGTGCATCCTGCAAACGACGTCAACAAGCTTTGAAACGTGTCGTAAAGCTTACCAGGCGCCGTGTGGATCACCGACGTCCTGACCACTTCGCCCTGTTGCTCTTTGAAATACGTCGCTTCCATGCTGTATTGAATCGCCTGCAATCAAAGTCCTCAGCGTATTTATCTGTGTGCATTTAGCGTAGAAATTCCCATTTTCCCATTTGAGTTTGTCGCATGGAATGGCGCCTGAGGCAACGGCGGGGCAATGGATAACGAGTGCACTAATTAGCTCCATTTGGACGTCCCTCTCGACGTGTGAGTCTGCGGCTGGTGAGCAAATAAAACGACCTGCTCGATGCCCGGAAGTGAGGAGGCGCCGCGAAAGAACTTTTGCCAGATACGGACGGGTCCCTCGCCTACGGTAGTGTGGCGATCTTAACATATATGGTTTTCAAAGTCCAAATTTCCTACAATGGGTTCTTTTCCGATTCCATTCCTGCAGAGGAAGAATTGCGGAGCGAGTTAATGTCTAAAATTTTAAAGTCATATAAGGAAACGAAGTGCGACCGATTGGAAAGATACATGTTGATAAGACCGAGATCTGATTGGGGGCATAAATCTCTCATAAAATTCATTCCGCATTTGTCATGAGCCAAAAGCCGCACTTTTTTGGGTTATTGATGACTCGGCAAACAATTACAAGCACGCTGACAAACATAGAGAAGACGCGTGCCCTTCCATCAAACCTAATTACTCCGCGTCCTTTAAGACCCTGTGACACATTCCATGGACACGAAGGACTTCCACGGCCACTCCATGTCTTTTTGTAATTTAAAAAGAGTGAGAACGAGAAATTAATTTAACGCATAGCACATCTGCAGAGTATTAAATTTGGTGAAATTAGTATAACCTACCTGGATTAGGTATGGGATACCCCTGATGCTCCGCATGACTACTTCAGCGTTGTCCGGGTTGATCGACGCATTGAGATCGTCGGTTTCGGACGTGTGTGCGGAGTAGCGAGCGATTACGGTCTTCTTCCAAAAACTCCTGCGTGGCCACGACGGCCAGGATATGAGAGATTGGGGCCGGAAAATCCATAGCAATATGGATAAAAAGACTCCTGCGACCCCGATTAATGTCAGCGATACTGCTACGGAAACGGGTGTCAAGAAAGGGTCAATCACAGCCATTATAACACCCGTAGCGAGGAGGAAAACGCTGAGAATCGAGATTATTACAGGGAGAAGCATAAGAAGGCGAGTCCTGGGTACCGGAGCGTCAAGGAGCTCTCGCCAAAAGTTCACCGAAGGCAACGGATGATCGACGATTCAGAGAAATGCCTTCGCTCTTTCCCTCTGTTCTTTTGGCGCAGGAATCGATCAAAGTGGATTTTAATGAAGCAAATGAGAGGCGGAAAATGACTGGTGCCGTAGGCGGAGTTATGTCAACCGCGTGCCGAATGCTCGCAGTGACAATAGTAGCACATAAGGCGTTGTCCGAAATCAGCGAGCATCAGAAGCGCTTAATCGCATGATGTCGGATGAGCCGGAACGATTTCGCCACGCGCCCTAAAATTATGCGAAACAACAGGGGCTGAACAAAAAGGACACATATTGAGGCACATTCCCACTAGCCCTTGGGCATGAACTTATGGGTTGGGTGGGCACGATCGAAGGAAGTACATCTCGGAAGAAAGATGGAGAGACCCGTGGAAACTGCGGATGTAGCGTTTCAAACGGGCAGCAATGCCTCCGTTTCATGGGTGCGTTTCAAAGAGCAAAAACACGTAAGATTAAAGCCACCCGGGCATCCTTTCAGCCTCGACGCCTAGCGTGGAACACTGAGGTGGATCGTAGGCGGGACGCTTTTTCCCAGCGCAAATGGATGCAGATGATGAAGAGCGAGCGCGAAAAAGGCTGTATTGATTTCGGCGGTGGTTTTCTAACGGCATTGCGTTGACCGTAATTAATCCCAACTGCAAAACAAAAGAGATATGACAATTGGATGACGAGCGAGGTCTTCTTTATTCAGTGCACATGTCCTTAACTGTTTTCTTGGACAGATCATTTCTTTCCTTTCCTCAAAACACACTTCTGACCGGTGCTTACAGGCACATGTGACTTATGGTTACTTAACATTTAGCATGCACATCGCCGAAGAATCTTTCACTCTTCTACGCGTCTCGTCCACTCCATCTTCTTCACCAGCACATAATCTTCCTGAAACCTTATAAACACGTCGTTTGCAGCCTTCTATGGCCGCAGATTCTACTTTACATCTTCATTCGGTTCAATTTCCTTCTGCAAGCAGTTGTGGTTCACTTCAACTGGAGTATTCCGGGGGATGTGCGAACTAAAAATCAGCAAAACCAATTGTACACGCCGAACACCCAAGCTGATCGGCGTGTCCTGTCTTCTGGGGCCGATTTGACAACATGCAATTCGCAATCCGCAATCCTGCAAAAAAACTTCGAGCGAAAGCAGCGAATTTCGAACGACGGCGAAGGCGAACGAACGTGCGACGTTAACGAGATTCGAAATTCAATTCTCCCGCCAGGATCCTCATTGCGCTTTTGAAATGATACGCAGCCAGCCGACGACGTCTTCGAACGCGCCGCCGAGCGATTTCGTTGTTTGATTTCGGTCCCACCGGAAAACGCCGATAATGGTAAGGTTTTTTAGCAATTGTGATCGAATTCATGCCGGATTCGCGTGGATTAAGTGGTATTTTTAGTGCTTTTGATTTGTTTCGCCGATGGGTTATGACGAAATTTTCGAAATGCTTAAAAAACTTGTGTTTTCGTGCTCATTTGTGTTATTTGTAGCCTACCAAGAAGGTTATCAAGAAGAAGGTCGCGGCTCCTCCCGCCCACATCCAGAAGGCCGAGGCCAAGAAGGATGAGAAAAACCCTCTCTTCGAGAGCCGTCCCCGCAACTTCGGAATCGGTAAGTTCCTTTGCTTCGGTTATTTGTGGCCTATTGACGTGTTCCTTTTCAGGGCAGGACATCCAGCCCAAGCGTGACCTGACCCGCTTCGTCCGCTGGCCCAAGTACATCCGCCTTCAGCGCCAGAAGGCCGTCCTCCAGAAGCGCCTGAAGGTGCCCCCGACCATCCACCAGTTCCAGCAAACCCTGGACAAGCAGACCGGTAAGTCCTGTTATCTTGATTTTAGCCTATTTATGGTTTTTGCTTTAGCCACGGAGCTCTTCCGTCTGCTCGACAAGTACCGCCCTGAGACCAAGCAGGCCAAGAAGCAGCGTCTTGCCGAGCGCGCCGAAGCCCGCGCCGCCGGAAAGGAAGAGAAGGTCACCAAGAGACCTCCGGTCGTCCACTCCGGAATCTGCGACATCACCAAGCTCGTGGAGAACAAGAAGGCGTCCCTGGTCGTTATCGCCCATGATGTCGACCCCATCGAGATCGTCCTCTTCCTGCCAGCCCTTTGCCGCAAGTTCAAGATCCCTTACTGCATCGTCAAGGGTAAGGCTCGCATCGGCCAGGTCGTCCACAAGAAGACCACCTCGTGCCTTGCCCTGGTTGACACCAACCCGTGAGTTATCTTTTTTCTTATGACATCTCTATTTTCTTTCTTTTAGTGAGGACAAGAACACCCTGAACAACCTCGTGAAGACTGTCACCACCAACTTCAACGAGCGCGCCGAAGAGGTAAGCTTCAATCTCCCAGTTTCATTCCTTTATGTATTCGTTTCCAGATCCGCAAGCATTGGGGAGGTGGAATCATGTCCGACCGCTCTCAGGCGAAGAAGGCGAAGCTCGAGAAGGCCAAGAACAAGGAGGCCGCGCAGAAGGTTTAATTCGTTTTCGTTGGTACAAGTTGTTGTTATTCATAAACATTGTTGTTTTATAATTGTTTTTTCCTCTTGTAGTCATCTACGATAAGTGTGGGAGATTGGGATTGAGCGTCTTTTTTAGTTGCTGAATGACTGTGGAGTGACATGTGTATCATCGTATGCCGCTCACGACTGCAGAATGTGGGTTGTGAGTAGAGATCTTACCCGCTCAAAACTTTCAAATACCCGAAAAAAAACCGAACCCGAACATCTCTAGTTGTGAGTGCAAACTTGAGCCGATAGGTGTTTGGTAAAAGAAGCGGCAGAGCAAATCTCAATTTTGCGATCAGCCAGGGGTTGCTGATTGCGACCGAATGAAGTTGTATTGGCGTTTTCCAACCCCAGATTCCCAATAGAACTGCGAAGGAATTGAACGTATTTAGTTATCAGTCATCGGCATGTGTTTCGACTGTCGCCTCATTGTTAATCTGCAGCATGTCCTCAACAATTTCCTAATCCGGGCAGGTTGCCCTCATACCGAACAGCTGGCTCTCTCCTCGGACGCTAAATCTGCGCCCCTCCGCTCTCGGCTTTTGTATGCCCACGACTGTGAACGCGTTTGGTCTTTGAAGGAGGCCGGCGGCCGTACGTCGTCCACATGACCTTGCATCCGTCGGTAAACGATGTGATTATTTGTCACCGACCGTAAACTGTACCCAGGGGATACCGACGTCCGCCAGTTGTCCATAATCTCCACAAGTGATGATGAATTGCTGACCAGAACTTGCATCGTTCACGGCCCTTAATTAAGGAACAGAGAACAAACACAAAAGAAGCCGAGTACAAAAAAGGTTTATCAAACACATCAATCAGAAGAAACAACAACGGAGGATGGGGCTAATCTAGGCGTATAAGTTATGAGGGAATATTATGGACAATTGTGTTGGGGAAGCTTCATTTGGGGAATATCAGGAAGTGAGAAATCAATATGGACAACAAGTGCGAACTAGTGCTACGAAGTGGAGAGATCCACTAGAACACAAAACTGAGAAGTGTAAAATGCGAACTATTAGCTATGTACAACTGACTCGTTATGTGAAATCTGGAGACGGGCAGTGGCAGGAGATGGATGAGCACTGCCTCTTCCAAAGGTCGATTATTTGAGCAACGTAGAAATCCATGGCGTTCATGCGTAGAACTCCTTCGTCGGAGCCTTCTGATATGCGTAGCTGTAATGTGGTGGCTGTTTCGGCTCATCGAGTGCGTAGCTGCCTTCGTCCTTCTTCCGCATTCGGTAGATGATGAACATCACCATCAGTATGGCTGCCAACAGGCCAACGACGGCTCCTCCAATTACAGCTGAAATCAAATGCATAAATTAAAGCGAAACAGCCACGGTTTCCCAAGTGGAGATATACAAGGGAGGATTGATAAATAGATAGCAGAGATCACTTTTAAGCGCATAACCTCAGTCCATTCACTATGTATACGAATCAATAATAACAAGCGCAGGCGGCAAACGACCCATATGTGCACTACTATTTCCCAGGGCGGCTCACAACAGCTTGGCGCTGCAGACGGCAGCGCTCTATTCTGCACGTGAACAATTGAATTTAGGCAAAAACGCAAGGAAGCCGAGGATTTACGGAACAGCGAGGGTCATTTGGACAGCCATAAAACACGAACGGTCGAGGCGCTCAAATCAGAAATGAGAGAACGCAGCTTACCGGCGAGGATTCCAGGTTTCAACACTGGATCGAACGTGGCGCGGCCGGAATCCTTTGGTGTTTTAGGCGGAGACCTGTTCGTTTCCGTTAGGACAGTGGACGTAGGAATCACTGGGTGCTCGGTGTAGGACTTCTGAGTGGTGACGGGTTCTTCAATGATCTGCACGTCCTGGTCGTCGATGACCACGTTCGGCTCGTGGTGCTCCTCAATCATCATGGAGGGCTCTGATGTGGTTGCCACAGTGTGCGACACGGAAGGTGTTCTCGGTGCTAGCGTGGTCGTTACCCTCATGATGGGTTCCATGGCAGAACCTTCAATGAACGAGCCGGAGCCTTCCTCGACGTCGCCATCCTCGTCATCTGGACTTATTCCGGACGAGTGCCATTCGGCGCCTCCGCTGCCTTGCGTCCGGGAAGTGAATGCTGGTGTTGACCCACTGCCTTCTACCTAAATCAAACGAATTGAAATCCTATGTAAACTGATAAAACAAACCTCGGGCTTCTGTGTTGTTATAGCGACAACGGCTGCCAAAATGCAGCATATTAAGAAACAAATCCGCATAGTCGTCCGTTTTATTCAGGAACTGGCATGGCGCGAATAAAACAATGTTGAAACCTTAAAACAAAACATTTGAGCTTATTCATGGATATAGGATCACGCAAGAAGACTACAAAACGCCCGGATTATCTTAAGACTGGGAGGAGGAAGCGCTTTCGCTGCTTGACCGACGCTCATTCAATCGGGTTTGTGTAGTACCGAAGCGCCAGTGGACAGCGGCAGTCAGAGAAAAGCGCAGCGAGGAGATATTCGTCGCTCACTGGACGACGTCGGACATGCGCCGCCTTCGATCGATTTGCTATACCCCACTGACCCAGCGAGGCTCTCTTCTTCGCCGTACCGCAAAAGTGGGTCATCGTCAATCAGGAATGTCCGCTCAAAATGTTCTTGTGGCCATATGATATAGACAAGCTAATCTCACATTCTAAAGACACGGAAAATGACGAAAACGCAGCTTCGGACAGCGAGAAATCCATCGAGTCTCCCGAGTAGCAGCAGATACATTCCCAGGCGATGACCTCATGCGAGCGGTGCGACATGCAAACGAGCGGAGGTTCCCAACACGAGTGGCCTGACCAATGGAGAAGTGCACAATGAGCGGCAGTTGGAAATTTTCGAATTCGGAATTCGAGATCGAAGGAGCCAAGAATTGGTTCGTGCGCTGCCAAGATCTGCGAAGGTGTTCCGAACGCGCTGAAGTTGGGGAAGCCGCAAATTTTTGTGGGTTTTGTGGGAAGATAGTAGGAGTGGAAGGATCGAATGCAAAGGGCTAGAGTTTCCGAGTCCAAGAAAGTTTTAAATCTCTTGGGTCGTCCCTTTGTTGTGTAATATTAGCCGTGTTCTGTTTTTTCGCGTCATTTATCAATTGTTTGGAGGCAGTTTTCATTCTGTTTTATTTAAGACCGGATTCCAGTCGAAGCCCTTGTTTTTGGCAGTTATGGCCAACGAAGACAAGGAGAACTCAGGTATTTTAGATTTTCTTTGCATTGACTTTATTTGCCAGTTTTAGGTGGTGAATTCGTTGAGCCTCGAGGTATCCTGACTTCTTCCTTATTCAATGCAAAATCGGCTCAGAAAGGTAAAGCTGGACTATAAGTGCGGGCATTTATGAAATCATTTTAGAACCGTTGACGCAGGAGGAAAGGGCCGCCGCCCGACGTAAGCAACTGGAACAGTCAATGAACGCCAGGAGGGAAGCGATGATACGTAAATTGTGGATTGACAGGACGAATTACTGAGGAAGAACGTATTTGTAGTGAAGAAGCTGCAAACTCCACGGAAGCCAAAATTTTTGCCGGACGAAACGGCTCAGAAGTTTGTGTCGTTCACGGGACTTGAGTCTCCCGTGGCACCTTTCACCATCGCCTGCGACGTTGAAGAGCGAAAAGCCAAGCAGTTGTCGGCCCTTCGTGTGTGGATGAATCACGTCTTGTGCGCGGATCTGTACGACACTTCTGAGGCCGATGCGCTTATGGAGAAGACCAAGAGCGAAGCGAACAAGTTTCTCCGTGATATGCTGGTCAGCGCTGGGAAGACATCAAGCGTGTCCAGTATGAAGGATCAGACCGTTAAGAAACCCAAGGCCCGTTTTGATGGGCTTCAATTCAACCGGCTGCGCGCTATGTATGTTCGAATTATGGGATACATTGCGGGCAATGTGTTTTCTTTCTAGCGCTAGCAAGATGTTCGAGGATTCACCATGGCCTGCGGACATCAAACGCATGGTTGAGTCGGAAGAAATAAGCATCAAGAGCGACAAGAACGTGTTTTCGGACATTGGACTTCAAACGGAGATTTTGCAGCTTTTCTTGAGTTTCAATCCCGTTTGGTTGCAGCTGGGCCTTGAAGTTATTTCGGGGAAGAAGCTGTTTGCGAACACCGAAGAGAGCGAACGCTCTCTCCCTGTTATCACGCGGTTCATTCTTAAAAACATTCTCTCCGACGCAACTATCATGTCATCTAAAAAGTGTGCTGTTGGATCCTCCAAGTAGGTGTTGATCAAGATTGCTTGTTTAACCAAGGTTTGCTATATCAGGAGTTTGATCACGCCATTTGGAGCTACGATGCTGCATCGCCATTTTCTGCTTTGTCTTTGTCATTTTCTGGTCGCCGTTGAACTTATGCGCTCGGCTGATCTTGTTCCCCAGATCAAATGCATGTTCTTAAAGAAGGCGCCGTTCAAGGTTGGTTGCTACTGCTCAATTAGAGGTTTTAAGAGGATATCAGAGTCTCGCAGATGTATACACCATGCTGAGTCGTGAGTTGCTCTCTGGTTCCACAAACCTTCCAAAGCTCATGAGGAAGATAGGATTTGTGTCCGATTTTAAGCAGGGATTTCTCGATGAGTACGACTATGTCGTTGGGCCAAATGTGACTAAGCACTTGTCAGATGGCCTTGTGCTCGGGTAAGATTGTTTGCATAAAGCATTTTTGAAACGTTGAACTTAAGAAGGTTGATCGAAATTGTCGGAGGCTATCCAGCAGATCATGTAACTGCGCATCTCCGGAATCCTGGAGGCGATCGTCTTCGAAAACTTGAGAACGTTCGAACTGTCTTGAAGATGGCCCAGGAAAAGGGAGTCGATCTAGGAGGTAGGAATAGAAATATAAAACCTATAAAATGTTTATATAGCTCGGTTTCAGATGTAAAGGCTGAACAGATAATTGGAGTGTCCGTGGAGGCGGTCTTAGAACTTTTGTGGCGCATTGTTGGATTCTACACGGTTACCATCTCTTTCCTGGACTCCTCTTAATATGTGGACGTTCTAGGGCACCTCTTTTCTGGAATTACAAGAAAGGACGTCTCTGGAAGACTTGTACTATCATTTCTCCAAGAAAAACGCTGACCAAGGAGACGAGGGAAACGCTGACAAACAAGAACTTCAGAGCTTGGAGGTTGCTGAAGTCGAATCTTTTTTTGATGATTCGCTTTATCACGAAGCTGCCACGAAGATTCAGGTTGACCCATGTTCCCATTTTAGTTAGTTATACGTGATTTCAGTCTGCCGTTAGAGGCTTTTTGCTTCGGAGAAACTTCGCTAATGAGATTGAAAAGAGGAAAAAGTGGGTGCAGGGATGGCGCGCCCAGGAAGAAGTTGAACACGCAGGTAATGCGGATGAACCTCGAAGTCCCGAAGATGTTCAGGTTGAAGATTCGCCCATTGACGAGTCGCTGTGCCACAGAGCTGCTACGATGATTCAGGCTAATTGCAGTCTCTGTGAGCCTAAATATAATTTTCCGCTTTTTAGGCAGCCGCAAGAGGCTTTTTGGTAAGGAGGCAGCTAGCTGCGGAAATCGAGGAGTGGAAATGCTTTATGGAAAAATGGCGCGACCAGAGAAAAGAGGAATCTGCGGAAGATGCAGAGATGGAAAGGTCGTTCATTGATGAGTCGCAGTGCCACAAAGCTGCTACGACGATTCAGGTATACATAGAGCTGCTAGTTTAATATACATTTTTGGCAATTTTTAGGCAGCCGTCAGAGGTTATTTGGTTAGAAAGCGGCTCGGGGACGAAATGGAGAAGAGGAAGCGTTGGATGGAGAAATGGCGGAAATGTCAGGCCATGGACGCTAACCACGACTTTCGGCTTCCGATCTACACGCGTACAGTCGACTGTTTGGAAATGCTACTCAACGACAACTTTTCTGTCAGGATCCATGCTGCTCGTTACTTGGTCAACTTCGTATCGGCGTCGCTGAAATGTGCCGAGTACATTGTTTCTAATGATGGGATTCCTATCATTATGGACTCTATGGACAATGTAGCGATAGTTTATAGTTATGTACGTAAACATTGTTGTTTTTAGTTGAACCGAGGAATGTGTACGGAGGAGGCACTCTACCGGCTTACATCCGTGATTCTTGCTCTTGCGGAGGTTTGCACTATATTGCGAAGTTTTTTGAGTAATGTTTCGATTTAAGAGTGATTCACAAGCAATCATCACCCGCGTGAAGCAGCATTCTGCTGATCTTATTGGACGCTTGTTCCATCATATGTATGCACATAAGAAGTCTGAACGAATTCTCACGACTTGTGGCATGATAATTGTTAGGCTCTGCAAGGCTCACGTGTCTCGTGAACAGGTGAACTATAAGTACATTATTTCCAACTTAGACTCGTGTATTGTAGTTCGACAAAGTGCGCTTCCACCAGAAGAAGCTGTGGGAAAGCTGCCATAAGTTGCCGAAAACTGACACACGGTACCGCATATTCCGCCACATCCAGAAGTATTTGGGTTGCTGAAGCAAATACGACACTAACGTTTGTACTGATTGTGTATTATAATGAAGAACCTTTTTCTCTGAATACTTGGCCCGTAAAGCAGTGTTCTGCTCTCACGGCATATAACCTTGCTGAATGTGCAAACGTTAGCACGATCGGAAGTGATCCCTTCGCATGCGATCCGTTCTTTAAATTCGGGTACTTTCTTTTTGGCGCAGAATTTGAAGCATTTATGTTACGTTGCGCGTGATCAACGCAGGAATACGCAAAGGAGGTCGAGCTGTGACGAAGTCGCAGTTCCTGTTGCGTCCCGTGGCGATTGACCTGATCCAGAGAGAAAGCGTTCAGTATTTTCATTTCTCATTCGAGTTTGGCTCAAAGCTCATAGCTTAAAGAAACTTTGTCGTTGTGCGTTTATTTTATTCTTTCGAGTTTTCGATCTTCTGTCAAGTCAGATTGCAATTGCTTCTATGGGAACTGGCCTTGCTGTGGACGTGAATGAAGTCCTGCGCTTGCGCTGTATCTGTCCGAAGTCGCAACTTCCGAATAGGATCTAGCTTCCCGCTCTCGAAGATTCGGAGCGCCATAACGACCTATATCGCGGGTGAATCTGTATCATTGATGTTGTCGCGAATTCGGTGGTTCTTGTTTGTTACGTTGTTAAATGGTCTCCTCGGATACAACCGAATCCACCTTACATTGATGTTCATCCTGAATTGCCAATTCTAAATTACTGTATTTCTTTAGTGTATATTTGTCACGATGATTCGTGAAGTCACCAGTTATTTTACGCAATTTTTCTAATTTCTGAAAGTATTTCCAGATGATCTCGTCCCTAGTGCCCGGCCGACTTTGCGTTTCTCAGGCTTCAGCTCTCCTTGCCTCCCGACCTCTGCTGTGCCCTCCTTCGAACCTGCCTTCCCTAGGCATCTATCGAACTTATTCGGATGAAGCCTCCGAGGACGACCGAAGCGTAAGCAGTCACCTATTCATTAACTGTCACTACTCCAATTTTTCAGGTGTATGCTTACAACGACGTCGAGAGAAAGAAGGGACTTCTAAAACCTGTCCACACCATTGAAGAACAAATCGAATACATGAAGAGCAGAGGTACTGTTCCCGAAGCGTGTATTACACATTTTAAGGCAATGGTATAGTTCAACGTGCGCGCGCGTTTTCAAGCTAACGCCATACAAATTTGGGGAATTTTTGAAGCGCGCGCGCCACGGCCACCCACGACGAGCAGGGGGTGGTATAGTGGCAAAAGGGTGGTATAGTTGCGTCAGGCGCGCGCGTGAAGCGCGCTTCAAATTTGAGATCGGTGCTTCATTTGCCACACACGACGAATGACGCGCGCTTCACAAAATGCTGAAGCCCCCCTTGAGCGGCTTCATCACCTGGGGAAGGCGCGTTTTTTCCGGATGAAGGGGTTTTCGCGGGTTTGAGGGCTGAATTCTGCGCGTGGTGCATTTTGATTGGTTGCGCTGTATTTTGACAAAGAATGGGGAAATTTCATGCAAATTTCTGCACGAAATTTGCGTTTCGCCCTCTTTTTCGCTGTACTCAGTATCAGTTTCGCATTCTGAATGTCCTGAAAGCCAGAATCTCAGCGACTTTCTTGCGAAACGGCCGATTTTCGAAAGTAAAATTTCGCCCGGCATAGCCATCTATTTCTTAATTATCCTGGATTAGGACAGCATTGATTCGCCTATTTTGGGGTTCATTCGAAGCGCAGAGAGCAGATCTTCAAATCACGAAAAGGAATTTTCGAGATTTTCACTTTCGGCCGAGATATCGATCAAAATAGGCAAAAACAGGGTCAAAAAAGGGTCAATTTTACAGATTCGCATGAATCTGGTATCAGTCGAAAGCTCTCACCTTCAAACGGTTGAATCCGCTCGAAATTTCAAAATCCATGCGCTTCTGACCAAGAAAACGCCCAAAATCTTGATTTTGCTGCGTTTTTCGAAGTTAAAGCTCGCGCGTCGTTCAGTTGGCGAAAGTTGGTGCGCGCGCTCTCCAGACATGAAGCGCGCTTTAAAACACAAAAAAACGCGTGAAGCGCGCGCGTTGAACTATACCATTACCTTTAGTAAACACCATCTTTAGTTTACGAAGAAGCTTACAAGGGTGTTCCCGTTTACAAATGGTACAAACGCAACGTCAGAGGACAGCTGATTACGCAGTCGAAGCCACGCCTTATCTGTATCGATGCTAAGGGAAAATTCCGTCTTAACAACGCGTGCCCTATTTGTCGTGATGAGTACCTTTTCTTCGACTACAGGGTATGGAAACCTCAGGTGGTTATTATATTTTACAGCTGACTTTTAGAACCCTGCTCTTATTGAGCAATTCTTGGCGCCGGGAACCGATATGCCCATTCATTTGATCAAGTCCGGACTTTGTCGAGAGCAGTATAACCAACTACAAGCGCAGCTGTTGAAAGCTCAGGAGCACGGTCAGTTTTAAGTGCAGCCAACGATTGTGGCAACTTCTGTCGTTTAGGCACGTTGACCTTCGATGTTCCGTTCCGCAACTTCGACTACAAAGAATGGTACGCGAACTACGAAGGAGAGAAGCACCAGCCCGTCGATCGAGGAAGCAACAAGCTCTGGGAGATCCATCCCGATCCGCTTGTCGGCTTCCCCACCTTCAAACGGGACTTCGGAAACAATTGGGATCAGTGGTGGCTCCGTCAGGACGAGTTTGCTCGCAAGGCGAAATAGTTCGGATGCGGTTTGTCTGTTTTTAGTTGTTGATTTTATGATGGTTGGTAAAGTGATTAGATTGTGTTTATTGGGAACATTAACGAGCCTGAGCGCGCTATTGCGCGAGGTTTCAGTTTCAAAATGTGTTCTGAGTCGGCGCTTCACGCCTTTAAGGAGCCGTGAGCGCACCGATTTTGCAGTTTCAGAATTTTTTTCAAAATACTATTCGGTTCCAAATTTTGTGTATGTATATTCGATCGAGCCAAAAAAAACAAGAAAGTTATTTCGGTTTCCGCCGAGGAGGGGCGGGAAGCGTTGCTTTCATAGAGCGCCGAAGGAGCCCATGTAATACAACCACCTCTCCGACTTTAGCGGGAGCGAGGTGGCGAAGCCAACGAGCGCTCATTTGTGAGGCGGCAAAGCCGCCGAAGGGGGAAGGGGCCTAGAAGCGCCTCTTGTCTTCTCCTTTCGGGGAGTGACAGCAAGGCCCAGAAAGCCGAGCCTGTTTTGCAAACTCTTTTGGACGGTAGCTAAGCTTCTCAGTTGAGAAGAAAGAAAGAGGGTTAAAAACAGTTCAAAGCTTTCTTCTCACACAAAAGAGTCATGGACACCGGGCAACTCGCGTCTGCAAATTTCATGACAGACGAACGAACGGACACGTCTAGATGAATTCTGGGTGGCAGTGTGCCTTCTGAGAATCTAATGTAAGTCTATCAATTGACCTTTGTGATGGAACATTTCAGCGCCGGACATTTTGCCGCTTGTGCTTCTAGATTCTATAGGCGATTCTATAGGCAGTATACCTCATCTGCTCCGCAATCTCCGCAATCTTTTGGCGAGTCGGAATCTTAAGAATCGGGCATTCTGTGATTGCGTCCTACGCACATATGTGCCAATAACATATATACCAACAGTCTTACCAAAAAATTTTCGGACCCAGACTCTAAAACCTTTCCAGAACCGTCCCATAAACTGGTTTTTCACAAGATTTTGAGTTATTTAGTCTTAGTCAAATCGTAGTCAAAAACGTATAAACCAATTTTAGACAGAGCGGTGCTTAGAATATTATAGCAACAAACCGTTTCAACAATATTTAGCCATCAAATGCGTGAAAATCTGTTGGAAACCTGAAAATTCTTCAAGTTTAGGTATAAGAGTCAGAAACTGACAAAAGTTTCCAAACTTTGACTTATGACGTCTTTTTGAAGCGATAACATGGTTTGTAGTAACGCGCTAAACATGATTATCGCATTTAAAACGTTGCTAACAGTTTAAAAACGGGCATAAAATTGTATTTTTATAAGGTGGCTCTATCATTATGTCCCGGCAAAATCGGCTCAGTTTTCAAAATGCGTCCAAAAAACTGAAATTCCTGTTACGTGCGCCGCATTTGCGTGTTTTCTGGGGTTGTTTGACGCTTTCTCTCACGTGGTAAAAACCATTTTCTGAAAAAGTTAATTTTAAGTGAGATTTTGCAAAAACAGGGGGTGGCTCTATCATTATGTCCCGCACTGCACTAATGCCAATCTTTTATTTGTTCTAGCTGATTGTCCTACCTTATTTGGTCTCTGTTTTAAGTTGTTGTTGGTATATATGTGCGTGCGTAGGACGCAATCACAGAATGCCCGATTGTTAAGATTCCGACCTCGCCAAAAGATTGCGGAGATTGCGGAGCAGATGAGGTATACTGCCTATAGAATCGCATATAAATATAGAAGTATGGAAGCACCAGCAGCAAAATGTGTGGGCTGAAAGGGCTGGCGCTGAAACGGCCGGCGCTGAAATGTCCGGCGCTGAAACGTGGCGCTGAAACGTCCTACCTCCGACATTTTCAGTTGAAGAAAGTTCATTGATTTGAGAGAAATCGCAAGGATGACTTAGATATTAAATCAGGCACCCTTGAAAGGAAAATATAAATATTAAACGCGTATCGCACAAAACTACGTACGAGATCAGAGTCTTCGAAAGTGTTTCCTTGAAAACTTTGCTGCAAATAGGTTTCGTTGCGTGGTAGCCTTTCGGTACGAAACCGTAATTGATAAAACTTATTGACTTTCGACCTTCCTTTATGAGAACTTTCTAAAGTTCCCAGCTGGTTACGACAATTCAAAGTTCAAAGTTACGACAAAGTTTCTTTAGTAGAGTCCGCCATGTTTGAAGTACATTTGTGAATGGTATTTGTTGAAATTTACCGAAAAGAACTTATGAAATGCTTTTCTTTGGTTTAAGCTGTGACAATGTATACAGCGTAATCATACAGATGCTCTTCGAGTTGCCATCACAACTAATGAAAGGTGTTTATTTGCTGACCTGGTGAATAAATCCTCCATTGGCTTACTGCTATAATACGACCACTCGATTTATTCAACCCTCCCACGTTAATCGAGTTGCTTTTGTTAAAATGGATTAGAACCATGTTTTCGGAGTTCGGTTGGCGACCGATGTCAAAAACAGAGGACGCGGTGTTTTTTCACATGTATGCGCAGGAACGTTAAATCCGAAAAAACCAACAACTACTTAAAATCCGATATTAAGTATGCCAGATTGTTAGCTTTCACAGCTTTAAGCAGAAAAAATAATTGACAAAAAATTTGGAAAGCTTTGGCTGCATCGAATTCAGAAATTCATCACGAACTTCTGTTAAAGTGGCTAACGGTTTTCTTAATACTCAAAAGCTTTATTTTCGAATGTTGTTGGGAATGAAGAACGTTAGTTCGCATAGTTCTCAAATCCGTTATCTATAATCGAATCATTCCAACTTTGAAACTTTGAATCTCGTGAGAAAACGCACGTTCGAACGAAATGCACTTTGCACACTTAGCGACCCGTGTGGAATCTCAGCTGCTTTGAAAGGTTTGTGTTTAACGAGAAAAACTCGGTTTCGCAGAGTTCGTTATGCACTCAGTCACGCGGTACTCCCGTTTTTAGTGATGACAATCGGATGACCATTTTGGCTTATTCCATTTCGGCGCCTTTTTTGCTTTTATCTGCTGCTTTGGTTTGGCGGCGGATATTCTCGAGAGTTGCGGGATGTTCTCCAATTCCGACTGGGGTTGCATCCGCCGGGCCTGTGACGTGCACTTCCGGGATTGAGGGGCAAAACGTGATAAACGTCCAGAATAGGTGTCCATATTCCAAAAGTCAACGCGTTTAATTACGGTAGGTGGCGCACTCTTTTCAGCTTCTTGGAAACTTTGCAAAGGCCCACTCTATTGGATTATGTGTCACAAAGTGAGTTTCATCAAGATAATGCACTTCTGTGTGATTTCACCCGCGGGCGCTCCTCGTGTTCTCCTTCTACGCTACTTCGGATTTCCTTCTTGACCCCGTCGTTTTTTTCAGTTCAACGGCATAAACACTGGTCGAATCCGCTCTCATGTTCTTAAGCGTCAGGTAAACTCGGACAATAAAAACTTAGAACCATGATTTACGTGTTCGCAATTATGTGCTGCATTTGAGAGCGCCCGGGCCATTTCGTTGTGAAAAGGGCCAAATCTAAGTCGAGACGGTTGGGAATAACTTTGAATGTCTATGGTTTTCAATTGTTTCGTGTTGTTATTGAGCAAGTTAAGTTATACACTATCGACGCTAGAGGCGGCCGTTAAGTAATTAGTGTGGTTAGTTATGAAAACGCCTAATCTGGGCACGGATGCACGAAATGAGGTTTTACATGCGTTAATTCGAGAGGTGTCGGCGCGTAGATGACATGAGGAGCGTAAGGGAGGGGACGCCGAGCCAGGCGCCTTCTGTTCCTTTGAAACTCTTTTTCTGCATCCTTGCTGCAAGGCTCGAGCCGGTAATTCACTTAAGGCGCTTAACCCCGAAGGGAAACGTCTGCTACAAATTTATTTTGTTAACTATAATTTTGTCACGCGAACGAAATTAGGGCATTCGGTGGATGGGAACAACCCGCGTTTTCTATTCAAGCGGCTTCTTTATTCCCGCGCTCTAACGGCGGCTCTCCGTGGACCTCCTTAATCATGTTCGTCACTCCGGTTACCTTTCTCAGAGTTAATTAGATTGTATCGAATCGACGCCTATTTGCGACGGTGATTATTTGTCCGCATAGTCGGCTTTCCCACCGCTTTCGGTTTCTAATGACTTTGACGCATTGTCCCAAAAAATCGCAGCCTCTTGTTTATGGGAATCTTTCAAGTTGTCGCCTGTCGGCGATTGGTTTTATGGCTCTTGTGGTTCTTTAGAGATTACCAGCGGAGGGATGTTTTCATGGCCGCTTTTCGGAAATGGCGGTTCCGGCCGGATTCGGACTGCCAATGGGTCACGAATGTGCGACCGCACAAATCGCAACGCTCGATGAATTTTTTTTCGGCAGAGGTCCCTTGAGGAAAATATTAAAAAGATTGGCGTGTCGTTCTTTTCAGCGTGATGCCCTCCAGCGATTGTTTGTGGTAGTTATGGCGTTGTGTGACTAGTTGCGGTCGCCGCCTCTGCTGTCGCCGGCTGTTTGCGTTCAACCGCAGACATCTAGGGCCACGCCACGGCCTCCTCTGGGTAAATGGGCCATCCCATCGTTTATAAACGTGACTAATGAGGAAGAGTAGTTTATTGCTGCGCCTGCTCGGTGCTCTTTTAATAGATTTCTACTTGACGATTTCGTGTTCTCTTTCATCTCTTCAGATTTTTATATTTCCGCTTTTTGGACGCTCTTTCCGCCCAAAGTCGACTTCCGATAAGTAGGTGCTTGGGAGTTCTCCTCAAGTCAGACCTCATCTTGCACGTTCGGCGTCGTTTGATTGCATCCATCATGCGTGTCTCCATAGCATCTGAAAGGGGTTTGGCCGTTACACGGATAATATTTTGTCCACGCTCGAGAGGAAGTTCCTCCTCACCTAGAAGCTTTCGGCTCAAAGGCGTTTGCGCAATTCCTTGTTTTACGAGTCAAGTGTCCTGTGGAGAGCTGGTTGACGGGTGTTCGGATAGGTTAATTATTAAAAATGATCAAAACATGCAATACATTAGATAAAGTCTGCGCCATAAATTCTCCGCAGATACGTTGCCACCGCTGTCTCTGTGTCCATCCATTGGAAACAAGGCAACTCGTTAATAGTGATTTATGTATCCAAGTTCTCACTTGAAGTGTGTCGCTTTGTAGTTTCGAATAGCTCGGGTGTCCTAATGAGATCCTCGTACGTTTCAACAGTCCCACTCCTTTTGTCATATATTATCTGTAATGTCTCTTTGTTACATTGAACTCATCTCTGATATTTACTCATCAAAAACAAAAATAAAAGCGACCTAGGCGTTTTAAATCATAATGCATATGTCATTGTTCGCCGCACATGTCAGTGTATTTTTGCGCTTTTTCTTTTGAACATAACTTACGCCTTTTGACGCAATAATCAATAGAAGCGCTACAATTGTCTGGTATCTTCAGATTCGAACGCTTGCCCCATTTGCTCCGCTCAAGTTAAGAGTTGCCTTGTTTCATGGTCGCCGACTCGCAGAACCGGAAGATCGTTCCATTAAATTTTAATAATTTCAGTCGAGATTGAATGTATTGATTGTCCTCAGTCTGGAACCGGCATGAAGAACACAACCCTCTTGGCCGAATCAGTTTCTGCGCAGCACACCACGTTGGCCACTTTGCCCTTAGAGCCAAACTTGATCGATGTCGCCACATCTACCGTAGCTCCAGCTATTATACGATGTGTAGCTTGTTCGGGCACAACCCTCAAGACCATATTTGCGGTTCTGTTTTCCATAATTGTCACGTTTGGTGCTTGTGGAAACTCCTTTGTGGTCTCGGTTATCGTGTCGGATAGAAAACTGCTCCAGTCGTCAATCAACCTCTTTTTGTTGAATCTTGCGCTTGCTGACCTTGGAAATCTGCTTTTCTGTACCCCGGATATTGTCCAAGTTCTTCTCGATAAAGGATGGGTTCTGCCAAGTGTTCTATGCCCAGCTATCCGCTTTCTTCAAGAGTAAGCTTTCTATTTTTAATTTTTAATGCATTGTAGGTTAAAAATTTGTAAATGTGAAAAACTTGAACGTGTTCTTAGAACTTTTCTTTCGGTTACTCAGACTGGCAAAAAGCATTTTATAAAGTAGCCGGATGAAATTTAATAATAAAATTACTTGGTAATTTCCTGTTTAATTTCCACATTTCATTATTTTTAGGTACTTTCTATACGCTTCCGTTCTCATGCAGATGTCCATCGGTATCGAACGTTTCATGGCGATTTGTAGTCCCCTTCGAATGCAGCGGTTTTCGAGAAAGACGTCAGTCTACGTGTTACTCTTTGTGTGGGCGACTGCGTGCGCTTTCGCACTTCCGTACCTCCTCTATCAAAGAATTCTAAGCCGCGAAACGTTGAAATTTTGTTTTTGGACCAAAATTAGCGGTCGCACAAAGTAAGTCAAAAAGAACTTTTTTAAGTCGAAAGAACTTTTTTAGATTGCTCTTCAAGTACGCAGAGTGTGTTGTACTTTATTTCCTTCCACTTATCCTGCTAACTGTCCTCTACACAATAATGGGTCGAGTACTTTGGGGTTCCAAACACACAAACATAGCTAACGAATCGCAGCAGATGCACATCTTAAAACTACGCCGTTCAGTTGTTAAGATGCTCATAATTTCCATGTTGCTTTATTTTATTTGTTATTCGCCTATTCAAGGTTTGTTTGAGAAAGCTTTTTTACAGCTTTACTAATGGAGTTTCAGGAATATTCATTGTGGAGACCATTTTACACCACCGAGTTCATATCAGCCAAGGATTGAGGCTGACTCTCAACGCACTCTCATTTTCAAGGTAATTTTTTTGTCGTGTAAACAGTTGATAGATAAAGTTAAAGCACTCATTTTATGCTTTGATTCATGTCCCGAAAAATTCAGCTATTGAATTTGAAAAATACATTTTTTTCAGTTCCGCGGCGAATCCAATCATCTATATCGTCTGCTGCTCCCACTTCCGTAAGAAATTCATTGCCATCATTCGACCGCTTCTTTACTCCAGTCAAAACGCTCGCTATTCAGTCATAAACGCCGACGAGAACAAGACGATTTCGCGTTCAAATCAGTTTGTTTCATTTCGAAAGGATATCAGTGCAAGGCCAAAGTTATCTTTTGCTAAATGATTTTGCGGTGTTGTGTATACTTCTATTCTTTCATAACTTTTACGTGTTTCATAATAAAATCGGTTGCTTAAAAAGTATTTATCCAAAACGAAAAGTCAACATTCGCAGGGCACCTCTAAACGGTGGCCGTGGCTGTGGCCATGGCCGCATTCTTTGTGTGTTGCCGGCGTCGGTGGTCGCCTCAAATGTACTAAACGGTGGCCACCGTTTTCTTGTGTGGTCTTTTAAGCCCAAAGTATAGTTCAGACGCGTGCGTTTGGACGCGAGCTAACGCCATACTAATTTGTGTGTGTGGTCTAGGACCACACATACAAAGTGTCACGTGGGCTTTAAGTAAATTCTGATCATTGGTCTTCTCCTCCGAGATCCCTTTGGGAACCTGGGCTGGAGGCTACAGCATTTCCTATTCTGCTGACCACCTCAACTAGAAAGGACGGTATGGCTTTTCTAGTGGCTTCGTGCTCTAGTCACAGAGAAACTGCTGAGGAAAAAACCTTTGTTCCCGTGAATGTCTTGACCGTTCTAAAGGCTGGTTCTCCACAGAAGCAAGATGTCCTTCTGGCTGCTTTTCTCATCCATAATATCACCATATTGTGGATGAGAAATGGGGATAAAAACAAGGACTTATACGAGCAGCTATCCAGCATCAAGTTCGATGTCTCTGCAGTGAACTCAATGCCCTCGTCCAATGCAGCACAAGGAAAAAAGACCGAGACCTAAAAACCCAAGAAACAGCTTAAATCGATGGAAACGTGGTGAAAAATGAACCGCATGCTTCAGAATGCGGGCCGAAGGCCGCACGCAACGACAAGAAAGCGGCCACCGTTTAGAGGCACCCACATTCGCAAGACCCACTCCAGGTGTTTTAATATGTTTTAAAGACTTTCTCTACCAATCAATCTTTGTTTGATGCTCCAAACGCTTCTTAAAAATATATTGACAATACTGATATAGAACACGTCAACTGCCTTTTGACACTATTTTCGTTATGGAACATGAGACTTGTAAAACTCAACACTTTTCCCAAATGGCATCTTCTATTGTAACTCTGTTTGCTGTGTACACACCAAATGATATTGGCTTTTTTGTAGACGTTCTTCTTGGAGACCGCGGTTAAAAACCAACGTATAGGATGGGGCGAAAGACCTTAAGCAGACCGATTTATTTTGTTTGCTGTTTGAACAAAAAAGGAATGAAAATATTTCTTGAACTTTTCATTAAATTTTTTGCGCAGTATAAGCAAGTGCGAAAGAACTTTCCGCTTTCAAAAACGAGAAATTATTTAATATATGTCATCTTCTATTGCACGTTTGCTGTTCGAACAAAAAAGGAGAAGCCAATTCGTTAGATAACGGCAGCTCCGAGATGAGACCATATGATGGCATTCAAGATAAATGTAAATTAGACGATACTTGGAAAAACTACAAAATATACAATTGAGAGAGGAGAAATGATGTATACAAGTGGATAACGGGAGCATGAGCAAAAGAACCTATGACGTTTGAGTGAACAATTTAGGAGGACTTTGTACATTGGAAGAGTCCGTGAAACAACAATAAATCGGATAAACAGGCACTCTTCAAGCACCTCAGAATACACCGGTTCGAATCAAAATATCTTCGAGAAAAACTATGCTTCCACAACTCTTCTCCGCATATCAGCCATTTCGATTGCCTAAATGAAGACGTTTAGTATATCGAACACTCGAACTGGAAAAGCAACAGAGCTATAGCACGCTCAAACAACAAAAGTACATCCAGCTAGCCGCAATATCTAATCAACGATGAAACATACCAACTCAGACCAAAGTTCGTCGACGATGTGACCACCGCTAATGTAGGCAAAAATGAAACTAAGAATGTGTATAAGATGTTTACGGTTTTCCGTGATTGTTTCAGTCCGTCCCATCAAACACCATACAACCCTTTCGATTCAATGTCATTTCAAAATCTATACCTCGGAAGGTGCTTCCATGGCTGCTTCGGCGGAGATGAGCGGGGAGCGTTCGTTGGGTGGAGAGGCTGAGTTTGAAGACTCTCGAAAGATGGCTTCGTCGCTTGACAGCGGCAACGCTCTAAAGTAGTCAGTTATTAATATATATTGAATAACGAATTGAGTGTTTAGTTTCATGGAAGTTTGGTGATAAAGCTGTGCATTGCAAATCAAAAGTGGTCAACACCATTGATGACGTTCCAATTACGGTCCGCACCCTCGAAGTTGCCGTTAGTTCAAAGTGTTAAACCACCACTGAAACAAGAATACTGTATCTACCTCATACCACAATTGATACGGTATTTGATATATGTACATTGACCAAAGTTATAACTTCCCAATCTACAAATTAACTTAACAATTTTACAATAAACATAAGGGGGATGTGGGCAAGAAGGCACATGATAAGGGGACATGCGGGAAAGAATCACTACGTGCGTTGGTGAACTAACATCTGAAGTGGTTCGCAGGAATGTTGTGTTCCGGCCGTTCTCCGGGAACAGTCAGATTTGCAAATGATTGCCTGCGCCAGAAGTCGGCGAAAGATCGTAAGTTGCAGAAGACGTACCAACACTGAAAAGCCAAAGACGTGCAACACAGTAGAAAGGTGAAGAAGCCAAAGGTTAATTAAGACACGTGACCATAAGCCTGAACATGATGGAATAAGTGCAAAGCGGGGAGAGATCGATAAAAGTTTCATTAGTATTACACCCGAGTATCGCTCATAGAATTGACAAAATCGCGGTTAAGAGAGCGCAGGTTAGCTACGGTATACGGGTGATTGCCAAAACAAGAATTGTTAGCTGGAGCACCTATAATAGGTGTAGGAGCCCACCTGTTGCCTCGACTCAGGAGTGTGGACTTATAAGCAAGAAGATAGGTTTGAGCAGAGATTTCCAGGTAGGTGCAGTCATCACGGACGACGGCGCTGAAATCCGGAACGAACGTGATCCGCTGTGCTGTTGCTGGAGGTGCTCCTGGGATGGGAGCTGAAAGATGATTAGTATCCAGAATAAAACACATTCCAAAACCTGGTGCGGGAGCGGCCGTGTTGGTAGTGATGCCCTTCTCCTTTTGTTGGCTGGGAGCGTTCTGCGGCGCAACTTCAACGAGTCGGTTCAGCAAATCTTCGCCAAAGCAGTGCCATGGACCAGCTTCGAAGGTCATCATATTCTGAACATCATGACAAACAGCCTTTTAAATACATCATGTCACTCGCAAACCTGGCCAATTGTAATCATCGCTCGACCCTCAAGTATAAGAATGAACTTGTCCGTAGGCTCTCCTTTGATGTAGAGCTTCGCGGTTCTGGGAATCACTGTTTGGGAGAGATGCGATATTTCAACTCGTCGAACGTTCTGACGAATAATCTTTTCGAGAATATTCTGAGAGATGAAGTCGGAGTGGAAAGCACGATGATTTGTGGTCAGCCATTGCAACGTCACCAGCTGCATCTGCATTGATATCAGCTCAGATGCAACGTCATTCTCTAAGCAGTAACTCAAGTAGTTGATCTAAATACCCATCATACAGTATTCTCCTTTCGTGCTTCACATACCGGTCTTTTTCTTGGTCGTTTTTCACGATTATCCAAATAAGTGTCAGTTTCGTCCACGATTTCGGCTTGTAAGATTTCTTCGACAATGTCTTCTAACGTGACAATTCCGGTCAACTCGTACACAGGATCCCCTTCTCCAACTTGTGCGATTCTTTGTACCATCGCCAAGTGATAATCACCCTAAATAGGGATAATGGACGAAAACAATTTTACGCAATATCCACCTACCTTTTTAAATTCTTCCAGCATCACACGCAGAGGTGTGTCCTCCATAATGAAACGCAGAGGATGCTCGTGGTAGCCACAAACGGTTTTAATGGTGAAGTTGTCGTCCGGGTCAAGGAGTGCCAAATCTTTCACGAAGAGTAGCGACACAACCGTATTGCGGTCGCCCGAATACACTGGAATTCGTGTGTAGCCCATCCGCAGAATTTCAGCAACAGTTTTCGTGTTCAGGACTGTAGTGTCCGGCAGCATGAAAACGTCCTAAAACAATACGTTCTTTTAGGACTTTATAATATCACAACTCACATCAATACGCGTCATAACGTCCGATACGGTCTTGTCGCTAATTTCCATGGCTCCGACCGCAATCTTAAGTTCTTCGGCCAATCCTTCTTCGTTTCTTGTCGACATCTTGATCAGCTCCATGAGTCGCTTTCGATCGTACGACACGACTTCATCCCCAAGAATTATATCCAATACTTTCGAAATGGGATAGGCTAGTGGGAAAGTCAAAACCATGAAAAATCTGAAACATATTTCAGATTCGCGAGGCTCATCCATCGTTCATTCACGCGTACCTGGTTATCCAAATGGTTCGAGCGCCAACTGCGAGGCCCTTTTTGACGCATACACTTTGCGGGAAAATTTCACCGAATATTACGATACCAGCCGATGAAACAATCAACGCTACGTATCCTGACGTCAGATCATCGAGAAGGATGGAAATCGCGGAATTTACACACACGTTTCCGATCAGCAACGAGCAGAGAAGAAAATTTCCGGAACGTCGAATAGGTAAGATAACATCTGCATACTTTCGTTCTTGTTTAGAACCAGATTTTTGGATCAACATCAATTCTTGCGGTGTCAACGCCATTAAACCCAAGTTGAGACCACTAAATAGTCCGGAAAGCACCAGTAAGAACGCAATCACGGAAATCTGCACGCCCATGGGAAGATAGTAACTGCGGGGAGGTAAATCCGTTGATATAGAAGTGCGGAAGTCGTCAATCTAAAATGAACACATTGGAGAATGAAGTTTAAACGTAAACGGTAGACATACGAGAATAAAGGGAGAATCTACAAGTTCGCCTGCCGTTGTTTCTCGCGGCTTCTGTTTCAAACAAATTTTATACAGCTTGGTCGCCCTGAAATTAGAAAAAAATATGACACATGAAGAACGGCGTCATATCACTCTTCAAACTTTGCTTTGATTACAACGCGTTTTTCCGTTTGAATCAAGAAGTCGGCCTGCGAGACATTGTAGTACGTTGAGTTGCAATTCGTCAGCGTGAAAGCAACCTGAAAACAATTTGGTTGGTACATATAAGCGCTCGGAAGAAACGAACCATTGCCAGACTGTCTAAGTTGAAACCAAACAAGACGTTTCTCATAAAAACGTTGGGAGATACTATGGAGACTCCTTTCTCCCTAAATTAAACGATTAAGACACGACAACTTATTCCCCCATCCCGCAAATGCGCGTTCGCCGCATCATACGAGAAAAATTGAATTAACGGAACTGATGATCCCCAATCTTCGTAGCTTTACCGCAGAATTCACGCTCAATCAGATTTTCTCAGTACGCTATTGATAATTTTATCAAGTTCTAATACAGCGCGTGCGTATCTTTCATTTGTAACATACGTATATCCATGGAATCCTTCGTCGCCAGGTTCTTCACTTTCTATACGAATTCCGGATAAATATACTTTCTTCTCCATCGTGACGAAACCGCCGACGTCAGTGTGGACGCCATGAGTTATCTGAGACTCAAAAATATGCAGATGCACTGTATATCTGAGAAAAAAACTCACGACGAGAGATTGAGCGAAGATCAGCACACTGCAGAGGACCGTTGGAGTGAGAAGCGCCCGCACTATGAGAACAGGGAGTTCCCATAGTCTATTGACCATTCCCCGTAATTGAAGTATTCTCTGAAAAAGTGGAGAGCCGGTTAGGCATGGATCTTCTAGTGAAATCCGCGAACACAAAATAAATTTCCACCAGACAGCAAGAAAAAATAAAAAGTCAGATGACCGTCACACATGAAATTTATTCAAAAGTTATCGATCCTAAATCTCTGTATACACGCGACAGAGAAGAAACGTGCAGCATGCACGACCAGAAAGGACAGCACGCCAACGGCGAAAGAGGAAACAGCATCAGACGCAAAAGCGCACATCGAAATGAGTAACACGACAGAAAACCGATGCACCTGTCTCACCAATCTCGCCAGCGCTGCCAGTCATGGTGACAGCATCGATCAGCCGTCTGTGATCAATCAACAATACAGTTATGCGGATGGATCTCGGTAAATAACAACCAAAAGATAACAAAACTGGATTTCTAATGCGATAAAAATGTGTTCCAGGACATTAAAAAATATTGCGAAGATAATCGGTAATTTTTTTTTAATTGTTACAAAATTTTTGCAACACGGCGTGTCGCAGGCAAATGTAAACGACGCGTTAAATTCATAAAACGCGATCGATAATTTCAGAACTGTTCGCTCATATGTCACTCGGACAATACTCGGCAAAATACTAAGGCTCGTGAAAACGACTTGGATAATTTAATGAGATAAACAGTTCTAGGGGTAAAAAGCCATGTTTATTTAGAATTCCCGGATAAATAATCCGAACAATTCATGCAGATCGCGTCGGGACCATGATATTGTTCAGTAGTGCTTTTATGAACAACGAACAATGAAGTAATGCGAAAATAACTTCCACAGCTTTATTTCATACCTATGAAATGAGGAGATCTTGTGCTCATTAACAAGGTGGGCAAGCTTGGTGCGACGTTGAACGGTTTTGAAACTGTTAACTAAATCGAGTTTTAGTTGACTTTTAAAGGGAAGCTCTAAGTCGGAAAGTGTCAGAATTGTGTCTAGAGCTGCAGCCTTGTCTGTATGATACTTGATCACTCTTCTAAGTAGTTTCGAAAACTATGCTCCTTGCGTCATGTTTCATACTACGAGCTACGGACCACCGAGCCAAAACTGAAATAGTTGCTAAGGATCGTTAAACGTTTCCGGAACCGTAAGTCTCGTTGGTTCCGGAATCGTAGGTCTCGTTGAAACGAAAAGTGAAATGGCTTTCAATCGTTTTCGGAACCGTAGATGTGGTTCATAGGTAAAGTGAAATGGGCTTGAACGTTTTCGGAACCGTAGGTATCGTTGATACGAAAAGTGAAATAGCTTTGAATCGTTTCCGGAATCGTAGATGTGGTTCATAGGTAAAGTGAAATGGCTTTGAAACGTTTTCCGGAATCGTAGGTGTCGTTCATAAAGTGAAATAGCTTTGAATCGTTTCCGGAATCGTAGATGTGGTTCATAGGTAAAGTGAAATGGCTTTGAATCGTTTTCGGAACCGTAGATGTGGTTCATAGGTAAAGTGAAATGGCTTTGAAACGTTTCCGGAATCGTAGATGTAGTTCATAGGTAAAGAGAAATGGCTTTGAATCGATTCCGGAATCGTAGGTGTCGTTGATACGAAAAGTGAAATGGCTTTGAATCGATTCCGGAATCGTAGCTGTCGTTGATACGAAAAGTGAAATGGCTTTGAATCGTTTCCGGAATCGTAGGTGTCGTTGATACGAAAAGTGAAATAGCTTTGAATCGTTTCCGGAATCGTAGGTGTCGTTGATAGAAAAGTGAAATGGCTTTGAATCGATTCCGGAATCGTAGGTGTCGTTGATACGAAAAGTGAAATGGCTTTGAATCGTTTCCGGAATCGTAGGTGTGGTTCGTAGGTAAAGTGAAATGGTTTTGAAACGTTTCCGGAATCGTAGGTGTCGTTGATACGAAAAGTGAAATGGCTTTAATCGTTTCCGGAATCGTAGGTATCGTTGGTACGAAAAGTGAAATAGCTTTGAATCGTTTCCGGAATCGTAGGTGTGGTTCGTAGGTAAAGTGAAATGGCTTTGAATCGTTTTCGGAACCGTAGATGTGGTTCATAGGTAAAGTGAAATGGCTTTGAAACGTTTCCGGAATCGTAGATGTGGTTCATAGGTAAAGTGAAATGGCTTTGAATCGTTTTCGGAACCGTAGATGTGGTTCATAGGTAAGAGAAATGGCTTTGAATCGATTCCGGAATCGTAGGTGTCGTTGATACGAAAAGTGAAATGGCTTTGAATCGATTCCGGAATCGTAGCTGTCGTTGATACGAAAAGTGAAATAGCTTTGAATCGTTTCCGGAATCGTAGGTGTCGTTGATACGAAAAGTGAAATGGCTTTGAATCGATTCCGGAATCGTAGGTGTGGTTCGTAGGTAAAGTGAAATGGTTTTGAAACGTTTCCGGAATCGTAGGTGTGGTTGTAGGTAAAGTGAAATGGTTTTGAAACGTTTCCGGAATCGTAGGTGTCGTTGATACGAAAAGTGAAATGGCTTTGAATCGATTCCGGAATCGTAGCTGTCGTTGATACGAAAAGTGAAATGGCTTTGAATCGTTTCCGGAATCGTAGGTGTCGTTGATACGAAAAGTGAAATAGCTTTGAATCGTTTCCGGAATCGTAGGTGTCGTTGATACGAAAAGTGAAATGGCTTTGAAACGTTTCCGGAATCGTAGGTGTCGTTGATACGAAAAGTGAAATGGCTTTCAATCGTTTCCGGAATCGTAGGTGTGGTTCGTAGGTAAAGTGAAATGGTTTTGAAACGTTTCCGGAATCGTAGGTGTCGTTATAAAGTGAAATAGCTTTGAATCGTTTCCGGAATCGTAGATGTGGTTCATAGGTAAAGTGAAATGGCTTTGAATCGTTTTCGGAACCGTAGATGTGGTTCATAGGTAAAGTGAAATGGCTTTGAAACGTTTCCGGAATCGTAGGTGTCGTTCATAAAGTGAAATAGCTTTGAATCGTTTCCGGAATCGTAGATGTGGTTCATAGGTAAAGTGAAATGGCTTTGAAACGTTTCCGGAATCGTAGGTGTCGTTCATAAAGTGAAATAGCTTTGAATCGTTTCCGGAATCGTAGATGTGGTTCATAGGTAAAGTGAAATGGCTTTGAATCGTTTCGGAACCGTAGATGTGGTTCATAGGTAAAGTGAAATGGCTTTGAAAGTTTCCGGAATCGTAGATGTGGTTCATAGGTAAAGTGAAATGGCTTTGAATCGTTTTCGGAACCGTAGATGTGGTTCATAGGTAAAGTGAAATGGCTTTGAAACGTTTCCGGAATCGTAGCTGTCGTTGATACGAAAAGTGAAATGGCTTTGAATCGTTTCCGGAATCGTAGGTATCGTTGGTACGAAAAGTGAAATAGCTTTGAATCGTTTCCGGAATCGTAGGTGTGGTTCGTAGGTAAAGTGAAATGGCTTTGAAACGTTTCCGGAATCGTAGATGTGGTTCATAGGTAAAGTGAAATGGCTTTGAATCGTTTTCGGAACGTAGATGTGGTTCATAGGTAAAGTGAAATGGCTTTGAAAGTTTCCGGAATCGTAGGTGTCGTTGATACGAAAAGTGAAATGGCTTTGAATCGTTTCCGGAATCGTAGGTGTGGTTCGTAGGTAAAGTGAAATGGTTTTGAACGTTTCCGGAATCGTAGGTGTCGTTGATACGAAAAGTGAAATGGCTTTCAATCGTTTCCGGAATCGTAGGTACGTTGGTACGAAAGTGAAATGGCTTTGAATCGTTTCCGGAATCGTAGGTGTGGTTCGTAGGTAAAGTGAAATGGCTTTGAAACGTTTCCGGAATCGTAGATGTGGTTCATAGGTAAAGTGAAATGGCTTTGAAACGTTTCCGGAATCGTAGGTGTCGTTCATAAATGAAATAGCTTTGAATCGTTTCCGGAATCGTAGATGTGGTTCATAGGTAAAGTGAAATGGCTTTGAATCGTTTTCGGAACCGTAGATGTGTTCATAGTGTGCTGAATGAGTAAAGAATGTGAAATGGTTTGAACGTTTCCGGAATCGTAGATGTAGTTCATAGGTAAAGAGAAATGGCTTTGAATCGATTCCGGAATCGTAGGTGTCGTTGATACGAAAAGTGAAATGGCTTTGAATCGATTCCGGAATCGTAGCTGTCGTTGATACGAAAGTGAAATGGCTTTGAATCGTTTCCGGAATCGTAGGTGTTGTTGATACGAAAAGTGAAATAGCTTTGAATCGTTTCCGGAATCGTAGGTGTCGTTGATACGAAAAGTGAAATGGCTTTGAATCGATTCCGGAATCGTAGGTGTCGTTGATCGAAAAGTGAAATGGCTTTGAATCGTTTCCGGAATCGTAGGTGTGGTTCGTAGGTAAAGTGAAATGGTTTTGAAACGTTTCCGGAATCGTAGATGTGGTTCATAGGTAAAGTGAAATGGCTTTGAATCGTTTTCGGAACGTAGATGTGGTTCATAGGTAAAGTGAAATGGCTTTGAAACGTTTCCGGAATCGTAGATGTAGTTCATAGGTAAAGAGAAATGGCTTTGAATCGATTCCGGAATCGTAGGTGTCGTTGATACGAAAGTGAAATGGCTTTGAATCGATTCCGGAATCGTAGCTGTCGTTGATACGAAAAGTGAAATGGCTTTGAATCGTTTCCGGAATCGTAGGTGTCGTTGATACGAAAGTGAAATAGCTTTGAATCGTTTCCGGAATCGTAGGTGTCGTTGATACGAAAAGTGAAATGGCTTTGAATCGATTCCGGAACGTAGGTGTGTCTGATACGAAAAGTGAAATGGCTTTGAATCGTTTCCGGAATCGTAGGTGTGGTTCGTAGGTAAAGTGAAATGGTTTTGAAACGTTTCCGGAATCGTAGGTGTCGTTGATACGAAAAGTGAAATGGCTTTGAATCGATTCCGGAATCGTAGCTGTCGTTGATACGAAAAGTGAAATGGCTTTGAATCGTTTCCGGAATCGTAGGTGTCGTTGATACGAAAAGTGAAATAGCTTTGAATCGTTTCCGGAATCGTAGGTGTCGTTGATACGAAAAGTGAAATGGCTTTGAATCGATTCCGGAATCGTAGGTGTCGTTGATACGAAAAGTGAAATGGCTTTGAATCATTTCCGGAATCGTAGGTGTGGTTCGTAGGTAAAGTGAAATGGTTTGAAACGTTTCCGGAATCGTAGGTGTGTTGATACGAAAGTGAAATGGCTTTCAATCGTTTCCGGAATCGTAGGTATCGTTGGTACGAAAAGTGAAATAGCTTTGAATCGTTTCCGGAATCGTAGGTGTGGTTCGTAGGTAAAGTGAAATGGCTTTGAATCGTTTCGGAACCGTAGATGTGGTTCATAGGTAAAGTGAAATGGCTTTGAACGTTTCCGGAATCGTAGATGTGGTTCATAGGTAAAGTGAAATGGCTTTGAATCGTTTTCGGAACGTAGATGTGGTTCATAGGTAAAGTGAAATGGCTTTGAACGTTTCCGGAATCGTAGATGTAGTCTATGTAAGAGAAATGGCTTTGAATCGATTTCCGGAATCGTAGGTGTCATTGATACGAAAGTGAAATGGCTTTGAATCGATTCCGGAATCGTAGTGTCGTTGATACGAAAAGTGAAATGGCTTTGAATCGTTTCCGGAATCGTAGTGTCGTTGATACGAAAGTGAAATAGCTTTGAATCGTTTCCGGAATCGTAGGTGTCGTTGATACGAAAGTGAAATGGCTTTGAATCGTTTCCGGAATCGTAGGTGTGGTTCGTAGGTAAAGTGAAATGGTTTGAAACGTTTCCGGAATCGTAGGTGTGGTTCGTAGGTAAAGTAAATGGTTTTGAACGTTTCCGGAATCGTAGGTGTCGTTGATACGAAAAGTGAAATGGCTTTGAATCGATTCCGGAATCGTAGTGTCGTTGATAGCGAAATGAAATGGCTTTGAATCGTTTTCCGGAATCGTAGGTGTCGTTGATACGAAAAGTGAAATAGCTTTGAATCGTTTCCGGAATCGTAGGTGTCGTTGATACGAAAGTGAAATGGCTTTGAAACGTTTCCGGAATCGTAGGTGTCGTTGATACGAAAAGTGAAATGGCTTTAATCGTTTCCGGAATCGTAGTGTGGTTCGATAGGTAAAGTGAAATGGTTTGAAACGTTTCCGGAATCGTAGGTGTCGTTCATAAAGTGAAATAGCTTTGAATCGTTTCCGGAATCGTAGATGTGGTTCATAGGTAAAGTGAAATGGCTTTGAATCGTTTTCGGAACGTAGATGTGGTTCATAGGTAAAGTGAAATGGCTTTGAAACGTTTCCGGAATCGTAGGTGTCGTTCATAAAGTGAAATAGTTTGAATCGTTTCCGGAATCGTAGATGTGGTTCATAGGTAAAGTGAAATGGCTTTGAAACGTTTCCGGAATCGTAGGTGTCGTTCATAAAGTGAAATACTTTGAATCGTTTCCGGAATCGTAGATGTGGTTCATAGGTAAAGTGAAATGGCTTTGAATCGTTTTCGGAACGCGTAGATGTGGTTCATAGGTAAAGTGAAATGGCTTTGAAAGTTTCCGGAATCGTAGATGTGGTTCATAGGTAAAGTGAAATGGCTTTGAATCGTTTTCGGAACGTAGATGTGGTTCATAGGTAAAGTGAAATGGCTTTGAACGTTTCCGGAATCGTAGTGTCGTTGATACGAAAGTGAAATGGCTTTGAATCGTTTCCGGAATCGTAGGTATCGTTGGTAGCGAAAAGTGAAATAGCTTTGAATCGTTTCCGGAATCGTAGGTGTGGTTCGTAGGTAAAGTGAAATGGCTTTGAAACGTTTCCGGAATCGTAGATGTGGTTCATAGGTAAAGTGAAATGGCTTTGAATCGTTTCGGAACGTAGATGTGGTTCATAGGTAAAGTGAAATGGCTTTGAAAGTTTCCGGAATCGTAGGTGTCGTTGATACGAAAGTGAAATGGCTTTGAATCGTTTCCGGAATCGTAGGTGTGGTTCGTAGGTAAAGTGAAATGGTTTGAAACGTTTCCGGAATCGTAGGTGTCGTTGATACGAAAAGTGAAATGGCTTTCAATCGTTTCCGGAATCGTAGTTCGTTGGTACGAAAAGTGAAATGGCTTTGAATCGTTTCGGAATCGTAGGTGTGGTTCGTAGGTAAAGTGAAATGGCTTTGAAACGTTTCCGGAATCGTAGATGTGGTTCATAGGTAAAGTGAAATGGCTTTGAAACGTTTCCGGAATCGTAGGTGTCGTTGATACGAAAAGTGAAATAGCTTTGAATCGTTTCCGGAATCGTAGGTGTCGTTGATACGAAAAGTGAAATGGCTTTGAATCGATTTCCGGAATCGTAGGTGTGGTTGTAGGTAAAGTGAAATGGCTTTGAAACGTTTCCGGAATCGTAGATGTGTTCATAGGTAAAGAGAAATGGCTTTGAATCGATTCCGGAATCGTAGGTGTCGTTGATACGAAAGTGAAATGGCTTTGAATCGTTCCGGAATCGTAGTGTCGTTGATACGAAAAGTGAAATGGCTTTGAAATCGTTTCCGGAATCGTAGGTGTGTTGATACGAAAAGTGAAATAGCTTTGAATCGTTTCCGGAATCGTAGGTGTCGTTGATACGAAAGTGAAATGGCTTTGAATCGATTCCGGAATCGTAGGTGTCGTTGATAGAAAAGTGAAATGGCTTTGAATCGTTTCCGGAATCGTAGTGTGGTTCGTAGGTAAAGTGAAATGGTTTTGAAACGTTTCCGGAATCGTAGATGTGGTTCATAGGTAAAGTGAAATGGCTTTGAATCGTTTCGGAACGTAGATGTGGTTCATAGGTAAAGTGAAATGGCTTTGAACGTTTCCGGAATCGTAGATGTGTTCATAGGTAAAGAGAAATGGCTTTGAATCGTTTCCGGAATCGTAGGTGTGTTGATACGAAAAGTGAAATGGCTTTGAATCGTTTCCGGAATCGTAGTGTCGTTGATACGAAAAGTGAAATGGCTTTGAATCGTTTCCGGAATCGTAGGTGTCGTTGATACGAAAAGTGAAATAGCTTTGAATCGTTTCCGGAATCGTAGGTGTCGTTGATACGAAAAGTGAAATGGCTTTGAATCGATTCCGGAATCGTAGGTGTCGTTGATAGAAAGTGAAATGGCTTTGAATCGTTTCCGGAATCGTAGGTGTGGTTCGTAGGTAAAGTGAAATGGTTTGAACGTTTCCGGAATCGTAGGTGTCGTTGATACGAAAGTGAAATGGCTTTGAACGATTCGCGGAATCGTAGTGTCGTTGATACGAAAAGTGAAATGGCTTTGAATCGTTTCCGGAATCGTAGGTGTCGTTGATACGAAAAGTGAAATGCTTTGAATCGTTTCCGGAATCGTAGGTGTCGTTGATAGAAAAGTGAAATGGCTTTGAATCGTTTCCGGAATCGTAGTGTCGTTGATAGAAAGTGAAATGGCTTTGAATCTTTCGGAATCGTAGTGTGTGTTCGTAGGTAAAGTGAAATGGTTTTGAAACGTTTCCGGAATCGTAGGTGTCGTTGATACGAAAAGTGAAATGGCTTTAATCGTTTCCGGAATCGTAGGTATCGTTGGTAAAAGTGAAATAGCTTTGAATCGTTTCCGGAATCGTAGGTGTGGTTCGTAGGTAAAGTGAAATGGTTTGAACGTTTCCGGAATCGTAGGTGTCGTTCATAAAGTGAAATAGCTTTGAATCGTTTCCGGAATCGTAGATGTGGTTCATGGTAAAGTGAAATGGCTTTGAATCGTTTTCGGAACGTAGATGTGGTTCATAGGTAAAGTGAAATGGCTTTGAAACGTTTCCGGAATCGTAGGTGTCGTTCATAAAGTGAAATGCTTTGAATCGTTTCCGGAATCGTAGATGTGGTTCATAGGTAAAGTGAAATGGCTTTGAATCGTTTCCGGAATCGTAGTGTCGTTGATACGAAAGTGAAATGGCTTTGAATCGTTTCCGGAATCGTAGGTGTGTTCATAGGTAAAGTGAAATGGCTTTGAACGTTTCCGGAATCGTAGATGTAGTTCATAGGTAAAGAGAAATGGCTTTGAATCGATTCCGGAATCGTAGGTGTCGTTGATACGAAAAGTGAAATGGCTTTGAATGTTCCGGAATCGTAGGTGTCGTTGATACGAAAAGTAAAATGCTTTGAATCGTTTCCGGAATCGTAGGTGTCGTTGATAGAAAAGTGAAATGGCTTTGAATCGTTTCCGGAATCGTAGGTGTCGTTGATACGAAAGTGAAATGGCTTTGAATCGTTTCCGGAATCGTAGGTGTGGTTCGTAGGTAAAGTGAAATGGTTTGAAACGTTTCCGGAATCGTAGGTGTCGTTGATACGAAAAGTGAAATGGCTTTAATCGTTTCCGGAATCGTAGGTATCGTTGGTACGAAAAGTGAAATGCTTTGAATCGTTTCCGGAATCGTAGGTGTGGTTCGTAGGTAAAGTGAAATGGTTTGAAACGTTTCCGGAATCGTAGGTGTGTTCATAGGTAAAGAGAAATGGCTTTGAATCGTTTCCGGAATCGTAGGTGTCGTTGATACGAAAAGTGAAATGGCTTTAATCGTTTCCGGAATCGTAGATGTGGTTCATAGGTAAAGTGAAATAGCTTTGAATCGTTTTCGGAACGTAGATGTGGTTCATAGGTAAAGTGAAATGCTTTGAATCGTTTCCGGAATCGTAGATGTGGTTCATAGGTAAAGTGAAATGGCTTTGAATCGTTTTCGGAACGTAGATGTGGTTCATAGGTAAAGTGAAATAGCTTTGAATCGTTTCCGGAATCGTAGATGTGGTTCATAGGTAAAGTGAAATGGCTTTGAACGTTTCCGGAATCGTAGGTGTCGTTCATAGGTAAAGTGAAATAGCTTTGAATCGTTTCCGGAATCGTAGATGTGGTTCATAGGTAAAGTGAAATAGCTTTGAATCGTTTCCGGAATCGTAGATGTGGTTCATAGGTAAAGTGAAATGGCTTTGAAACGTTTCCGGAATCGTAGGTGTGTTCATAGGTAAAGTGAAATAGCTTTGAATCGTTTCGGAACGTAGATGTGGTTCATAGGTAAAGTGAAATGGCTTTGAATCGTTTCCGGAATCGTAGATGTGGTTCATAGGTAAAGTGAAATAGCTTTGAATCGTTTGGAACGTAGATGTGGTTCATAGGTAAAGTGAAATGCTTTGAATCGTTTCCGGAATCGTAGATGTGGTTCATAGGTAAAGTGAAATGGCTTTGAAACGTTTCCGGAATCGTAGGTGTCGTTCATAGGTAAAGTGAAATAGCTTTGAATCGTTTCCGGAATCGTAGATGTGGTTCATAGGTAAAGTGAAATGGCTTTGAATCGTTTTCGGAACGTAGATGTGGTTCTAGGTAAAGTGAAATGGCTTTGAACGTTTCCGGAATCGTAGGTGTCGTTGATAGAAAAGTGAAATGGCTTTGAATCGATTCCGGAATCGTAGGTGTCGTTGATACGAAAAGTGAAATGGCTTTGAATCGTTTCCGGAATCGTAGGTGTCGTTCATAGGTAAAGTGAAATGCTTTGAATCGTTTCCGGAATCGTAGATGTGGTTCATAGGTAAAGTGAAATGGCTTTGAATCGTTTCCGGAATCGTAGATGTGGTTCATAGGTAAAGTGAAATGGCTTTGAAACGTTTCCGGAATCGTAGGTGTCGTTCATAGGTAAAGTGAAATAGTTTGAATCGTTTTGGAACCGTAGATGTGGTTCATAGGTAAAGTGAAATAGCTTTGAATCGTTTCCGGAATCGTAGATGTGGTTCATAGGTAAAGTGAAATGGCTTTGAAACGTTTCCGGAATCGTAGGTGTCGTTCATAGGTAAAGTGAAATGGCTTTGAATCGTTTCCGGAATCGTAGATGTGGTTCATAGGTAAAGTGAAATGGCTTTGAATCGTTTCGGAACGCGTAGATGTGGTTCTAGGTAAAGTGAAATGGCTTTGAAACGTTTCCGGAATCGTAGATGTGGTTCATAGGTAAAGTGAAATGGCTTTGAATCGTTTCGGAACGTAGATGTGTTCATAGGTAAAGAGAAATGGCTTTGAATCGTTTCCGGAATCGTAGTGTGGTTCGTAGGTAAAGTGAAATGGTTTGAAACGTTTCCGGAATCGTAGGTGTGTTATAGAAAGTGAAATGGCTTTAATCGTTTCCGGAATCGTAGGTATCGTTGGTACGAAAGTGAAATGCTTTGAATCGTTTCCGGAATCGTAGGTGTGGTTCATAGGTAAAGTGAAATGGCTTTGAAAGTTTCCGGAATCGTAGATGTGGTTCATAGGTAAAGTGAAATGGCTTTGAAACGTTTCCGGAATCGTAGGTGTCGTTCATAGGTAAAGTGAAATGCTTTGAATCGTTTCCGGAATCGTAGATGTGGTTCATAGGTAAAGTGAAATAGCTTTGAATCGTTTTCGGAACGTAGATGTGGTTCATAGGTAAAGTGAAATAGCTTTGAATCGTTTCCGGAATCGTAGGTGTGTTCATAGGTAAAGTGAAATGCTTTGAATCGTTTCCGGAATCGTAGATGTGGTTCATAGGTAAAGTGAAATGGCTTTGAATCGTTTTCCGGAACGTAGATGTGGTTCATAGGTAAAGTGAAATAGCTTTGAATCGTTTCCGGAATCGTAGATGTGGTTCATAGGTAAAGTGAAATGGCTTTGAAACGTTTCCGGAATCGTAAGGTGTCGTTCATAGGTAAAGTGAAATGGCTTTGAATCGTTTCCGGAATCGTAGATGTGGTTCATAGGTAAAGTGAAATGGCTTTGAATCGTTTTCGGAACGTAGATGTGGTTCTAGGTAAAGTGAAATGGCTTTGAAACGTTTCCGGAATCGTAGATGTGGTTCATAGGTAAAGTGAAATGGCTTTGAATCGTTTTCGGAACGTAGATGTGTTCATAGGTAAAGAGAAATGGCTTTGAATCGTTTCGGAACGTAGATGTGGTTCTAGGTAAAGTGAAATGGCTTTGAACGTTTCCGGAATCGTAGATGTGGTTCATAGGTAAAGTGAAATGGCTTTGAATCGTTTCGGAATCGTAGATGTGTTCATAGGTAAAGAGAAATGGCTTTGAATCGTTTCCGGAATCGTAAGGTGGTTCGTAGGTAAAGTGAAATGGCTTTGAAACGTTTCCGGAACGTAGATGTGGTTCATAGGTAAAGTGAAATGGCTTTGAACGTTTCCGGAATCGTAGGTGTGTTCATAGGTAAAGTGAAATGGCTTTGAATCGTTTCCGGAATCGTAGATGTGGTTCATAGGTAAAGTGAAATGCTTTGAATCGTTTCGGAACCGTAGATGTGGTTCATAGGTAAAGTGAAATGCTTTGAATCGTTTCCGGAATCGTAGATGTGGTTCATAGGTAAAGTGAAATGGCTTTGAAACGTTTCCGGAATCGTAGGTGTCGTTCATAGGTAAAGTGAAATGCTTTGAATCGTTTCCGGAATCGTAGATGTGGTTCATAGGTAAAGTGAAATGGCTTTGAATCGTTTTCGGAACGTAGATGTGGTTCTAGGTAAAGTGAAATGGCTTTGAACGTTTCCGGAATCGTAGATGTGGTTCATAGGTAAAGTGAAATGGCTTTGAATCGTTTCGGAATCGTAGATGTTTATAGGTAAAGAGAAATGGCTTTGAATCGTTTCCGGAATCGTAGGTGTGGTTCGTAGGTAAAGTGAAATGGTTTGAACGTTTCCGGAATCGTAGTGTGTTGATAGGTAAAGTGAAATGGCTTTAATCGTTTCCGGAATCGTAGGTATGTTGGTACGAAAAGTGAAATGCTTTGAATCGTTTCCGGAATCGTAGGTGTGGTTCGTAGGTAAAGTGAAATGGCTTTGAAAGTTTCCGGAATCGTAGATGTGGTTCATAGGTAAAGTGAAATGGCTTTGAATCGTTTCCGGAATCGTAGGTGCGTTGTAGAAAGTGAAATGGCTTTGAATCGTTTCCGGAATCGTAGGTGTCGTTGATCGAAAAGTGAAATGGCTTTGAATCGTTTCCGGAATCGTAGGTGTGGTTCGTAGGTAAAGTGAAATGGCTTTAATCGTTTCCGGAATCGTAGGTGTTGGTACGAAAAGTGAAATGGCTTTGAATCGTTTCCGGAATCGTAGTGTGGTTCTGTGTAAAGTGAAATGGTTTGAAACGTTTCCGGAATCGTAGGTGTCGTTGTAGAAAAGTGAAATGGCTTTGAATCGTTTCGGAATCGTAGGTGTGTTGATACGAAAGTGAAATGGCTTTGAATCGTTTCCGGAATCGTAGGTGTGGTTCGTAGGTAAAGTGAAATGGTTTGAACGTTTCCGGAATCGTAGGTGTCGTTCATAGGTAAAGTGAAATGGCTTTGAATCGTTTCCGGAATCGTAGATGTGGTTCATAGGTAAAGTGAAATGGCTTTGAATCGTTTCGGAACGTAGATGTGGTTCTAGGTAAAGTGAAATGGCTTTGAACGTTTCCGGAATCGTAGATGTGGTTCTAGGTAAAGTGAAATGGCTTTGAATCGTTTCCGGAATCGTAGATGTGTTCATAGGTAAAGAGAAATGGCTTTGAATCGTTTCCGGAATCGTAGGTGTGGTTCGTAGGTAAAGTGAAATGGTTTGAACGTTTCCGGAATCGTAGGTGTCGTTGATACGAAAGTGAAATGGCTTTAATCGTTTCCGGAATCGTAGGTATGCGTTGGTAGAAAAGTGAAATGGTTTGAATCGTTTCCGGAATCGTAAGGTGTGGTTCGTAGGTAAAGTGAAATGGCTTTGAATCGTTTCCGGAATCGTAGATGTGGTTCATAGGTAAAGTGAAATGGCTTTGAACGTTTCCGGAATCGTAGGTGTGTTCATAGGTAAAGTGAAATGGCTTTGAATCGTTTCCGGAATCGTAGATGTGGTTCATAGGTAAAGTGAAATGGCTTTGAATCGTTTTCGGAACGTAGATGTGGTTCATAGGTAAAGTGAAATGCTTTGAATCGTTTCCGGAATCGTAGATGTGGTTCATAGGTAAAGTGAAATGGCTTTGAAACGTTTCCGGAATCGTAGGTGTGTTCATAGGTAAAGTGAAATGCTTTGAATCGTTTCCGGAATCGTAGATGTGGTTCATAGGTAAAGTGAAATGGTTTGAATCGTTTTCGGAACGTAGATGTGGTTCTAGGTAAAGTGAAATGGTTTGAACGTTTCCGGAATCGTAGGTGGTCGTTCATAGGTAAAGTGAAATGGCTTTGAATCGTTTCGGAACGTAGATGTGGTTCATAGGTAAAGTGAAATGGCTTTGAATCGTTTCCGGAATCGTAGTGTGGTTCATAGGTAAAGTGAAATGGCTTTGAATCGTTTCGGAACCGTAGATGTGGTTCATAGGTAAAGTGAAATGGCTTTGAATCGTTTTCCGGAATCGTAGATGTGGTTCATAGGTAAAGTGAAATGGCTTTGAAACGTTTCCGGAATCGTAGTGTGGTTCTAGGTAAAGTGAAATGGCTTTGAAACGTTTCCGGAATCGTAGGTATGTTGGTAAGAAAGTGAAATGGCTTTGAATCGTTTCCGGAATCGTAGGTGTGGTTCTAGGTAAAGTGAAATGGCTTTGAACGTTTCCGGAATCGTAGATGTGGTTCATAGGTAAAGTGAAATGGCTTTGAATCGTTTCCGGAATCGTAGATGTGGTTCATAGGTAAATGAAATGGCTTTGAATCGTTTTCGGAACGTAGATGTGGTTCATAGGTAAATGAAATGGCTTTGAACGTTTTGGAATCGTAGTGTCGTTCATAGGTAAAGTGAAATGCTTTGAATCGTTTCGGAATCGTAGATGTGGTTCTAGGTAAAGTGAATATGGTTTGAATCGTTTTCCGGAACGTAGATGTGGTTCTAGGTAAAGTGAAATGGCTTTGAAACGTTTCCGGAATCGTAGGTGTGTTATAGGTAAAGTGAAATGGCTTTGAATCGTTTCCGGAACGTAGATGTGGTTATAGGTAAAGTGAAATGGCTTTGAAACGTTTCCGGAATCGTAGATGTGGTTCATAGGTAAAGTGAAATGGCTTTGAATGTTTCGGAACGTAGATGTGGCATAGGTAAAGTGAAATGGCTTTGAAATCGTTTCCGGAATCGTAGTGTGGTTCAAGGTAAAGTGAAATGGCTTTGAATCGTTTCCGGAATCGTAGGTGTGGTTCGTAGGTAAAGTGAAATGGTTTGAACGTTTCCGGAATCGTAGGTTGGTTCATAGGTAAAGTGAAATGGCTTTGAAACGTTTCCGGAATCGTAGGTGTGGTTCGTAGGTAAAGTGAAATGGTTTGAACGTTTCCGGAATCGTAGGTTGTTGTAAGCGAAAGTGAAATGGCTTTGAATCGTTTCCGGAATCGTAGGTGTGGTTCGTAGGTAAAGTGAAATGGCTTTGAACGTTTCCGGAATCGTAGATGTGGTTCATAGAAAGTGAAATGGCTTTGAATCGTTTCCGGAATCGTAGGTGTCGTTCATAGAAAGTGAAATGGCTTTGAATCGTTTCCGGAATCGTAGATGTGTTCATAGGTAAAGTGAAATGGCTTTGAATCGTTTCCGGAATCGTAGATGTGGTTCATAGGTAAAGTGAAATGGCTTTGAATCGTTTCGGAATCGTAGATGTGGTTCATAGGTAAAGTGAAATGGCTTTGAACGTTTTCCGGAATCGTAGGTGTGTTCATAGGTAAAGTGAAATGGCTTTGAATCGTTTCCGGAATCGTAGATGTGGTTCATAGGTAAAGTGAAATGGTTTGAATGTTTCCGGAATCGTAGTGTGGTTCATAGGTAAAGTGAAATGGTTTGAACGTTTCCGGAATCGTAGATGTGGTTCATAGGTAAAGTGAAATGGCTTTGAATCGTTTCCGGAATCGTAGTGTGGTTCATAGGTAAAGTGAAATGGCTTTGAATCGTTTTCGGAACGTAGATGTGGTTCATAGGTAAAGTGAAATGGCTTTGAAACGTTTCCGGAATCGTAGTGTGGTTCATAGGTAAAGTGAAATGGCTTTGAATGTTTCGGAATCGTAGATGTGGTTCATAGGTAAAGTGAAATGGTTTGAATCGTTTCCGGAATCGTAGGTGTGGTTCTAGGTAAAGTGAAATGGTTTGAAACGTTTCCGGAATCGTAGATGTGGTTCTAGATACGAAAGTGAAATGGCTTTAATCGTTTCCGGAATCGTAGGTTCGTTGGTACGAAAGTGAAATGGCTTTGAATCGTTTCCGGAATCGTAGGTGTGGTTCATAGGTAAAGTGAAATGGCTTTGAAGTTTTCCGGAATCGTAGATGTGGTTCATAGGTAAAGTGAAATGGCTTTGAACGTTTCGGAATCGTAGATGTGGTTCATAGGTAAAGTGAAATGGCTTTGAATCGTTTCCGGAATCGTAGTGTGGTTCATAGGTAAAGTGAAATGGCTTTGAATCGTTTCCGGAATCGTAGATGTGGTTCATAGTAAAGTGAAATGGCTTTGAATCGTTTCCGGAATCGTAGATGTGGTTCATAGGTAAAGTGAAATGGCTTTGAACGTTTCCGGAATCGTAGTGTGTTCATAGGTAAAGTGAAATGGCTTTGAATCGTTTCCGGAATCGTAGATGTGAGTTCATAGGTAAAGTGAAATGGCTTTGAATCGTTTGACCGTGATGTGGTTCTAGGTAAAGTGAAATGGCTTTGAATACGTTTCCGGAATCGTAGTGTGTTATAGTAAAGTGAATGGCTTTGAATCGTTTCGGAACGTAGATGTGTTATGGTAAAGGAAATGGCTTTGAAATCGTTTCCGGAATCGTAGGTGTGGTTCGTAGGTAAAGTGAAATGGCTTTGAACGTTTCCGGAATCGTGAGGTGTCGTTGATACGAAAGTGAAATGGCTTTGAATCGTTTCCGGAATCGTAGGTATCGTGGTACGAAAAAGTGAAATGGCTTTGAATCGTTCGGAATCGTAGGTGTGGTTCGTAGGTAAAGTGAAATGGCTTTGAATACGTTTCGGAATCGTAGGTGTGGTTCATAGGTAAAGTGAAATGGCTTTGAATCGTTTC